>OY720390.1:16058726-17295512 GCA_963082905.1 Oligia fasciuncula
CGTCGAGGTCTGCGACAAGTTTAAACGAATTTAATGCTCTTAAAAATATGGGTTTTGCTTGTTTTTAGATCTCTCGAGACGGTTTTGAGGTACCTATTATGCAAATGTTGTCAGGGGTGCATTGACATGATGTTGGTAGGATTATGTAGAAAGGATCGAGACATTCGGTTTTCATGTTGAACGTAAGGATATGATTGGAATTTTGCTCAAGATGGTTCATTTTACTGTCACGCTAATTGGCTTTATATCATGAGTAAATCATTCGTTTACATAAACACATAACGTCATTCTTATATTCCCCGATGGGTTAGGAAGAAGTGTAACCATTGTAGAAAAACATTTTACCAGTTGTGTATCATTCCTTTACCTAGCCTTTTCACGCGCCTCAAAGAGATGTCAGCATCAAACGAAGGGGCCCGTTAGGGCCGAAGCCTGCCGGGTCAGCGGGATTGTCCGAAAGGGTTACCGCTGGCCCGGAACATAAAGGGCTAAGGAAGGAACACGGGTGGGTTTTAGTCAGTAAGAGTCTGACACTCTTTTCCGCTCCAATCAGAGCGGGAGGGGGGGCCATTTGATGATTAACCATCCGCAAAAAAAAAGAGGCATAACATACAATCAATTTACCTAGCCTTCTATGTTGGTGTCGGTTTCAAGTCAATCCGACTGTACCGGAGTACCAGTACTTTACATGGAGCGACAAAAGACATAATAGACAACATACACCCTTTTCAAAAAAATACCTAACACCAATCCATAAAAATAGTACCTACATATTTTTATGGATTGGTGTTAGGTATTTTTTTTTTTACCTTATACGAACAAAAATATCTATACACAAATTCAACTTCTTAGCCAAGCACAGTTACACGTTACCACGATAAAATATCAGCTTTAGAAATTGGATGCCTGCCTACTCCAAATATCACGTATATCCACTACGTGGGACTTTCGGAAACACCTCCGGCCCCCGGGGAGGTACTGGATTTAGATTTAGTCAGCAAACATCAATTTTCTTGACATTCAAAAGGTTTACTCTGAATTAGGTTTTGGGATTTTATGACTATGGGGATCGTCGGTTTAGATTTGATTGTCATTTATATATATAAAGATTTTGCTGGGATTGAAACGTGATCTTGTGATGGAGATGTGTTTGAGATTATCCTATATAATTTTGAAAAAAAAGCAAATAAATCTTTAATAAAAATACTGCTGATATAAGTACTTAAAGTCCCCGTCACGAGAAGCTATAAATTTTGTAAATAAATAACTTCACTTCTGTACGCAAAATACGCGTATTGACGTGGAGTTGCGGACACCAGCTCGTATTACCTTACTAAGTTACGTAGCGACAATTTATTCAACAACATATATTATAATCCCAAATTCACTCAACTCAAAGTAACATACGCGTAATACGGAATTAACAAGCAATTTCACTTGGTCGGGTTATATGTTAGCGCAAGCGCTGTCGTTTAATGTTTAGTGGGACTGGCACGCGTCTGAGTCATGGAACGTAAACATTTGGGCTGCCATTTTGAAGTAAGTTCACGCTGACGCTGTCGATGCTGCAGAATGCAGATGCAAAATGCTCGGAATCGTCTGACGTCAGTAATTTGATGTGTGTGTTAACATAATTATATCCCTATATAAAAACCGTTTTTTTTATCTAAAGGTTGCGAACCCCTGAATGTGTGTTTACAAAATTTATAGCTTCTTGTGACGGGGACTATAATAATGTTAGTAGGTACTTATTTAGCAGTACATTTTTTTTGGATTTATTTGCTTTCTAACAAAACATTACAAGTACTTACATATACTACCACATATACTTGTAATGCCCCATGAATTTCTCATTAGCAGCCCCCGGGGTCTGGATTTGTCCCCGGATGATGGCAATAGGCTATGTATTACATGGAACATATAAATAACTGGCGAAATGTGTATGCACAATAATACACCTCTGTCTAACCCTTCAGGGATTACAGGCGTTAAGTTATGTTAATGTAATTCTTGGTTAGGTTGCCGGTTAGGTACCCGATGCCCCTAAAAATAAAGTGAATACATTCTCTGGTCTTTTTGTATTTTTTTCCTGGAAATTGATTTTAAATAATTTTGCTTTAAAAAACAAGTGTTTATTTTCAACGTTAGTTTTTTTTTCTAATGAGTGTATGTAAAGTTACCATAATTTTCCGATTATTTCGAGGAAATTCTTTCATACAATTTCATTTTTGGCGCAGACGCGGTGCACACTTTCCTGCTACTTTCTTACATCGGACTTCGCACTTTTTAATTTTATCTTTATTTTTGTTTTTTATCTGATGTACGACTAGGTATGTATCTGTGTGAAAATCGGTTGTCATGGTATGTGCATGTGTTACGGAGAAATGAGGAAAATGTCGTGAGGAGAGTTTTGAGTATGGATGTCGATGGCTATAAGAGTAGGGGAAGACCAAAGAAACGATGGATGGAATGTGTGAATGATGATATGGTTAGAAAAGGGGTGACTACCGAGATGACGACTAATAGAGAAGTATGGAAGAAAAAGACATGTTGCGCCGACCCCCAATAAATTGGGATAGAGGCAGGAGAATGATGAATCTACGATAAAGTATCTGACTATCTGGAGTATTATCTGTCTTCTAGTCTGTGCTAAATAAATGTATTTTCTTTTCTTTCTATATACAATTTTATTGTGTTTACCTTATAGCAAATATTTGTAATACGTTATTATACTTTTCAATTAAATACAGGTAAAAATTCTTCCTTTTCAAGTAAATATCAGTTTCTACACCATAAATTTTACAGATATTTGTATACACACTAGCTGCGCCCCGCGGTTACACCCGCGTAAATGTCGACCCTGTAGAAATATCGGGATAAAAAGTAGCCTTTAATGTTAATCCAGGGTGTCAGCTACCTCCATACAAAATTTTATTAAAATTGGTCCAGCCGTTTTAGCGTAAAGGAGTAACAAACATATAAACAGACACACAAACTTTCGTGTGATTTAAAATAGGTACGGTTATGAATAAGGCCACCCTATTTGGCTGCCTGCCATCATCATATAAAACTGACAGGCTTGACTGCTTGTGTATAGGACGGCTATTGAATGGCGTGACGTCATAACGAAGGTCGAAGGGTACGTTAGTGTGGTTACGTAGAACGATTACCATATAAGTTGGATAGCATTCTTTGTGTTTTATTGTGAAGATGGATTTCAGATTGACAATACAATGATTTGCAAGAAGAAGTTACTGGGTGTAGGTATATTTCTATAAAAGTCGCTTAAGACAGCATGTTTTTTTATCCTTAATTAAAAAGAACCAGGTTCTTAATAATTAATTACAATCTAGCCTAAAAGTATGAAGTATGAAAATAATTATCACGTAAACAATGTTTAAAGTACTTACGTGATAATTATTTTAAAACTTGGAATAGTGTTGAATGTTGTACTTTACACAAGTCCATTCCATTTTCTTAGAGTCTGATATAATGTTAAAAAAACTTTGTTCATGTGTTAAACGTTTGTTATTGTCACTATTATTTCTACACTTTTTACACTACACTTAACTCAAAAGGTTTTGTTCGTTCTAGTCTTCGCACTATACAAGGTGTAACGTTAAATGCTCAAAACCTCATACGACGTCATTGTACGCATCATTATGAACAACTTTTAATATGGGACCCAAGCTGAAATCGCGACAAAAAATTCAGTTGTTCCCTATATTTATGCTCGCATTACTCGTCAAAATGTACTAAACAGCTGTTTTTTTTGCGATTTCAAGTTTCCATTATTTAATCGTAAATCAATTTGTTTCTCTCTCTTTTTGTCTATTGTCAGTTTACCTGCATATATATATCCTCAATATTGAAATATGGAAACCAGTATGGCCTAGAACCAAAAATTCGAAGACATGTGACATCCCACCAATCCGCGTGGTGGATTACAGCCCACTCCCTTTCACTGAGAGGAGGCCTGTGTTACAGCAGTGGGAATAATATAGGCTGAATAAGCTTATGGTTAGCTATAAAAAATCATGAAATAACAATTTCATAGAAAACTCCCCTTAAAAACAATGAGCCTTTACACGCAATTGTACCGACAATAAAATTGTAAGTACAATTGCGTTTCTTCAGTTTCTTTCTCTCTCACTCTATCCTTCCAATTCCTGCATATAAAATTAAATATCCTTGAATTTAGTGCCTTAATAAAATGCGTTATAAGACCGCCTCGTTTAATAAAATAGATGTCTATTACGAAACTCATACAAGCTCTTATGAGTTTTCAAGTGGAAATATTTTCTTTGTGAATATTATGGTAACATTTGACCAAGGTAAGGATTTTAATGTTTATTTACTGAAAATTATGAAGGTAGAGCGTTTTCATAGTTCTCTCTTATTTTGAAGGGCCCAACCACACCACATCGCAGCGATAAAATGTGGGTAAGCAGTGGTTACTTGTCAATAGTGTCGCTGCAACATCTTGCAGTTGCGTTGTGGTAACTACAAAATTTCGATGTTGTTGCATTCTCGCTAGTAGTTGCGACGTGGTTAAGTTATGGCTAGTATTTGCAGAACTACGGATCTTTGTAGAACAGTTGCTTTTTGGCTGTGACGTGGTCTTGATGTGGTCGATTTTGACGTTAGTCGTCCAAATCAACTATGTGAGCGACACGGCACGACACGAACCCGTGTGAATAAACTATTCATTTTCATACAAATTAGCGCCCGTCCACGTGGTGTCGTTGTGGTGGTGTGACTGTGGTTGTGATTATGATGTGGTTGGGGTACGTGTGAACGGGCCCAATCCCGATATTAGACGCTTCACACGAGTGAAAGTCAATTTTGTTTCATTCCACGTTCATACCACATTGACAAAATTAGTATCCACAACAAAGTTATAGGGGGGTTGAAAATGGCCTGAACTGTTTCGAGAATAGGAAAGCACGGCCGTGCCGTTTTTTGCTCGACTTGGCTGGCACTACCGTGCCCCCAGATGTGGAATGAACGTTCATCTGCTCATATATTTCGTTATTAGATCATTCAGTAGGCTAGTGAAAGATACCAAGTGCTGAAATCCAACATCGTTGGATCGGTTCACTAATGAATTATTTTTTCACTTTTGATACATTCTGTGATCAGAGTTTCAAACGTTTAACTTCGAGTGAAAGATGCCGAATGAAAGGAAAATATGTACAAAAACGGAAATGTCTGATATCGGGTTTAGAGTCGAAGCAAATTTTTATATTGAGTGAGTGAGTGTGTTGTGAGTTTTGTGTAGGTAGTTGTGCAGTCCTATCTCAAAAACTCACCCTACATTGTACCAGCGAACATTCTTACTGTACTTATCTAAATAAAATGTGTGGAATTCTCCAAATAATACAACATTGTTCAAGCGCCTTAACATTGAGTTAATATCTTAAAATTTCATTTGGCGCCTTCACTTCAGCCAGTACTAATAAAAGTAAATGGGGGGGCGTGCGTAATGTCGGCATCAAGCGAAGGGCTGCAGGTTGTGGTGTTTGGGTTTATGTTTCTGTACATGTGGGATTTGCCTGTAAAATCCCTCGTCCGACTCTATGATTTTATCGTATATACGACAAAAAACGAATTCGAAAACACATAGATTACTTTTATGGTCCTTGAGTTGATAAAATTTGTGTTACAAGTACTAAACTTTTAATGTAAGTATTAGATACGTACTTACAACTAAATTGTGGTGGCCTAAGTGGTTACAGTCGCGACTTACGAGTTGTAGTTTCAAACCCAGTTTGGCGCTTTACTTTGTGTAAATAATTTCATCACCTCGGCTCTAAAAACGATGAAGGAAAACATCGTGAGGAAACCGGCATGTCTAAAAACCGAACCGAATTCGAATTCGAAGACATGTGACATCTACCAACTCGCACTGGGCCCGCGTTGTAGATAACTGCACTCTAACTGAGAGGAAACTAAGTCCCAGCAGTGGGAACAATATAGGCTGATTACGATTATTCACTTACAACTTATAAGAATTTCGTACGAAATTCCAGATATGGAAAAACTACGAGTGTCTACGAATACCCGTGAAAGATGTACCTATTAAGGAGCTTACAAGAAACAATAAAAGTCGATCGACTACAGTAAACAAAATCAGAAAAATATAAGATATTCTTCAGGATATATGCTAGGTAGATAGTGTGTTGAAAACATAATACAACTAATTTAATACGATAGAAAAAAAATCATGAAGATACCTCTAAAAACTTTGTTATTACAATAAAAACCATACCCATACAATCATTATGATTTTTTATCAGATTATTCGACAAGCAACATACAAAAACACAAGTGTTTTAATTTTTTATAAACGTCAGAAGCTAGGTGCACGGTTCCAATTGGTCGTTTCCTATGGAGAAGAACCGGCAAGAAACTCTACTTGATAAAATAAAAAATGGTCTACAAATCTAAGGTCATGTAAGCCCCTTAACAACTAAAATAAATCTCAACGCCCTTCATCAACTACAGTCAGTGCGACAATTCTAGTTACAGTCGGCCAAGTTGAAGTCGGCCATGAGTGCAACAAAAAAAATGTCATTTGTTATTACATGGTTATTGCCATTATTTATTTTCAAATATGTCTGTTTAGAAGAAAGTTAAAGAAACGAGAGGAACGACTCTTGCCAAGTTACTTGCCGGCCACTGTACTAATAAACACCAAAATCGCAAACCACGTATTCATTTGTATGAAACTGACAGGACGGTGTCAAGAAAGCAGTCGTCAGCCGCACGTAACATGAAAAATTTAACATAGGGAAAATTCTGAGCTTTATTTAGTATTTACTTTGTTATAAGTAAATCTTAAATCGTCTCAAGCATGTTTAAATTACACTAATATTATAAAGGCGAAAGTTTGTGAGTGTGTGTGTTTTTATATGTTTGTTACTTTTTCTCGCTGAAACGGCTGGACCAATTTTGATACAATTTTGAATGGAGGTAGCTGACACCCTGGATTAACATATAGGCTACTTTTTATCACGATATTCCCACGTGATAGACATTGACGTGGGTGAAACCGCGGGGCGCAGCTAGTATAAAATGAACTTCAAAAATTATACTTATATTTTTATGTATAAACTTTTCAAACAAAATCTAATTACATTTTTAAATTGATTAATTAAAAAATAAATCCTACGTGAATAGAGCTATATAGAAAATAAAAAGTGTCTACTATAAAAAGCAAACGAAATAATTAATAAAGAAAGTTATAATGAAACTTTAACGAAATACTCATTTTTCTTTCATTAAGGATAGGGTAAAAGTAAATACATAGTCTTGGTTTTTTGTTGATAAAGAAAACTTTATTTATTCTGTGAATTAATAAAGTTTTGTATTTCAATGAAAATGAAGGTTGGAAATAAAAATTCAAGCGAAAAGTTTCCATCGAGCATAATTATATTATTATTATTTATTTTATTAGTTAAATAATTAAAGGCGCTGCCCTAACGTAGGATACCGTAAAACGTTAAGTTTTTAGTCGCACAGTTATGGTATTGGTACATATTAAAAGCCAGTAAAATTGAGTGTATTGTCAAACGTTCAAAGAAAAATTCAAAAATATTTCATAAAGAGTTGTCTTGTTGCTCGAAATAAAATTATTATTATAATTATAAAAATAAAATAGTATTATGATTAAAACAATCGTAAAACAGTGCCCAGTTTTTTTTTTTTTTAATTTTGAATAATATTTCTCAAAATCTTGAGCGTTAACCATCGTATTTTATGTAATGACAACAAAGGGAATTCAATCAACTAAAGAAGTAGGTACAGTCAACAAAGAAGTTAAGTATACAGGAGCGTCGGATATTGTTGAAGTTTACTAAGAAACCGATGGATATTCTCGAATAAAATTTTAGTTTATTAATAGAAAACAAACAGCTCATTTATTAAATTAAATTTCAGTCCAGAACATCCATCGGTTTCTTAGTAAACTTCAACTATATCCGACGCTCCTGTATACTTAACTCCTTTGTTGACTGTACCTAAAAATAATCCACTGAGCCGTGCATTTATTTTTTAACTTAATTAAAACTGCAAAATTACTTTTATTTTGGAGGTCATTCGATTCCACTAACATCCAACGCATCGCTGTTTTGAACATTAAATTGCCGCGATGCGCTATTAGCGCCTTAAAAGAATGGTTCAAAGGTTTGAATCCCATGAACTCAAGTAATTGACTAAAAATAACTCTTAAGTGCTGAGTACCCTTCGTCTCCTTTTACATTGCAAATTGCAATGTTAGAAAAAGGGCTTACTTGAACTTTAGTTGGCAAGTAAAGAACATAGCATAGCACACATATCAACTCGGAAAGGGATCGTCACCGTATCGCCTTTCGCCTCGCCATCAAACAGGCGTCAACCTAACGTAAGCACGTAACCAATGCGGATCAGAAGCTCCGATACGTCGACTGGGCTACGGCTAGGCGACGACCGCGCTTACGGCTCGCTGATTATGCCTGCAATGATATTTGTACTACTGACGACACATGCCGAAATTACGTTACGTTATAACGTACAGCTGAACTTCGGTCGGGCGTAAGTGCAGCGGCAATTTGGCGGCAACGTATTCTGTAGAGCACACATTATACGCGACCGACGACGTTCAGCTCGATTGCCGAAGAAGATCCGGGGCGCGGAGCAGCGGGAGGCAGACATGCCCACGCCCCGCATGTGCGCAACTGAATTTCGGCCGCGTAGCTTCGGCACTTATGGTGTGTCATATCAGCCGAATACGTCGGAACGTACAATCAGCCGCGGAACTTCGGTCGCGTAACTTCGGCATGTGTGTTTGGACACTTATCAGTGAAAAGAACTGCGTCGATGATGAGTAGGGTCCGTGGTAGCACCAACATTGTCCTCAGAATATTAGCGTGCAAACTTGATGGTCCCTTTACTGATTACTGGGCTGGTGTTTACCTGCACAGAAATAGGAAGTAGACTTTAGGTAATTAATGTGTAACTTGTTTTGATTACCTACTAACACCTTTTTATTTTCTTTTTGTGTCTACTACTAACAACACTACTAACGCTTTATTTGCAACAAATATATGGACTGTATATTTGAAATAAAGATGAATCCCTTTACTAATAAACGTTTTATAGCGTCTGTATAGTCACACAACGCTTTATCTTCTTTCGAAAGTCAAATTACTGACGACAGACAAGAGAGAAATTGGTGTGTAACTATTCATCTGATTTACTACGTTCATTAGTAAGGGGGAAAGTAAATTAAATATCAATATCCTACTAACAACCTAAAACTTGCAACAATTAAACTCAAACTCTAATAACCGAACAGTTCGCTCTTTGATCAAGCAAACTTCGAGAATAGACCGGAAAACGCTTGGGATCAAAGACTTAACCTATAAAACACCACCTCGCCAAGGAAAACCGGATCCGATACATAAATAGCCGAAGTAAAAGTAATAAGTAACTGTTGGGTTCCAAGAAGAGGCAGAGCAGAGGCACTAACAGTTTCCGTTGCCATGTCGAACTTACATTGTTAGGGTGGACACAATGGAAGGACGCCATTTTGGGACTAAGGCTACAGGTAAACTCACCGAATGAAAAGGTTAGGTCGTTTTGAAATTATTGAACTAAATCTTTCCCGTGTGTAGCAAGCATGTGATACCTTTTCGAACTGTCATGTGGATGCACGGCACGGGGGTATCGCAGCGCCAACTTTCAAACTCCGGGCTGCTACCTCCGGGGCGGGGGGCCTAGGATTTGTCTAGGTTCTTATTCACTCACTCTGACCCACTGAGGAGTTTCTAATTGAAACACCCAATAACACTTTGCCCGACCTGGGAATCAATACTCAATACTTTATTTGCATTCCACAATGTGTACTTAGGTGGTAAGTTCCAAAAAAGAAAGAAATTATGTTCATTATGGACCCTGTCGGGCACAGCAAAAAAAAAAAGAAAAACAAACACAAAAATGTAGGAGAGAGGAAGAACTTAGATCTAAAATAAATTCAATAATACCATATTAGGGACTCTTTATATTATATCGCTTTATATTTTATCGCTTAAATATTCGAATCGAACCCAAGACGCTCAGCAGTCGTGCTTGCGATCACGAGACCAAAGGGGCAGCCTTTGGTCCTGCGCCTGATCTCTCTCTGGTCATGTCGTATTGCCGTCCCATCGTACTATGAGAGTGAGGGAAGAGTGAGTGCATCTGTGTCTGCGCACACACTGGTGCACTACATCTCCCGCGCAGATGGCTAGTCTCCGTTGAGATTGACTGCCATGGCCGGAATTCGGTCGGGAGGACTACTAGTGTGCAAACACACTATGCCGAAGGTACAACGGAGACGCGGGCATGCCTGCCTCCCGCTGCTCGCTCCGGATCTTCTTCAATAATTGAACCGAACTTCGGTCGCGTATAATGTGTGCTCTACAGAATACGTTGCCACCGAATTGCCGCTAAACTTACGCGCGACCGAAGTTCGGCTGTACGCTATACCGCAACGTAATTTCGGCATAATGTGTCGTCAGAAATTCAAATAGCATTGCAGGCGTAATCATGCCGAACTTCGGTCACGTACCTTCGGCATAGTGTGTTTAGAGACTTAGATACAGTCGGTGTATCGAGATAAGTATCCACTTAACCAAGAAAACTGCTAGGTAGGGTGGACTCTTTTCAAACTACCTATATTTTAAACAGCCGCACAGGTCGATCGATCAGGTTAAGCTACGCTTGCCCCGGCTGGTCTGTGGATGGTGACCATCTTTACATACCGAGACCCCTCCGCGCCTCAGAAAGCACGTTAATACCGTTGGTCCCGGCTGTCATTCGTGGATCTTTGACAGTCGTTACGGGTAGTCAGAAGCCCGAAAGTCTGACAACCAGTCTTACCAAGGGGTATCGTATTACCCAGTAACTGGGTTGTGGAGGTCAGATAGGCAGGTAAAATACTGGTATTCAGCTGCATCCGGTTAGACTGGAAGCCGACCCCAACATAGTTGGGAAAAGGCTAGGCAGATGATGAATAATTTTGTAGTGAAGAAGAAAACTTTTAATTATTCCATGAAACTATTGTTCTTGATGTAGGTAAGTGCTACTTAGTATTAATAAAAAACAGTACACGGGCACACTGTATTTTTTTCTTTTGTAAACACTTATTTCTTCACTTGCTTAAACTACATTAAGATTCTATTACACCTACAATGAATAATTACGTTCAACTTTTCTTTTTTCAGATCGATCCGAACAAAATCTAGATTTATGGACATCGGAGTCTGAAAGGCGATCGCCTCTAATAAATCGCCAGCTAACAGCTAAAACGAAACTTGAGAACAGAAAGCAAGTTAGCTACACCCTTTTTTTCTTTCAATAAATGGAATTCCTGAATAAGAATAAATATATTTTAATGCAGAGAGCAGTGGTGGCCATTGTGGCCAAGTGGTAACGTCCGCGGCTTACGAGTTGTAGGTCGTAGGTTCAAACCCAGACAGGCGCTTTACTTTGTGTAAATTATTTTCATCACCACTGCTCTCAAAACGGTGAGGAAAGCATCGTGAGGAAACCAGCATGTCCTAGAACCAACAATTCGAAGACATGTGACATCTGCCAACCCGCACTGGGCCCGCGTGGTGGATTACGCGGCCCACTCCCTCTCACCGAGAGGAGGCTTGTGTCCCAGCAGTGGGAAAATTATAGGCTGATCATGTCATATTTTAATGTGTAATAATGTTTTGTATTTTGTTGTGGCAAAATCTTTTGTGTGAAGTGTGTGTAATAAAATAAAAAAGTTGTCGTCGAACACGGAAACCGTAACATTTTGGTCCAGCTCACATTCGTCAAAGATTTTAAGTTGCGATAATGAATTTCGTTCCAAAAATTCCATGAATCCAGCGAATCCTGATAAAACCTTGGCCAAACTATTCTTTCTTTTTTCTTTCTTTTTTTTTTTTATTATTTTCTTGGTCCAATACAGGTACTATACGGACTCCTCGTACCTTTAATACCGGGTCGGATCAATAAAAGACTTGTTTACAATTAATAAAGTTAGAATTATTTTAAAATTAAATCAATTTACATTCCCTGCACTTGTTAGCTCAATTATATTATTCACCCCTATTTCTTCTTTTCTGCATTCTAAATTCGTATTTATCTCAATATTTTATGCCATTATCTAATCTTATCTCGAAAAGGTTGCATGCCAAAAACCATGCAGGTCATGTAAGTATGTCTCCGTCTTCATGTGAGTGAGGTAATCGAATAAAACAGGTATGTAATGCTATGGTGAAGTAAGTAATGTCGTTTTTAAATTCAGCAATGAGTAGATACCAACCCTTATCTGTACCGTGGGCGAACCAATAGTCAAGGACGCCCTCAGGCTAGGTGGAGCGACGATCTTTGCAGGGTGGCTGGCAACAGCTGGATGATAGTTGCCAAGAATCGAGTAGAACGGCGTGCAATTTGAGAGGTTATGTCCAGTAGTCAAAACGGTAAAGGAAAACATCGTGAGGAAACTGGCAAGTCCAAGAACCAAAAATCCAAAGACACACAAGATGTGACAGCCTGAGGTGTACCAACTCGCACTTGGCCCGCGTGGTGGATTACGGCGTCCCAGCAGTGCGAACATTATGAAGCTGATGATAAAGCGAACCAATAATGTGTTAATCTGCAATATGCCTAAGCATACAAATGGACATCTTCAAATTGGTGAAGGGGCAAATTATTTAAGGTGCAAATGTGTGGAGGTTTGCGTAATAGCCGCTATCCATTTGATCGGCGAGTCTGATACAAATCCGGGCCAGACCAGAACACGCGGTAGAGACGGTTATCGCCGTAATTTGCGGTTCGTCTGCGGATTTTAGATACCTACAAGGTGGTACACTAAGGTGCAGGAATTAAGTACCTAGAGATGGTTGTTTTTAGGGTTCCGTACCAAAATGGTAAAAACGGAACCCTTATGGTGAGACTCAGTGTGTCTATCTGTCTGTCTGTATGTCTGTCTATCTGTCTGTCACAGCTGGATATCTCAAGAACTACTAATGCTATAACTTGAAATTTGGAATAGTTTTAGATGACGTTTGCCCAACTATTGTGCAAATAAGAAAGAAATAAAAATATAATATGTATATTTTTTGCAACAGGGACTGAAAAATTCGAAGTGGGGTTACTAGGGCATGTGGGGTATCATATGAAAGAGCAGTGGTGGCCAAGTGGTAACGGCCGCGGCTTACGAGTTGTAGGTCGTAGGTTCGAACCCAGACAGGCACTTTGCTTTGTGTAAATTATTTAATCACCACTGCTCTCAAAACGGTGAAGGAAAACATCGTGAGGAAACCGGTATGTCCGAAAATTCGTAGATATTATGACATCTACTAACCCGCACTGGGCCCCCGTAGTGAATTACGACCCACTCCCCTCGAAGAGAGGAGGTATTCCACTCAGAGCATTGATTTCAACCGCACTTGGACGAACCGCACCTGAGCACTTCCACTAACCGCACTGAAAAAAAATTTTGTAACGTGCGGTTCGGTAGAACAAATTTATCGTTTTTGTTATCGTTATTTTTTTAGTGATGGGATATACGTTTTTGTTCAAGGCATTATTATTATTAAATCAGCACACAAGGTGGAATTCTCCGTTACAAGATTTATCTTCAATCTTGTAAGGGAGAATTCCACCTTGTTCATGTATCTTACTCGTAAGCTGTGTCTCCTGGAAGGCAATTCTCGCGTTTACATCGTTGATGACGCATTTGTCATTGTCGTTCGTCTAACGGGGAGGCCTGTATCCAAGCAGTGGGAACATTTTCTCTCTTTCAGGTGACCGTAGATCTTTAAAAAAAAATTGCTATCTAATCTACTATGAAATGCTTTTAATATCTAGGTAAATAATTATCAAGGGTACAGTAAATTGGTCACCCGTAACGCATAACCCGTGTTAAAATGTAATATTGGCATATTTCTCCCATAGCTCATAGTTCGACCGGAGGATAGTTTCGAAACTCCGGCTCACGACGCATCTTAATAAAATGCTCATTGTTTCATTGTTCAGAATAGTTTAAATTCATGCCCGGGCTTGTACTTTATAGTAAATGTACACAGGGTTAAGACTACACACGGTTCGGGTGATCAGAAATCAAAATAATATAACATAGCTACCATCACACTTAAATTCCCTTAAAAAAACCAGCGTCAGACAGCATCTGTCTGGCATTAATGCTGAAATGAACCTTTTTGGGGCAGCCGTGAGGCACACACTAAGTATTATTGTTTGAAAGATTATTTTTATTTTGTGTTTCACGAACTGTGTCCAAATAAACTTTATTCTTTCTTTCCCTAAGGGTTAGGCAGAGTCGCACCTGAAAATCTAAATGTCGGGCTGCTACTATGAATTTCCAGATTGAAAAACCCAATAACATTTTTCCCCTGAGAATTGAACCCAGAACTTTTTGCTCAGCAGAATCGCTTGCGACCAACGAGGCAGTTAAATCAAAATACCTAACATACCTACCTACGTAAATGAAAAGAACCCTGTTGACTGGCTATCAACCTCCAAAGCAAAAGGAGAGACCATATAATTATTCGTTTTTTTTTTATGGCATCCGTATCTCACAAACGGACAAACAACAGATCTAAGGGGATTGAGAAGTTGGTACTTAGGCAAATGAAAGTCGTGTGTTGATAGCAAGCGTATAATCCAACTGACGTTCATACAAGTATGTCTTCTTATATACTACACGATGATAAAGAATAAATGTGGGTAACCGAATATATTACAACTCTCCACCCTAAATAATACATATATCCTTCAAACAAGAATCATTACACACTAAATAGATAGCACTAAAACAATGCCAAACTAGCCTACAGTACAATTATAATAAGACTAACATACAATGCAACAAATGTACCTAATGCTTAACTTATAAATAATACATCAATAACCTTCCTTAGGATTTATTTATTTACCATATTATTACAAAGTTACAATCTTATTAATACTACATTACAAACTAACCAACTAGAACTACTTATCGATTACAATAATTTGGTGGTCGTTTTAACCGACACTCCCGTATAGGACGGGTTCGAACTACTTCCGGAACAAGGATCCCGGAATTAGGAACACTCATACAGGAATCAGGATTGGTAACATCAGAGACAGAAACCGAGTTGTCCGCGGATGTGGACGGCAACACATCGACCGTCGCGGTTCGGTGCGGACTAAACTCCCCTACGCTCCGAGGGGCCCGCGACTCAACCTGTGGTACCTCTGTGCTGACCGGAGCTGGCGTCACCTCCGGCACCTTGGAACCCTCCGCCTCGAGAGGACTCCGTTCTGTCATACTAGTTGGACAATTCAAAGAACTACGCGATCGCCGTCTTAACTGATCAATATGTCTATGTGTTTCTTTCCCTGATCCATCCACAACCCCATAATCAGTAGTACTCATTCTTTTTACTATTTGCCCAGGCAGCCATTTTTCATTACCCCTATACTGCCTTATCCATATTTCCTCCCCTAACTGTAAAGAACGTTCCGTACCTACCCTTTGTTGCCGTTCCTGAACCTTTTTCACTTTCTCTTCCCTGTTGGGCCTTAAAGCATCCAATTTTGTACGTAAATTCCTACCTAACATTAGTGTTGCTGGACTTTCCCCGGTAGAACAGTGTTCTGTATTCCGATAATGTAATAAGAAGGTACTCAAGAATGAATTAATATTTTGTTTTTGCTTAACCGCCTTTTTAATGGTTCTTTTCACAGTACGTACTGCATTTTCCGCTGCCCCATTTGATGCTGGGTGGTATGGAGCAGAAAAGATATGTTCTACGCCATGATTTGTTAAAAAGTCCGAAAATTCTTTACTCGTAAACGGGGGACCATTGTCAGAAACTATTTGCCTAGGTAAACCCCATCTAGAAAAAGCTTCAGTGAGTTTTTCAATAGTAAATGTAGCCGCTGTACTAGGTACGGGAAATACTTCTAACCATTTCGTCCTTGCATCAACCATTACTAAATATATTTTACCAAAAATAGGACCTAGGAAATCTAGATGTACCCTCGCCCATGGTCTAGCGGGCCAGGGCCACGGCGTGGCTACGTGTCGCTGCGGCGCGTCCGCCTCCCCCGCGCACACCGCGCACTCCCGGCACGTCGCCTCTACCGCCTCGTCGACGCCTGGCCACCAAACATAGCTCCTAGCCGAGGCTTTCGTCTTTACAATACCCATATGGGGTTCATGTAACTCTCGTAATACTCTAGCTCGACAGCTTCCCGGAATCACTACCCTGTGTCCCCACATGACGCACCCTAACTCTTCATACAGTTCCTTACGACGGTTAAAGTACGGTTGTAATTCCCGTATTTCATTATCCGTAGGCCACGTATCTCGAATGTAACTTATAACTCTGCTTAGCATCGGGTCCCTCATAGTCTGTTGCTTTATTATATTGTAATCTAGTAACAATGCATTTTGTGCGAAATGTAAATAAGTTTGCTCGGGGAGGGTATGTAATGACTCATCGCTACTGCCAGGTACCGGTAATCTCGATAGCCCGTCCGCACCGTTTTGTTTTGTGTTGACGTATTCTATGTCATACGTGTATGCAGATAAAATGATCGCCCAACGCTGTAATCTACTCGCCGCCATGGCCGGAACGCCGTGCTTTGGACCAAATATGCTAACTAATGGCTTATGATCAGTTTGCAAGGTAAAGCGTCGGCCATAAACAAACTGATGCAATTTTTTTAAACAAAATACTATAGCTAACGCTTCCCGATCTATCTGAGAATAATGTTTTTCGGCGTCATTCAATGCGCGTGACACATACACCACCGGCCGGTCGCGGCCATCGGTGCTTGGCTGTGTGAGTACCCCACCTATGCCACGTGCACTGGCGTCACACGTTAACACTAAGTGCTTATCTGGGTCATAATGAGCCAACACTTCCGCGCCTGTTAATATTTTTTTAACTTTTACCATCGCTTCCTCACACTGATCACTCCAATTCCAGCTTACATTTTTTTTTAAAAGTTCATAGAGTGGTGACAATATACTACTCAAATTCTTAACAAACTTAGCATAAAAATTGACTAACCCTAAGAAAGAACGTAATTCAGTAACATCCTTCGGCCTAGGAATTTTTACTATTGCATTCACCTTATCCGTATCTACTTTAATACCCTCTTTAGATATAACATACCCTAAATATTTGACCTCATCAACCATGAATAGACATTTACTCCTTTTTAGCTTCATTCCATGATCTTGTATCCTTTGAAACACCTTTTCTAAAGTTTCTAAATGTTTTTTCTGTGTCCCTGACGTACTTATGATTACGTCATCTAGAAATACCTCTACGCCTGGTATGTCGCTAAGAAGGTTCGACATAATCCGCTGGAAGATACCCGGGCTCGAAGACAAGCCGAACACGAGTCTATTATATTTAAACAAACCTCTATGTGTATTTATAACTGTTAAATTCCTAGAA
The DNA here is from genome assembly GCA_963082905.1 of Oligia fasciuncula. NCBI lineage: Eukaryota > Metazoa > Arthropoda > Insecta > Lepidoptera > Noctuidae > Oligia > Oligia fasciuncula. The sequence continues at coordinate 16,076,225 of OY720390.1, forward strand.
TCATCTAATTCTATCTGATTATAAGCCTGGGATAAATCAATTTTCGAGAAGAACGTAGCCCCATTGATGCTCACTAACAGATCATCTATTTTCGGTAACGGATACCTATTGACCAGTAAGACAGGATTTAAAGTGACTTTATAATCGGCACAGATTCGAAGTCCACCGTCAGCTTTACGTACCGGTACCAAAGGTGTCGCCCAGTCCGAGCACTCGACGGGCTCGATGATTCCCGCGCGCAGCATTGCATCCAGCTCCGCGTCGACTTGACCCTTCAGAGCGTAAGGCAGCGGCCGCGCCCGACAGTACACGGGGGTCGCCCCCTCCCGCAACTGGAGTGTTGCCTTACCGCCTGTGTACCGTCCCAATCCGCCGCTGAACAACTCTTTATACCTATTTAACAAAACATTTGCAGTATCAGATTTTGTTTTTAAAATATTGCCATAATTAAGTGTTTGTTGAAATGGAGGTATTTTTATTTCCATTTCGGATAACCATTGTCGGCCTAATAAAGAAGTTGTACCTCCATTGATCACGAACAGTTCTAAATATTTAATTTTATCTTGGTACTGTACTTTCGGCCTAATAACACCTAATGGCTTGATATTGCTACCATCATAAAACTTTAACACTAAGTTAAATGGCTCAATTGATCTCGTACTAAAATACCTATCATATGTTTTTTTACTTATACATGAAACAGCGGAGCCTGTATCTATCTCCATTTTAATATCTTTGTCATCAATAAGTAATGATAAGCTTACCGGGCTATATCCGTTCAAACACAGTTGGTGTAATTCTTCCCCTAGCTCGTCCGAGCTCGAACCGCCTCCTAGTTCACCCGGCTGCTCGCTCCCGGTAGCTTCTACGTGGTTCACCCTGCGCCTCTTCCCTCTTCCTGTGCTCGACCGAGAACACACACGTCTCAAATGTCCCTTCTGCTTGCATTTACTGCATACAAAATTCTTGTAACGGCACTCATCGGCGGTATGCCCGCGCCAGCCGCACGCCGTGCAGCTACCGGCGCCTTTGTCCGTGTCCGGCGCAGCGCGCTCGCGGCCCCCGCGCTGATCACGCCCACGTGCTGTCCTAAACGCGTGTACGGTTGCTGGCACCTCCGCGCTTGCTTTATGTTCCACCACGGCCGCATCTCGCTCCGCCGCTTCTAATCCACAAGCCAATTTCACTGCCCCTGAGTACGTCAGATTGTCCTCCGCAAATAATCTTTGTCTGATGACGTCACTCTTCACTCCGCACACCAACTGATCCCGCAGATTCTCTTCCAAATTCCCGCCAAACTCACAGGTTTTTGACAGTTTTTTAATCTCGGTTAGGTATTGAGTTATATTTTCGTCCTCCTTCTGCCTTCTTTGACGAAACCGGAAACGCTCCGCCATGACCGCTGGTTTCGGTTGAAGATGATTTTTCAACATTGTGACGGCTTTTTCGTAGGTTAACTCCGCCGGTTTGCTTGGGCTGCACAAGGTACTCAGTAACTCATACGTCTGATCACCAACGCCGGTGATTAAGATCGCCAACCACATGTTCTGGTCCACGTTATTGACTTTAAAATACATCTCCAACCTTTCCACGTACAAGGTCCAATTTCCTGACGCCACATCGAAGTCTCTTATTCTACCAATTTGTCCACTCGACATTTTAATCCTATTTAACTCGAATACAATTGTAGGATTATCCAATCCTCGTCGCCACTGAGAAGTTGGTACTTAGGCAAATGAAAGTCGTGTGTTGATAGCAAGCGTATAATCCAACTGACGTTCATACAAGTATGTCTTCTTATATACTACACGATGATAAAGAATAAATGTGGGTAACCGAATATATTACAGGGATAACAGGACCTAAACGAAAAAAACGCAAGTTTTAGAGTCAATAAAAGTATATGATCGACTACAGTAAACAAAATCAGAAAAATATATGATATTCTTCAGGATATATGCTAGGTAGATAGTGTGTTGAAAACATATAATACAACTAATTTGATACGATAGAAAAAAATCATGAATAAACCTCTAAAAACTTTCTTTTTACAATAAAAACCATACTAATATACATATTTACAATCATTCAGATTTTTTGTCAGATTATTCTACAAGCAACATACTAAAGCACTAGTGTTTTAATTTTTTAGTCCAAACAAAAGTATTTTTGTAAATAGATATTAGCTTCATATTTTGCAATAAATAACCCCAGCATTGTGTCATCGCGCTTCTTTATTTAATGATATTCAAAATACAGAGGTGTAACTTAAATCTAAACTCGCCAAACTTTTATACTGATATGGTTTAATCTTTTAACAGTATAACATAATTTTATACAATATAATAAATGTGAAATAAAATGTTTTGATTTTGATTTATAGCATCACGGATACCTAGATTGTTGCTACTTGTACCATGTCATCTTGAAAAGCTTCAATATGAATGAAAACGGCATCGCTGCCAAACAAACAAATATTTACTCTTCACACAATTGCTATTACGTCCTAATATAAGAAATTCTGAGGGCAATGAATAAGGATAAATATCAAATAATACTTTTACAAGTCAAACACTCATATTTTTTTCCTTTTGATGACTATGTTTTCCGCATTGCTTTGTTTTCAATGTTTTGTTATTGTTAGTACCTACCTATTAAAATCTATTACTTCGACAATTTTATCCATCTCGTATTATAAAAAAACGCGAGTTTGTGAGGATAGATGGATGGATCGACGTTTGTTACTCTTTCACGCAAAAACTACTGGACGGATTTGGATGAAATTTGGCACACAAATAATTTATAACCAGGATTAACAAACACATCGGATACATTTTATCCCGATATTCTCACGGGATCGAAACCTATGCGGTTAAAACGCAGGGCGCTGCTAGTAATATTATAAATTCGAAAGTAACTCTTTATAGTACCTTTTTAGGCCTTCACCACTGAACGGATTTCGGTAAAATTTGGAGAAGGACACAGGTCACTTTTTGTCCAGGTAGCCGTTTCTTGGGATAATATCCGACACCCACGCGGACGAAGCCGCGGACAGAAGCTAGTATTGTTATAAGTCCCAGTAATACGTTCCCGTCGGATATTATCCGACATAGACGCGGCCAAAGCCATGGGCAGAAGCTTGTATTGTTATAATTATAATTGTCTGAAAAGTGGCGACTATCCAAACCTACTAATTTTGAGCTCTTCTAGGACCGTTGTACAGTTACCAAAACAGACAAGTTACCAGGGTCGCTGGTTATTGTTGAAGTTTAGTAAGAAACCGATAGAAATTTTCTCTTAAATCATTTTCGAATGAAAAATAATTTGATGAATGAACTGTTTGTTTTCTATTAATTAAATTAAATTTTATTCGAAAGCATCCATCGGTTTCTTACTAAACTTCAACTATATCCGACGACCCTGGTTACTATCTTCTTTGGTGATCGTACTTGGTACGGTTTTTTTACAACCGGAGCACAACAGAGCTGCTGGGTGATTTATACAGTGCGAGTCTTCATAATGTGCACATAACGAAATGAGGGAAACTTAGCTTAATATTATCGAGGGAAAAAATATTTGAAAAAATAAAAAAATATTTAAAAGGATCTTTACCTGCTAAAGTATGGTGATTTCAAGGCCTTTCTTTAGCAGTTGATAGAAAATGTTGTGATTGAGGTGTAAACATGGTATTTTTACGTTTAGAAATCTGATACGATGGAGAATAACTTAAAGTCATAGAGCAACACAGGCCACCGGGTTCGCCGGTGGCCTGTGTTGCTCTATGCTTAAAGTAATCAAAAAGGGTAGGTAATCGGGCTTTTATTGAGTAATTTTACAATTATTATTGTAAAAATTTATGAAAAAATATCAGATTTTTGTTAAAAACAAACCATAATTCTCAATTGAGGGGCGATTGTTTACACAGGGGTCACAGCAGCGAAAAAGAATTTAAAAAATGCTACAAAACATTTTTTCCGTCGATAAAATTAAGCTTAGTTTCCCTCATTTCGATATGTGCACATTATGAAGACTCACACTGTATAGGTACTCAATAAACCGTAGGTAAAATACGCAACTGCACTCCACGTCAAAGCGCGGAGTTGCGGATACCAGCCGGTATTACCTAATTAGGAGCGCCCCGCTGTTTTGGCCCGCAGAAGTGTCGATCCCGTTCGAAAGACACGTGGCGCCATCTATTATCATAATAACGTTATTGTTGTTTTTCTCGGAAACAGTACTTTTTATCGGGATGAGAGGTACCTTATGTCCGTTTCTGTACACCTGACAATGTATATGCAAAATTTCAGGATGATCGGTTCATTGGTTTAGGCGTGAAAAGGTAACAAACAAAGAAACTTACTTTCGCATTTATAATATTAGTTTATTATTATAATGTAATAATAATTAAATATATAAATAGTCAGAATTACCTAAGTACCAATATGACTTTTTCAATTGATACCTATACTTATACTTTAAAACTTTTAAAGTTTATCTTGGACAGTACTGAAATCGGTAAAGGAAAAAAATTGTAAGTAGACTAAAAATACGTATAAGTAAAGCTCTGTTTAAAAGTTACTGGCCAAATTTAAAATATATCCAGCAAGTTGTACTAACTAAGTAACCATGTAGCCCTTTCAAGTTAGTCACAACAATGCGAAACGTATGACTGTTACGAGCTGCAAATGCAAGCATTCTCAGAAACTGTTTATACGGGGATACGAAGCTACAAGGCTTACTCACTACAACAAATAAACTCATTACTCTAACCTTTTTCCCTCTTGTTTCTTAGTATCTCTTCAAATATTGTTTGTTTTTGAAATGCAAGGATAATGATGTGTCTTTACGAAATGCACGATACATTTTGTAGTGTCGAGTGCGACATGGATGAGTCGATTTATCGACTTTAGTTGTTGCTTGGATTTTTCTACACAAAGGGGTTCAAATTACAAAGAAGTTCTTTTGAGTCACTATAATTATGATTCTGCACATTCAATAAACAGTTGAAATTTTTCGCCGGATATTAAAAACAAAGATTGCTGTTCCCTGCATTTGACCGCGTAGGTTTTGCGATGTTCTATGAACCAACAGATTTTTGAATTGAAAACTTCTAAGCGCGTTGGAAACTTTTTGAGATGGGAAAAAAACCATTGAACTCGCGCCAATGTTACCGTAAGCGACACGGCGCGTGTTTTGTTTTTAAGACGATTAAAAAAATACCCGCTTCGGATATGTTCGGTTGTCCCCGGGATGTGTATAACCAATATGTCAGTGAGTGATGGCAAAGTATTCTGTGTTTTGTTTTCCCTTCTGTCGGCATTCCCGGAACAATTTCGTCGGATATTAAAAATGCAGTGGCACTGTTTTTTTTAATAACCGGCGAAATTGTTTAGTTACGCCTGGGGGCATAGATATATGTATATTTTACACTAGCTTCTGCCCGCGACTTCGTCCGCGTGAAATTTCTTGTACCCCCACCCCGTCGCGTCGCAACACTTCGTATTCGCTTACCGTTCACTCTGAGTTTTTTCATTTTGCTCGGCTCCTAAGGGTCATAGCGTGATGTTAAATAGCCTATAGCCTTCCTCAAGAATTGGGCTATCAAATGCAAAAAGAATTCAAATCTGACCGGTAGTTAAAGAGATTATCGCGTTCAAACAAACAAACTCTTCGGCTTTATTATTAGTATAGATAAATAAAAAGTAATTTAAAAAAATTAAACCGACTTCAAAAAGAAATTAACTCAAAATTATGAAATAACTTTAATTTCGGAAGTCGGTGTCTTGGGATCTGTATTTTAGTTTTATGCCACCGACTTCCGAAATTAAAGTTATTTCATAATTTTGAGTTAATTTCTTTTTGAAGTCGGTTTAATTTTTTTAAATTACTTTTTATTTCGTAATTTTTAGTTTTTGCACTAGTATTTGACCAAGGTTTTGAGATGTTTTCCCTTTGACACTACACCCGTAGCTCTTATCAATAAGCCAGGCCGTCACACTTACACGTATTAGTCCATATCTTGAAAATTACTGAATCGATCTTGATGAAACTTGCACTGTTCCCTAAGTTGAAGAAAATGTAAGCCAATAAAAAAAATGGTCACGATCCGATTAATAGTTCCGGAGATATGCGTGGACAAACATACATACATACATACATACATACATGCATACATACATACATACATACATACGTCTATGAAATTTTGTATATTTGTTTGGAAGCTTTAATAGATCATCATATGTGAATATAATGCAATTCCAATAATATTACATACATACGTATCGAATTGATAACCTCCTTTTTTTTGAAGTCGGTAAAAATAAAAAGTAATTTAAAAAAATTAAACCGACTTCAAAAAGAAATTAACTCAAAATTATGAAATAACTTTAATTTCGGAAGTCGGTGTCTTGGGATCTGTATTTTAGTTTTATGCCACCGACTTCCGAAATTAAAGTTATTTCATAATTTTGAGTTAATTTCTTTTTGAAGTCGGTTTAATTTTTTTAAATTACTTTTTATTTCGTAATTTTTAGTTTTTGCACTAGTATTTGACCAAGGTTTTGAGATGTTTTCCCTTTGACACTACACCCGTAGCTCTTATCAATAAGCCAGGCCGTCACACTTACACGTATTAGTCCATATCTTGAAAATTACTGAATCGATCTTGATGAAACTTGCACTGTTCCCTAAGTTGAAGAAAATGTAAGCCAATAAAAAAAAAATGGTCACGATCCGATTAATAGTTCCGGAGATATGCGTGGACAAACATACATACATACATACATACATACATGCATACATACATACATACATACATACGTCTATGAAATTTTGTATATTTGTTTGGAAGCTTTAATAGATCATCATATGTGAATATAATGCAATTCCAATAATATTACATACATACGTATCGAATTGATAACCTCCTTTTTTTTGAAGTCGGTAAAAACTCTATGGCCCATAACTCCTTAATAGGTACCAACTCTTAACATCTTACACACGTGATAACTTTTAAACGAAATATCCGATTGAGATGAAACAAAAAGTATTTTACTTCTTCTTAAATACTCTTGATAACATAATGCTTAATTTCGATAAAGATTAATATTACGATACATATTTAACGTAGTTTTTTTTTCTTCAGACGATTTAATAATTATTTTGAACACAAAATCGGTTATTGTGATTAAACCATGATAGCTAGATATATGTTCTTGCGGACTTTTTTGTAGGTCTTAATGGGCTCTACAAACCCGTAGTACATTATTTTGTTCTATTGTCAATAGTTTTTGCAGCGCACGCAAAAATAGGTTTTCGATTTTACACCTTGTGTTACAAAATAGCAATTTTATTACGGATCCCTAATTTTGAAGAAAAAAAATATAGCCTATAGCCTTCCTCGATAAATGGACTACCCAACACTAAAATAATCATTCAAACCGGACCAGTAGTTCTAGAGATTAGCGCGTTCAAACAAACAAACAAACAAACAAACTCTGCAGCTTTATAATATTAGTATAGATAATATTAAGTATAGATTCTATGCCAGGGGTCTAGAGTTGTTTGCTCAATTCATGGATACAGTTTGCGCGTCGGTGTCCTGCCACCCTGTATTGTGTTGTGATCGTATATTCACAATAAATAACACTAGATCGTACAATACGACCAACGTAACTTGGCGGTCCCGAACTTCGCGCAGAAGGCTGCGCACGAACGTTTTTTTGGAACCAAATAGTGGCATGAGGCGAGTGTGAGTGAGAGAACATGCGCGAAAGTTCGCAAAGGCTATACTCAGGCCCGCCCAGTTACGTCTGTCGTATTGTAAGTATAAAATAATACCAGCACATAATTGTCCACCTGCAGGCAAAGGCCTTTTCTTAATGTAAAGAGGGCATGAGCATTTATTGAGAGAGCAGTGGTGACCTAGTGGTAACGGCCGCGGCTTACGAGTTGTAGGTCGTAGGTTCAAACCCAGACAGGCGCTTTACTTTGTGTAAATAATTTCATCGCCACTGCTCTCAATAAAACGATGAAGGAAAACATAGTGAGGAAACTGGCATGTCCTAGAATCAAAAAGTCGAAGATGTGTGACATCTACCAACCCGCTCTGGGCCCGCGTGCCCACTCCCTCTCACAGAGAGGAGGCTTGTGTCCCAGCAGTGGGAACATTATAGGCTGATGATGAAAATGAGCATTGATCACTACGCTTGCTCAAGACGGGTTAGGGATTTCCATCTAGCTGAGCCCCGCGGTTTCACCCGCGTAAATGTCGATCCCGTGGGAATATCGGGATAAAAAACCCTATATGTTAATCCAGGGTATCAGCTACCTCCATACCAAATTTTATCAAAATTGGTCCAGCCGTTTGAGCGTGAAGAAGTAACAAACATATAAACACACCCCAACACACACCCCAACAAACTTTCGCCTTTGTAATATTAGTGTGATTTCTTACAAAATTTCAAGAAAAACTGCACCTAGTTGGAAATAAGTTTTGACATTTCTGTCAAAACTTATTTCCAATAATTCTTCTTCTTCTTCCTCTTCTTTTCTTCTTCTTCTTCTTGTTTTGCTTCTTTCGAAGGAAAACAATATCATACTTAATGGCTTTGTTTTTCATCAATCAAACTAAAACGTTCCTAAAAATGTAAATTGCTGTAGACGATAAATTGTTTATATTTCAATATCAAATGACCAACCGTGTTTTATCTTTGTTGTGCAACGAGAGGAAGAAAGCAATTGATTTTTAACTCTATTGTGTTTAATACAGAGTTCATTCTTGCAGAGATGATTAGATTTCTTTTGAAGAACAGCTGAACAATACTGGAAAACCGTATGTATTTATAGATATATATCAGCGGGGCAATTGCGTAACACATTATCAATCGGAATCGGTTTCATTTTGACAGTTCAACAACATTCATTGCGTTATTTACGTGTTGAGCAGACAATTTTTTCGAACTTATGAAGCAATGGATTAGCAATTTCCTTCAAAATGATTCAGATTCCGATTGATAGTGTGTTACGCAAATAGGGTGCTGATTTACAAATCATTTAATTTATTCTAAAAGTGATTTACAATTCCAGTCGATATCGCATTCAGAAAAAAAAGAAAGAAAAACTGTTTATTCTGCACAAACAAAACGCACATTGAATATAAAAAAAGATAAATATACACACACGACGTAGTCAAATGCCTCGTACTCAAGCTTAAAAAAAATGTTATTCATTCAGTATATATCCATGGAGTTTCTTGCCCGTTCTTCTCCATAGAGATCTACGTTTTGGAATGGGCAACTAGCTTCAACTTTCTGACTAACTGACAGACTATTTAATTTTGACAATTCAAAAGTGCCTGCCGGTCGATTCTGTAAAAATCTCACCGTGAAAACTTAGGTGAAGTGGGCGTGGAGTGACCTGTCTATAGTGTCAATACCTAGCAAAAACAAACTCACTTCACCTAAGTTTTCACGGTGAGATTTTTACAGAATCGACCGGCAGTACAAGGTTTAATTGAAATATATGCTTTGAGTTTGAGTTATACTTTTTAGTTCTTTCTGAGTTTATCTTGGATGTTACAGACATTGGTAAAGGAAAACATCCTGAGGAGACGTAGACTTATCACACTCATACTATAAAGGCGAAAGTTTGTGAGTGTGTGTGTGTTTATATGTTTGTTACCTACTTCTTCACGCTCAAACGGCTATACCAATTTTGATAAAATTTTGGATGGAGGTAGCTGACACCCTGGATTAACATATAGGGTTTTTTATCCCGATATTCCCACGGGATCGACATTTACGCGGGTGAAACCGCGGGGCTCAGCTAGATGGAAATCCCTAACCCGTCTTGAGCAAGCGTAGTGATCAATGCTCATTTTCATTATCAGCCTATAATGTTCCCACTGCTGGGACACAAGCCTCCTCTCTGTGAGAGGGAGTGGGCACGCGGGCCCAGAGCGGGTTGGTAGATGTCACACATCTTCGACTTTTTGATTCTAGGACATGCCAGTTTCCTCACTATGTTTTCCTTCATCGTTTTATTGAGAGCAGTGGCGATGAAATTATTTACACAAAGTAAAGCGCCTGTCTGGGTTTGAACCTACGACCTACAACTCGTAAGCCGCGGCCGTTACCACTAGGTCACCACTGCTCTCTCAATAAATGCTCATGCCCTCTTTACATTAAGAAAAGGCCTTTGCCTGCAGGTGGACAATTATGTGCTGGTATTATTTTATACTTACAATACGACAGACGTAACTGGGCGGGCCTGAGTATAGCCTTTGCGAACTTTCGCGCATGTTCTCTCACTCACACTCGCCTCATGCCACTATTTGGTTCCAAAAAAACGTTCGTGCGCAGCCTTCTGCGCGAAGTTCGGGACCGCCAAGTTACGTTGGTCGTATTGTACGATCTAGTGTTATTTATTGTGAATATACGATCACAACACAATACAGGGTGGCAGGACACCGACGCGCAAACTGTATCCATGAATTGAGCAAACAACTCTAGACCCCTGGCATAGAATCTATACTTAATATTATCTATACTAATATTATAAAGCTGCAGAGTTTGTTTGTTTGTTTGTTTGTTTGAACGCGCTAATCTCTAGAACTACTGGTCCGGTTTGAATGATTATTTTAGTGTTGGGTAGTCCATTTATCGAGGAAGGCTATAGGCTATATTTTTTTTCTTCAAAATTAGGGATCCGTAATAAAATTGCTATTTTGTAACACAAGGTGTAAAATCGAAAACCTATTTTTGCGTGCGCTGCAAAATCTATTGACAATAGAACAAAATGATGTACTACGGGTTTGTAGAGCCTATTAAGACCTACAAAAAAGTCCGCGAGAACATATATCTAGCTATCATGGTTTAATCACAATAACCGATTTTGTGTTCAAAATAATTATTAAATCGTCGGAAGAAAAAAAAACTACGTTAAATATGTATCGTAATATTAATCTTTATCGAAATTAAGCATTATGTTATCAATTGTGAAACCGCGGGCCACAGCTAGTGTAACAATAAAGTCACATGAAGATCAATAATATTAGGATACACTATGGTTCAACATTGCAACGTTGGGTAATTTATTCTGTTATTTGAAACTACTCATAATAATAATAAGAAAGCTTACTAATAATTTTTATAGAGGGGGTCCATCGCGTCAGTCGATTGGTTCGATCAAGTCTAAAACTATAGATTTTATGAGTATTGTCCAGCAATCGAGACGTGGACGTGAGATGGTAGTCATTCCTATAAAAGACGGTAAAATATATAGATTAAGATATTTGGCCAAATACAACTAGAAACCGACCCCACAGTAGTTATTAGGGTTCCGTACCCAAAGGGTAAAAACGGGACCCTATTACTAAAACACCACTGTCCGTCTGTCTGTCTGTCTGTCACCAGGCTGTATCTCACCGTGATAGCTAAACAGTTGAAATTTTCACAGATGATGTATTTTTATTGCCGCTCTCTAACAACCAAATAATAAAAATAAACTAAAGTTAAAATTTATAGGGGTATAAAAGAAACGTTTTTTTTTCGGCATTTATGCCTTGTGATACGGAAACCTTCGTGTGCGAGTCCGAATCGCACTTGGCCGGTTTTATATAATTTTTTTTTAATTAAAAACTTTCAAATGATATTAGCTGACGGAACTCCACAGATGTAACAGGTATCGATATGTAGTGACGATTACCTAAACGAAAAATGATAAGTCTAAATTCCTGTTTTAATGTAACTACCTGTACCGCCTCAGAATCAAAAAAAGCCGATCCATACAAAACGAAAAAAAAATCAGCTGTTCCATACATTTGTGTTCACTTAAATCGACAAAATGTATGGAACAGCTGATTTTTTTTTGGAGATTTGTAGGTTGGTCCCATAGAAAAAGTTGTTCAAAATGATGAGTACCTACAATGACCCCTTTTCGGGTTTAATATAAACAAAAACTAATGTTGTGCATCGATACCCCATCACGTTTGTGGAGTGTCGCTAACTTATTCAATTTCACCCTGCATTATTTATTTATTTATCCATTTATTTCAGGCATCAAGGCCCATATAAACACATACAATACAATATTAATATAACTTAAAAATACTATAAATACATACAACATTATATTTACACTAAAAACTAACGCACACGAAGTGTCTGCGTCGTGTTTCGCTGACTGGTGTCATGTAGCCGGCCACGAAACCGGCGGTATACAATACCCGATTATTTTGATACCATTTCAAATTGGGTTACAAAAAAGTCGATGAACCGTTTCCGAGATTGGTAACAAATAAAATCCCTTTTTTTAATTTAGAAATGTTTAAATCGAAGACCGTCGTTGTTCCGGAATGCAATGAAAGGTCAAAAAGCCTTCATTTCACTTTTACGATCGAGTGTTAGCCATAAAATAAAAAAATATACAGCCCTCTAGAGCCAGGATTTAATGAAGTAAATGTCCTGGTGGAAAATAAAATGTCGCTTTTATATTCAGACACAAGAAATTCTTTTATTATTGACACTTTTGAAATAATGACAGGATTTGGGTCTTGTTAAGTATTTATGCAGTTTCATTAGCTTAAGAAATTAGGCCTCGCCTAAATCCGGAATTACCTACCTAAGGCTGAATATTTATTCAGCCCACATTCACTTACTAATGGATGTTTGGTCTTATCTGCACTGCGCCAATATCAGACTTCTTTTAGGGATTTAGGCTTCTTTTGGTACAGCAGGAACTTTCTTCGAATAGGTATCTGCCTTAATATATGCCGTACTAGTATCAGCTTTCTTAGTTATAGTTCCTTTTTAGGGTTCCGTACCCAAAGGGTAAAAACGGGACCCTATTACTAAGACTCCACTCCGTCTGTCTGTCTGTCACCAGGCTGTATCTCATGAACCGTGATAGCTAGACAGTTGATATTTTCACAGATGATGTATTTCTGTAGCCGCCATAAAAACAAATACTAAAAGCAGAATCAAATAAATATTTAAGGGAGGCCCATACAACAAACGTGTTTCTTTCGGCGTTTTTGCCTTGTGATACGGAACCCTTCGTGTGCGAGTCCGACTCGCACTTGGCCAGTTTTTTTGTAACCGTAACTCGACTTTAGGCAAAATCAAAATATTTTATTTCACATAAACCTACATGGGCACTTATGAAACGTCAACAGTTCCACGCAAGATTCCACATGGTCGTTTCCTATGGAGAAGAGCCGGCAAGAAACTCCACCGCTACTCTTTTAAAATAATTGGCTTTTACAATGTTTTCAAATTAAAGTGTTAATTGGTATGGGAAGACAGTGCAGGCCTGTCAACAAGTAAGTACCAGGTACTTAACACAATAGAAAAGTAAAATGGTCTACTCTACAAGGCCTACAACGTTCTCACATTCATTAAATATAATTATAATCTATCAAAAAGATAAATAATAGAATATGTATTAAAACCTCATTATCTGACTAGCCTTTTCACAACTATGTTGGGGTCGGCTTTCAGTCTAACCGGATGCAGCTGAATACCAGTATTTTACACGGTGCGACTGCCTATCTGACTTCCACAACCCAGTTACTGGGTAATAAGAGAGAAAAAAAAGAAGAGAAGAAGAAGAGGGCCTTACTTACACCCACGAAATACTGAATAAATCTTCCTGGCGATATTTACCAAAAGTACGGCTATGTTTTAAACAAAGTCTTCAAAGTCACTGCCTGTCTGGATTCTGTCCAGTACCAAAAGTACAGCTGAGGCTTTCATTTTCATGATCTTTAATTTGTTGGATTTGTCTCCGGAAAAATTAACGAAAAAAATATTATGAAGCGGTACGAAGTTCGCCCGGTCAGCTAGTATTATGATTATGGTAGTGGGAGGTTACGTAAAAGTTTTAGAGGCAAATTATTTATTTTGCAACTACTGAAAAAAAAATTGGGACCAGTTTTCTTAAGACCCCTTAAAAGGAATTTTCCTTCCTTATACTCGTAGGGTTCATAAAATTAGAAAAACCGTTTGTGTGCAAAGGGTTCAGTCGTCTCGATTTGATTACCTTCATGGTAGGTAAATCTGAAGATAAGTAGGGTCGAACGATTTAGTAAATATCTTATTTGTGGTCCAAAACGGTCCCTTCCTTATTCACAGATTTAAATTATTCATCCTTTTTGGCTATTTTTGTCAATAGGAAAATAAATCTAATCAGGAAGTGGGTTTAGACGCAATTTAAATTTTTAGCCCAGTTTACATATGAGTTCAAACTCTTCAGAGTCAGATTTTGTAAAAAAATAATATTAATAGTTTATTTTTTTTACAAAATCTGACTCATCAGCACGTCTGCCATTAAAGTCAAAGTCAAATCATTTATTTCAAATAGGCACATTAAAGGCACTTTTGAACGTCAAAAAAAAAACTAAATAGAAATGATTCTAGTCGCCCATTCGAAAAGGTAGTTTTCGTATGGAGAAGAATGGGCAAGAAACTCCACCGTTACTCTTTTAAAAATGTTTTACAAGGTCTTGTATACATAATAAAAATTATATGTGAACACGATGCACCCATAATAAAATTAGTCTACCACAAAAGGTAAAAAGAATTAAAAATTAAGCAATGACAGGTAAATCAAATAAGTGATAGATACATGGTGCTCACATATTTACAAGTTATAAAAAAAAAAAAAAAAAAATGCAAAAGTAGTTGAACTTTAACAAGTGTGTGAGTCACTGTAGTCGCAGATTGTAAAAATGAATTAGAATAAGATGTCATAATAAAAAAAAATATATATAAATTAAATTAGGAACAAGTTTGATTTTGTCTAGACTTTTAGATTGTCCTATGGAGCAGGACCAGCATGTTTCCAAACATTCTTATCTTGGATATAATCCTCTAATTTGTAATATCCTTGTTTACAAAGTGTACTTTTAATATGAGTTTTAAATTTTCTTTCATTTAATTGCAATATATCACAAGGTATTTTGTTGTAGCATTTAACACAGTACCCCATAAAAGATGTATGTACTTTAGATAATCTGAAAAAAGGTTGATCTAATTTATCTTTATTTCTAGTATTAAAATTATGCCTATCACTTATTTTATTAAAAAGATGTTGATTTTTTCTTACATACATAATATTTTCATAAATGAATTGGCAAGGTACCGTCATGATATTAACCTTTTTAAATAGTTCCCTAAGAGATTCGCGACGACGTAGATTGTAAATGGCTCTGACAGCTCTCTTTTGTAAAATAAAAATGGATTCAATGTCAGCAGCCCGACCCCATAGTAAAATGCCATATGACATAATACTGTGTAAGTAACTAAAATAGACCAAACGCGCGGTTTCTACATCTGTTAACTGTCTTATCTTTCTAACAGCATAAGCGGCGGAGCTTAGCCGCCCCGCAATAGATGTTATTCCCCCATCCCCATTGTAATTTCTCGTCTAGCGTGATTCCTAGGAAAACTGTCTGATCAATAAATTCTAGTTTTTGGCCATTCAATATGATTTCACATTCGCTACTTCTAACATTCGGTAATTTAAATCTAATGCATTTGGTTTTTTTTTTCATTAATTACTAAATTATTTACCGTAAACCAATCTTGGACCTGAAGAATAGAGTTATTCACGTCGTCAAGATTTTGTGACCGTCGGTCTATTTTAAAGATTAATGATGTGTCATCTGCAAATAACACCATCTTCGGTTGATTTTGAAGTAATTGGGGTAAATCATTAATGTAAACTAAAAAGAGGAATGGACCCAATATCGAACCTTGAGGAACACCCATTGTCATTTCAGACCCTAATGAGTTTACGCCGTTTACTTGAACTTTAACCTTTCTATCTTTCAGGTATGATCTTAGCAAGTCAAGTGCTGCTTTTCTAATTCCATAGTGCTCCAGTTTCATCAGAAGTGTCTCGTGGTTTACGCAATCGAACGCCTTAGAGAGGTCGCAAAAGATTCCAATGGCATCTTGTGCTTCTTCCCAGGCGTTAAAAATGTTCTTTATTAGGGTAACACCGGCGTCAGTAGTGCAACGCCCTTTGGTGAAACCGTACTGGTGTTCATGAAAGATGGAATTTTTATTAAAGTGACGTAACATTTGATTGAGCATCAACTTTTCAAACACCTTACTGAGAACTGGTAGAATTGACACAGGTCTATAATTGTTAGGATCTTTACTATCACCGGATTTGAACAATGGTACTACTTTACTATGTTTCATAAGATCCGGAAAGACTCCTTGGTCAACACTGGTGTTAAATATGAAAGCTAAATAGGGCGCAATAGTTTCGATGAAAGATCTACATACTTTTACAGACATTCCCCAGAGATCTTCTGTTGATTTAATGTTAAGATCTCTAAAAGCTTTTATAACAGCCTGGGGGCTTGTATGCTGAAACCTAAACTCCAAAGGGCATGCCTTTACATTCTTTTTAAGTAAGGCAGCAGAAAGCGTGGGGGATGAATTTAAAGCTTCAGTAGTTTTAAGGGGAATATTAGAAAAAAAGTTTTCAAATTCCTGAGCTATTTCTACATCTGAGTTGATGGGGCCATGTGCAGTCTCTAAATTAAATTCAGTGTTAGGCTGTTTTTTCCTACCTGTTTCATTATTTATTATTTGCCAGGTAGTTTTTATTTTATCATCAGCTGATTTTATTTTATTGCTAATATAAAGAGCTTTAGCTTTTTGGCACACACTTTTAAAAGTTTTTGAATATTTTGCAACATACTGATGAAAGTTTGTATTATTCATATGTTGCTTTAATCCATAGAGTTCAAAAAGTTTTTCCCTGCTTTTACGAATACCTGGAGTCGCCCAGTCACTAAATAAAAACTTTGTGTGAATATTCACTGGGTAAACGTCCAGAGTCCAGTAACAGGCGGCAGGCTTATGGGAAATGCCTAAATGAAGAAAGCAATAGCATTTTGAATGACTTGGGGATCAAACCTAGGACAATACAGCACCCAGTTTTTTCCAAAATCTTATGCTCTTTATATACAGGAGTCAGGGCTTCAAATTAAAATGTAACACCTTTTATTATGTCAATAAAACTTTATTATTATTATTTATTATTATTATTATTATACCATCGACTTGTTTAATAAAATCAAAAATCCAATCTAGGAAAATAATTATATCAATCGGAGATTCAAGGAAAGCAAAAAATTATAAAATATCGTTCTTTCTAAGTAAAACTAATTAAATTTTATTTAACTTTGACGGAAAGCCAATAAGTTAATTAGATCTCACAGTGGAATGACATGTACGAAACTAATTGTATTAAGGAAATTAACTTTTGATTCCTTTCCCAATTACAGAAAGTGCTAATTGTAGTGATTAACAGATGAACTTCGTTCAAAATGTGCTTGGAATGAATATCGAATCGCAATTAAAAGTAAGAGATTGCGATTTTTTTCTAGGTAACTAGTCTAGGTCAGAGGTGACAGAGACAAAGTCGACGATGGAGTGAGCTCACCCAGAAGAAGCCTGTTTACTCTTACTTTGAAGAGATTCGGGTTGTATGCGCTCGGAAACACAGACGCAGGTAAAGAGTTCCACTCTTTTGCTGTGCGCATTTTAAAGGACATTTGAAAACGCTTAGTGCGAATTGGTGGAATAGCAACTAGGCAGGGATGGTAACTTGCAGTGCGTTTGGATGTCCGAAGGCAGAAGGGGGTCGATGAAATTTAGTGGCATGAAGTAAGGAAGATGGAAGTAATCGACGCACAACTTGCAAGGTAATTTCATAACACACTATACGTAGCGATGGGTTTCATTTTGACAGTTCAACAACATTCATTGCGTTATTTATGTTGTTAGCAGACACATTTTTCGAATATATGAAGCAATGGATCAGCAATATTAAAAGGGAAAGTACTTACGAACCTAAAACATGCTGTATATATGTTCTAGGTTCGTAAGTTCTTCCCCTTTTATAGTTGCATGTAAATCATAGCGGTAATAAAAACAGCAGTTGAACGAACGCGTAGAAAATATTTGATTTGAAATATTTTATTGGCAAAAATAAAAATCGTGTAAGTATGGTTGTACTCGTAAAACGAGCAGTTTGTAAGTTAAACTCAGTCATAACTTGAAGACGTTTTGTAGATACGTGTGTGATTTTGTTAAAATATGAAGTAGTATACATAGATAGATTTAGTTATGAATCGAAGCATGGTTCATCTTTTGGTCAAAGATTTAAATTGTTAGATTCGCCCTACCGCATCAAAAGATGGTCACGTTTTTGTTTCGTTTGGATACGTCTGACACACACGATATCGCAGTCGCCGTGAAAACGACATCATCATCTGCCTAGCCTTTTCCCAACTATGGAAACGACATATACGGGTAATATATGTGTGAGCTCACTCTTTTTAGCATGGACACGTTCTGCGCGACATATTATTATGTACGGTGATAGGGTATATCTAACGATTTAAATATTTGCTTTTAATAGCTAAAAGGAAAAATTTTAAAGTTAATGCTTTGGCATATCAATTATGTAGGTTTAAGGCCTGTATTTTCAATGTTCAATAATTATCTATTAGACAGTTACTAAAAATGTGCGGTTACTAGGAACAGTTCAAGTCACCGACCGATTGGCGCCTTGTGTACGCGATTCAGCGTCACCGAATGATTGGAGCCTTGTGTACGCGATTCAGCGACACTGACCGATTGGTGCCGAGTATACCCGATTCAGGGTCACCGACCGATTGGAGCCGAGTATACCCAATTCAGCGTCACCGACCGATTGGAGCCTTTGTATACGCAATTCAGCGACACCGACGGATTGGAGCCGGCCGAGTATACCTACCTGATTCAGCGTCACCGACCGATTGGAGCCTTTGTATACGCGATTCAGCGACACCGACCGATTGGAGCCGAGTATACCCGATTCAGCGTCACCGGCCGATTGGAGCCCTTGTATACGCAATTCAGCGACACCGACCGATTGGAGCCGAGTATACCCAATTCAGCGTCACCGACCGATTGGAGCCTTTGTATACGCAATTCAGCGACACCGACGGATTGGAATCGAGTATACCTGATTCAGCGTCACCGACCGATTGGAGCCTTTGTATACGCGATGCAGCGACACCGACCGATTGGAGCCTTTGTATACGCAATTCAGCGACACTGACCGATTGGAGCCGAGTATACCCAATTCAGCGTCACGGACCGATTGGAACCTTTTTATACGCAATTCAGCGACACCGACGGATTGGAGCCGAGCATATCTGATTCAGCGTCACCGACCGATTGGAGCCTTTGTATACGCGATTCAGCGACACCGACCGATTGGAGCCGAGTATACCCGATTCAGCGTCACCGACCGATTGGAGCCTTTGTATACGCGATTCAGCAACACTGACCGATTGGAGCCTTTGTATACGCAATTCAGCGACACCGACGGATTGGAGCCGAGTATACCTGATTCAGCGTCACCGACCGATTGGAGCCTTTGTATACGCGATTCAGCGACACCAACCGATTGGAGCCGAGTATACCTACCCGATTCAGCGTCGCCGACCGATTGGAGCCTTTGTATACGCGATTCAGCAACACTGACCGATTGGAGCCTTGTGTACGCGATTTAGCGGCACCGACCGATTGGAGCCGAATATACCCGATTTAGCGTCACCGACGCGAGCAAGACTTTCGTTCACTATTCGGAAAGAGCGCAAAATACTCCTAAAGAAGTATTCACTTCAGAAGTTCAATAGAAGGATTGATGACTATATTATTTTGATATAGACGCTAAGATACTCAACCCCTGTTTATCCCTTATTCACGTTATGCTTAAGAAAAGGATACGGGTAGTAGTTTTATATAAGCTGGAAAATTCCTGTAGTGTTTATGTTCACCGCGCTAG
This sequence comes from Oligia fasciuncula, assembly GCA_963082905.1. Classification (NCBI taxonomy): domain Eukaryota; kingdom Metazoa; phylum Arthropoda; class Insecta; order Lepidoptera; family Noctuidae; genus Oligia; species Oligia fasciuncula. The sequence goes on from OY720390.1 coordinate 16,096,088, forward strand.
ACAAAGTAAGCATGAATTGTTAACAGCAGTTTACTGTCGGCTTTGTCTAGCAGCGGTTTTCAGTATATTATTGGAAACAAAAACACAACAAGACAAAAAGTAGAGGGAGAGGGAGGGAGACGGTCTTTGACCAAGGATAATTTTTACTGCAATTGTTTTTTTCTGTAGGTACTCTTTATAACAGGCAAATTAAACTTGGCATTAGGTACTGTTAGATCACTCTTAGCCTGCATTGCTGGGTTTACAGTAAACGCCAATCTATATACTCCTTTAGGTCACATACACACAGAGCGCATATTCGGCCGCCGACTGATTTTTTTATGTGTCAAGGCACTTATCTTTGCCGGGTCAGCGGGATTGTCCGAAAGGGTTTACCGCTGGCCCGGAACATAAAGGGCTAAGGAAGGAACACGAGTGGGTCTTGTTCAGTAAGAGTCTGACCAAAGAGGTTATATCGTCGTTGAGTCTGACACTCCCTTCCGCTCCACCAATCCACAAAAAAAAAGGCACATAACTTCTCTCAAAGTAGTCCGTTTTTTAAAAAAAATTGAAGTGAAAACTTCTTTAGGCGCGTTGGGCATTGAACTCGCGACACTGTTACCGACACCGCGCTACATTCGGATGTGTTCGGCTGTCCTTGGGATGTACTCGGTTTTAAATCCGATATGTCAGTGAGTGCTGGCAAAGTATTCTGTTTGTGTTTGTTTTCAATTCTGTCGGCACTCCCGGAGTGCCACTGTTTTTTTTTTCATACATATTGTAGGTACTGGGGGCTCACAGTCGGCAACCATCTATATGCTTTGGTGTGAACACGTGTTTATAGCCCAGCTGAAGGACAAGAAAGCAGTAACGTTTTTGGTGATTGTTTTACTTTGCCATCCAAAACCCCTCTTTTGTTCAAAGTTAAATAATAAGTATGGTAAATTTTCTTATATAACGTGAATAAAGACCTACATTCACTCCAGGCTTCTTCTAATAAAAGACTGTTGGCGTTTGAGAGCTCATAAAATACATTTGTATGGCTTCGAGCGTAGCTGGTGTAGTATCAAGGGGAATTTTGATTGCCTAAGCTTTAATTTCGTCTTGTGTTGCCTATTAAAAGTTATACTGTTGGTTTAAGAACGTTAATAGGTATCGCTTGCATGTGCTCAAAATATCCCGTTGAATACAAAAGTTTGGTTATGCGGTTTTAACCATTATGTTGCACAGTTTACCGGTCATAATTGCTTAAAACTGGAATGACCGACTTACCAGGAGCCAGTTTTTTTTTTTTGAAACGCTTAAGTATTTTTGCTTTGTCCCAATAGTTTCCATTCTTTAGAAAAAGGGGATCACTTTTTTATAGTCCCATAAAAACTGCACGAAACAAATTGTGGTATTCGATAGTTCTACTTTTATGTGACGGCTCAGTTCTGCAGTTACACGTGCGACTTCCGAACGATAAAATTCTCGAAAGATCTTAAGATGTACCTATGTTGAAATATCAACTTAAAACATCCAAGGCTTTGCCTTAAGGCCTACCTTTAGGCCAATCTGAGTTTTATTGCGAGGTCACAATAAAGTTTAGATTGGCCTAAAATAAAGTATTCATACGATTAAAACAAAAATGAAGTATGAAACTGCCATGGAGATCAGACCGGAATGAGAAAGTTTATAGTGGATAAGACAGAGATTAAAACAGAAGAATAACTAGCAGGGGATCCAGAAGGATGGGATGGAGGGGTGGTTCAGGGGATCAGACAGGAATAACTCTCATCATCTCCTAGCCTTTTCCGTTGGGGTCGGCTTCCAGTCTATTCTGATGTAGCTGAATACCAGTATTTTACATGAAGCGAGTTATTGGATAATACGATACCTCTTGGTTGTCAGACTTTCGGGCTTCTGACGACCCGTAACGACTGTTAAAGATCCACGAAATACAGCCGGGACTAACGACTTTACGTGCACATAAGTTTCGATACCGTGGGAATATCGGGATAAAAAGCCTATATGTTAATTCAGGGTGTCAACTATCTCTATACCAAATTTTATCGAAATTGGTCTAGCCGTTTGAGCGTGAAGAAGTAACAAACATATAAACACACACACACACACCCTCACTCACAAACTTTCGCCTTTATAATATTAGTGTGATTGCGTTTTGATATCGATACAAATTACGTCTGTGAAGTTTACACAAAAAAAAGGTTTTTTTAAATTGATATTTCAAGTAAATCTACTAACTCAGTTCTCCGGACTGTTACTGAGAAAATTCAGATGGAAAAGCCCAATGACACTTTTCCGACTCGGGAATCGAACCCAGGACCTCATCAGCATTAGTGCTTGCGACCTCTAGACCAACGAGACAGTCAAGTTTGTTAGAGTCAATCAATCAACTCAGCCTATCGCAGTCCACTGCTGGACATAGGCCTCTCCCAGACTGCGCCACAGCACCCTGTCCTCCGCCTTCCGCATCCAGTCTACCCCAGCCACCTTCTTTAGGTCGTCCGTCCATCTAGCTGGGGGGCGTCCCACACTACGCTTGGCGATACGCGGTCTCCACTCCAGGACTCGTCTGCTCCACCCGCCATCGGTCCTTCGACAGACGTGGCCAGCCCACTGCCACTTCAGTTTGCTTACTCCGCAAGCTATGTCGGTAACTCCGGTTCTTTTCCGGATAATTTCATTCCTGATTTTATCCTTCAAAGAGACTCCGAGCATAGCTCGCTCCATAGCGCATAGTTTGTAAGAGTAATTTATTAAAAAGATACCAAGAAAAAGTATATAATAATAAGATAATATGCGACGGTAAATAAAAATATAATGTTTCCCGGTAATTATTCGGAGAGCTTGCGAAAGCGAATACTAATTTGCCGCTGTAAGTGTCTTACGTTATCTGATTTCATAGTAAAATGCACTTTACTATACTTACTGTTACATACTATGATTCCTTTTCCTAGAAATAGTTTAAAACAAGAAATGACAAAAAAGAAAGTTAAAAATATAAACTCGACCTCTTCTTCGTGTCTTCTTGATGGATGTGCCCTTTTATTTGATACTCACCATCCCAAAATATTTATTTTTTAATTCGTTACTCTATGTCCCCTAGAGGGCACCACATTGAAATTAGTGTGACGTCACGTAGCCTATAACCAGCGCACGGTCAAGACGCTTCTAACGATACCTCATTTTGTCAAATATTATTAAAAGTAATTTTGAAGTTATGAGGGAACAGATGAACAGAATGAAAGATGAATACATACCGGTCAAAATCATAACCCTCCTTTTTGTTTAGCCGTAGTCGGGTAAAAATAGTTACAACTTCTGAGTAAAGAACTCTTCTATTGGAGTAGAAACGAGCATTGATAGTGATCTAAATCCTGTAAGTCGCTGAAATCTAACTGCACGCACAATTACAAGTTTACTTGTTTTCACAAGTTTTTTAAAAACATGGCATGTGTAACCCCGCGTCCTAAACAATAGCGTCATTCACACGACACTTTTGGTAGGTATACGATCGTCGCGTTCATGAACCAGAACCAGAACGCGTGGTCACGCCGAAAGAGGGCCGGTTCCGGATATCCTAACAAAAAGTGACATGTGAACGCGACGATTGCTTGGGTTAGGACGTGGCCATAAACACTTATATACATGTATTGCCGTTGCTCCAGACATGTATAACTAACGTGACCATTCGTCCCGCTTAGGGCGGGACAGTCCCGCTTTCAGGCTATAGGCAGGCCAGAGCAAAAATATCCCTCTTTTACAAAGGGACCAAACGATATTCAATTCAATTCAATTTATTCATGAACAATTTACATTGTATCTGAATATGAAAATATATAAGACAGCACAAAACATACGTAGTCGACAAATTTTAATTACGAAGACTAACATCGACAAATCATCTCCGTTTCCGACATTTTAAAACTAATTTGCTTCACCGACAAATATAAAACAAATGCGTCTTCAACCGCAATGTAATGTTAAAATTAATTAAAGTTACTTATTTTACAAGTTTTTTTTTTGTTTAATTCCGCAAGCGTCCCGCTCTGACAAAAAAAAATAATCACGTTTTGTACCGTTAACTATTTAGTTCACCTTTAGTTTTGACATTTTTTACCAGTTTTCTACAAGTAGTATGTACAATTTCTAGACTACATGTTGTATACCTTGGTGTAAAAGCATAATAAGGCTTTAATATTTCTATTGCTGGGACACAGGCCTCCTATCTGCGAGAGAGAGTAGATAGTAATCCACCACGAAGGCCCAGAACGGTTATGTTGATGTCAAATGTCTTCGAACGTTTGATTTTCCTTCACTTTTTTGAGAGCACCTAAAAAGGCTACTTTGGCAGAATCATAAAAGGATAACATAATGGACAGTTAACCGTTAAGTTAATCGTATCAAATCCCATTGGTGAAGCATTTTTCAGGTATTTTTTTTTGTCTGTGCTAAAATACCAGTCAATCCGATCCAAATCCAATCCCAATCTCTTTGATTATACCTACGTAGTGCAGCGAAAAAAAGAAAAACACGGACTGTCTTCGCCATATTACGATTCATAATGTTATCCTTTTATGATTTTCCAAAGTGGCCTTTTTAGGCCCCCAAGGGTGATGAAAATAAATACTTAAAAAAAAGTGCCTGTCTGAGTTCTTACTCACGACCTACAACTCGTAGGTGTAAACGCGGGGTAAGATTAATTTAGACAATACCAACTACTTCACAAAGGTCAAAAGAGAAAGGTTAGTAAGTAATTAGGTACATTTCAGGTGTACGTGACCTGAACACGTTCACTACAAAGCTGTAGGCACAGACAAAACTTTCCATATGCCACACAAAAAATACCTCTAATAATCAATTCTCAGAAATCACCCAGCTTGTTATGAAAACATTTTGTCCAACTACCGAAACGACATCAAAAGGAAATTCTCACAATACTTTCGCCCATATTTCTTCATGTACTCTACTTTATTGACTTCTAACAATTCCATTGAGCGATCAATTTTAATAACGTAAGAATACGGGGTGGGACGCCATCCTGAAATCGCTGCACGTACGTAAGTGTAAACGAATAAATTGTATGTTCCTATTTCGCAAGTCACCGAATCCGTTTACAGATTCCACTAGAACCCAACTATACACCACTTTCTTGATAAGTCTTCAATCCATAGCAATTTTTGTTGGCGTTAAAATTTAATGTACCTATACTTAGCACGCAATGGAATCAGAAATAGAGTTGGTTGTTTTGTGTCGCTTTGTGTCATGGTAGATAAGTTTCTTTGAGGCACCAAAATAAAGTCCAGCTAAATATACATGCAGGAAGAAACGTGATTTTGTACTAAGGTTACTTGATATTGGAATTTTCTAATACAAAGCTTTGACAAGTAAACTAATAAACGGCAAAGGTTTTAAAGCTTGCTGACTTTAAAAGGAATTTCTATTTAAAAGGCTGCTTTAAACTCAGGTGGTCAAGCCATAATCTGTTACTGTTAGCCTGCATCATCCCACTGCTGGGCAAAGGCCTCTCTCCATGACTTCCAGCTCTTTCGATCCAGGGCTAAAGTGGACCACTGGTCGTTTGTTTTGTCCAGCTCGTCCCGCCATCTTCTACGGGGTCTGCCGCGACGCCTTCTGGCTGTGTTAGGGCTCCACCTGGTGGTTATTTTGGCCCACAGCTTATTGGATACGGCAGACGTGGCCAGCCCAGTCCCACTTCAGGTTACCAGCTTTTTGAGCAACGTCAGTAATCTGTGTTTTGGAGCGCAGTGTGGTGTTGCTAATATGGTCTGTCAATTTGACGCCTAGAATACTGCGCTAAATTGCACATTGGCAAACCTTGAGTTTGGACTTTTGAATATTAGTCAAAGACCAAATCTGGGATCCATAGGTCAGAATGGGAAGGATGCACATGTCCATAATTTTTCGCTTTAGTGTCAAAGGCAGATGGACCAGAAGCGTTTTCCAGTAATCTTAATACAAAGTCGCTTTAGTTACACCATTTATAAATCAAGAACGGCTGCACCGATTTTTATGATCTTTGATTTCTTGGATTTGTCTGCGCCCCGAATAGCGAAATAACGGTTAAAACATGGAAAAAAAATCACAAAAAGAGAAGAAGTTAATGCAATTTTTCATACATTTTGTACGGAACGGCTTTTTTGATGATATCTCGAGAACGGATTGACTGATTTCATTTATAGATTCAAGAGGCGGTACGAAGTTCGCCAGGTCCTAGCTGACCTGGCGAACTTTGTACCGCTTATGATAAATTACTCCATTATTTTTATGAGTATGAATTTTTTTATCTATTTCATTTTATAGCTCGTTGTGTTAAAATACAAGACCTTTACGAACATCAAAAGGTCCCTAAAGACAAACGAAGCTTATTCTGTACATCTACTAATGGAAATTTTTATTACGTTTACTTAATGGTGTAGGTACTGTACGTAATATTTGATCGATTTTTAGATTGGAGCCGAGATACAAGAACTTATTTACGTTGACAACCCTAGACGATGTGAGAACATAATTATTTTGAGCCTTATTCATTAAGGATAAGGACTGCTTGAGACGTAGGGTTGTCAGTAAGAGAGGTGGGAGGGTAAATTAAGTTTGCAAAGCACAGAGTCAAGGCTATATTTGCAAATAATTTCCGACCGCGAGAGGCGTCGGTCGTCATTAAAATTTGGCATCGTGCCGAAGTCAGTTCGGAGTTGCTCATTTTCTCATGTCAATAGTTCATGCCTCACAGCTTCTGTGTTATTACGTGACTTTGTTCGCGCAAAATGTTTTTGTAAGAGCTATTGTGTTCAGCACTTGTAAGTTTTATGCTTATAAAGCGGCAAATTGTTTTTGTTTGTTCAATGAATGTGTAGTTGGTTTGGTTATTTTTGGATATTTTAATGAGTTTTGTTAAACCAAAATTAAATTACTATTATTACCACCTAGTCTAATATATAATTAATTTTGTCTATACGTAATTAAAAATACCAACAGTCTTAAAATAATAATAATGAGATTCAAAAGAGCAAACGTGCTCGGAGAAAGGAACTATTCCAGTAAGATGCTAGTAGGGATCTTGACCGTACTTCCGGGATTGTCCTGATAGCCGTGCAATACCACTCCAATCCTCATAAGCACCTCTGGACAGGTTGTCCCCTTATCGTTACGACACTATGTGCTAGCAACCGTTTTCGGGGACCCATTATTGTTTATATAAAACATTTGTCAAGCAGGGGCTATGACGACTCCCGGCCACCGTAGGCGCGGGCATGCGGGCGGAGAGTAATGGGTAGCTCACCGTCCGATCAGGACCAGTCCCGTGCCGGGGGGAGGGTGCATGTTCCACGCGCGCCTCAAAGAGATGTCAGCATCGAGGAGGGGCCCCATTAGGGCCGAAGCCTGCCGGGTCAGCGGGATTGTCCGAAAGGGTTACCGCTGGCCCGAAACATAAAGGGCTAAGGAAGGAACACGGGTGGGTTTTAGTTAGTAAGAGTCTGACATTCCCTTCCGCTCCACCCAGAGCGGGAGGGGCCATTTGATGATTTTCGCACCCTCAAAAAAAAAAGCAGGTGCTATAATTATATGGTTTTTCCATAGTCCTAAATAACCAGTTTAGTTTAGCCACCCAAACCCATAATCCAATATCTTTGTTTCCCTATCCTGCAATAGTCCTACACCAACCGGGGATTGTCTTTGGGTGCACTTGCATAGTGCGAACTTGGATAATCGTCGGTTGGTGCCTCATAGTTTTAAAACCACCTCGCCCCGACCATAAATTGTAAAGAAAACGAGCACGGCATGGGGAAAAAGTCTTCCTAGCGAACAAACAATATTTATATTCACCACCATCTCTCCATTCGTATATCTGTTCCAATAAATTCTAAATGTTCGTAATAGCAGACATGGCGATGGGCACCTCCATTTGTCATGGACAACTACCAGGGAAGCATAAATCTATCGAGTGTCTTGATTCGGGCGATGTTCGGCATTTGGGTTCTACTACCAGCGTATTCTGATAGTCTAGTACATTACCTTCCTCAAAGTGACCCAAGGTCTTCTTTTTAATTTTTACTATAGTACTACCTTACTTTAGTATGGCTATAAATCTTGCACAGGATTCACACCAGCGGTGTATTTGGGACACACTAGATTCTGGGACGTCGCAACGTAATTTATCAATATGCGCACGAGGTGCGAAAAAGATTTTTTTGTCATTTATCAACTGGCGACTACTCTATTTTTTACTTGTATCCTGAGTTTTCTGCGGTAACTGTAAACTGAAACAAGAATTTATCTAGGTACGAGCTTGTTGACGTCAATATTTTGGTACAGTGCTGTCTAAAACATAATACACCTAAATTATGAAGAATTATTATGATATGTAAGTTTTAATTTTGGTATACTTCTTTGATTGAAGAAAGGAATTGTCTTTAAATAATAACAGCCGCACAAGTCGATCTTCAAGGTTAAGCAATGCTTACCGAGGTCGTTCCGTGGACGTGCCTCAGAAAGCACGTTAAGCCGTTGGTCCCGGCTGTCATGTGTAGATCTTTGACAGTCGTTACGGGTAATCAGAAGCTGGAAAGTCTCGACTACCAGTCTTGCCAAGGGGTAATGTATTACCCAGTAACTGGCTTTTGGAGGTCATAATGGTATTCAGATGCATCCGGTTAGACTGGAAACCGACCCCAACATAGTTGGCAAGGCTAGGCAGTCAATTTTCGCCATGGCATGGCATGGTGTAAATTGATTTGTCCAAAGTATTTCTAATTGAGATAAAAGGAAGTCAGTAAATTAATCCCACAAAATATATTTGCATTATCCATTATGTATATAATTTGAAAGCCGCATTTTCTACACGAATCTTGATTTATAGCGACACGAACCCTTCCTTTCCTTATAATTAGGAGAAAACCGACACTTACCACTACCACGAACCCTTCTAAAATATTATTCAGATTAAATTCTTCGCGAGTTTTAAGACTGTTCATTTTGAAGGATCATGTTACAATATTTCCTTCTCATTTGTTAGAACATTACGCCTGCTTCCTCGATCTGTCCAGAGCGTTTGACCTGGTTTCGTACAAGGTGCTGTGGAAGAAGTTGCTCGATAGGCAAGTTGCGCCTGAAATTGTTAAAATCTTCCAGCACTGGTACGGGAACCAGGTCAATAATGTTAGATGGTCGGGAGCTCTGTCGGACTCGTACAGGTTGGAGTGCGGGGTGAGGCAGGGAGGATTGAGCTCACCAACGCTCTTCAATCTGTATATCGATGGACTTGTTGCCGGGCTCAGCAGCCGCCATGTTGGATGCCATGTTGATGATGTTTGCTTTAACAACATCAGCTACGCCGATGATATGGTGCTGCTGAGCGCGTCAATAGGGGGACTTAGAGAACTAATAAGCTTGTGCGAAACGTACGCTCATACACATGGCCTAAAATATAACGTCAAAAAGAGCGAGCTTATGGTTTTCAACGCGGGTTCTAAGTGTCCGGCGGAGGTTCCACCAGTAAGACTATGTGGGGTGCCCTTGGAGCGGGTACATACTTTTAAGTATCTGGGCCATATTCTGACGTCCGACCTGAAGGACGACGCTGATATTGAGCGAGAAAGGAGGGCGCTGTCGGTGAGGGCGAATATGATTGCCCGCAGGTTTGCTCGTAGCTCCAAGGATGTGAAGATCACCTTGTTTCGAGCCTACTGCACATCTTTTTATACGAGTAGTCTGTGGGTTTCATATTTGCAGAAATCCTACAGCGCTCTCCGCGTTCAATATAATAACGCGTTGAGGGCTCTGCTGCGGCTGCCTCGCTTCTGCAGCGCATCGGGAATGTTCGCGAGTGTCCGCATTGACTGTTTTTATGCCAGCATGCGAAAGAGGGCAACCTCGATAGCGAGTAGAGTGCGGGGCAGTGGCAGCAGTCTTCTTACCGTTGTTGCCAACAGGTTGGACGGCCCTTTCATGCTGCACTGGCAGGGCTTACATGCACCCGTTTATCGGGCTTGGGGCAGGTAAAAATTGTGGAATAACCCTTATCATAGGTGTTTTGTAATATTTCATTGTGTTTTGTGATGTTTGCATTTTATATCTTTTTATTCTTAATTTTTTGACATTTTTATAGCATTTTTACATTTTGACAATTTTACATTTGACATTTTATTTATTTTTATTCGATTCTGGCATTTTTATAATTTTATTATTTTAAATTTAATTGATCACAATTTATTTATTTTTTTCGGTTTTTACCTGTTTTGAATTTAATATTATATTTTATTAGTAATTTTTAATGTATGAATTTGAATCTATGGACTAGAATTATGTCTGAAATAAAATTATTATTATTATTATTATTAAAAAAGAGAGACAGAGGATACAGTGCGTAGTACAATTCGCAACCGGCGTGTGTGTATAAATGACAGATGTCAGGAGAGCGCGCCAACGACTGGACCACAGATAACATTTGTTTTTTTTTATTATGAAGGCTTTCATCTTTAAATGCGAGTTTTGCACGAGTGTAAACTAATAACCAGAGGGGCAATTCTCGTAATTTTAAGAACGTTCACAGTCTGATCTCAGTCGCAATCTGTCAAAAATGCCTGTCTAATTTCGCTACATTTTGACAAGTTTTTGACATTGACTATCGCTGAGATGAGATTGCGACTAGATTTTGAACGTTTTTAATTACGGGAATCGACCTTGAGATGTGAAAACAAAAAACGAATTAAAAGAAAAGAAGCAAAAGGGTATGTAAGAATCCTAGCCGGTGGAGTTCTGTAGTTTCTGCCTACCCCTATGGGAAGAAGGCGTGTGTTTATGTAATCTGCATTCACTATTTATTTGCCAAAAATGTGAAGAAATATGAGTTTATGGAAAAATTACTTAAAATCCTACACTGCATTCGTGATTTATTTGGCAAAAATGTACACAAATGTGAGTTTGAACTTCTAACATTTAACTTAACTTTTTCAATAGTGCTAGTCGCTCTGAAATCAACTTAAATACCATTTAAATAAAGTTGATATTTATTTAACTTTAAATAATATTAATTTGAAACATAATTATTATGTTTTATTAAACTATATGTACGTATGTATGTGTAAAAAATAGAGAAAATTAAAGCCCTCATTTGGTTTTCAGTACGAGTGCGCAGCATTATTTACTATTATTATCTCTGTGTCAAATATTCTTCTTTCTTTCTTTTCTTTTTACTAGGTACAGACGCCAAAACATCAAGCTAATACAATCTGTCAAATGTCTTTAATTGATTTTCAACTTTATCGCTAAAACATAAGGTTCAAAGTTGATTGGAAAAATTTTACAGTTTCGGGTAGCTTGATGTGCCGTCTGTAATTTTTTTTCTTTTTATTTTGTGTGCTGGTATTAAAAAAAAAAACATAAACATCTGAATTTCTTGAACGTTTTTCCGCAAGTTAATTAAAAGTACCTAAGCTACATTTTCAAAGTCTTGTTCTTGACAGTCCACATAATTGGGTTTCGGAACACATTTTATGAAAATTACTATGTAGATTCTGAATTCACATGGCAACGTAGAAGGACGAAATTGTTGTACGATTTTTCTTACTAAGGTATTTTGTGTATACAAAGATTTTACAAAACAGTGTCAGTAAGAGGAAAATTTCGTCGTAAAAGTTTAAAAGTCTGTAATTTCGAAACTAATTCCGTTCTAGATCGAGATTAAACGTGATCTCGATCAACTTCATAGTAGCGGTCGCAGACAACAACATTTTTAAGTAATTACTGGCAAAACGAACACGCCATAATGTAAAAGCAAATAAAATAAAGCAGAAACTGAGCCATCGAGTTTTCGTTTCGTGTTATTTTCATGTAAACTGACGTTATTAAGACAGAAAGCAACTATGACAAAATACTGTATACAGTTATTTTCGCTTTGCCGGTTACCCAATTATATTCTACTCCATATTCCTCGTAATACACCTGCGGGAGCTAAAAATTCCAAATAAGGCTCAAAAAAAGTGAAATATGAAATTGCCGACTGTCCTCCCAGGGTTTGAAAAAAGGTCAAAATGGAGCCTTTCCTAAAATGAGAATATATAAAACTGCCTAAATTTTGTGCCGTTCACATGGTTTTAGTAGATGAAAACAGCATACGGACTGCTCATCATGGAGTCTCACTCTTTGTACGAATCAACAAGCATATTTCCCCTGGCGATGCCGCATGCATGGCTGGCCGCACATTTTGTTAGTGCCTGTCAAAATTGTACACGCTAATGTCGTCGCTGCGTTGTAGGAATAGTGTTGGTAATTGCGTACGCAATTTCGGTTACACAGGGCCGCAAGTGGGTGAGATTAAGAATATTTTTTAATATAAGGATCTGTGTAGGATTTTTTTATTCTTGGAATAAAATTGATAAAGATAATAAGATAAGAGATAATGAGAGCAGTGGTGGCCCCGTGGTTAAGGCACCGACTTACGAGGTGTAGTTCGTAGGTTCGAACCCAGGCTTTAATTTGTTTAAATAATTTCATCACCACTGCTCTCAAAACGGTGAAGGAGAACATCGTGAGGAAACCGGTCTTAGAGCCAAAAAGACATGTGACATCTATCAACTCGCACTGGGCCCCTGTAATAGATTACAGCCCTCCCTCTCAAAAAGAGGCCTGCGGGAACATTATAGCATGGCTGATTATGCATTAAGATCACAATTAAGCCAAAGATTGAATGTAATTGGAAAGCAAAGCAAAAATGGACAACAGAATGTATGATTTGGATGGATTTTAAATTTTCCATAGAAAAGAGATTTCCAGTTATCTTTTTTTAAATAAGACATTTCGAAAATGTTCTTTACTAACTTTTTAGACCTTTGTATCCTGCATAAGTGTATGAAGTTTCATTAAAATCGGTTCATTAATTTCGAAAAATAAGGGCTTTAAAGTTTGTATGAAATGCCGTACGGCGTAAACGCTCATAAGACAAATGAAATCTCTTACATTTAAGTCGTCCCACCCAATTTGTGCTAGAATTATAGCATCCCTAGCACAGAAGTTAGAGACAAGCTCCAAACGCCATTCAATGCCATTTGTCACAACTAAAGGATTTATGTTTCCTTGAACCTTGGGGTGGACGAATTTGTTCTACTTCCAAATGCTGCACGTTTCTTGTGACCGTTGTTGTTTTTCATAGTTAATTTTGTTAAGTTAACCTTCCTATTTACAAATTAAATATTTTACTGTCATGTATTCTTTGTACCCACCTGTTGTTATTTCAATTTTTGGGAAGTTTAAACTACTCTGTCGATCGCAAATGCTACTGCTGATTATGAGCTCCTAGGATCGATTACGGCTTATTCCGTTTATCCACCCTAAAACAGCTACCCTAAGGTGGATACTCGGAAACGCATGTCCGAGAATCCACCCTAAGCCTATAAATTTCGTTTATCCAACCAGGCCTAAGGTGGATTCTTGGACACGCGTTTCTGCGTATCCACCTTAGGGTGGCTGTTTTAGGATGGATAATAAGGTTCGACTACCAGGTCGGGCAGTGTTATTGGGTTTTTTCATCAGGATTTTTTTTTTTCGGATGGGAAATCATCAAATGACCCCTCCCGCTCTGGGTGGACCGGAAGGGAGTGTCAGACTCCTACTGACTAAAACCCACCCATGTTCTTTCTTTAGCTCTTTATGTTCCGGGCCAGCGGTAACCCTTTCGGAGAATCCCGCTGACCCAGCCGGCTTCGGCCCTAAGGGGCCCCTTCTCTGCTGCTGACATCTCTTTGAGGCGCGCGTGGAACACGTACGCGCCGTCCGGCACGGGCCTGGTCCTGATCGGACGGTGAGCTACCCATTACTCTCCGCCCGCAGGCCCGCGCCTACGGTGGCCGGGAGTCGTCCCGTGGCTCCCGACGCCCGGAGCGTCTCCCGCGGCGGTTGGGACGGGAGGCTCTCTTCCTCATCCGTCCCGCCACCTCCTTCGCTAGCATGACTGCTTCGCTGAAGGAGGTGACTGCCTCCCACTCCCTCTCGCCCCGGACCATGCCTTGCACCAGGGCCGGACGCGAGAGGTCGCCGCTGCCGCCGATCGCCTCTATGAGGATACAGTGACCCCATAAGAGGTTATCCATTAATTACGGGACACCCGTATAATGAAGTGAACAACAGGTGCTCAACTCCACGAAAAGACATCACAAATGCACTACTACTACTCAAGGGGCTTACAGGACCTAAACGCTAAAAACGCAAGTTTTAGAAACAATAAAAGTATACGATCGACTTTAGTAAACAAAATCAGAAAAATATAATGATATTCTTCAGGATATATACTAGGTACCTAGATAGTGTTTTGAAAACATAATACAACTAATTTGATACGATAGAAAAAAATCATGAGGATACCTCTAAAAACTTTCTTTTTACAATAAAAACCATACTAATATACATAAAATCATTATGATTTTTTGTCAGATTATTCTACAAGCAACATACTAAAGAACTAGTGTTTTAATTTTTTAATCCAAACAATAGATTTTTTGTAAATAGATTATTGCTTCATATTTTGTAATAAATTACCAGCGTTGTGTCATCGCGCTTCTCTTTCTTTTCTATGCAGTCCAACACAGACCGCGCTTTAGGTTATGTAGTCGCCTTTTGTTCCAGTATTTATGCAGTAAGACTTATACAGCATCATATTGTAGTCTTTGAGTAAGACTGCTCCGCCAGGAAAAAGATTCTAGAAAGAAATAAAAGACGATCTCTCCCTTGGTATTTGTGGTCTTGTAAGTAAAATACAATACCTTGATGATCCCTTGTTTACTTGGTGCAAAAGTTTTTACTTTGTTTATAATAATAAACACGGGTTGTCTTAACTAATATTATAAAAGAGAAAGATTTGTATGTTTGTTTGTTACGCTGTCACGTTACGCTTCATGGGTCAATGACAGAGACAATGCAGCCGTCTGCAACTCTGCCGTTGATGCGCTTCGCTCGTGTGTATGCACACTATAACAACTAAACGGATTGGGCACTGTAGACATGACTTGGATTATGACATAGCATATTTTTAGCTTTTTATCCCGATATTACCACGAAATCGAGACTTATATAGAAGAAGCCGCTGGGCGCAGGTAATATTACATAAAAACTGGCCAAGTGCGAGTCGGACTCGCACACGAAGGGTTCCGTACCACAAGGCAAAAACACCGAAAATAAAACAAGTTTGTTGTATGGGAGCCCCCCTTAAATATTTATTTTATTTTTAGTATTTGTTTATAAAGCGGCAACAGAAATACATAATTTGTGAAAATTTCAACTGTCTAGCTATCGCGGTTCTTGAGATACAGCCTGGTGACAGACAGACGGACGGACGGACGATCGGACGAACGGACGGACAGACAGCGAAGACAGCGGGTACACCAATGTGTGTCTGCCAAACCCTTCGGAGATTATAGGTGTCATGTGTCATGTCATAAGTTATTACTTAACAATAATTTTTGTTAAAGTGCATTTAGGCTCATGATCATCTCGACATCTAAGTTATTTTTACGGTTCCGTCCCTCAAACGGAAAAACCTTGTAAGATCACTTCGTTGTCCGTCTGTCAAGACCCTTTTTCTCAGGAACGCGTGGAGTTATATCAAACTTGAAATTAACATCAAATACTCGGGCTGCAATCCCTTGAAGCAGTGAAAAAATCAAACTTCTAAGTCAACGAACTCAAAAGGTACGGGCGTTTACTTCGTACATAAGAATAATTACCTAATGTATTATGTACTAAAACCTTCCTGAAAGTATTTAGATCACATTAATGAAAGAATTATCAAAATTGCTTCATTAGTTTTTGAGAAAATCGCGGCCATACAAATATTCTTACATACATACGGTTCGAACAAAGAACCTCCTTTTTTGAAGTCGGTTAAAAAGTTACTCCTGATTAATAACTACACTACAGCTTGAATCCTGAAAAATGACGTCATAGATAACCACAACCTCGATAAAATCGTCATATGAACCTGCAATTTATCTTACTGAACACAGAACTCCCCAGAGACATCGATCAATCTTAGACTTTGCCGGTTCTGTCCCAACCGACATCTTAAAACGCTCCATTTTTATCGTTCATGAATCCTGTGGCATATAAAGTGTTGCTACTCATCTTCATGATTTAATTCCTCAGTCTCCTCTTACAACGCCCAAGGGATCTTATCGCGATGTTTGTTCCTAGCCAAGACTGCATAGTACAGAAAAAAAGGTACAAGGAAATACAATTGTTCCCCCGATACAGTTCCCGTCTCCTTGGTAAAATACGGCCCTGTTCTGCAACATCTGTATAAGCGAAGCAAATGTACTGACATTGTTTATTTTGCCGACGTCGCACCACTACCGACGGATCCAGTGACAAAATGACGGAAATAATTAAAATTGAGACCTCGAAAAACAGTGTTGCCTAATTTCGTCTCAGTTCAATTGTTTTTCGCACTATTGTTATAATATATAACACGTGGTTCCGGTATTTGACGGTAATTCGGGACTGGTTATTTTAGTTTTAGTGGTTCGACTTATTTTTGGCATCCATTTGGGTGGTCTCTTGAGCTTTTGAAGGGAAAATGTTTTAAATTGACATCAGTTTTTAACTGTATCTATTTTTAACGCATTAAGGGTCAGGAGAGTGAATAGTAAAACGTTTAACTTAGGTAATTTAACATTTTGTAGGATGTTAAGTACAAATACAAACGGGAGATTCGGGATCAGAGGAGGCGACGCACAAAGACCAATGGAAAGCTGTGGAAAAGACCTTTTCCCACCAGAGGGATAATACACAGGTTGACAAACTAAATAAAAATAAGTACAACTTTATTTAGAGTGAAAATAATATTAAATAATAAATTGATTTAATAGGTATAATGTTATAAATTAAAATTACATCTACAAAGTTTGGTTGACTGGTAGAGAATGCCTAAGGCATTAAGTCCGCCTTTGTACCTTTTTTGTGCGAAAAGTTTAAATAAATAAATAAATAATAAATAAGAGATTTAATATGTAATCACCTTATTGATATACGGTACGCTACAAAATGAGGTCACAAAGGTAGCTTATTATAATCCTGCTTTATTAAATCGGCTGCTCTCTCAGCAATCATAACGACGGGAGCATAAGTATTGCCACTTGTGATGGTCGGCATAACACTCGCGTCTACAACTCTAAGTCCATGTGTGCCATGTACCCTCAAACGACTGTTGACAACAGAACAACTTATACCGCCACCCATTCTAGCAGTGGAAACGGGGTGGAAAATTGTTGTTGCCATATTTACAGCAAAACACTTCCAATAGTCAGTACTACCAAGTTCATAACCATCACAGGCAGCCAACGCGATCCTGTTCACTACTCCACGAATAGATTTAAAGTACGTCGTGTTGACGAGTTCAGCCACTATTTTTAGTCCTACAGCTGTGAAATCTAAATCCCTTGAATCACTATAGTTATCATAGTATATAAGTGGGTGTTCATATGGATCATTTGAATTTAAAGATATGTTTCCTCTAGAAAAAGGACGCAGTAAAATTTGACCAAACTCGATTAAAGATTTGTTAACACTTTGCTTCAATATTGAATCTTCTACGGATTTAACATACCTTAAAGCAAATGATTTTATACTTTCTTCGTTTCTACTGACTCCAATGACGGTTTGAAAATCTGGAGACGAAGCATTAGGATCTGCGGAATAAAATCCAGCCACATCTTGATCACTGTAAGATGATAAGTATCCGTGACGATTATACAGATATTTTAGTGATTCAAAGTGTTTCGTTGCTTGATCAGTGTCCTTGAGTTTATCAGTAAAGAATAAAACAGAAATCCTAGTATGATCGTGTAAATTCTGTCCAACCATAGGCGAATCGATTACAGTTTTAATACTCTTTGCTGCGAGATGTTCTTTAGGTCCTATACCAGATAACATGAGAAGCTGAGGAGTGCCTATAGAACCCGCACTGAGAATGACTTCACGTTTTGCTTTGAGTGTTAACCTGCGGCCAGTGTAATCTACCTCGGCACCACACGCGTTTTTTCCATCGAAAATAATTTTAGTTACAAACGAATTCTTAACTATCTTCAAATTTTTCCTGTTTCGTGCTATAGGATTAAGGTATGCTACGGCCGTGCTCACCCTTTTACCTTCACTCACCGTCGATATGAGTCTGCTAGAACCTAAATTATCAGCTGTATTTAAATCATCAACTTTTTTCATTCCAATTTCGTCCAAAGCAGACAGCAGATTTTCTACTAAAGTGGTATCTGAATAATTAAAAGTATTTACAATAAGAGGTCCATCATGCCCATAGTGATTATAAACTGCGGGAATCTTTGAAAGAATGGGATCTCGTAAACTTTCAGCTTTTTTGAAATATTGCCTAACTATTTCTGGATGCCATTCAATGTTTCCTTCGTTATACCAGGACTGGTAATCACTGGGATTTCCTTGAACATAAGCCATTACATTTATGCCGCTGCTGCCTCCAAGCATTTTACCTCTTGGCCATTTCACTTTTCCATCTTTGAGGGCCTGATTTGTTAACCCATTGTTTACCGTTGTATATTGCCAGTCAAATTTTGACCCGAATAGATTATTAGTCAGCATTGGTATCTGAGGAAGAGGGGTTTTTATTATTAAAGAGTTCGCACACACGCAATAATAACGGAAGTAGCTTGCAATATGTAAATATCAACACTATAGGTATGTATTTTCGGTTTTACCAATTTTTTTTTTGATTGCTTACTTCACTTTCTATAGGAGGGTTTCCACCTGCTTCAAGTAGTAGTACACTCCAGTTTTCAATTTCACTCAGTCTGTTGGCCATTATACTACCAGCTGTTCCACCTCCCACGATTATAAAGTCGAATTCTTCAGAATCTGCGATCAAAAATATAAATTCAGGAATAAACATTGTTAAATTATTAAAATAACAAATTTTTCGTCGGTTATTATAAAAATTGCTGCGCCATACATTTTCACCGCGTCAGTATTGCACTTTTTTAAGAAACAGCGGATTTTTTTAATAACCATCATCATCATCGGGTCGGCTTCCAGTCTAACCGGATGTAGCTGAATACCAGTATTTTACATGGAGCGACTGCCTATCTGACCTCCACAACCCAATTACTGGGTAATACGATACCCCTTGGTAAGACTGGTTATCAGACTTTCGGGCTTCTGACTACTCGTAACGACTGTCAAAGATCCACGAATGACAGCCGGGACCAACGGCTTATCGTGCTTTCCGAGGCACGGAGGGGTCTCGGTATGTAAAGATGGTCACCCATCCACAGACCAACCGCGGCAAGCGTAGCTTAACCTGATCGATCGACCTGTGCGGCTGTTATTATTTAGCCACGGACCCCTATTTTTTTAATAACCGTGAAATAATTTAAACACGATATTGTCCAGAACCCTATACTGAATCCATGGTAACATTTGTGTGTATACAAAGCTATAAAAGTATCAATCTACTTCTTTTCTCATATCGGAACAAACTTTAAAATAGTAGCTAATGGCATTATAAAAATATCAATCCACTAAGAAATAATGGAGCTAACTAGGTATAGGTTCCCAAATAACCAGATTTGCATACGCAATAATGGGCCCCCGAAAACTGTCACTAGCACATTGATAGTGACGTACCGACAAGGGGGCAACATACCTTGAGGTGCTTGAGGAGTGGAGTGGTATTCCACGGCTATTAAGACAATCACGTAATAATGGTCCAGATCCCTACCAGCATCATACGCATCATACTCCGAATATCCTTCCTCCGAACTCTTTTCCTCTTGTGAATCCCCACTCAAGCCGGCCAATAAAGGCAAGTAAGAGGTGGAATACTATTTATATTATTATTTCTTGGAATAGCTCGGACTAGCTCGAAAGTTTGTTTACAAAAACCAAGCCAGCACTGGAACCGCCGCGGGAGACGCTCCGGGCGTCAGGAGCCGCGTGACGACTCCCGGCCACCGTAGGCGCGGGCCTGCGGGCGAAGAGTAATGGGTAGCTCATCGTCCGATCAGGACCAGGCCCATGCCGGACGGCGCGTACGTGTTCCAGTCGCGCCTCAAAGAGATATCAGCATAAGTTGAGGGGCCCCTTAGGGCCGAAGCCTGCCGGGTCAGTGGGATTGTCCGAAAGGGTTACCGCTGGCATTATTTACAAAGTACCATTAAATTAAGCGTGAAAAATATGTAAAAAAACTGATAATAGACTTATGTCCCATTGTATGTATGTTTCTCACACATATTTAGTATTGAGATAAGGATCAATAATTAGAATTATTATCATCAAATCATTTTTGAGACACTAAATAAAAAATAATGTTATAAAAAAATCTAAACAGCAAAATTAAGCATTCATGAACATGCCCAGAACTCGTTTGCTTTGTAGAAATTCTGAATTATTATCTACTAATTTAAGAATCGTAGGTATTTTATTCGTTGGTAAGTATAGAGATAAGAAAAGGTACGGACCTTTACGAATATTTATCTTCAGCCAGTATCAATCCACGTTCGTAAAAGCCTAGCTGTTAGGTAAAGATACCATTGTGCTAATTACACCCAGATCAAAAATCTAGATAAATATTTCCTGCAAACGCTTCTATATCAGCAACTGTGGTGGTTTAAAATAGCAGGTTAAATGTACCTCCTGAGGGCCTGGACAAGTGGCAATCGCTTTCAAAGCGTTTTACATTTTAACAAAGACTTTCAACAGGATTGACATAAGCTTTTCAGTAGCTTAGGCAAATCCATTTTTTACTTTTCCTTTATCCTTATCTCTGAAAAAATATCACTTTGTCTAAGCTCCCTGGATAGGAATTCGCTGCAATATCTTTTATCTACAACCACAATGGCAGTTGGTGCGTTAAAACAACAAGCAATACCTAAATGTATGTCCAGCAGGGTAATTGCGTAACACACTATCAGTAGCAATGGGTTTCATTTTGACAGTTTAACAACACTCATTGCGTTATTTGCGTTGTTGAGCAGACACATTTTTTGAACATATGGAGCAATGATTAGAAATATGCTTCAAAATGATTCAAATTGATAGTAATAGTGTGTTACACAATTAGGGTGCAGGGCAATTAGCCCGGCAACAATCTTGCTGGCTAACCAATATTTGCCATGACATGAGCTATTTGAGGATTGAGTTGGATGGCGTACTTTTCGAGACGATTTTACTCAGCAGTGGACTTTAAAGGTTTGATGATAATGGTGAGCCTTTCACGAAAATATCACTTAGGTATAGTTCGTGCCAATACGAGAAGAAATTTACGAAGTCGAAATATGTGCATAGTTATACAGGGTGTGAGGAAGCATCGAAGTGCAAACTGTTCCCATGATATCAGTCCATGATGAAACGACGAAAAACTTTTAGTACGGGTGGATTCTAGAACTCAACCGTATTGTTTTTTTTTGTTCGGTTACAAATAAATAATCAACTGATCCATACATTTTGGGTGTGTTGGTTAGGATTATACTTTTGTTTGATTCAGCTGGTTTAGAATCATAATTATCTCAGGATAAAAATGATTCTAAACCAGTAGAATAAAAAAAATCTGCTGTTTCATACAAAAGTAGGTACATACCTAACACTGTTACCCCTTTTTTTTTTGCGGATGGGATTCATCAAATGACCCCTCCCGCTCTGGGTGGAGCGGAAGGGAGTGTCAGACTCTTACTGACTAAAACCCACCCGTGTTTCTTCCTTAGCCTTTTATGTTCCGGGCCAGCGGTAACCCTTTCGGACAATCCCGCTGACCACACTGTTACCCCTTACACCGTGTATACTTAAATAATAATTGTTTTACATACCCTGTAATTCAGCTTCGGGTGGCCAGTCTTTATTCTGCAAAAGACATTGTGCTGTCGCGAAGAACTGTACTGCAGATATGAAAATGTTGGGAGCTTCACCCGTAGTCGGGGATACGCAAGTCTCGTTGCTGCAAACAAAAATAATTATGATAAAACACACATATCGAAAGAAAGAAAAATGCGTAAACGCAACTTTTTTCTTTCTTTATTTAATTTTTTTTTTCTGCTGTAATGCCAACATTACAGCAAAATAAATACACATTTAAGCTATAAAAACAGAAATGACGCATTATGCCTGTTTACCCACATTTCACCAGTTGTTTCAGACCAAGCACACAGTTATTGATACAAGTCCATATTACGTTAGAAGGTAGATACTTATAGCTATGTTAGAAAAATTTAAAATAATTATAATTTTCGACAGGCATGAGCGACCAATGTCTCATGATTTGGCTGTCCACTCTATCCGACACCACGCTCAAAAGCGTGTTGGTGCTACCCTTTTTTTTTATTTGTGGTGGAAAATCATCAAATGATCCCTCCCGCTCTGGGTGGAGCGTGAGGGAGTGTCAGACTCTTACTGACTAAAACCCACCCGTGTTCCTTCCTTAGCCCTTTATGTACCGGGGTAGCAGTAACCCTTTCGGACAATCCCGCTGCCCCGGCAGGCTTCGGCCCTGACGGACCCCTTCAGATGATGCTGACATCTCTTTGAGGCGCGCGTGGAACACGTACGCGCCGTCCGGCACGGTCCTGGTCCTGATCGGACGGTGAGCTACCCATTACTCTCCGTCCGCAAGCCTTTAATTAGCAGGTCGGAATCGCCATACCTCTGTTTATCAGTAGTAAACTCAGTGATGGAGTAGTAGCATCTATCTAAAAGGAATTTCAACAAAGACCTCTTATAGGACCCCAGACACTCTTCATTTCGAATAGCTGCTGGTATACTATTACATATTTTTGGCCAACGATGCAGATGTGATATTAAAAATAATAAGTGCTTTAACGTTTTATAAAAATCAGGGAAGAACAAATGAAGTAAAAAACTCTTGGGATGCATGAAGAAGCCTCCTCGTGTAGCGCAGTTTGTTCCGCCAGTTACTCAACTGAACTGAGCGCTCGGCGCACCCTGGACTGTCACACCCAACACCGTATTTGACTGGCCAATTATTCCCTTGCTGTGGTAAGCAGCCTGCTGTGTTTCGTCGATGTGTGTTAGTTCCAGTGCCTTAGGCATCTTCTAGGCACGCTCGTTATATCATGGACCTCATCCATTGCTTTCCATCGGGCATGATCGAGGTCAAGAGCGGGCCCATTCAGCAATAAAATATAAAAGAAAATCACTATCTTTTAAATTAAATGTGGAAACAATCGCTTACCTGGACATTTTTATGTGATCTACCTTTCTTACAAAGTTTTTTTTATATAAAAATAACTTCACACTAATTTATTTCTGCAATTAAAACTAAATTTTTCACTAAACAAAAACTATCAAAATATTAAACTGTCGTATATATAGGTAAATAAGTAAATATCTACCTACTTTAAAAAAATATTAACATATTTAAGAACCACGTAGGTACGTATTCGTTAGTTAACGAGTTTGAGTAAGAATGTCGAAATATCTACAAACTACTCGATATATAAGTACCACGTGAAAATGACGGACTAAATAGGTGATTTAAATTATTCACTTTGACAAGCGACTTTAAATCTTGTAACTAACATCTTATGGTACATAATTTAAACCCTGGCTTTGATTTATTAACTGGTAATGGCAAGGTCCTGACCGACAAGGCTCTTAAAACAGTTATTAAGAATTTTCTGTACCTAATTAAGATGTTGACATGTTGTCAGGTGTATCTAATTTGTTATTTACGAGATAAATAGGCTAGTTGACAGTTTTTGAGAAATCAATTATGAATGTTCCTTGGGGTTGATTTACTACAAAATAAGAAAGAATGATTATTGAGATATTTTATTTGGGATACAAACAGTAAAAAACTGGCCAAGTGCGAGTCGTACTCGCACACGAAGGCTTTCGTACCTACCACAAGGCAAAAACGCCGAAAAAAACACGTTATGGGAGCCCCCCTTAAATATTTATTTTATTTTAATTTAATTATTTATTATTATAGTAAAAATACAACTGAGTATTTTGTAAATATTTCAAGTGCCTACCTGTTGCCATTATTGATATCAAGCAAAATAGGGCAAAAAAATCGCGTTTGTTGTATGGGAGCCCCCCGTAAATTTTTATTTTATTTTGTTTTTAGTATTTTTTGTTATAGCGGCAACAGAAATACATAATTTGTGAAAATTTCAACTATCTAGCTATCGCGGTTCTTGAGATATAGCCTGGTGACAGACAGACGGACGGACGGACAGACAGCGAAGTCTTAGTAATAGGGTTACGTTTTTACCCTTTGGGTACGGAACCCTATAAAAAGACCTGTGTGATGCCAAGAAGGCAAAATGTTGCGATAAATAAAAACGCAGCGCTGGTATTCTGATAGGGCCCGCTGCGCTGTGACGACACGACCATCTATAAATCCCAGAAAAAACAAACAAAAATAAATGAAAACCATAATTTTTGAGCTGCCATGACACATGCTTCGTTTAAACAATCTAAATTAAATATTGTTAAGCAAATTGACTTTGTACCAACTGTTACGTTGTTTTTTTTGTGCCTACACAGCTGCGTTACTAATAAGTATCTAGCATTTACCTGAAACATAAGTAGTACATTTTCTTCTTCTTAGCGTGTCGATAGCAATCTAAATATACTCGGCCCAGAATTCGGCCACTTGTTTGGCGCCTCCACCAGCGTCCATCAGCTCCTGCAACGTGCAGCTGACAGGACACGCAGGACACGACATTAAGTGTCCCATCGTTTGTGGAACAGCACCACATTTACACTCCAAGGCGGAGTCGTCTATGAATCTCCACCTGAACAGGTTTTCCTTGCTTCGGCCAACCTGGGTCCGGAGTCTGTTTAAAGACTTCCATGTTACCCAAGGTTGCTCATGTCCAGGTGGGAGGTCTTCAGCGGGTGGGACGAACGGTCCGGGTAAGGAAGCACTGTCTCGCCACAGCCTCAGTCTCTCTTGTGATGGTTCACCATTGAGTGGAACGACACACTTTAGAAAACTATTTCGGCTTTTCAGCCTTTGTGGCACAAGGATGTTGTCGTGCAAAGGGTGTCGTGTGTCGGAGACCATTTTGGCTCTTTCGCTGGAGCTTGCCACCGCTCTGCGCACCACTGGTGGCGCTATTCCTGCTAGTGGATACAGCATTTGTACCGGGGTTGGTTTTAGGCAGCCAGTGATGATCCGGCACGTTTCATTCAAAGCTGTATCCACCAGCTTTGCATGGGCAGAACGGCTCCACACGGGGCACGCGAATTCTCCCGCAGAAAAAGAGAGCGCCAGTCCAGTAGTCCGCATAACGTCAGGCGAAGCACCCCATTTTGATGAGACCAGTCGACGAAGAAGACTGTTGCGAGTGTGCACCTTCTGCTTGATATTCTTGCAGTTTTTTCTGAATTTTAAAGACCTGTCCAGGGTGACACCAAGATATTTAGGAAGGTTGCTGTGCTCGATGGACACCCCACCCCAAACGATGTTAAGTTTGCGGCCCGCCTCTCTATTGCGGAGATGGAAGATGCACGACTGGGTTTTGCTCGGATTGGGCTTGAGTGAGTTAGCGAAGTAATATGTGACTAAGTCACCAAGAGCGTCTGACAAGTGGGCCTCAACCTCCACAAAGGTGGTGGCTTGGGACGTGTGGGCAAGGTCGTCCGCATAGAGGAAGCGGGATGTGTTAGGGCTGGATGGTAGTAGTACATTTTGAGGTTTCCGAGTAATATATTTCATTGCAGTTTGTACAATTGACTATTGGCCTGCACTTGTTATGATAGAAGGATTCATTCCTTCAACTGTATATACTTATACACAATAAATTACTTTTCTAAACCCTATTACATAGGTTTGCACAATAAATTAGATCAAATATTGTAATGTTTGTGGCAATGTTTAGTTGCAATGCAATTCAAAATTTCAAATGTCATTCTGTCGAACGTCAGTTTCTGACAGTTAGAGCCGACATCTGGTGGTCGCCGATTCACAGTTGTAGTACAATCGATATTTTAACATATTGATTGCTAACCATCGAAATAATATCGTATGGAGCAATCCTTCATAATTTTCAGCTTTCAGTAAAAATTCATAATAAACTAAATAGGTAACCGTAAACGGAAATGAAAGTAATTTTTTCATTAGAGACATATTTCTAGAAATTTCTAATCTGTGGACTGTCTTTGACATAGTGTGGCCAGATTGGGCAAGCTAAACTACGCGAATTTAGATTCTGGGATAATTGGTTTATTAGACAGGTTTTAGGATTAGAAATTGTGAATAATTTGTTGGTTGGTCTGGATCATGAAGATTTCTTCAGCGTTTAAAAGTCACGTTGTGCAGTTGTTAGTGATTTTCAAGAATTAAGTATCTTGGAGTAATGTTTATCTTCAGTGATCTTATAATCATTTTACCTACAATAAGGGACATTTTCGAAATGCTCCGTCTAGTTCCGGTTTGCTATCCATGACAGGATGATGAAATCGTGGTGGCATCCTTTTGCCCTGGGACACGCTTGAGTGACACTATCTAACTTTATTCCATGTTTTAAAAGGTAAAGATTTGGTTGTAATAGTGTTTTGAAGTGGTCTGTTAGCCCTTCCCTTGTTGTTAAAATGATATTGTCGTGATTCATGAATATTACTTACAGGATTCTAATTGCGCACACGCGGACAACTTTCCAGCCAGTCGAGGATCTTACAGTCAAGTGCTTTCTTCCTAATTTTTTTATTTTTTATTTTATTTATCCATTTATTTCAGGCACCAAGGCCCATATAAACACATACAATACAATATTAATATAACTTAAAAATACTATAAATACATACAACATTATATTAACACTAAAAACTAACGTACACGAAGTGTCGGCGTCGTGTTTCGCTGACTGGTGTCATGTAGCCGGCCACGAAACCGGCGGTACACGACACCCTTCGGCCAGAACTCTTCCTTGAGGAACTTCTCGAGATGATGTGTCGGGACACGCACCACGAACGACTTGAAGTTCGTGTTGTGACGCGACTCCAACTTCTCGCTCTCACCCTCAAAGTCCAGTTGGTCTTGACACGCATGTACTCCACAATCTCCTCAACCTTCGTGGAGTGGTGCAGTCTGGACACGTACAGCTGCGTCGACGGGATTGCTGGACGCAGCAGCATGTTGGGTCCTGCCTGCCCGGTGCCGCACTGGTTCTGACAAGGAGGCTTCCTCTTCTTCTCCACCTTGATGAAACCATCCTTGTCGCACGTGTCCTTCTCTGGACCTTGCCTTTTCAAAATCTTGTTTGGTTTCGACCGGCTCCGTTTACCCCCTTTTGGCTTTTCCGCCAGTTTTACCTGCAAGTTTTGCGACTCAGCAGGCTTGTTAGCGGCTACTATTGCTGCATAGGCTCGTTTGGGGGTCGACGAATCTACACACATCGTTGTCTCTACCTGTGTCGAGGTAGGGACGGCCACGGCAAGCGTTGCAACGCATGCATTCTCGGCAGTCCCAAATAAACCGTGAGTATTTCACCCGCTGACTATTTATCATAGATTCCTCAGTGTTAACCACGGTAAGTATTTGATTATGGTTCAAGAGAACGAACCCTTGTCGTGGAGTTGATGAACGCCACGTGGGTAATCCTCATTCCTAGTGTCACACCACTCAAGATCAGGCAAATAGAAGTCGTAGCTCCTATTGTCCTATTTGAAAAAGGCCATGTTAACCGGCTAATGTTTTAGCCTTCTAGATTTCCAAGCTCGATCACCTCAAGGAATGTAAATTAGTATCCCCCTATATTATTAGGTCTCCGTATTGTCGTTTCCAGGAGAGGCACCTCGAGAGATTCGTCTCGCCGCCAGGATCTAGAGGAGCGTTTGGGGCCTGGACGCGAGACCCGTTCCTCGAGGCGGAGTCCGTCTAGCGATAGCGCAGGCGGGAAGGTTTATACCTTAGAATATTTATTTTCATTTAATACGGTTTCTGTTAGAACCGGTTAGTTTCCTTCGTCCGGTTTTCAATAGTGGAAACCGGTCTTCAACATAATTTAAATTGAGGATCTTGGGTTCGACATTCGGCGTGCATCAGGAAGTAGGTATATTGTTGGACACCTTCGTCGGCTCCAGGATCCGGGACTCTTATTGTCCCTGGCGCCCATTTATTAATTAATCAAATTCTTAATAACTGGAAGGTTATTTATCTAATATCTTAAAATTTTAAATTTATACTATTTAATTTAACTTAACTTTTAAACGGAACAATAATAATAATAATAACCCCACCGCCGTATCTCTACGTTGACGTCGTGGTGGGGCTTGCGCGCTCCGAACTCTAGGCCTGTGCCGGAAGAGTTTACTTTGCCGGAACAGGTCTAATGTGAGGAGCCAGACCAAGAGGGATATAGAAACCCGCAGGGCAGCATGTGGCGAGCTGTTGGGCAGTAGCGACCCCACGGACCCTATCTCCCGGGAGAAGTCTTGTTCCTCGCCTCTGGCTTGCCTTTATTGGCCGGCTGGAGTGAACAATGACGAGGAACAGAGCTCCCACCTCATTCTTGCCTTTATTGGCCGGCTTGAGTGGAGATTCGCAAGAGCAAACGTGCTCGGAGGAAGGAAGTATTCCAGTAAGATGCTGGTAGGGATCTTGACCGTACTTCCGGGATTGTCCTGATAGCCGTGGAATACCTCTCCACTCCTCATAAGCACCTCAGGACGTGTTGCCCCCTTTTCGCTACGTCACTATGTGCTAGCGGCCGTTTTCGGGGGCCCATTATTGAGTGTGCAAGTCACCCCCTGCTATTTTATCTGTGTATATATAAAGCATTGATCAGGCAGGGGTCATAGTTTTACCATAGTTTCTGGAAACCGGTCCACTTTAGCCACCCAGACCAATAGTCCAACTTTTTATTTTTCCATATCCTGCAATATAGTCCTACATCAACCGGGGGTTATCCTTGGGTGCACTTGCATAGTGCATACAGGGATAATCGTCGGTTGGTGCCGCATTTCATTAAAATTTCGTAAGGGGCCTCTGCGAGTTGGCTTCGGCCCCTCGTACGCCTTCCAAAGGACCGGGACCGCATGGTCCCGAGTTATGTAAAATAATAATAATATTCCACAACTATCACACAACGCCGTCTAGTCTCAAGCTAAGCAGAGCTTGTGTTATGAGTACTAGACAACTGATAAACATACTTATATATTTCTAAATACATACATATATAGATAAATTACACCCAGACACAAAACAAATGATCATGCTCATCACACAAACATTTGTCCTGGGTGGGAGTCGAACCCACGACCTCCGGCATAGCAGTCATAGTCACTGACCACTAGACCAACAGTACTGGGTTTATCTCCAACTCCCCACGACCATGGCTCTTTCTGCTAAAATTTTAGCTGGCTGGCAATAATAAATTCTACCTATATTCACCTACTTAATTTAGATTTATTAAAGTAAATTAGTCTTTTGTTTAGATATTTAGTTTCTAATTTAAACTTATAAATACACGGTGTTTGAGATAGTTTGTTGTTTCCTTACATATATTTAAATACTAAACCACCTGCTTAGATTGCTATCAGAGGCCACAAATATAAATTTGTAAAACAACTTAAATTCTCCGTTTATCCAAATCACAAATGTAATTCTTCGAAAGTTGCATGAAATGGCTATAACACGGCAAATTGACGTGGGATGTCAATTTTCTTAACAATTAACTTCCTTAGCGGTAGGTTCTATACCTACTCATCGATTGAACCCTTCATCCAATACGGTTCATCACCTTAATTGCGTAACAATCTCAAAAAGAATAATTTTAAAGGATATTGTCAACTTTTTACTTGAACTTTTTTGTAATCTTTACCACCTTGGAGTTGAAGCTCAATAAAGAGGAAAGTACAAAATGCGCGGACGAAGTCGCGTGCGAAACGTTAGTTACCATTAATTAAAATGTAAAAATCATTATTTTATTGTACCCATAATTTTATAAAAAAGTTATGAACAAAAAAAAAGAGTACCCTTCGTTACATCCTTGGCCGATTCTAACTATACATTGTTTCACATATAATTTTATTCTACGCATAAAACGTTTGTACACAAGTAAAAAATGTTTGTATCTAATTACCTAATAGAACGTGTTTCGTTCCTAATGAGGGATTTTCGAGGAGGCAAACTGAATAAATAAATAGATAATAAATAGGCTCATTTCTCAGGGGCCCGTGGCTAAATATTAACAGCAGCACTGGTCAATCGATCAGGTTAAGCAACGCTGGCCGCGGTTGGTCTGTGGATGGGTGACCATATTTACATACCGTGACCCCTCCGTGCCTCGGAAAGCAAGTTAAGCCGTTGGTCCCGGCTGTCATTCGTGGATCTTTGACAGTCGTTACGGGTAGTCAGAAGTCCGAAAGTCTGACAACCAGTCTTACCAAGGGGTATCGTATTACCCAGTAACTGGGTTGTGGAGGTCAGATAGGCAGTCGCTCCATGTAAAATACTGGTATTCAGCTGCATCTGGTTAGACTGGAAGCCGACCCCAAAATAGTTGGGGAAAGGCTAGGCAGATGCAGATGAAAATAGGCTCATTTACAAGCGAGATTTTCCCAACTCAAAAAGGCGAATGAAAAGATATAAAAAACAGAAGCATAATTAATAACACAAAAGTGCAATAACTACAAGGTCAAAATACAGGGTGGCAGAAATATGCAGTAAGCAGTAACCATGAATTCAGCACATGAACCCCCGTTATTGAAAAAAACAATTACCTGGTCCATACATTTTGACCGCGTAGGTATTGCTCTTTACTATGAGACAGCAGTTTTTTTTTTTTAATAATTGTTGTAAAATTTCAACGCACGAGGATGAATCAGCGGGGTTATTGGGTAACACACTAACAGTAGTAATGGCTTTCATTTTGATGGTTCAACAACATTCATTGCGAAAAAAAATTTTTTTCGAACATTTATGAAGCAATGGATTAGCAATATCCTTTTTTTTTATGGGCGGGAAATATTCAAATAATTTCTCCCGCTCTGGGCGGAGCGGGAGAAGTTATTCGATGTCAGACTTTTACTGACTAAAACCCACCCGTGTTCCTTCGGGTGCCTGTGCCAGAAGCCGTGGTAACTCTTTCGAACAACCTGCGACCCTGGCAGGCATCAGCCCTAGCGGACCCCATCAGTAAGTGCAAACATCTCTCTGCGACGTATCCTTCAAGATGATTCAGATTTGTAATTGACAGTGTGTTACGCAATTCGGAGGCAGAATCATGTATTGAATTTATGGTAGTAGGTTGTGCGCCACCCTGTATAGTACAAAAGTGCAATACCTACGAGGTCAAAACATATAAAACAAGGTTTTTTTTATCTGAATTCATGGTAACAGTTTGGCATAAATTTTCCTGACATTTACTATGTAGGACACTTTATCAACATTCGTCACCTTCAAACGTAATTTATAGTCCGAGTGTGACTGAAAGAAAATGTCATTTTGTATTTATTTTGACAGTGCTAATTTAAAAAAATGAAAAAGATTATTTTGTCTGTTTTCAGATAGTATAGGAGTCAAACGAACGTCATTATGCAAAATGTGACCTCGTTTTTTATGCCACTGATCTGTTATGGCGAGGAAATGAGAAGAATAATTAAATAATGATATTATCATATTTTATTAAAGGTTGTCCTTAGAATGTATCATTAATTAATAATATTAATTTTATGATGTCTTATGGAGATTTTATCCTACCTGTGCCTACTTATTAATTAATACTTTGGGTTAAATATAATGTAGGTAATAAATACTGTTTCCGCTAAAAGCAATCTAATGATAATGTAATACAGGTGTCCTAGTTTTTTTTATCTTTAAATTACTTTATTCATTCAAACTAGTTTGAGTTTGCAAAGCATTTATTTCAATTAAACCATTAACAGGGACTTTTGAATTGTCAAGAAGTCGGTCAGTCAGAAAATATGAAGCTAGTTGCCCATTCCAAAGCGTAGGTACCTAGGGAGAAGAACGGACAAGAAACTCCATGGACACTCTTTTTAGCCGACAGCGGCGAAGCCCAAAAGGAGGGTATTTTTAGTTTTTAGTTATTTAGGTATTTTACAAAAATATTAGTTAGGTACAACATTACTTTTGAATTTATAATTATTTAATGTGAGAACGATGTAAAAAAATAATAAAGACGTACGCGTTAAAAGCGTCCAGAGTACAACAAATAGTAACAAATCGACAACCCAAAAATAAAATAATTAAAAATAAGCCGAGGCAGCTAAGTGACCTACTACCTAAAAATAAACGATTACTAGAAAGGCTGATCATCATCATAATCAGCCTACAATGTTCCCACTGCTGGGACACAGGCCTCCTCTCTGTGAGAAGGAGGGGGCCGTAATCCACCACGCGGGCCCAGTGCGGGTTGGTAGATGTCACATGTCTTCGAATTTTTGGTTCTAGGACATGCCGGTTTCCTCACGATGTTTTCCTTCACCGTTTTGAGAGCAGTGGTGATGAAATAATTTACACAAAGTAAAACGCCTGTCTGGGTTCGAACTTGTAAGTCGCGGCCGATGCCACTGGGCCACCACTGCTCTACTCTAGAAACAGGCCGATTAATATGGTCAGTTTTTATAATGTTCACACACCTGTGTGAAGGGTATGAAGGCTGGGTATGGCATTATAAAATGAGTATTACCTAATACTCATTTTATAATGCCATACCCAGCCTTCCTAGTTATTGTTCATTTTTAGGGTTCCGCACCCCAAAAGAAAAAACGGAACCCTTATATGGTCACTTCGTTTTTCGTCTGTCTATCCATCAGGAAAGACCCTCTTTCTCAGGAACGCTTGGGGTTATCAAGTTGAAATTAATACCAAATACTCAGGGTTGCAATCCCTTAGAGCAGTGAAAAATCCAACTTCTAAATCAATGCAATCAAAAGATACGGGCGTTTAAGTTTCGAAATCAAAGCGTCCCTATACGTTTTGGTTTCGAAACATAAACTAGGTACTTCCCGTTGATCTCGAATCATGAAATTTGGCACGAAGCAATGTCATGTAGCACAAGAAAAGGAAAAAATCCGAAAACCGTAAATTTGTACAGACCGTCACCATTCTCACCAGAAGAGGACCCTACATCCACCAAATACTGAATCAGCCTTCCTGGTGATAGTTACCAAAAGTAAGGCTATCCCTTGTAATATTTATGGAACAATTTGTTAGTTACATTGGATTACTATACAAATGGTGTGCAATAGTCTCCTATAGGCCTCTCGGCCTATGTCCAGCTGCAGTGGACTGCTATAGGCTGATGATGATGACGGTAAATATTACTGGATAGATATTTAGGTATTCCTTCTCCCTCTGAATACAACCAAAAGTTGTGTAAAAAAGATCGCTCCTAGCGATAAGACCGCCCTTTGACCCCCTTAGTAAAATTTCTACATTTATATCTAACTTGCTTCCGCCTGCGGCTTCGCCCGCGATGTATGTCGATAAAAACTATCCCATGTCCTTCCACAGGATGCAATCTATCTCTCTGCCAACATACAGACAGACAGAGTTACTTTCGAATTTATAATATTAGTATGGATTTGTATTGCGTACTTATAAAACAGAATTCTATTTTGGAATTTATCAATCTCTTTTATTTTTATCATAGCGTAAGCAATTAACTTTATCAAAAGAACCGCTTTTTTGAAAGGTTCAATTCTGAATAAAATAATGTTTTGGTTATAAATTGACAGCTAATAACAAACAGCCCATCAAAATAATAAAGCGCTGTATCTGACAGGGCTGATTTTCAATTACATGATAACTTTATTCGTGGAATAATTTTGAAATTATGACAATTTTTTCATATGAAAACTGTCAAACGTCAATTTTATTCAACGAATACAAGTTATGTGTCGATTGAAAAAACAGCCCTTAAATCTTCAGAAAGCTATTTTCCAAGTTAATAAAAATTTAATGCCTATGATAGTCCATAAAAAGAGGTTTTAGGTGAAATTGAACTGTTTGAGTCTACAATCGCTAACCTGTCTTGAGCAAGCCTGGTAATCTATGCTGGTGCCTACTCTGTATGAGAAGAAATCTTTGCCTAGCAGTGCCATAATTACAGGCAGCTTTATGACTACCACCTCTATGAGTAGGTACATTATGGATTGTAATAAAGATTAAAATGAATTGAAATGAAAGATGTTTCCTTTTTCAAAAATACTCAAATAAAGAAAGAAAGAGAAAGAAAGAAGTTTATTTGGACACAGTTCGTGAAACACAAAATACAAAATTAACAAAATAAAAAAAAGTATGTTACAACAACAATAATGTGTGCCTCACGGCTGCGCCAAAAAGGTTCATTTCAGCATTAATGCCAGACAGATGCTGTCTGACGCTGGTTTTCTAATGAACCTTTAGGGAAAAGTGACGGGGAGTACACACAGTTTCAACATACCTAATACATACTTTTTATACCTACTTATAAATAAATAAATAAACTAGTAATCAAGAACATATCATTACAAAAATAAAAAATAAAAACGAAAACAACAGTCTCATCAAAACCTGTGTTCGTCGCGATCAATCTAAATGAGACAAATATTGCTCCGTGCACGATGCACTCAAAGCGCAACAGGCCTCCGAGCCCGACGGACACCTACATGTTATTAAGTTATGCGACAAGAAAAAATGGGAGGTTTGAATAAAAGCAAATAGTCGTAACAATAATATATACTAAGATAATAAAAAATGACTCGGAAATAGTTAATTTAATGCTATTCGAAGAAAGTGAAGTACCTACCTTTATCAATAGATGAAGTAGGTAGATGCAAATGGAATAGAAGAAGGTAAGCGTTATTCACTATTTACGATAATTCACAAATCACAAACAAATCTTTCTATGACAACACAAAACACTCAGTCTTATTTAACTTCGCCTTAATTCCTAATTAAGTAGCAGCGTGTAAATTCAGTGCGGTCGATTTATCAGTGTTTACTCAAGTGTATGCGCCTTAATTAATTAGACAGCGAGCGAGCGCAATTGAGACTGTATGCTGTAGGATACGTGTTGCGCTCTCTACTACTGCATCTATGAATGTATTGTTGTCTTTGTATGTTTTTAGGGTTCCGTACCCAAAGGGTAAAAACGGGACCCTATTACTAAGACATCGCTGTCTGTTCGTCCGTCCGTCTGTCTGTCACGAGGCTGTATCTCAAGAACCGCGATAGCTAAACAGTTGAAATTTTTACAAATTATGTATTTCTGTTGCCGCTATAACAACAAATACTAAAAACAAATATTTAAAGGGGGCTCCCATACAACAAACGTGTTTTTTTTTCGGTGTTTTCGCCTTGTGGTACGGAACCCTTCGTGTGCGAGTCAGACTCACATTTGGCCAGTTTTTTTTTAAATTGTCCATCACCCTTTGAGTACAGTGGTGGCCCAGTGGTGGTAACGGTCTGAGTTGTACGTTGTGGGTTCGAACCCAGACAGGTGCTGTGCTTTATGTAATTTATTTCATCACCACTAGTCTCTAAAAATAATAATAATAATAATATTCCACAACTATCACACAACGCCGTCTAGTCTCAAGCTAAGCAGAGCTTGTGTTATGAGTACTAGACAACTGATAAACATACTTATATATTTCTAAATACATACATATATAGATAAATTACACCCAGACACAGAACAAATGATCATGCTCATCAAAAAACGGGGAAGGAAAACATTGTGAGGAAACCAGCATATCCTGGAACCAAAAAATCGAAGGCATGTGACATCTACGAACCCGCACTGGGCCCGCGTGGTCTAATTCGGCCCACTGCATCTCACCGAGAGGCCTGTGTCCCAGCAGTGGGAACATTATAGACTGATTATGCTTTGAGTACTATTCGTAAAGGTGGGGGTCGTAACTGCCTCGTGGTTGCAAGCACGACTGCTGAGCGTTCGACTAAGAATCGAACGCTTCGGGCAACAAACTAATTGGGGTTTTCCCAGTGGGGAGTTTGAAGTTGAAAGTGTTATA
The DNA here is from genome assembly GCA_963082905.1 of Oligia fasciuncula. NCBI lineage: Eukaryota > Metazoa > Arthropoda > Insecta > Lepidoptera > Noctuidae > Oligia > Oligia fasciuncula. The sequence continues at coordinate 16,132,049 of OY720390.1, forward strand.
CCCCCATGCCTCGGAACTACGTAAAGCCTTTGTTCCTGCGCCTGATCTCTCCCCGGTCGTAACGGAGTCTGCGCACACACTTGTGCACTATAATATCTTGTTCACCGTCTCCGCTGAGATTAGCCACTTTGCCCGAAAATCGTTCTGGAGAACTATTAATAGTGGGTTGCGATAACAAACACTAAGGAGACTGGGCAAAATTGTCTATAAACCATTAGACATAGACACGTCAACTTTCGTCTATCTAAACAATATTACAAAAAAATAAATAAAATGTGTCTGTTTTTGTAATATCAAAATAACAGCTTTTTAATAAATCATATTATGAAATTATGTATATACGCTACATATACCAAAAATCAGTTCTTAATTTTTTTTCAACCTGTATGACAGATTTTGACAGGACTTTCACTGGCAGATTTATAGTGTAACATATAGTCTAGGCATTTTGTCCCGGTATTTCCGACATCCACGTGGGCAGAAGCTAGTCGAAAATAAAGCTATGGGCAATATGGCCGATTTCAGTCAAAACGGATTAGCAATCTGGACTAGACTCACATTAATGTAGTAAAACGTTCATAGCATTCGTATGTCAACATGGACTGCCATCTTAACGTGTTTACGAAACGTTAGAGATGATTAAAATTTAAGCTAGACCAAGCTATATCCAAGCTTTGCACGTACGAGGCACGGGAGAAATTGTACGAAAATGCTGTATGAATTTTCAACGTATTTCATGCTACCTATTTAAGCACCCATCACTGCACTGAAAGAAATAAAAATGAAAAACATTAATCTGAACTGCTTTAGTTCCATGTGAGCCTAACGTTCAAAACAGTATTTTTTACTGATCCGAAAACAGTTAAATCTTGAGGCAAAATGTTACCGTCATGACAGTAAACTTTAACGTTTTATGTAGGTGGTCACAAAATTAACTGTTTTATTAAATGGTGATATCGTACAAGCCATTGAAATTTACTTACATTACAGTAATGGTGGTTTTCCTTAAGTGCATAAGAATTAGATAACACGAATGGTGCTTTCCGAGAGCAAATGCTCGAGTTACTGTAAAAAATACCCAAATCGCTGTAAGTGTGCCTATAAAATTTGAGGGTTTCTCTCGATTTCCATGGGATTTCCTCATCAGATTCCGACTTGGTGACAATGGGACCACCTCGAGACCATACTCTTTCAAACAAAAAAAGAATTTTTGAAATAGGTCCATAATTGACAGAGAAATCGGTGAACTTACATTAAAAAATAAAACATACATAAAGTCGAACCTCCTCCTTTTTGGAAGTCGGTTAACAATTGAAATGACACGTAAAAAGCTTCCACCCACTAAACTCCCTCCTAAAAAAACTTCAGTTACGGAAGATCAAGATCGTTTAGTTGCCATATTTACAGTATCATAGTGCGAGCGAGAAGCATGAAAGAAAGTATCGCTAGCGTAGTTTGCCGCGCTCGGTGCGTAAAATACCTAAATTTGCGTAACGCCGAAATGTGAAAGGGCTCTTAACTTGCTCTAATACACCAAAATCCTATATTCCTTGTATTTCAGGTAGGCAATCTAATTTAACAAACGACTGAAGTTCCTTATACGTTTGACTTGGGAGCAAAATTCGCATTTACGTTTACTGCTTCATTTAATATCTGAACCGTCGCCAAATAAAATAACTGAACACTGAACATATTGCGCATATTTGCTCTTTACTCAAGACGCAATAATAATCTCAGAGGTTCATATCCAGTATTTAATATTCAGCTATATTGCTAGGCCGAAAGCGTACTTATGAAGTAGGTAGATACGCGGCTTCAGATATTATTGCCCAGAAGTATTTGAGTATGGAAGTCTAAGTATCACTTCAGTTTATGGAGCTTTGACCGGAGGTGGTCAGAATGGTGAAATCATATAGGTACCTGCCATAATAATAATTACAATGTTTTTGTATCCGTGATATCCTGGCTTGCATAATCAGCCTACAATGTTCCCACTGCTGGGACACAGGCCTCCGTTATTCGAGAGGTAGAGGGGCTATAATCTATCACGCGGGCCCAGTGCAGGTTGGTAGATGTCACATGTCTACGAATTTTTGGTTCTAAGACATACCTACCGCCTTTCCTCACGATATTTTCCTTCACCGTTTTGAGAGCAGTGTTGATGAAATAATTTACACAAAGTAAAGCGCCTGTCTGGGTTCGAACCTACGAGTTTTAACTCGTAAGTTGCGGCTGTTACTACTGGACCTGATCCTGGCTTGAATTATTTTAAATTATTAAGAGAAAATACCTGGGATTAAATCAATTTGAAGATGTACAAAATTTTCCTCAATTAGATTGAGCTAGCTGCGCCCCGCGGTTTCATCCGCGTAAATGTCGATTCCGTGGGAATATCGGGATAACAAGTAGCCTATAAGTTAATCCAGGGCGTGAGCTACCTCCATACAAAATTTTACCAAAATTGGTCCAGCCGTTTGCGTGAAGAAGTAACAAACATATAAACACACCCCCACAAACTTTCGCCTTTATAATATTAGTGTGATGTGATAGGCCGATTTGACCACGAATCACAGCATGACGTTAATCACCCTTCGAAGAAACTGTTTTAATAAATCCTTGACATATTTTTTTTCCTTTTTCAGCTAATGTAACCTGTGCGCTGTCCGACAGTCACAGCACAGAAGGCCAAATTCTTGTAATTAAAAACGTTCCAAATCTAGTCGCAATGTCATCACAGCAACAATTAAAGTGAAAAATGTGTCAAAAATGTAGGGAAATTAGAGGTATTTTTTTTACAGATTGAGACTGAGATTAGACTGTGAACATTCTAGACAGAGGAGCATCTCTGTTTTATGCACCTAAAAGCATAGATAGATGTGAATAAGGCTGAGATCACACCAAACAGTAACGGTACCACAACGCCAAATCCTACAGCTCCACAGACCGCAACTCCGATAGGTGCGTCGCGTTATGCGTAGTTCGAATGCCTGCCTCGCTCCATTACATCATAGCGGCAAGATAGCTGTGGTGCGGTGACAATGTAACCTCATCGTTGCGTGTGCTGTATCCTGTGTTGCCAACTTAATACCTCTGGCACAAATATAAAACCTACATAGTATTTAATGGAGTAGTGGTGGCCCAGTGGTAACGACCGCGACTTACGAGATATAGGTCGTAGGTTCGAACCCTGACAGGCGCTTTACTTTGTGTAAATTATTTCATCACCACTGCTCTCAAAACGGTGAAGGAAAGCATCGTGAGGAAACCGGCATGTCCTAGAACCAAAAATTCGAAGACATGTGCCATCTACTAACCCGCACTGGGCCCGCGTGGTGGATTACGGCCCACTCCCTCTCACAGAGAGGAGGCCTGTGTCCCAGCAGTGGGAACATTATAGGCTGATTATGTATGTAGGTGTGTCTGTATTTAATGGTAAATCGAACAATTTTAATCGCAATTGATTTTGAATGGAAGTATTTTTAGTTAATACTGAAGCGTTTGCGGCAACTAATATAGCTTATAACTAGATTCGCACGAATTTACGAATCGAAACTTAAATTATTTTTACCGACTTCAAAAAAAAGGAGGTTATCAATTCGATACGTATGTATGTAATATTATTGGAATTGCATTATATTCACATATGATGATCTATTAGGGCTTCCAAACAAATATACAAAATTTCATAGACGTATGTATGTATGTATGTATGTATGTATTTATGTATGTATGTATGTTTGTCCACGCATATCTCCGGAACTATTAATCGGATCGTGACATTTTTTTTTTATTGGCTTACATTTTCTTCAACTTAGGGAACAGTGAAAGTTTCATCAAGATAGATTCAGTAATTTTCAAGATATGGACTAATACGTGTAAGTGTGACGGCCTGGCTTATTGATAAGAGCTACGGGTGTAGTGTCAAAGGGAAAACATCTCAAAACCTTGGTCAAATACTAGTGCAAAAACTAAAAATTACGAAATAAAAAGTAATTTAAAAAAATTAAACCGACTTCAAAAAGAAATTAACTCAAAATTATGAAATAACTTTAATTTCGGAAGTCGGTGGCATAAAACTAAAATACAGATCCCCAAGACACCGACTTCCGAAATTAAAATTATTTCATAATTTTGAGTTAATTTCTTTTTGAAGTCGGTTTAATTTTTTTAAATTACTTTTTATTTCTATTGGCGACTTGCACGAAGTTAATTTATTTGTGGGCGAATCGATAACTCCAGAAATATGTATTAGGCAATTGGCACAATAAACTATAGAAACGTACACCTATAAAATTTTGTATATTTGTTTGGAAGCCCTAGTAGATTGTTATAATTATGTGAATATAATGCAGTTTTAATAATATTACTTACAAACATACGTGTCGAATTGATAACCTCCTTTTCTTTGAAGTCGGTAAAAAGGGCACTAGCGCATTGAAGTGATAAGAGTTAAATATTATTATGGAATGTGTACTTTTTCTTTATTTCATTGCATAAAATTCAATGTGCCAAATCCCCAACACAATCATATTTGTGGAGTTGTCGATTGGCCCGTTTCGGGCGAGTAAATTCGTGCGAATCGCCTAATAACCCATTAAAACTTTATGTTTTTGTAAAGAAGCAAGTAAGGTAAATGTACCAATACTCGTCGGGTTATGAAATTCACTGACTTTGAAGAACTGCTGCGTAAAAAGTATTGAATTTGGAACGAAACTTTTTACATGACGAAATAGAAAAATTATCCGTTATTCTAAATAAGTTTTAATGTTTATAATTTTTCGTGATAATAAATACTTATTGAAGCAAATGTGAAAAAAGGGCGATTTGTACCAGTACTCGCCAGATTTGTACTATTAATCATCAAAAGGACCCAGTAGGCGTCAATTTTTGATGCTAATATGAACTCTCAGGCCTTTATCATAGAGTTCAATATGATTACACATTAAAATAAATTGTGTTTGTCTTTCATAATTATGAGTGGCAAGTCTAAGAAACAAAAGGTAGGTAGAAGACCAAATCGCAAGAAATGACTAAAGGATGTGAGGTGTTAGCAGAGTAGGTAGGTAAATTGTAATATATTTTTGCTTAAAAAATTAAGATATCAGAATCACAGAATTGGTTTTTATCAGAATAAATTTTGACGTGAAAACGTCGTTTCAGTCTCTGGACAATTTAACATTTTTGGCCGACAAATACATGTAACATTTCAACCGTTAATAACTAAGAGAATTTGAATGCTAGGGTAATGATTGAGCATTCAAAAGATTGGTCATAATTGTACTAATTTTGAAGCAAAATATAATTTGCCTTTGACGTCACATCGCAAGTGCAAGCGCATACGCCCGACCCTCCTTTTTGACTATGCGTAGAAATTTCAATTAGGTTATAGTGTAATTTTGAAATAATCGAGTTTGTTTAAAGTGTACTCCGACGACGCTTTAATTTTGCTACATATCTTTTAATAATTACTATTAGGTGTTTGATATTTCCAATTTCTGAAGGCCCACAAATCTTCACAAAATGGTCAGCTTCAAATATAAATAGCAATGAAATCTACTCGGTTCGTTAATTTAAAAATAAATGCAAAATTACTACCACTTTTGGGTGCTTTTGTGAATCAATGATCAATCAACTCAGCCTATCGCAGTCCGCTGCACATAGGACTCTCCCAGACTGCGCCACAATACCTTGTCCTCCGCCTTGCGCATCGAGTCTACCCCAGACACCTTCTTTAGGTCGTTCGTCCATCTAGCTTGGGGGTGCTACGCTTGCCGATACACGGTCTCCACTCCAGGACTCGTCTGCTCCACCGGCCATTGGTCCTTCGACAGACATAGTCAGCCCACTGCCACTTCAGTTTGCTTACTCTGCAAGCTATGTCGGTAACTCCGGTTCTTTTCCGGATAATTTCGTTCCTGATTTTAGAGACTCCGCGCATAGCTCGTTCCATAGCGCGCTGAGCTACCTTGAATTTGTAGAGCAGCCAGACCGTCAGTGTCCACGTTTCAGCACCGTAGGTCATGATGGGCAGGGCGCACTAGTTAGTAATCAATGAAATTTCGTCATATTTGCCAAAAGGCTCCATCAATCCGTCAGATATTTATATATTCACTACCAGGACATGTAACACTATTGCACAGAATGACTTTTATTCGCCCTGAAAACCTTTTAAAAATTGTCCTAAACTGACTTTTCAAAGTAAGATTTAGGGAAAGCCCACAATTTATTCATCAGATTTGCTTATTTAAGTCGTTATGGGTTAGGCCGCACATGATCATACGAAAATCAACGGCACTGAAGATCACTTTAATTTGGCCCTTTTTTTAAATCTGAAAGTGAACTCCTGACCACGGGGCACCCATCAGAAACTTTGCCAAAAACATTTTCGGTGTTCTCTCGTCATGCCGCACCTACTTAGCTATCAAACTTTCGCCCTGCATATGCTTGCTAAAAACCCTCTGGGCTCCTACCATAGCAAAATAATTTCAAATGTCGTCTCACATCGGCCGTTAATCTGGCCAGAAATGAAAAAATCTCAATCAAAGTAAGCTTGCATCATAAAGAATGCAACGAATCTCAAAAGCCCAGTGCCGAGCAAATACAAAAACGAAAGAAAATCTGCAGCAAGTAGCAAAAAAGATAAAGATATCGTCTCATAAAGACCGTAAATCTGCTTAGAACTGAAAAATAACACATACGGTGAAAGGTTTCTTTTTAAGGAGTGCAATGCAACTAAGTCCAGTCTTGGGCAAATGCAATGGTTTAGGCAGTATCGGAAACCGTATGATATTTTTTTTTTTTTACAAAAGCCTTTGAGTAAAAAATAATTAAATAATAAATAAATAAAATAATTCGCCTCATAACGACTGCAAATCTGCTCGAAATTACAAAAAAGTCAACCAAAGAAACTTTTAAATCTATAAGCCTAAAAATCTAGTTATAAGCTAATTCAATAGCTAGGCTGTTTTTTTTTTAAATATTCAGGTATTAACCTGAAAACTTAAAAAATTATCGACAATCGTCAAGTTATTAACCGTGTCATAGTGCAAGTGCGTACATGCGTTAAGATTACGAGAACATTAGGAAGTTTCAACGGCAGAACACTTAGTAAGAAGACACCTCTATAATAGGTGAGGATTTGATTGTAACTGTACCAACCGCGCTCAATCTTAATGAGTTACTGTTGGTAAACTAGAATCAATTAGCCAGAGCTTAATTACAACTTGTTTTATACCTTTCTCAGTAAGGCAGTTTAGGTTAGAACTGAGAATACTTTTTACGGGCCGAGTGAGTGGAGCGTGCTTACGATAGGTACAGCGAGCGAAGCGAGCCCTTTCTACACACGAATAAGCAGAGTGCGCTTACTCAAGCAATGAGTGAGCGAAGCGAAAACAGTTCAAACAAGAGAAACCCAGTTTTATTTCCAAATGTAGCCCAAACCTTATAATGTTTGTACAGACGCAAAGCACATCAAGCTATTACAATCTGTCAAATTAATTTAATAGATTTTAAACTTTATCGCCAAAGCATAAGGTTCAAGTGACGAGTTTAAAGACAACTATTGAGCGGGGTCCCAGTAATCGTCAAAATGGCACTTAATATGACGAGTTTTGGGTCAAGCAGGACTTTTTAGGTACCAATAGATGTCACGTTCGAAAAATAATACTTTTTTGATAAAACTGTTCCAAACTTTAAGTTACATCATTAGCAAATTAACTTAACTCATTCATCAAACGATCAGACTTACCATAGACCCCACTGAAGGTTCGTAAATCAAAAAACAAAATTGCGCGCCGAGTTGGACATTTAGCAGTTAAACTTGCGAAAAAATGAAAAAATTGTGGGAGACACTTTTCAAGTAAGATATCTCAGCCACCATTACAGTTAAAACTCAGTGTTGTTATTTTAATTGTGCAATATGTTACCAAAAATATGTTGCCATAAAAATCGGCCAATTAAATATTTAGTAGACAGAGATATTGAAGTTTTTAGACAATTTGACGACTTCTGGGTCCCTGTCGACTTCACCCGCGTTTACCTTATCGACAATCTAGGGAATAGGCAATTTAGTTAGGTAGTTTATAGGTACTTGAATGTTATTGTCTGGTTACTTCGTTTGTTTATGAAGAGTCTAAAGTTTGGGATATCACCTTGACTAAAGAACTATCGTATTTATGTAGGTATGGGATTAGTAGGGGCTAGTGGCTAAACAATAATACCCGCACGGGTCGATCGCGGTCGGTTTGTAGATGGGTGACCATCCGTTACATCTAGAGAAAACGTGCTTTCCGAGGCACGGAGGGGTTACGGGGAGGCACGTTAGCCGTTGTATCGGCTGTCAGTCGTAGATCTTTGACAGTCGTTACGGGTAGTCAGTAGGCCAAAAGTCTAACATCCAGTCTTACCGAGAGGTACTTAACCAGTTTGTGGAGGTCAGGTAGGCAGTCGCTGAAAAATAGGCAGTCAATGTAAAATACTGGTAATCAGATGCATCCGATTAGACTGGAAGCTGACCCCAACTTAGTTGGGAAAAGGCAGATTGATTGTATTGGATTTAGTAGCATGAAACTCAAACTCAAAGCATTTATTTCCATTAAACCTTGTACAGGCACTTTAGAATTGTCAAAATTTAATAGTCTGTCAGTGATTCAGAAAGTTGAAGCTAGATCAGTAGGACAAACCATTCTTTAGAATCAGAAAGTTAGGCCCTTTGTATTATATATGGCACGGTTTTGTTACGGTACGGCGTGTAAGCCGCTCCGTAGGAAATCGTGTCCGTAAACAAGCTTCCATAGTGATCCATACAACACGGACGACCGTGCCTACACACGACGAATAAACCGTAGTTTGTCACGGGTGTGTGCGTGCATAAAGGGCCTTACGAGCTCAAGAACACGTAACTGTAACGTCACGTAACTGTATATAGTGTATAACACACGTGGGTATGTACGTATATGATGTTCATAGTAGAGGTACTAGGAGTACATACTTGTATAAGTGGGGCACACAAAACGCGTAGCTACTTAATAAAGCGATAAATCAGTAGATACAGGCACTTTCAAGTAACTGTTTAGTTCAAAATGATTTACGGTAACTTTAGTTGTAGTATGGTAGCAACACGTTATAATGTAGTTTCTTCTAGACTTTTATAGGTGTATTTGAAAGTAATAAGTGAGCCCATTAGTAATGAGAGAAATCAGTATCAATTAATCATTCGTAAAAAACAAAGAAAGGAGATGTGTGCTTCTCAAATAAAAAATGTGTCCATCTCTTCCCGTTGATGTAGTAGAGTAGAACAGACTAAGAATTAACATCATAACTCTACGATCATCAATCAAGGTAATTACTGCATAATTTGGCTTATTAGTAGATTGGCACGAATTTACTCGCCCGCATCGGGCAAGGCGTAATTAAAAAAAAAATCTAAAGGCGACTCGCACGAATTGACCCATTTTGAATTTTCTGCGATAAAGTATAAAAAAGGACACTAGCGTTTTATTGCATAAAATTGTGCGAATCGACTAATACCTAAGCCTTTAATTTTATTGTAGAAGCAAGAAAAACTTTTTTAAGGAACAGCAGATTTTTTTTAACAGGTGTAACATTAATGTTAAGGGGTCTAGAAATAGTGGTCAACGCGAGATAATTTCTGTGCCTCCTGTGATAAGTGATACAAGTCAAAAAACGTCATTTTACAGGACAGCAAAAACAAGATTTAAAAAAATCTTGTTTTTGCTGCTTGCACCAAGCTTGCACCAATAAATTGTCTTAGTGTAAACTGATATACATCAAGTTAAAACGTCTAATAACTCATTAGAATAATGATTCTAGCAAAATGTGCTAAAACAAAAGATGAAGATATAACCCTTAAGATTTATTTTTTTTACTTATCAGTCACCTCTTTACAATATTTTAGTTGAACTGTATCAATTTACTAAAATCCTAGTCTTTCAGAAGATAATGTTAAATGATGTAAGTCAAGATGTACCCCTCAAAAAAAAAGATAGTGATATGTGTAAATAAATACAAGTTTTACATCCTCTAGTTGTATCACTTTGCACAAAATTATCTCCGAAACTATAGCAGATAGAAGAACGTGAGTTAGACCAAAAAAGACGTTTTTTTTTTTTTGATAATGCTCATGTGAAAATCACAAAAAGGGTACAACTCGAGTTATATCACTTATCACAGGAGGCACAGATTTTATCCGAAAAATAATTTTGAATTTTTGACAGTTCTTTCATACAAAATCTGTCAGACGTCAATATTATTCCACGAATAAAAAATATCTGTCGATTGAAAAATCAGCCCTAAAACGTATAGCGCCAAAACATATCACGATATGTGTACAAAGCGTCTAGCGTTTTTTATACTCTGACTTCGCAATCAAACTCAAACTCAACATTTAAAACTCAGCATTTATTTCAATTAAACCAATAATAGGCACTTGTGAATTGTCAAGAAGTCGGTCAGTCAGAAAATAATATGAAGCTAGTTGCCCATTCCAAAGCGTAGTAGGTACCTATGGAGAAGAACACATACACAAACAGTACAGCAAATAGTAACAAAACAAAAATAAAACGATTAAAAACAAGCCGAGCTAGGTGATGGGGAACTGACGGGTCCCGTTCACGAACATGACATATAGATCAGCACCATTCAGCTCAACTATTTTGAAGGAAGCTAAATGATCCAACACACGCCACCGTCAGCGAGACATTTGACTGAGCATGACATACTATCAGCCACCAGGACAGATTCAAGTCAATATATGTGGGATTTACACATGTTACTATAGCCTGTCTAATTGTCTAAGGCAATTCGGCTAGACCGCAGTCCGCAGGTGACTAAAGTCGCAAGTTCCAAAGTAAAGTAGGTTTCGACTTTTGTCGTGCGGCTACAGGTCGCATGCGGCGAGTGACTAAAGTCGACCGTGAAAATACTCAGTCGCAGGCGATCTCTCATGATTTTGTGGATCTATATCGCAAACCATGCTCCACCTACTATCCTGCCCTCTGTGTCCCAAAACATGCAGTCAAATTGACCTCTGCGCTGGAAATGGCAAAGTTTTGGGTCAACATGATCTGAGGGGCAATTCTGGTAATTTCCAGAACGTTCACAGTCTGATCTCAGTCTCAATCTACCATAAATACCTCTAATTTCCCTACATTTTGACAAGTTTTTGACATTTGTTTGTCGCCGAGATGAGACTGCGACTAAATTATGAACGTTATAAATTACGAGAAATTGACTTTCTGAAATACAGTCGTGCCAGTGACACGAATAGAAAGAAGAAGCAATGCACAGTCATAGAGTCAAAGATATAGGTATTCGTCACGATGTCACTTCCACTTCGTATGTGTTGATATAAACATAGAAACAACTAAGTACACTTCAACTTTACAGCTCAATCGTAGCTCCACCGCTATTCTCGTAATAAACTCATAACTAAATATCAAGCAATACTCCTTTAATGAAACGCTAGACATTTATTAGTGTGTCGCCAAATATATTGGCAATCAATAGATATCTCACTTCGGCTCCTTTGATGTACGCTCCAATTATAATTAATAACTTGGTACCTACTATCTACTTGTGTTGAGATTATTAGGTACTTAATAAATTTAGGACAGAATTAATAAACTTGGTGCTATAACGATTATTTTGGTGGAAGCCATCTGACGAATTTGCCAAAATATTAAAAAAAAACCATAGGTAGGTAACCTATGGTTGTTTTTTTTGCTGAGTCTTTCAGTCATTGATGGGCCTTGTGGCTAAATAATAACAGCCGCATGGCTCCATCGATCAGGTTGGTCCGTGGATGGGTTACCATCTTTACATAGCAAGCCCAAGCTGCCTTGCCTTTTCTCAACTTTGTTGGGGTCGGTTTCCAGTCTAATACGTTGCAGCTGAATAACAGTATTTTACACGGAGCGACTGCCTATCTGACCTACACATCCCACTTACTGGGTACTACGATATGACTTGATAAGACTGGTTGTCAGACTTTCGGGCTTCTGACTTCCTATAGCGACTGTTAAAGATGACAAATTACAGCCAAGAACATGCATACATAGCTAAATGCCCGCCACCAGACCCGAGATAGTTTAGGTCCATACTCTAAGAAATAGCCGAAGTCGTCTGTAGGACGGTAAGAGTGATTTCTCTTTACCCTTTACGTAGACAACCACGTCTTCAAAATAAAGAAAACATTGAAGTAGGTTTGAAGTTGTATTGAATTGAATTAAATGTTTTGTGTTTCTTTGTTTATAATGTTAATTACTTTGTATAGAATCAAGTTCTTCTAGCAGGTTTACAGACGGCTGTGTTGCTAGGGAGTTTGTTTCGCCACTTCTTCTTCCCAGCTAAAGTATTAGGAAGTGGTGAAGGGGGTTGTGGAGCGCTCTAGTGTTATGTAATTTTGACGTTTAAAACATGTTGATTCTCAGCATAGTTTGAATAAATGACTTTGGATTTTTTTTGAGATCCGCAGTTCGCGACAAGAACTTGTCCGATTTGGAAATCAATCTTTTCTATCGTCATCAACATCAACTCAGCCTATCGCAGTCCACTGCTGGACACATGCCTCTCCCAGGCTGCGCCACAACACCCTGTCCTCCACCTTCCGCATCCAGTCCGTCAGTCTAGCTGGGGGGCGTCCAACACTTTATATAGATATTATTATTAAATTCACAGATCATAACAAAACAATAACAGAGTTGTCAAAATAATTATAACGTGTTGGCAATTAATCCCTGCGGTGAATTTCAATCATGTGCGAGTTGGTCTGACGGTTTGGTTTAGACAGTAATGCGTAACATATTATTATAATTGTCAGGTCCTCTGTTTTACAATTAATTGCTGTTTTAATTCCTAGTTTGAGGCAACGTTTTTAAAAAAAGAAAAGAAAAGAAAGAATTTAATTAAGTTATTTTGAAAAATGAGGGTGATTTTGGGCGGGTTGATTCACGTCCAGGGGGTCTACTCCGAAGCGGTTGACCACCGTATCGGCCGAATGTTCGGTCATTTTCTACTACCTTTCATTTCTTATATTGACTATAGGTCCCGACCAAACTGTGCCAATCCGAACCTTTTTAGAAACCTTACCCTTTTTTTACCTATTTTTTTAAAATTCGTAGTAGGACAACAATATTCGAATCAGAAAATTACCGAACATTCGGCCAACACGACAATCAACCACTTCGGAGTAGACCCCCTGGTGCCGCACGCGTATGTCGTCAAAAATGGCACTAACTATCGTCAAACCATTGTTTCAAATTACAATTACAGAATAATTATGGCCTTGACTTACGTCAAATAATCACGATAATGTAATCGTTACTATTAGACGTACGTAGGCGTTTGAAACAACTGTTTGATACAACTGCCCGTAGTAGTCTAGCCTAGCTAAGAGAGAGTTGAGAACGAAAAAATGTCGTTCCTAATTAATAAAAAATAAAATTGGCAAGTTTAAAAGTCTATAAAAACGGCATTAAAATACAATTTTAGACAATTTTTCAAGAGCAAGTCAATAAAAAAATTGTTTTTTTTGTTTTGTTAGATTTTTAATCAAATATAAAATTCAAAGTCCTGACTGACTGATATATCAACGCACAGCCTAACAAAGGGTTTTTCGAAATTCCACCCCTAAGAGGGTGAATGGGGGGAGGGTGTATATATATATTTTTTTAATTATGACATCTTATTCTAATTCATTTTTACAATCTGCGACTACAGTGGCTCACACACTTGTTAAAGTTCAACTACTTTTGCATTTTTTTTTTTAAATAACTTGTAAATATGTGAGCACCATGTATCTATCACTTATTTGATTTACCTGTCATTGCTTAATTTTTAATTCTTTTTACCTTTTGTGGTAGATCAATTTTATTATGGGTGCATCGTGTTCACATATAATTTTTATTATGTATACAAGACCTTGTAAAACCTTTTAAAAGAGTAACGGTGGAGTTTCTTGCCCATTCTTCTCCATACGAAAACTACCTTTTGGAATGGGCGACTAGAATCGACTAGAATCATTTCTATTTAGTTTTTTTTGACGTTCAAAAGTGCCTTTAATGTGCCTATTTGAAATAAATGATTTGACTTTGACTTTGGTGAAATTTCACGCGGACGAAGTCGCGGGCAGAAGCTAGTTATTTATCTTTTCAAAGTGATACATGTTGTTTTTGCAACAGAAAATATAATTTTCATATTAAACTCTAAAGTGAGACCGATGCACTTACCTTTGAAAACGTTGAAAATTTCAATTGCCTCATCCCCAGAGGAAAACGGCCGTAAAGATAAGGTGTACGACCGCCATTACAGAACCCTTTTACACTCGTAGTGTTTGTTAAAGTATGTTACATTCATTTGATGCGTTCTCTCACTTTGCTGAATACATATCATTATGCATATTATACTCTGGACGTAAAAGAAGGGGCTCGTGGCTATTTGAGTTTTACAAAGGGGTATAGTGTTACCCAGCTACTGGGTTGTGGAGGTCAGACAGGCAGTCGCTCCTTGAAAGATGAATGTTCTTTTAAAATATTCATTTAAAGTTAGTAAAAAAAGAAAAAAAAAACTAGATACTTAAAACTTTTTCCTTCACTTCTTCTTCTTCTTCACAGAATAAAATGATCCTGAAACAGAATGCTAGTTCAATTTTGTTAGGAAAATGAATTGAATCAATGTTTAAATTGAACCATTCGCGTAACCAATGTCGGTGAAATACCGATATCGAACTTTTTTTGACGTTTCACATTTAAAACGATGGTTTATTAGTCGATTCGCCCGAAACGGGCGAATCTAGGAAAACATAAAATTCTAAACCAATTCGCGAGTCGCGAAAAGAAAAAAATAATTTATTTAAAAGTGTCGATTTGCACTTTTCGGACGAGTAAATTCGTGTGAATGTGCTATTATGCCAAAACGATAGCTCAACAATATAACTACAATATTGTTTATTGTACAGTCGTTTACTTGTGAACATATAAAAGTACAATCACAACGGAAGAGACTCGTACAGACCAGGGAAGCATGGCACAAAAGGGGCGATTAATATACCCATATACTTACCAGTGGGTGGAACGAGACCGATGATGATGATGATGACAGTCGCAGCGAGTCGCTTCAGCGTTTGTAACTTCCCTATCATCATCATTTCAGCCGAAAGACGTCCACTGCTGGACATAGACCTCTGGGTCTGGGGGCCTAAAAATCCATATGGCAGAATCATAAAAGGATAACATTATGAATCGTAACGGACAGTTAACTGTTAAGTGAATCGTATTAAATCCCATTGGTAAAGGATTTTTCAGTTATTTTTTTGTCTGTGCTAAAATACCTTAGATCCGATCCAAATCTAAATCTCTTTGATTATACCTACGTAGTGCAGCGAAAAAAAGAAAAGCACGGACTGTCTATGATTCATAATGTTATCCTTTTATGATTCTGCCAAGGTGGCCTTTTTAGGCCCCCTGATCCCCTGAACCTCCCCCCCCCCGTCCACCCCCCGCTCTTCGATCCCCTGCCAGTTCTTCTTCTGTTTTAATCAATCAATCAATTTCAGTACATAAAAAAAATATGTTTTTAGAAACTGGGGAATTATTGACCGATTGATTGATAACTAGCTTCTGCCCGTAACTTCGTCGCGACGAGATCGACGCTTCGTATTCACCTTTTTCTCCTCGAAAACTGAGCCGATTCAATTATTTTTTACATCATCAACATTTAAAAAAACCGGGCAAGAGCGAGTCGGATTCGCGTACCGAGGGTTCCGTACCATCATATGTTTTTAAATTTTCATCACCGAGCTACTTACTAGATCTCGTTCAAACCAATTTTCGGTGGAAATTTACATGATAATGTACAGTCAACAAAGGAGTTAAGTATACAGGAGCGTCGGATATAGTTGAAGTTTGTTAAGAAACCGATGGATGTTCTGGACTGAAATTTAATTTAATAAATGAGCTGTTTGTTTTCTATTAATAAACTAAAATTTTATTCGAGAATATCCATCGGTTTCTTAGTAAACTTCAACAATATCCGACGCTCCTGTATACTTTGTTGACTGTACATCATATATTTTTTTTAGTTTTATCATTCTCTTATTTTAGAAGTTACAGGGGGGGGGGGACACATTTTACCACTTTGGAAGTGTCTCTCGCGCAAACTATTCAGTTTAGAAAAAAATTATATCGGAAACCTCAATATCATTTTTGAAGACCTATCCATAGATACCCCACACGTATGGGTTTGATGAAAAAACAATTTATGAGTTTCAGTTCTAAGTACATCCCGTTCATTCCATACATTATCATGTAAACTTCCACCGAAAATTGGTTTGAACGAGATCTAGTAAGTAGCCCGCCGGTGAAAATTTAAAAACATATGATGGTACGGAACCCTCGGTGCGCGAGTCCGACTCGCTCTTGCCCATTTTTGTAATTTTTAGAGGGTCGTATTTTTTTTAGTTTAGTTGCTGAAACAAGATACTTCATAAAATATGCGAAAAACAATAAGTGAGCCTATAAAATTTGAGGGTTGCCCTCGATTTCTCTAAGATCCCATCATCAGATCCTAACTTGGTGACAATGGGACAACCTCAGAACTATCTACTTTCGAGCAAAAAAAGAATTTTGAAAATCCGTCGACAATTGGCGGAGTATTCGATGAACAAACATACAAAAAAAAAAAAAAACATACAAACACCCGAACATAGTTCCTCCTCCTTTTTGTAAAGGCGGTAAAAAAGAAAATCATAGGGCCGTGTTTACAGCAGACCTTGATTTTATGAAAAAAAAATTGCTCTAGAGGTATTCAGGAAGAAAAAAGGGGAATACATTTGTATGGAGAATAGCACGCCCAGTAACCTCTTAAACTAACAGACCGATCTATAACCCTTAAGTTATTAATATTACGCCAAAATACCCTCTTAAAACCCTTGGATCCTTTTCTAAGTGATTCAAAATACGCATACAGCTATCAAAGACATGTCATCAACAAAGAGTAGGTATCAGTTTTGATAAATGGTATCTCATTGTTTATGCAAGCGGGACGCGAGGTCAATACCCACTTCTGTTTTGGTTTACAGATAGTATGAAGACTCGGGGTATTGTTTTCGCATTCGGTGCTAAGAAGGTGAACAGCGATTTTGGCATTAAAGAGGCATGAGGAACAGGGTATAAAGTTCACTCATCCTCAATAGAAAAGGGAGGATCCTCCGACCAGACGGGTGTTGTGTCTGACGGGTAATTGGGAACTGCCCGATAATTCATGTCGGGCCGTTGTATATAATATGCTAGTTGCGCGGTGAACTCTGCTTGCGAGATGCAGGATTTTGCGTGACGTCAGTATGACGCGTTGTTCGCATGTGGCGTTGTAGATACCGCTACAGTATAACGTATATGTCTTGTAAATCTAGGAAAAAGCATTGTGAGTTTTTATTTTTGCAAAAATAGTCTTCCACAGCGAAGATCAGCCATGGTGACCAATCTCAACGGAGAGAGTGGTCTTTAGCGTGTGAGATAATAAAGTGCACAAGTGTGTGCGCAGACACAGGGTGCACTATCTCTTCCTTCACTCTCATGGTCCGATGGGACGGCAATCTGACACGACCGGTGAGAGATCAGACGTAGAAATAACGTCTTTTATTTTTGGCACAGCCGTGAGGCACACATTTGTTTTTTTAAATATTATTTTTATTTAGTTACCTAATTTTGTATTTTGTGTTTCAAAATATACGCGTCGACTTGAGAACCTCCTCCGTTTTTTCGTCGGTTAATAATTTTTTTTCTTTCTTAACGTGCTCTCCGAGGCACGGGAGTATCACACCGCCAACTTCCAAACTCCGGGCAGTTATTAAGAAATCCCTAATGGAAACCCAATAACACTTTGCCCGACCCGGGAATCAAATCCAGAACCCCCACGGTCAGCAGTGGCACTTGCGACCAAGAGACTGACGGGGCAGTTAATCCGGTTGGGTTATTTTTGAAATACATTGTAGTCAACAAGATTTAAAAATGAATACTGAGTAAAAACTAATGGAATCATCTATTTATGTTAAATGCGTTTATTTCCTGCCTCCTCGGTACACCAACCACTTTTAGCAACTCATTAAAATAGTTGTGCTAATTTTTTTCTTCAAACTGTAAGTAAAGTATGTTTGTGTTTATATGTATGTGTATACTATGTTTTTGTGATTTTAATGGTGTAATAATTGAATAATGTTGTTAGTTTTAATTTTTTATAATTTAATTATTGTATGTAGCTTAGGTTATTAGTTTAAGTTCTTAACTGTCGCATTAGGGTAAAGCCCTGTAATGGTAGTTTAAGCTGTTATAAATAAATAAAATAAATAAAAAATAAATCCATCACCATCACTGCTCTCTAAACAGTGAAGGAAAACATCATGGGGAAACCGGAATTTCCTGGAACCAAAAGTTCGAAGACATGTGACATCAACCAACCCACACTGGGGCTGTGTGGTGAAAATTCACTCAGCATTCTAGAATAATCACATCGTTAAAACTCCTGGAAGGAACCATAAAATATTTTCCTACTATCTTTAATGCAACCCATCTCATCCCGAGATTTGCAGTATAAAAAAACGGATTTACATTTTGATTCAGAGCGCTGCAACAGATGCTTATAATAGCATTTTGTATTCACATAGATATTTAACGATGTTTTATTTGAAAGAGTTGAGCGATTTTACGGATGTTAGTCACGCCATAACATTGTTACTCACTTAAAATTTGGTTATATAGCCAATCCCAAAAAAAAACTCACTGCACGGACTCTTTCTTCGGCTACGTACGCACTGACGTGACGGCGCGGCGGCGGCGCGGCGGCTCGCTTAGCGGCCACGAAAATAACGCCACGCTTGAGGCGTCAATTCTCTACAAGCGTCATTTCTAAGCCTCAAAAGCAAGGCCACGAACTTCAAGTATTCGCCTGTAGCGTGTACGTCGGTGGGGGGAAGAATCAGTTCAGTACAGAAAAAGGTTACATTCTCTGTGAGCACAGAGTGAGCACGCGTCGATATTACACGTGAAAATGGATTCTGTTAAAATACCTAAATATTGTTAATAATACTTAAAAAAGAATTTATGGATCGCTGTTAAAAATACCTAAATATTGTTAAATGATAAATGATAAATGATTTTTATTTCTGTAAGTAGGTTTGTACAAACACTTTTACACGTCAATCATATTTTTTTTTTAAACTAGATGAGGTCGGCGTTTCCTAACTGACTATTCTGAGAAGAAAGGCCGAAACAAACTCAGAAGTCACAGTCTCTTTTAAAGTCCAGACAAAATCTTGGTCAGATCGTGTGAAGACCATGTAGATTGGTGTCTGAAATGGTCTTTTGAGGAAAGAACCACACAGATTGAGCGGACCTAATTCCGTTAATAATACTTAAGGCGGAGATTCCTTGAAAACGGTCAAAAAGTTGGTTTTTTAAAGCAGTGTATCTGATAAACCGTAAATAATTTTGACGAATAAAAAAATAATGATATTTTCAAGTCTCATTTTAATACAGTGATGGAACTCAAATCATAATTAAATATACATTAATGCATCAAAAAATCTTCAAATACACCTCTTGATTGTCTCTAAAAGCAATTTATCCCTTAATTAACAGTTTTAATTATAATTAAAAATATGCTATTAAACTAATGCCAAACTGCATCCAGTGATGGAACAATTACTATTAAATAGTTTTGTAAATAGATAATTTCTTCATATTTTACAATAAATTACCAGTTTTGTGTCATCGCGCTTCTCTTTCTTTTCTATGCAGTCCGACAGTGACCGCGCTTTAGGTCATGTAAGCCCCTTAAAAAATAATTTTAATTTCTATCATCACAATTTTTTTTACAAAATTTCTAAACTTATGTTGCGGATGTGAACTCATCCATAGCGCAGGTCGATTTTGGATTGCAGTCATAAATTCTTCAGTATTCATATTGGATTAGTATAGTAATAAATTAATTAAGTACTATAAACGCGACAAAAACAAAACAATTTGTTTTATACATAAAAATCGGTCCAGCCATTCTTGAGTTATAAATGGTGTAACTAACCCAAATTTGTTTTATGTTTATAGATTAGGTGGTTTTCTTAATGTAGGTATGTGTCAACTTTTAAGGTGATCGGTCGAATGCAAAATGCCATTTTTATTATAATCATATTCATCATCTGCCTAGCCTTTTCCCAACTATGTTGGGGTCGGCTTCCAGTCTAACCGGATGCAGCTGAATACCAGTATTTTACATGGAGCGACTGCCTATCTGATCTCCACAACCCAGTCACCTAATGGGTAATACGATAGGTACCCCTTGGCAAGACTGGTTGTCAGACTTTTGGGCTTCTGACTACCCATAACGTCTGTCAAAGATCCACGAATGACAGCCGGGACCAAAGGCTTAACGTGCTTTCCGAGGCGCGGAGGGGTCTTGGTATGTAAAGATGGTCAACCATCCACGGACCAACCGCGACAAGCGTGGCTTAACCTGATCGATCGACCCGTGCGGCTGTTATTACTTAGCCACAAGCCCCTCATTTTTATAATCATAATAGTAACTACCACATTATAGTATACCATAAACTAGATGCCTCCTTCAAATCCGCAAATTCAAATTATTCGACCTATTTAACTTATTGCGAATTTTGAACGCTTCTATTTAGGTATTAGTGCCTTAGATACAAAACTATAGAAACATTTCGAAGGGATTGTATGCATCAGTACCGACCCATTATAGGCAGATTCAGGCATCTGTACATGATGTTAATAACGTAACATCAACATGAATAATGCCGGTGTTGATAATTTTCCCAGCATTCTGTGGTAACATCGCCACGTCGTGTTCATGGTTGCGAGTTTCAAACGCTGGTTAGATGCGAAAATGAAGGATAATAATAATTTTACGCAAATATTACCTATCGGAAATATACCTTTGTTTAGAATTGGGTTGATCCGTCATTTTATGCATGGCAAAATATTGTTAATAATTTGTGATTTGGAATCTATTTAGGCTGCAGGCCTAATCAAACTAGCTTTTTGTCTATTGTCATCAAAATGTTTGTTTTTGCTATACCATACCTACTTCACATTGAATTTTGTAGATATGATAATAATATCTACAACTTGGACCCTGTTCTCGATACCGGACTACTATTTTTTATAAATTATATTTTTCTTTTATGTTTATTATAAAAATATTTAAACATGTATTTAATAAGTAAGTAAATAAATAAACGAAAAATATCTACAATACTAAAACCATTTAGGCTGCGGACAGACCCAATCAGACCAGTGCAAAACAGTTTTGTCTATCGTCATCAAAATGTTGGTTTTTGCTATACCTACCTCACATGGAATTTCGTAGGTATAATAATAATATGTATAATCCTTATGCCAAAAGCATTTGTTATCTATTTAGGTTGCGGGCAGACCTAATGAAACCAGTGCAAGACAGTATTGGCTATTCGTCATCAAAATATTTGTTTCTGCTATACCATAATTATACGGAATGACCATAATGCCTTGGAAGGTAGGTAGGCCTTTGGTGAGGGATGCAACGTGTGTTGACACCCTTGCGCCATCCCATCTTCCAAGCACGGTAAGCTGTGCTGAGGCGGCTGCTGCAGGTACGAAAAGCTGTAACGGCGCAAATACTCCAATCTCTTTGGAACTTATATGTTTGAGCCGTTTGGGGTTGAAACACTAGGGCCATGGGGCCCGAGTACCCACTTAGTATTTCGAGACATCGCCAAGTGGTTGGTCGACTCTTCACATGACCAGAGGGCTGGCCTATTTTCTGGCCAAAGAATCAGCATTGCCATACGACGTGGCAATGCTGCCAGCCTTTTGGGCACGTTTCCTGTTGACAGCGATGCGGATTTTTTGATGCCCTTTGATTATTTCCCTTCCTTTTTATATACTTGTACATTTTACCATATACCTAGGTACTTCACATTGAATTTCGTAGGTATAAATGTACAATCCATAAATTGGTATAAGGATTGTTATAATCATTCTCCCGGGATAAATTAAAGGTACACGAACAAAATAGCCACCATTAACAACACATTACATCTATCACCTTGTTGTCCCAAACATCACAAAATACAGAGAGTACAGAAGGCAATCTACATACAAAGTGCGCTCGAGCAACGCACACATAGACACCGCTCACGGACACGTTATCTCGGACTGGTTGGGAGTATCTAGTGCGAGCGCGAGTGTCATCCGCTTGAGACACGCGTCTGTGAAGCGCAAGAATGGAGCACCAAAAAAATAGCTATATAAGCTCGATTTATATAATAGTTTCCTACTTTGAATCAGTATAAACGAAGTAACTTTTTTGTAAGGTAAATTCACGCCACCTACTAGTACGTAAGTTGACAACATGATTTATTGTTTGATTTGATTCATAATTTTATATGTTTTTGATCTGTAAACTTTTTGTATTGTAATACTATGTTTATTTTTTTGTTTTAATATTGTAGAATAAGCTCAACAATAAATCAAACAACTAGATACGAGTTCCACTACTACGATAGTTTTTTGTGCATAAGCCAAAGTTGACAACCCTACCGCCGCGCCGAGCGTAGGTATGAAATGTGAAGTATGTACATGTGATTGCCTTCTGTACTCTCTGTACTTTGTGCAAACATATAGGCATTGAACGCGTTATCATTAACTGTAATACTGAAGGTCCCGTAAAATGTCTCCAAGGCGCTGTTAAACCCACAGATTTTGGGATTTGGTCACATAACAATAGTTTGCACGCCCATTACAAATCTCACCTGGATATCTGCCTACCTGCTTTGTAGATAACGCTTGATGAATAATAATATGAAGGGTTGTATGTTGGTAGCTTCAATTATTATCTTGGGTACAATGTATGGTATTTTTGGAACAGTCGTTATAATTAAATTAGCCACTATGCACGTGTTTTGGGAAGGGAAAGTTTGTCCAATTTGTGTTTTCCATGTTATGTTATTGTTAGTTTTGATTACTAAGGACGAATTTCACCAAACTTTTATACGAGAAATAGAATAGAATAATATAAATAATTAGGATACTCTTATCCTGAGAATAAATGATGATTTTTGACAGTTTTTCCATACAAAAACTGAAAAAGATAACTAGAAAGACTTTCAGATATATTTTGTCCGTGGAATAAAATTGACGTCTGATAGTTCTAATATGAAAAAACTGTAAAAACGTAAAGCACCTGTCTGGGTTCGAACCTACGATCTACAACTCGTAAGTCACGAGTCGATATCCGTGTCACGACACCACTTGCTTTTCCGCTTTTTTTTTGTTTCAATAGATTTAACATTCATTTCATGTCTCAACGATTCCATTAAAAAAACAGTAACATTTAGGTCACGTCAGTCAGTAAGTAGATAAAATTAAATCAATACGAATTTTTTCCCACAATTAACAAAAAAAAAAACTGAAAATTTGCAGACTGATTTTCGATTTCGAAACCGCTAGCTGCTTTAAAAACACCGGGCAAGAGCGAGTCGGACTCGCGCACCGAGGGTTCCGTACCATCATATGTTTTTAAATTTTCATAGGCGAGGCCTATTCATCAGAGAATTTTAACACTGTGCACTGCGGTGTAGAATATTGCAATTTTATGTCAGCGCCATCTCTTGACCGATAGTGGATCTAATGTGACTTTTGTTGATGATTTCTGAAAAAGTGTGCTATTTAGAGACTTCGTTTTATTTCTCCTGTAATCTTTACATAAACTTCTATCACATAGAATTATTTCAGATTTTTCTCTTTGCAAACTTCGGAGATCAGGGGAACCGTAACCACGAACGGTATTTTTTTTACATTTTTCATCAAAAGTCAAAAACTATACGGCCTAAAAAAAAAAGACAAAATGTTTGAGCCTGCCCTAGTAGCCCCAGTTCGAATTTTTCAGACACCTTTCAGTCCCTGTTGCAAAAAATATACATTATATTATTATTTCTTTCTTATTTGCAAAATAGTTGGGCAAACGTCATCTAAAACTATTCCAAATTTCAAGTTGATAGCATTAGTATTTTTTGAGATATCCAGCTGTGACAGACAGACAGACTTAGTATATTGTCTCACTTGACTTAGTCTCACCATAAGGGTTTTTACCATTTTGGTACGGAACCCTAAAAACACTTGGCCAACTCTGCTCGTAAATTCATTAAATTACTCGATATTTATTCTGTACAACAGAAACAAAAATTACATAATTCCATCCACATTAAAACGCAGAAACGGAATCTCAGCACACCATTATTCCTGAGTTGAAGAAATATTTCTTTCTATCGAGTTTACCGCTTAAAAGAGTTCTGGAACAAGTTTTTTCTACCGGAATACTAATGAGCGCCTTGTCTAAGTTATAACCGCTTTGCATTGTTTTAATCACCCCTGGCCGGCTTACCAAACTATGACTAGAACAAGACAAAGAAAGATAAATCATTGAGAGGAGGAAGGCTTTATTTTTCTTCTTGTACAGAAAGGAATTTTAAATAGTGCAAGAAATTTTTCTCGTCTCCTAGAAATATTTCGTAGTGTTTATGATGACTTGTTTATACATCTTCCAGTTTGCAGGGTGAAACTAAATTAGCTAGGGAAACTCCACAGATGTGATGGGTATGGATAATTAATGACGCTAATTAAAAATACATTTTCTAATGATTTCATGTAGAGACATGCACATCAAGCTACTACAATCTGTCAAAATTCTTTAATAGATTTTCAACTTTATCGCTAGAGTACCTATAAGGTTTAAAATTTGACAGTTTCGGGTAAAAAAAACCTTTAAAAAAAGAAAATAAATATCTTTACCAGCAAAATCATCATCATCATCATCATTTCAGCCGAAAGACATCCACTGCTGGACATAGGCCTCCCCCAAGCACCTCTACTTCGACCGGTTCTATGCTTCTCGCATCCAACGGGTTTCTGCGGCCTTCGTCATCGGACCACCTTGTAGGAGGCCATCCAACGCTACATCTTCCGGTACGTGGTCACCACTCCAGAACCTTTCCGCCCCATCGGCCATCTGTTCTGCGAGCAATATGCCCTGCCCACTGCCACTTAAGTTTGGCAATTCTTCGGGCTATGTCGGTTAGGTACCTTGGTCCTCCTGCGGATTTCCACATTCCTGATTCGATCACGCAGGGAAACTCCAAGCATAGCCCTCTCCCTTGCCCTTTGGGTGACTTCAGCCTTCTTATACTTCTTATACCAGTAAAATAGAACATCACAAATACTGGGTCGAACCGTTACCCTTTTCATAGTAACAACGATTAGATCAGATACCCCGTAACTTATTTGATCGGAATAATTTCTAACTTGAATTGAACTCGTTCGAACTTTTGAATAAATTATCATGAAGTTATTGACTTTTATTCCGAAGCTCTGACACGGTTTAAAAATAGAGCTCTTTGGAAAACTTTTCCCGTTAGTTTGGAGAATCTAATTTGTGAGTAGTCCGCATTTTATGGGTCATTAATATACCTAGTAGAATTAGATAATTTTCTTTTTATTTTATTAAAGACCAAGTATAAGCCAAGGTAATGGCTATTAACAAAAGTTCCACAGGATACACAAATCGACCACCTTATTTATAAACGTTCCTTAAAAGTTAAGTTACGGTTAACGTTTGTTTAACCATGTGTTTTCGACCATTAAACATCTCTAAGACCATTTGTACACCG
The DNA here is from genome assembly GCA_963082905.1 of Oligia fasciuncula. Taxonomy (NCBI): domain Eukaryota; kingdom Metazoa; phylum Arthropoda; class Insecta; order Lepidoptera; family Noctuidae; genus Oligia; species Oligia fasciuncula. Next base: position 16,157,781 of record OY720390.1, read on the forward strand.
CTACCGTCAACGGGACGTCAACGAGAAATGAGGTTATTCGTACCGAAGGCGATATCCCGGTGGCGGTAATTGTTTGTCTATCGTGACCGAACTCGGCGGGCACATCGGCCCGTCACAATTTCAAACCGACTTCTAGCGGACGCGCCAAACTACTCAAAAATTCGGGAGCCGGGATCCCGGCCCTCGATTGACGGACGTGCGGTGGACACGTGGTCATATTAAATGGATGTATTTCGGCGCCATAATCTCGGTCTCATTGACGTTGATGGTGGCGGTGGACAAACGACTTTAATTTTCTCTAAGACTAGTCTTTAAGTCTGCTGAGAACGGCTATCATATACATTTTTTTTTTGTTAGCCTGTACTGTCCCAGTGCTGGGCAAATGTCTCAATCGTGCTTTTAGCATATCTGTGGCTGGGGATGAACCATAAGCCTCCACCAGCCCCTCAGTTGAGGATATCTATGAGAATTTACATAATTAAAGAAACGAATGTCGATTTATACACCTGTGGGTACTTTTTAAACATAAACCTTAATCTAGATTTGCTATCAGAAATTAGCATTCATTTAGATTGTATAATGTAGGTAGGTATTTATAATAAGTAAGTAGTCTCCAAGAGATCTGCAGAACTGCTATTAGTTTTAGAAGAAAAACTACGTTCAAATTAATCAACTCAGCCTATTGCAGTTCACTGCTGGAAATAGGCCTCTCCCATGCTGCGCCACAACACCCTGTCCTCTGGCTTCGCCATCCAGTCAATCCCAGCCACCTTTTTGAGGTCGTCTGTCCATCTAGCTGGGGGGTGTCCCACACTACGTTTGCCGATCCGCGGTCTCCACTCTACGACTCGTCTGCTCCACCGGCCATCGGTCCTTCGACAAATGGCCCGCCCACTGCAAGCTATGTCGGTAACTCCAAACTACGTGCTGCTATAATTAGTACGTAACTATTATAAATAGGTAATTAATTATTCCCAACCGCCTTGTGGATGATTCAACATCGAAACAAGCGATAATTTATCCAGTAATCTTATACGCTTCGACCTTGACTTGCCTATCAAGTTAAGAATAACGTGTTACCGTAAACAGTAGATTGATTACTGTTAATGTGAGAAAACTGAGATGTAGGAAGTCAAGAAAATGGTCACTGAGCTACTTTTTGAACTTTGTTTATTTTTTTGTAAATGTTTTTGTATTCATTAATCATTAAATATATATATGTCATTATATATCAACGGCCGCAAAGTACTGTTATCTACAAAATCATGATTTTAGAGGAGAGCGTTTTGAACGCAAAATTGTGTTAATTAATAGATGAACAAAGCTATCTTCTTCTAATTTACAAACATTACCAAGAAAATGGTAAAACCTCAGCAATGAAGTCCATAGAATTTTATATGCAACAACATTGTTTAGAAAATTTATCAGTTCAACAATTTCCCGCGAGTTTCCATTCGACCGATTTTAACGAATTTGAACGAGACCGCTCAGCGTGGTCATTCTGAACTTTAAGTCTGAAAGTATTAATTGGTGCAGTTGAGCGCTCTTCAGAGTCATTCAGGATTTCAGCGATTTGGTGGTTAGCAAGTGGATTGGTTTTTTTCGGTTAAATTATATTAATAAAATAAAAGATGCTGATAGCAGGTCCGTTAATTTTTAATATACTTTGTTGTTATAAATTTTTATGAAGACAGAATATTTACATGAATCAAGGAATCAAAAGGAATGTTAGCAGGTTTCTAACTAGCCATAGCTGGAGAATGCCTACCACAATAATTATTTTTTTAGCTTAATATCGTTACTAACTAAAATGATTACATTCAGAGTGATTATTTTAAACATCTACGCGACAAAATGTACGCAAGTACAAAAAAAAATGGATGTCGCGTGATCAACTTTGAACGTTAAACGTGAAGCTTTACTGGCTTTTGTTCTAGTATGTTATCTGTTTGCATTTAAATGTCAGCTATTGATTATAGGTAACAAGCGAGGACATTATTTTGAAAATTCACTTGGTAATAGGTAATACGGGCTTGTTTCCGCAACTCCACGTCAATGCGCATATTCTGCGTACGGGAAAATTCACTTGATAATAATAATCCTTCTATGCTGTTTTCGGCTGCGGCGACCGTTTCATCATCACCCTACTGACGTCTATCATGGGCTCTCATGTGGCTAGAAAAACCACCTTTGTTTACAAATATTCTTGCAAAGAGTGGAGACGTGAGAGCACCATTAACATAGTTGTAATTGATTGTCGCTAGTGGTCGGGCTTTCAGTTCATCACGCTTAGAATCCAGTTTTGAAAGCCGACGAATCTCAAAGTTACAAGTAAACTTTCTGTTGAACTCACGGATGGTTGAACTAGTGACCTGCTCTCTCCGCGGTTAGACGCAAGCTCTTCCCACTGAGATGGATCTACGTCACAACCCTTCATATGCCGCTTAAGCACATCCTTAAATCTTGGGATATATATCTTATATAGATGTATATATCTTATTCATTTGATAATATGACTCCGTCAGTGAGCGGGATTCGCGTAACTGAATTTTGGACCAAAAATGTTTGAATTTTTTGCCATCGATACAAATGCTAAGAAGGAGGATTATTTAAAAGTTTTATATAACCCAAAATTATTATAACAGGTAGGTAAATATGTAGGTAAATGACACTTTTTACAGGTTTGTTGCCACCCGAATAATCTCTTTTCGTACAAAAAAACATTGCCGTATAAATGAATAATAATAATATAATAATAATAAAAATGTTTATTTTCTTCCACAAATAACACTTATTAACTAAAACTTAAAGAGGAAAACATAATTAGTATGATGAAGGACAATGTTCATTTGAGGGAGACTGGTGCCTAAACTAAGCCGTGACTTGTATTTCAGGACACCAGGGACTCCCCTCTACAGTAATGAGTACCTACCCTTTTTTTCTTTTTTTTTTTGAGGGACATCATCAAATGACCCCCTCCCACTCTGGGTGAAATGTGGTCAAGATGTGCCTTAACCATTTTGTGTTCCATCCTTGTTAAGGGGAGTGTTAATTGTCTCTCCTTTCAATAGACACTTAATGAGTACCCTTATAATTAAAACAACGGTATCATCTCGAAATATCCCTATTTTCTTAGGACTTCATTAAAAGAACATTATTATGGGCTTAGTATAAATAATGGCAGCTTTTTGTCAAGACTAGCACTAATTAATCTCGTAACCAAGCCTAAATAAAACAATAAAAGGATGTTGTTATAAAACCTTATTGTTATTAGTAACTATCCGTTCGAAGTTAATTCAAAATAAAGCCTTACCACAAAAAAGATTTTTGAAACAGTAGTTTCATACCGTGGCATATAAATTATATTAATGTCCAAGAGTATTTTCTGGCAAAGAGTAAAGGCTCCTACAAACAGTCGCGATTTTATCGCGTGTCGCACCTGTTTGAAGGAGCCATTTATTTTATATTGAGGATAAAACAGTCTAATGTTGCATCGAGCCTTTAGCAAGGTGCGTAATCTACTTTCCTTTCAACTACCAATCTACCTAACGTGATAAAATATACCTACTCAAAATAAAAACTCAATGAAAACAAAGTTTTCATTATGCTTTTAAATATTTATCCCGCGACGCGAAGGTTATTAACAATTTCATTTGCAGCTGTTTTTATACTTTCTGGAGTTGAATTCATATCGCTATCGCTGTCTTTTTCCATTTTTAAGGCTCCGTACCAAAATGGTAAAACGGAACCCTTATGGTGAGACTCAGTCTGTCTGTCTATCACAACTGGATATCTCAAGAACTACTAATGCGAAATACGATTTCATCTAGTTTTAAAAAGAACATGATTGACGTGTAAAAGTGTTTGTACAAACCTACTTACAAAAATAAAATCATTTCCTTTCAATGCTGTCATCTTGAAATTTGGAATAGTTTTAGATGACATTTGCCCGACTATTTTGCAATTAAGAAAGAAATAAAAATATGTGTATATTTTTCGCAACAGGGACTGAAACGGGGTCTGAAACATTCGAAGTGGGGCTACTAGAGCATGTTGGGTATCATATGAAAGAGCGCAGTTTGCACATTCTCAAACATTTTTTCTTTTTTTTAGGCCGCATACTTTTCGACTTTTGATGAAAGTGTAAAAAAAACTACCGTTCCGCTGACATAAAACTGCAATATTCTTCACCGCAATGCACAGTGTTAAAATTCTCTCACGAATATAGGCCTCGCCGATGAAAATTTAAAAACATGATGGTACGGAACCCTCGGTGCGCGAGTCCGACTCGCTCTTGCAACAAAGTTTTATAATGGTACAAAATGCGCGCATTCGTTTTTTTTTTCACCAAGTCTGTTTTATTCAGCCGGTTTTTTTTTTCAGCTAGTATCTTTTTGATCTAATGCATACATTTTATATTAAACTTAATGGGAGACGTTAAACCTCTGTGGTAAATTTCTAACTAAATAAAAAAATAATAAAAAACAGTGCATTAATGAAAAACTGTGCAACCATGAGATTTCATATAACATTCACTGTTTTGGTTCTAAGCAAAAAATACGTCCTTTGCGATCGGTTTTGTAGTGATTAATGATAACATTAGGTACTACGTAGTTGAAAGATTTTTTTTTCTTTTACAACAAACTGAGGTCAGACCCTTTACTTTATATATATTACTAGCTGCGCCCCACGGTTTCACCCGCGTAAATGTTGATCCCGTGGGAATATCGGGATAAAAAGTAGCCTATATGTTAATCCAGGGTGTCAGCTACATTTATACAAAACGTTATCAAATTTGGTCCAGCCGTTTGAGTGTGAAGAAGTAACAAACATAAACACACACTCCCAAACTTTCGCCTTTATAATATTATATACTGTGATGTGATTCCATGACTTTTGCCCTCAAAACGGTGAAGGAAAACATAGTGTGGAAACCGGCATAATAAATTATCCTAGAACCAAAAATTCGAAGACATGTGACACACGTACAGTCACGAGCACCAATATGTCAACATTTGGCAACTTTAAATTGCGATTTTTTCACGAAATAACGAATGCAACGTTGAAATACGACACTTTACATATACCTATGGGTTCGAAAATACTATGTTCCTACTAATACAAAATTTCATTCAAAAATAAAGGACAAAATCGCCTTTGAATAAAGCCAAGTGTATACATACTTTTGCCCGTGACTGTACCAACCCACAATGGGAACCCGCGTGGTGGATTTCTGCGCACTCCAGTGGGAACATCATAGGCTGATTATTTATTACAGCATGGAAAACTTACAGCTAAAAAAAATAACAAAAAAAAAAGGAAACGATAGTCAGAAAGCCAATTATGTGTGCTGTTAACTGCTCCAACGCAGATGGGTTCCCCTGCATCCGTTATAATATCGTAGTTTTAAAATGATAAACAAATCGAAACTGTTCGCGTATCCATTAATCTTAGCAACGTTGATACAGCTTAACAAAAGACATTACTGTTTTGGGCAGTAGATCTACCAATTCAAACTCTATATCAAACTCAATGGTTCTACTGCCACTATCCTCCTCGGTGTAGTTCAATAACGCAGGCTGTGTAACGTTGTGGGAGATGATTGCCTTCCCATTGTATTCATTGACATGACCAGCTCTTTATCACACCATTCATGTGCGCTTAGCTCGCCAGCACAAATAGGATCGTCTGATTAGTCTTCTAGATAGCTTTTGTATTGCAGTGGATGTGCTTTTGTATTAAATAATCGTGCTTTATTTACGCGAACTATTTCGATCTCATTCAGGATTAGAATGATTGTATATCGTCTACAGATGTTATTAAACGTCACTGAACGGTTTGTGGCATACCCGTTGGTCGGTGACAGGAGTTTGATCGAAACCGAGGAAGGTTGCACTTCATTCCACAAATCAAGTGAATGCTTTGAAACAAATCGTCTTGAAGACCTAGACAAGAAGCCCCAAATAAACAAAACTCGCCCAAAACCTTCTTAAACATATGCAATGCATACAATAAAGCTGATCAGCTCTTCTGAACACGGTGTGACCGGGTTTTAAAGACCTTTGTTTTTACAAGTCCCACTATCGCCCTTTTACCACCGGACAACCAGACGTACTGCAGCGTACCATCCGCACTTGGTTGATATCCCCACGAGTCGTACTCAACGCTTCTCCTCCACTTTTATTATGCGCACAGCCAAAGTGTGGAACTCTCTGCCGGCCATCTGTGTTCCCTCCCACATTTAACCCGTCTGCCTTCAAAGCAAGAGTGAACAGGCATCTTCTGGGCACGCTCGTTCCTTCATAGAACTCATCTATTGCTTTCCATCAGGCGTGATCGGGGTCAAGAGCGGGCCCATTTGGTAATAAAAAAGGCATCTCACGAAAGGAATAATAAATAATTAGTCTGGGTCGCTGACTATAAATAGCTTAAACTAGTACTGACTATAGTTTTGAGTTCCTGTGGCCACCTTCTGGCTTCATCATCAGACCCTAGACATCATCTACTAATAAAGTGTCAAGCGAACTCGATGAGGTTGCGTTATTTTATTACAGAATTTAACATACGCACAATAATATAAAAAAAACTATAGGGTTCGGGGCGAAGACAAAGTTTCATTTGTATACTTTTTGGTTCGCAGCCCAGTTGACGGACGTCACACGGCTCATGTCAAAAAAGGGAGCACGTTGTCTCTTCTCACACAGCTTCTAGAACATTTTAGATGCTTCGCCCTTGTTGGGTAAGCGGATTGTGGCGGTAGCAGTTCGAAATAGGTTTGCGTTATAAAAGTTTTCACGTCGACAATAACACCGACAGTAAATCCCTTCCGAACAATCTAAATATCATTTCTAGCTGGTGTACCCTTTTAATCAAATGAAATTAAACATTATAAAAAAATGCTTTGCTAAAACTTTTACGAAAAACGTATTAGGAACAGCCATGACTACAGACTCGAGGGCAAATCGTAAGAACTAAAACACGTTCCCAGAGATATCGGCGTATTGTTTAATATAACTATATTTTAGAGATTATTTCAACAAAAAGACGAATTGACCATTGAAACTTCTCGGTTTTACTCGTCTACAAAATGATATAAAAACCACAAGGCTTCATATTACTTTATAAAGTATATTGGAATACTGTTCGTCTGGTCACCGTGTTTCGCAGCACACTGACAGAATTTTAAAGTGTGCAAAGAAAATGTGGTAAGTGGGTCTCGTACCGAGTTATTCCGGTCTGATCCCCTGAAAATAAAAAAAAATATCCAAGTCGTAGAATTTGCAAGTTTTAAGAATTTGTTTCCTCTGCGGCAAATGTTTAATATGGCAGCTTATTGTAGTATTAGGTACGTGTATATGGATAGATTATCATTAAAACTATTAAATTTTAGTTTCGGGATAACACCTGTTGTTGACTATTAGGATTAATAGTAGGTAGGTAACTGTATTCAATTTCCAAACTCAGGTACTTTCTTTTGTAATTCTGTATAGTTCTTGCTTTTTCTGTGATAGTTTTTTGTATGTTATTGGTATTTGGGACCGCTGTATCTATTATTAATGTGTGTTTGCTTACTTTATCAACAAGTGTTATATAATCAGGTCTGTTGTTATGTACTAGGCGGCGGAAACGTCATCACTTTAGGGGAATATGCTATAATTTTTGCAAATGACGGCAAATGTCAATTCTACTTTGACATTTGTAAAGTAAACAGATACAAAATACATGCCTACAAGACATGAATGGCATTACTCCTATAGAATGCGAAATAATTGTGTCGGGACGCCTTATCTCTCGGTTTAGCTATTTGCACTGGCCGGCAAGATCGCCTGATTTAACCGAACTAGACTTCTTTTGTGGGATTTTTCAAAGTCACGAGTTTATGTTAAGGAGCCTCAGACTTTTGAAGCCCTCAAAGAGAATATTCGTCAAGAATGCGAGGACATATCGCAGGAAGTTCTGACTTCTGTCAAGATTAAAATAAATCCTAAAAGGGCCCGAATGGTCATCAATTCTGGGGGCGGCCACTTAGCCGATATAATTGTCTTGACTTAATGGAAACAAATAAGACATCAAATAAACATAATCCAAAAGCAGAACCAAAGTTTTTATTCATGAAAAAAATTACATTGAATTTTGCTCTAGGGCCGGACACAAAGATAAGCTGCGTACCGTAGCCCGTAAAACAAAGCTTTTGCACCAAAGCATCTTTTGTATGGGCCCACGTATCTTTTGTATGGGCCCACGTATCTTTAATAATCTTCCACCTTTTCTTATGAGCGATACAAATGCTTTTAAAAAAAACTACACGAATTATTGATAAGCAAATGTTATTACTCTTTATCTTTATTTTTGTATCATGACTAATTTGTAATTTGACATAAATATTATACTAATTTAATCATAATGTATTGCATGACAATTTGATGTATTGTGTTTTAAATATGAACCAAACTTATAATGTGAATTTTGTATGCCTCAATGGCGGGACATAGCAGACTTGCCTGTAACTATCACACCATCCTATGAACCTATGATCCACAATAAATTATTTTGAATTTGAACTTTTGTGCCACCTTGTATAATTATAGTGTGGCATCAGTGACTAAATATACATGGTTCATGCACTACTCAGTCGAGGAGTCGATGGAACTGTTACAGCTTATTCTAAGTGTCATCCCCACACGTTTTCATTATTATTTCTTCGTAATATCGTTTATCGGTGAATACTAGAACATCTGCATCGTTTTCAAAAACGATACAGGTGTTCTAGTATTTACCGATATACGATATTACGAAGAACTAAGAAGTTGCAGTTGTTGTGTCCCAATAGTTTGTTTTTCGAAAATAACACTGCACCAAACCTCAGGCTTGGGAAGTTGTCAATATTTCTATTACTTAGAAAAAAACCACTCCTCACAGTCCGCCAGTACGGCATCGTTATCTTGGTGTCGTAATCCTGCATTATATTTTTTGTTTCTGCAACCTAGGGAATAAATCTGCACTTTAGTATCTCTAAGATCATTGGAGCCAGCGGGGAAGGATATCACAGCGTTTCTATGCTCCCCAAATTCGCCTGTCCAATAGAAGTCGCTACGCCTCGTGTGCCCCATGTAGAAAATGTAGCGATTCCAATTTCTTCTTCCATTCTTATCACCGGGAATGGATTCACAGGTCTTCACAGGTCGTGAAGAGGAGAGTGCCGTTGATCATGCCAAACATGATTCTCATCATCTGGCACATGTGCTATTTTATAGCTCTAACACACACTATGTTTGCTATTTTCAGTGTCGATAAGTTGTTTCTCACACCAACTCAATAACAACACCACAATATTGTCCGTAATGTCTCTTTTAAATTTAAAATGGTTCACTAAAGCTATCAATTTCCTAAAAGGATTATAAGATATTACAATACGACTATTGTCTAATAAGACTCCTGTAGCAATAAATGTCTTTTCTACATGCAGGTAACTGGACGACGGATCCGCCAACACCTTGGCCTCCTTTTGATTTTGGCGATAAATCGCACAGGAACAATACTGTCATATGTTTAACTTCTCTTAACACCCGCTTGTAGCGGCACCAACAAACGGGTAGTGGTCCATCTGTAACAAAAAAGAAACAAGTTTATAATGTTGATTGAATACTATATGTGTGTAAGTAGTACCAACGGTAACACTTGAACTACGAATTCGATCTGACTGCTCCGACATAAAAATGCAGTAAAAGTCAAATTGTTAGCATGGGCGTGAGGGATGTGTGGTGACTGTAATTCAAGTCATGCCTAGTTTTATTATTAAATAAAAATGAAAAACTAAAGATGTGAGAAATGGTCGGAATGTTCGTATTTGCTCGGGTAACGTCGTCGATTTTTGCAATGTCGCAGTCGCATCATTCGCGACGTTTTAATGTGTGTCAGTTCTTAGTGCCGCCGATTTAAAGAGGCTATTCCACTTGGCTGAATTAAGTATTTTTTAACCGACTTCAAAGCCGTTGAAGTCGGTAAAAAAAAACTAAATTAGAAATTAAAAAAGGTGTTTTTTTAATTTAATTTAGATAGATATTTAGGTTTCCCATCCTAAAAAAACAAAAAAAAAGGGGCCCATGGCTAAATAATAACAGCCTCTCAGGTCCATCGTTCAGGTTAAGCTACGCTTGCTGCTGTTGATCTGTGGATGCGATCATCTTTACATACCGAGATCCCTCCATGCTTCGGAAAGCATGTTAAGCCATTGGTTCCGGATATCATTCACGGATCTTTGACAGTCGCCCTCGTAGAAGCCCTTACTTAGGGATTTTTAGGGCTAACTTGCTAAATGCGAATAAATTGGTCTGAATTCAATAACTGAAACATTTGGACGACAAAATTTGGCCAAGTCAACTAGGCTCTACACCGCGGTGCACCAATGTGCAGTGGCCTATGATGGCGGTGTGGGGTGCAGTGAGGCTTCTCATTTCAGGGGTTGGGGCTAGAGTAACCACTCTGCACGTACTACTACAATAATCTGTGCTACTGTAAAATAAATTTAAATAAATAAAATAAATTAAAAGGTGTAATTGAAATAACTAAAAACCTCAAAACGGGTCATTGCACTCATCAATATTAACAACTTTCATTATAGGACAAACTCTACGAAATCGCGAAAAAGCTGCTCCTTATAAAATATACGTATACCTATAAATGTTCTCTTAATTCAATAAAATGTTAGGAACATCATTTGTTTCCTTTAAGTTATTGTCCTATAAAAAATGGTTGTTCATAACGATTAGCACAAAGATTCCTTTTCAGTTAAACAAAAATTTAATTTGAAAAAAAAAATGTACCTACTTACATTTTTTCAACCGTCCACTAGCAGTGATCATGGACAACTACACGATTGACAGTAATTTCAAATCTACTCATACCTGTATTTATATGATATTTGTATTTATAGGTCTTGTTGTTTGTTTTGATTGAAAAAAATTGGCCAAGTGCGAGTAGGACTCGCACACGAATGGTTCCGTACCACAAGGCAAAAACGCCGATAAAAACAAGTTTGTTGTATGGGAGCCCCCCTTAAATAATTATTTTATTATTAAAGTAAAAATACAACTGAGTATTTTGTGAATATTTCAAGTGCCTTCCTGTTGCCAAATTGATATCGAGCAAAAAAGGGCATTAAATATTTATTTCATTTTGTTTTTAATATTTGTTGTTACAGCGGCAACAGAAATACATAATTTGTGACAATTTCAAGTGTCTAGCTATCGCGGTTCTTGAGATACAGCCTGGTGACAGACAGACGGACAGACAGCGAAGTCTTAGTAATAGGGTTCCGTTTTTACCCTTTGGGTACGGAACCCTAAAAAGATTCCAAGAGCGAGTCGAGTTTGCACAATATAGTGTCCTGCACTGTAATGTTTTTTAAGCAGCCGGGTCTCATGAATAATGAAGTACCTACAAGAATTGGGAACTGCGGGGGTGGTAAACAAGATGTATTTGTATTCCATATATACTTAAATCTTTAGAACACTGAACGCGGAACGATACCTACCTTAAATACGTGAACATTATTTTTTCCATTTACTCAGATAGGTATTATGACATAATTTTATTTTTCTCTTTTCTTAAAGACTAGCCGGCCCGATAGCTGCTATTCTGTACAAATAGGTTTGAAGATTTTTATATGACGCCTGGCAAACTTAATGTCCCGCCATTTTGTTTTTTTTTTCAAAATGGCGGCTGTGCATGAAACCTATATAAATTTTTAGCGGACATCAATGCAAATATGGGGACCAAACCCCGTAAAGCGCCACGTTACCGAGAAATTAACGTTCAAACTTGATCACGTGACATCCATATTTTTTTGAACTTGTTTAATTTTAATTTAAATATTTAACTTAGATTTACCTAATAAAAATCTTAAATCTGTTCATTAATTTACTGAAAGACAATGGTGAACCTCAATCTCATGCAACTCAAGAGTTCCTTACATGACGAAAGTGAGCACTACGGGAGGATTTTAGAAAATCATCCCCTAAAGGGGTGAAAGAAAGAGGGATGAAAGTCTGCATGGAAGTTTATCATCTTTGCCAATGGAAGATCCCATAGGACACACGGCTTGTATATCAGAGAAATATATATAAAAGTACTACATGTCGCCACATCAGTAGATCGCACCCGTGCAAGGAAGGGGCGGGGCGGGTCGCTACTAGTACTAAATAAAGTATGTGTACCCAGTTTCAGAAAAAATGGTGAGAGTGAGAACCAGAAGAACGGGCATCGAAGTGATTTCTAGAGTTCCGTTTTGTAAATTTTGGTACGGTACTCTAAATATATATTATCAAATATTCATACACTTGTAATACTACTGTCTAAGAAATCATCATTTCAGCCGAAAGACGTCCACTGCTGGACATAGGCCTCCCCCAAGCACTTCCACTTCGACCGGTTCTGCGCTTCTCGCATCCAACAGGTTCCTGCGGCCTTCACAAGGTCGTCGGACCACCTGTCTAAGAAATACAAAATAAACAATAATAATTACGAAATGAAATTAATGTTGTGTATCACGTTACGGCAGAGGAAATAATTCTAATTTTTTTGGTTATCGCTGTTATCATCGTCAGTTTTGTTTCGAATGCCTGCCGTCCAAGACAACATCCGACTTGCAGTCTACAATAAACATTCATAGCAATTCGACTTACTGTGAGTAACAACTGAATTGGCAAAAAAAATACTTGCATCATGCATTGTATTACAAATTGTACAATAATGTATTTACCTGGAATTCAAGAATTCGTTACCTAGATCGGGCTTACTGTTTTTGGGTTTTCGTATCTGAAATTTAGACGCGTTGGGCATTTTTTGGATGGGAAAAAACCATTGAACTCGCGACACAATTACCGTATCCGACACCGCGCGTGTTTTGTTTATAAGACGATTCAAAAACGTAATTGTTCATTTTTACACACGCAATTGTTCAAGTTTTCACTCCCGAAGTGTTTTTAGTACCTAGCAGCCCGGATTCTGGATTTATTTCCTGTTGATTAGGCTTGTTTGTACATGCCCTATACGTGGGACTTAAACATGAGTGGCGAAATTGGGTGTACTGTGAAAGTCCAGTCGGGACCTCTACAGTTTAACTAAAAGACGTTAAGATTTTGTCTAATATATTGTAAAAAAGAACATAACAGCTTCAAGGTAATTATATCAATTTATCTATTCAACCAAAAAAACCATATTTAATTACTTATTTGACGTTCGTTTGAACTTTCGAATGGAATCCATCAACAAATATTACCAGCCTGTATTAATTAAAGGTCCAGCCTCTACAGTACTATAGGGATACGTTTGCTCAACCCTTCGGAGAAAAAAGGTGTGGTGCTTATACACTTTTGTGGGTCCTCCTTTTAACCTGAATCTGTAAATAATCTGTCCCGCTCAACCCCCAACATTCCAAAAAAAGTACTAATAAAATCTAATGCAACGATTACAGGCGACGTAACAACAACATTTTTAATTTTACAAAGGCGCGCGCCAGTTTCTTCGGCGGGAATGGTCGGCGATTAGTTTTAACGGTGTGCTGGTGACGCTCTTGGTATCAATTAACGGTTGGAAATAAGGGTGAGTTTGCTGTGATTTGCTTTTTAACTGTACGTGTGTGGGTATGATAGGAGGCAATGAGTCGGAGTGAAAACAAGATTCAGACTTGTGTCTCCTTACTCTCTAAAGCTGTGCTATTGGTATTAGAATTTCACTAAAAATATGTTTTTAAATTGATGCTGCATGAACATTGAACTCTCAAAACGGTGAAGGAAAACATCGTGAGGAAACTGGCATGTCGTAGAACCAAAAATTCCAAGGCGTGTGACATTTACCAGCCCGCAGTGGGCCCGCGTGGTATATCATAAGCCCACTCCCTCTCGAAGAGAGGAGGCCTGTGTCCCAGCAGTGGGAACATTATAGGCTGATTATGTAAACCTACTAAAATTAACCCTACAACCAACTAGCCAAGATCATCCAAAATTAATCTGTGACAATGTCGCATTTCCCATTTACATAACATAAGACTTAATACCGACAATCTACATAGATGCCACAAACACAATATCGAAGCAATCAACATGTTGGAATGTTCTAACCAGAACTAATAGAACTATAAGTGGAACACGACTGGTCTCTAACCAACCAGTTATACCAATTACTTGGTAATTGGTCGATGTCGGTGCAGTTCTATCTTCTGTTAATAATAAATAGGGTGGATATGGAATAAGTTTTAAGGGTTATCTTGGGATGGGTATGTGTTGCGGAGGAATGAGGAAAATGTCGTGAGGATAGTTTTTCTAGTTTTGAGTATACTCGAGGTGAGAAGTGGGCAGTAAATCACCACGCAGGCCTAGTACGGGTTAGTAGATGTCACATGTCTTCGAATTTTTGGTTCTAGGACATGACGGTTTCCTCAAGATGTTTTCCTTTACAGTAATGAAATAATTTACACAAGGGAGCAGTTTAGGTAGCTGTGGTAGACCAGTGTCAACGGCCGCGACATATGAGTTGTAGGTCGTAGGTTTGAACCCAGACAGGCGCTTTACTTTGGTGGGTTTGTTTGGCTATTATTCATGACTAAAATGTTGTTGAATTATTTCGCTGCCTCCCTGAATTCATACCATAATATTTTTAAATATACAATGTGGAGACGACAATACCTACGATAGTAAATGAAAATACTAGTAATACTAATGCTTAGGAGTAGGTATTTTCGAACTATCAAATAAATCCTAACATTGAAATTAAATTAATTTAAAAAAGCTATTCTTTTCAAACAAACTAAATAGTAGTGATAGGCCGGCTATGGGTTTTGCCAATCTTTGACTGTATATAGTGACTAAACTATTGGATAAACAACATTATTTTTAGTATATGCGAAACCTGAATATAGTTTGTTCAGAATACGTAACTGAATCGATTCCAATAATTTTTACCACATGTAATATTTTGTCCCAAAAATATTTAAAAAAGGTTAAAAGTTGGACATCAAGCGACACTAAATAGGTTATCCAATCTCCGCGCCGAACGATGAGCGCTAAGTAGAGGGCGCGGCGCGGGTGAGCATGTTTTTGTACGGACAAACACCTGTTTGTCACAAAAATCACAAAGTTATAAACTTGTTAAGTTACCTAACTTAACAAGTTTATAACTTTGTGATTTTTCATGATACAGTTTTGAAATTTTGTACATAGATTCTTAACATAAAAAACTTTTTAACAAAAAAAAACCGACTTCCAAAAAAAACACTAGGTACAAACTGAAAAATAACTTTAATTTCGGAAGTCGGTGTCTTAGGGATCAGTATTTTAGTTTTTGCCACCGACTTCCGAAATTAAAGTAATTTTTCAGTTTGTAGTGTTTTTTTTGGAAGTCGGTTTTTTTTTTGTTAAAAAGTTTTTATTTCTCGCTTTTTAGTGGGTCTATTTATAATTTATCTAAGTTACAATAGCCTAATGTCAACTTGCCCATCGCCTTTTTATAAAATATTCCTTTTCTTGATGCAGGGACGTTAATTGTTGAGGAGTTCTCCTTTTATTAGTTTTTAGATTAGATGCTGATAATCCTGGCTGCAGCATCAGGCCAGACTTATGTCAACATTGCATTGAACTTAAAATTAGTCCTGTTTAAAATGAGCCCAAACACGACTACGGTGCTGTAATTTCAAGGTTTGTACTTTTTCTGATGCTCCTGGCTTCAGCATCAGGTCTTCGGTGTTCCTCAGTAACAGTACGTTTATCCACACATCGAGCCCTTTTCAACGAGCCTAAACACGATATATCTGCTGTTAGTTGTCGAGGAGTTAGGTAGCATCAGGTCATGACTTGATGATCATGAGACCAAATGTGGTAAATGCCCTATTAAACATCAAAACAATTTACTAAAACAGTCCTTGCCTGTTCGAGTAACTTCTTACTGTTAAGGAGTTGTACCTTCCATCATCAGCCCAGCTACCTAAGATGGTGACAACCATACACAACTACACAAGATACTTCATAAAATATGCGAAAAACAATAAGTAAGCCTATAAAATTTGAGGGTTGCCCTCGATTTCTCTAAGATCCCATCATCAGATCCTAACTTGGTGACAATGGGACCACCTCAGAACTATCTACTTTCGAACAAAAAAAGAATTTTGAAAATCCGTCGACAATTGGCGGAGTATTCGATGAACAAACATACAAAAAAATACTAGACACGTGTTTCGGGTTTCGCATATACTAAAAATAATGTTGTATTTGATTGAATTTTCATATGCAGACTGGGAACTTAATTAGACGACACGTAATTAAACTGCGTATAGTGTCGTATTGTCGTCTCCTCCTAGTATAAATGATATAACTGTAACTGTACCTACAGTATACCTTAATAGCTGGATCATAATTGCTTTCAACGATGCACGATGACTGCAGTTAATGTGTTATATCTGCTTTTAACGATAATGTGGTAACTGATAATTACTGAAGGTGAAGTTCTGATAGCAATGCATAATATGTATAAGGTACGTTTACTTAGTGATATTGTCCGTGTATCCTAAACCCATACAAGTAACTTTAAAGACGTTGCGTTTGAATTAGTACATTATGATAAGTCCATTATTGCACGTGGTGAAATTAGCGCCTGAGCGTAGTGAGGGTGCTAAATTAACTCACACGTATCGTATACTATTTTACCTATAGCTCATATGACCTAAGCCCGCACTTAATTCACGCTTTTCTGTATAAAAATAGACTACTTAAGTACACAGAGAAGCATGACTTAAGTGTGGGTTTAGGTCACACAATGCTATAATAATTATATTATCAAAGGTTATAATTGAGACTGAAATGGATAACGTCACGATGTCGAGATATTACACTATCCAACTATGTCTACCGTCGATCACGAGAGTCAAAGTTACATCTCAGGATCTTAGTTAATTATAATAATCGGTTATTTCAGGCATTGGCGCCCACAAAATTAAAAAATACGAATTACAAACATAGGTAGAACATAAATTATTTAAATAAAAATATGCTATCCTAACCTAACTAAAACTATTAATAAACTAAAATATGGCTTCGAAATTATTCCCTCGCATCGCTGTCGACTGGTAATGTACTCAAGAGACTGGCGGCATTGCCCTGTTGCATGGCAATACTTATTCTCTGGCCAAGGTAAAAGCCAGTCCTTGGTTTTTTATTTAAATTACGTTAAATTTTACGTTAAGTTATAAATAATAATCGTACATTTATGTCAGGTAACAATAATATGTCAAATAATAATAACATTCAGGTCAACAAAATATTTCGTGTTCATAATATTATAAATGCGGAATGCAGTGCGGTCATAAATATAATTCTGTGGCCTGGTGCTAAAAGGGCCAAGTCCTGTATGAAACGAGATTGTAATGCCAGGTTATTGTAAAAGTATGATTTTTTTGTACTAAAAGGGCGTAAGTGTATTAACAATCTTTCAAAAGTTACTTTTTTACATAGTAACTTTTCACTAACGCCCTTTTAGCACAAAAAAATATCATACTTCGTTTCATACAAAAACGTACTTTGGCCCTTTCAGCGCCAGGTCACAGAATTATATTGTTACTCTTAAGCAGTCCCAAGTGGATTGAACTGTAATCGAAGCTTACGTATATATGCCTTAGTACGGAAACATCGTCCTCCTTTACTCGTGTATATTAGGGGGGAAGCGCCTTGATATTTCATGAAATTGTCATTGAGCAGGGATTTAAAAAAAATTACAAAAAAAAAATAACGTAAATCCATAGTTGTTACGGTCGCGAATAATAGTTTGTTCAACATTCAACATGGCACTGCAAATTGCAAAAACTTAAGAAGATTTGAATTTCGCGTACTACCCTGACGCGTCCCCCTTAAACTACGAAATATATTGTATATAGTGAAGTAGCTAACCGAGCGATTTCTCAAGTTCTCTTAGAAGGGACCAGGCCCGCCCCGCGACAAATAAAATTTAATAGACCCTTACAAGGTTTCCTTTTCACACACAATATTTTAGCTACATTTGCATTACAAAAGCCTCTTGAAATGGGTCGTTGTCGGGTTTACGTATAGGTATATACTTAATCTTGAAACGATTCGATGAACCTATGAGATTTTGCACATGGTAAATCACACTAATATTATAAGTTGTGATGGCTCGATGCCTTAGCTATTAAAACTTGAAATAATATTTACTGATGAGTTCTTGAGTTCAAAACCCGTATTTTGCATTATTGACTTCAAATATCTTATTATATTACTAGCTTCTGCCTATAGAAACGTCATCATCCACAGCCCGGCTTCAGCCTGTCTCTTCAAGTGCCATTCCCCACGCCCCTGTGCTGGCACAGGGATGTACCATCACAGGTAGCACCTGGATGAGGCGGGCATTGATTGATTGAGATTGAACATACTATTTACTGAAAAAAAAACAACAAAAAAAAGGAAAAAACCACCAATACAGTAATGTAAGTAAATGTCGATGGTTGATGATGGTTTGAACGATATCACCAAATTAATAAAACAGTTAATTTTGTGACCTTCTAGCTAGGTACTTAAAACGTTAAAGTTTAATGTCAGGACGGTAAAATTTTGCCTCAACTGTTTTCGGATCAGTAAAAAATACTGTTTCGAACGTTAGGCTCATTTATATATGGAGCTGTTTTCCTTTTGACCGCCACAGTCATGTATAGATGACAAACCAAAATGTACCCAGCACGCCACGGTTCGACAACCTGACAGACTGTGACGCCGAGGGCACGTTTTTGATTTTTTGACGTGTGGCGGTCAAAAGGTTAAAGCAGTTCAGATCAATGTTTTGTTCATTTTTATTTACTGCTTATTTCTTTCAGTGTGATAACAATGTCTTCCGCCCATCTCGCCGCCGGACGACCGACACTTTATATTCCAGTCCTTGGACGACACTCGGGCACTGCCTTACTCATCTCTCATAACTGCGCCTTGCTAGGTGTCCTGCCCAACTCCATTTGAGTTCAATAAAAAACCTTCGTACGTCTGCGAATCTATACGTTTAGGACTCAGTCATTAAGTCTAATGCCAAGCATGAAACGCTCCATGAATCTCTGTGCCACTCACACCCTGTTCAAAAGCTCCTGCGTATGCGTCTCGGCACCGTACGTCATGGTTGACAGAACACACTGGTTATCTCTATAACATGCCCGCCCAAGCTATATTCTTCTCGATATCTCTGTCTGTTGATACTCTGCCAAATGAAAGAATATGGCCAAGATAGACACATGGTCAAACATGTCTAGCATTTTATTTCAGACTTTATCAGAAGGATTTGAATTGCTGAAGATGTTTGGCATAATCTTCGTCTTGGCTACATTCACCTTTATAATGCTTCTTTTAAGGTAGGACTGTACCTTAAAAGAAGCATTATAAAGGGGTTGAAGCATTTTCTGGAGATCATAGACGTTTTAAGCGCAAGCTGCGAAAATCTTAAGTCAGTTAGACAACAACACCGCATAGTCCCGTAGTCCCATCAAAATTTTTCACGATCTCTTCTTGGAATGCTGTGAAAAGTTTCGGTGAAATGGTGTCGCCCTGTCTCCTCTCTCCTGTCCCCGCTTGAACGGTAGGTACTGGTTTAGATAGGGTGTGAATGCGGTACTGCAGAGTGGCCGAGGTGTATAGTTCCCGCAGCACATGCTCCACACTGTCGATGGTTCTCTCGTAATCGGCGAAAGCTATGCACAGGGGCCGATTATACTCTTGGCACTTCTCCATCAGTTGCTTTACCCTGTGGATATGGTCGATGGTCGAATATCCGCTGCGGAAACCGGCCTGCACGATATGCTGGGCTTCATCAACCACACGAGTAATGTACAGAAAGCGTCACTATGTCCTAACCCCTCAAGTTATAAAATGTTACACTGCTACAACATTGAATTCCTTACGAATAATCTAAAGAATACTTCAAAAAGAGTCCATTGTGTTGACTCGGATTCGAACCATCGCATCACCGAACGTCGTCATACTCATACCGGCAGTTTGACGAACTAGCCAGCGAGCCCATATGAATTGCGATGAAATTGTTATCTACTATCGGCTGAGTCATTATATCTTTAGGTCCCTGTCTAATCGAAAGATGTTATAATTTGAGGGTATCCATTAATTTTACTTCCTTACGTTGTCTTTATAAAATTAATCCATACCTTCAAGTTAGAACTTTGTATACGTTCACTTAAAACGGCGAAGAGTAAACGACTACTATTTATCAATAATTTTTTTTAAATGATTTCTGATTTTACTAGAACTAAAATAGTTGTTCTGTTTGTTGTAAAATAAGATCATAGTTTTGTTAAATAATAGCAATAATAAATATTATTAAATGATTAATAAAGTATTTTATTTTTCTTGATTTTTTAATTCTTTATAAATAATTACTACTTAAAACAAAATAGAAAAATATATCAAAATAATATAATGAACAAAAAGCACATTTCGTGCCTATATAGGATTTGAACTTCCAATCTTATGCACGGTAAGCGGTCTTGAAACCTCCAGTCTATTTAGACGATGAATAAGTTGTCGTAAATGTTAACCCTATTATTGTTGCTTGACGTCGCAAAAGTATTGTTTTATTGAAAAAACAATAATAAAAACAGATTTAAAAAAAAAACTTACTTAAACTTATTTATTCACTAAAACAATACATTATTTAAAATAAAATGTTTTTGCAAAATACAAAAACCAATTTGGGCCTATCACGGATTTGAACGCACGTGTCTTTTGGTGGGGTAACTACTTAATGGAGCTGTGTGTACAAGAACGTACTACTAGGAAAAAATATCCTATACATGTTTAAATCCAGATTATAAACTATATGTGTGCCAAATTTCATCCAAATCCGTTCAGCCGTTTTTGCGTGATTGAGTATCAAACATCCAAACATCTAAACGTACAAACCTTTACATATAGTAGGAGTAGGATTTAGCTAAGTTACAGAAGTTTAAAGTACTTGTAGTAATACTTGTAAAGTGGAAGCCATTAAATATTGTCGATAAAAAGTTTGAATGGCATAGCTTTACTGATTTTTAAAAAAAAATACAAAAAATAATTTTAAAAGGACTACCACCGCCATTAACACATACATTAATGTCAATGTTCTCTATATTCAATTATAATATCAAAAACTTAATTCCACAATCCGAACGCTCAGCTCACTTCATTAAGCAAACTCCGCTTTTAATGACTCCGCTTAAAGTTGTTTATCGTTAAAACTTCAAAACTTCTACTCACAAACAGTGATCGTGTTCCGACTTTATCTCTAGTAACTTTAAAACTATAGGAATAATGGAAGTTGCAACTCAATCCGGTGTTGCATCATCCGTTAGGACTGCTTTAATGCAATCAGTTTTACCTTCAGCACCCTAATGCGGGCTTTACACAGGTGACTATAGCCGCAAGATTTTCGCTGCACGGTCAAAAATAGACTGTCTATGGAAATTCGGCTAGGCCGTAGGTGACTAAAATCGCAAGTTTCAAAGTACTGGTTTCGACTTTTGCCGTGCACATAAGTCGCATAATATGGCGGGTGACTAAAATCGACTGTGAATATGCTCTGTCGCAGGTGATCGCCCGCCACATGAATGTTGACATTTTGATGCAAAATGAACTAGTCACCTGCGATTTTTATCTACCTGTGTAAATGGGGTGGCGATTTGGCTTGTGAGGCCATTTGGTAGGTGACCAGCCGCACGGCGAAAATCGAACTAGTGCCGCGCTTTCTATTGCAATCAGTAAGTTGTTGACGGCAATTGCTATACTTAATTGGAATTGAATAATAATTTATTCTTCATAACTAGGCAGGTATGTTTGAAAAATTTGTCAGCTCATTAACACCAATAACGTAATGATTGTTGCTGAACTGTCACAATGAAATTTATTAACATTGGAAGTGTGTTACGCAATTGCCCCAATTTTTTTTCAGTTTTTCACATGCATTTCTCTACAAAAATCCGTATAGCAAGGCCTCAAGTCCTAAGCGCAACCTGCTGCTGGAGCGACCACTAAAAATAAAACTAGTCTCACTCAACTTGGTCAAGCCCAACTGACGCCGCAGAGGGCCTATCCAAGTGGCAATCGCTTTCAAAGCATTCCGTATTTCTACAACGACTTTCAACGTGATTGACATAAGCTTTTAGGCTTTATGCCAGTTTCATACTTTTTGACTTTTCCGTCATCGTTATTGCTGATAGAATGTTATCTAGGTCCGCTTGTTCGGTTTAGCCTTTCCATGTGTATGCATATGGCTTTTAGGTCGAATCTGTATCGGATTTATTCTACATTTTTGTTTCGAGTTTTCATTTTTATTTGCAAAGTTCGTGTAATCTGCAATGTTTGTTGGAAGTAAATGATTGGGGGATTACTCTCTGGGATTTAAGAGTATATTTATGAATCTGGAGTTTGTTGGTGTGTTTTAATTTTATTCAAATAAGTTAAATAAAGAAGGAAGAGAGGAGAAAGGAGAGGAAGAAGGTGGCTGGGGTAGACTGGATGCGGAAGGCGGAGGACAGGGTGCTGTGGCGCAGTCTGGGAGTGGCCTATGTCCAGCAGTGGACTGCGATAGGCTGAGTTGATTGAAGTTTAATAATCGTTTCGTTAGCGTTCTGGACACTAAGGACTGACAAAGTTTCATATTAACGTTAAAATAATTAAGTTTTTGGTATTCCTTTAGGACGTCAGTCTTATGAAAATTCTCATAATAATGACGAATGAGAAGAGCGTGAAGCTAAGCTGTATTATTTCTCCAGCAAACAGAAAACAGCGAATTTTGCGAAATTGCCTCGTTTACTCAGCTTGAAATATTTTTTACAAGATACAGTATTGGAAATTAAATTAGAAAGAAAAAAAAGTATTTATTGCGACTCGTACAGGAAGATCACAAACTAAACTAAACACAGTAAAATAAAAATCCAAGTTATATAAAAAAAGTAAGAAAAAAAAATGAAACAAAATCCTATACGAGGCCAAAAGGCTCCTATCTCAGCATGATGCTGCGACATTTAAAAAATAAATGTCGCAGCGCTGGTATTCTGATAGGGCCCGCTGTGATGTCACGGGCAGTTACAGATATAAATGAATATGTAAAATATTAGCAAATAAAATAAATTAATTTTTCAATCTGCGCCAGGCGTAACCTCATTACTTGCCTATGCCTTGAGTGTCAGAGGCACTCTGGTGTGTCTAATTAACTCTTATGATGTGTTTTCCCATATTCCTTGCACAGCACTGGGAAGCCAGCCTCTAAAGGAAAGAAGATAAAATACCATACAAAGTACTATAGGAAATACTACTAAAGATATCAGGTTCTAAGAAAAAGGATCGGATACAATTCGAACAGGAGGAAACTAAGGCTGAAGCCACACAGCTAGTAGCTTCAGTTAGTACCACACTTAGC
The DNA here is from genome assembly GCA_963082905.1 of Oligia fasciuncula. Lineage (NCBI taxonomy): Eukaryota > Metazoa > Arthropoda > Insecta > Lepidoptera > Noctuidae > Oligia > Oligia fasciuncula. The sequence goes on from OY720390.1 coordinate 16,181,226, forward strand.
GAGTAGCTTAGCTCGAACCGTCCAGTGTAGCTTACTGAGTTAGGTACAAGTGTTGATTTGCTAATGTATTTTTTGGAGACTTAATCAACTCTGCCTATTGCAGTCTACTGCTGGACTTAGGCCTCTCCCAGACTGCGCCATATCACCCTATCCTCCGCTGTCCGCATTCAGTCTGTCCCAGCCACCTTCTTTAGGTCCTCCGACCATCTAGCGGGGGGTGTCCCACTACGCGTGGCGATACGCGGTCTGCTCCACCGGCCATCGGTCCTTCGAGCTACTTTGGGACACTCAGGTGCCTACAGATTTGCTCGATTTTATCAATCTTTATATATTATTGCCTGTTAACGATCGATTATATTCCTCGTTTTTGTTGCACAGTGGCGATCGACAAACATAAGATGTCGATGGCTGTAACTTACACATTTATTCGATTTTGTTTAATCACACGTGATGATCGTCAAAAATAGAGCAAACCTGTAGCCATGTTTAGTAATAAGTTAGTCTTGAAAGAATATTGCTAATCCATTGCTACATATTTTCTAAAAAATTGTGAGCTCAACAACTTAAATAACGCAATTAATGTTGTTGAACTGTCAAAATAAAATCCATTGCTACTGTTAGTGTGCTACGCAATCACCCCGGTGTTCTTCAAGAAGAAACTAGCATGAAGCTGATTAGAACCTTTTTATGTAATAATTGCTATCTGTTATGAATTTATAAATGCTTAAACCACATGATTGTTATATCGATCGAACAAAAACGTAGCGTAGTTCTAAGCGAAGTCCCTGTGTGGCTTTGGCCTAAAAGAAGTAAGTACTACGTTTCTTACAATAGAAAGTGGCTGTTCCAATCTCGCTGTGATTGCGTGGATTGTAGGTTTCATTTCAGAGCTGGATTCATAAAACGATATAATTGTTATCGTATTTCATGCTTTTTATTTTCGGAAAATAATTTCCAACGGTTTTAAAAGAGATGTTGTGCAGGTGTTGCTTGAAAACTGAAACTAGAAGAAAACGCCTCACCAAGATGGTTTTTGTTCTGTATTGAATTTTAAGATTTGATAATAGGTACAGTCACGAGCAAAAGTATGTACACACTTGGCTTTATTCAAAGACGATTTTCTACCGTATTTTTGAATTAAATTTTATGTTATTACGAACATAGTATTTCCGAACCTATAGGTTTATGTAAAGTGTCGTATTTCAACATTGCATTCGTTATTTCGCGAAAAAAACGCAATTAAAAGTTGCCAAGTGTTGACATATTAATGGTCGTGACTGTACTAATTTGTTAAAAAATACCGGTTCTTAAAGATTCAACAATATACAGCATGTATCAGAAATGGAGCAATAGTGGCCCCAGGTAATGGCCCCGACTTACGTGTTGTAGGTTGTGGGTTCGAACCCAGCCAGATACTTTACTTTGTGTAAATAATTTCATCACCACTGCTCTCAAAACGGTGAAGGATAAAATCGTGAGGAGACCCGGCACATAAAGCTACTACAATCTGTTAAATTTCTACAATAGATTTTCAAAATTTTCGGTAAAGCAAAGTTGATTGGGAAAATTTTACAGTTTTGGATTTGCTGGCGTTTGTACATACATAGGAGTATTTAGAAACTAATCATCAAAGGAAAAAATCTTAACATTATGAATTTGAAAAATTTCTTAATTTTTTTTCACAAAATCTTAATAGTAGTGATGGGCTGAACATGGGTTTTGCCTATCAAACAACAGGCTATAGTGACTACACTATCAGAAAAAAAATATGTAGACTAGGAACGTCATGAGATAGACAAAGTTTAAATTATTGTCGTATCATTGTATAACATAATTTATTAAAAGTTCTGAAAAGAAGTAATCGGCAACTGCACCTCGTCGTGACTATGACAAGAAGGCTTCCACTCAGCTGTGCTATCCCTTCGCATTTCGCGTGTACAGGTATGTACCGATAACAATAGAATTTCTATTGTGTCTGCTAATTAGACATGCGACGGGCTATGAGGGACCAGCACTCATTTTGTGTAGTCAGGGTCACCCAAAAATGACGTACGAGTTTCGCAATATTTACCCGAGATATAGCATAGAAAAGCGTTAATCGTTCGAAAGCCGTAATCAAAGACACAATAATCCATTGTGTTCCATTGTGTCTCGCGTTCCTACCTTAGAGATTACGTTGATTTACATATAGGTAACGATCTATCATGCAAAGGGTTGACATGTCTTGCTATTTATAATTAGTGGACACACCATGCTTCCTTGACCAAACAAAAAATAATTTATTCCCATTTTAAAATGAAATACAAACACAACACACCCTAAAACCAATTTATATCCAAAATTCTGTATACACTTAATCAATCAACCTCCTTTGTATACTAAAACCCAAAGAAAACCCTTCACCGTAAGTAGGTATGTAAGTACTTAACCAGACAATGAAAGAAACGCTACAAACCACGAGGTGAGTGAATGACTAAAGGAAAGTACTATCTACCCAATATCTTGAACTTATAGCTATACCTATAACAATAACTATACCTAGTACTTACTAATTCCATGTTTGAAAGCCAGGACTTTAACCTTTATGGTGCTGACTAGGGCATGTAATATCGGATGATTTTCGATTCCGGAACTGAGTTACGATACTACTGGTTCGATTCCGGAATTCCGGAACTGGTTCCGGAATTAGAAAAAAGTATTGGAAATTAAAAAAAAACAATAAATAGGCATTTAAGTGTTTTGTTAAATCAAATCTTTATTAAAAAACTAAATAAATTGACAAAACTCTTGACTGAGATCAATTAAACAGCCTTCTATTAGGTTTTTCTTAATAAATATAAAAAGCGAGCGAGAGCGGCGCTGCACTAGTGCCGCTGACTGGTTGGCGAAATGGCGAACGAAACGAACGAAACGCAAGCGTCGATGGCGGCGATTTGAATTTAAACTTCGCGCGCGGTACGGTACATTTCGCAAGAGAGTACAAATATGCAAATTTTATTATTGTGGTAACTTATCTTACAAATAATTATATGAGTGTCGGATGGCGATATTTACTTGCACCTTATTTGATTGCACCAGGTGGCAAGGCAATTGAGATGGTCAATGTCTAAAGCCTCCTCTACTCGTCGACAGATTTGTCAGCAGATGGTCTGCGAATGCGTCCGCCGACATGTAGACGGGGTAATTTGCTAATCTGTGGTAAGTATTTGACGTCGGCAGATGCATCTGCCACCAATCCGTTTGTTGTCGGTTTTTGTGGCACGGATCAAAGGGTTTCAGCGCGAGCGCCCGGCGTGTGTCCACACGTCTGACAATGCATCAGTATTATCGTAGTCGTGATTTGACTTTGACTTTGGAGCTTAATATTGCACCAGCTACCGTTCAGTGTTGTTTCTTCTTTCTTTAGCTATGTAGTAGGTATAACCCAGTGATCGACGTCTTAATACATTGCATTTATTGATTATTCAGAATAACCGATCCAAAAACATTTTCATGTAAAATGCTGCCAAGACGAGACTACATATGGCTCGCACTGCCAAAAAGTTATCAGACCTCATGTAGAGCCAAGCTTCTAACTCTACACGCCCTAACTTCACAAACTTTACACTTTAGTCAAAATATGAGGCTTGGCCGTTTCTAAATTTGCGGAAGTCTCGTACAAACTTCCATCCCCTAGTTTAAGGGGTTGGAGGGTAAAAGTTCCAAGTTTTAGAATTTTTTTGTTGTTTGTGTACTATTACTAGCTTACATACCAAATTTCAGCTTTCTAGGACTTCAGGAAGAACCTTAACAATATGATGATCATCAGTGAGTCAGTGACGAAATCGGGGTATTTTAGATATCAATAAAATCTAAAGTATAAGAGCTATGCAATTGAAACTTTATAGGTTTAATAAGTCAACTACTGACATCATATCTCGAAAATTTTGTTCATCTGGTTCATCCAAACCCACGTTAAAAAGGTTCAAAAATACGACGAAGTGCTTCGAAAAAAGGTAGGTAGTGCCCTTGCGCTTCGCTTGGCTCGTCTTGGCGGGGGCACTCCCGTACCCCCAGATAAATCATTTCTACAAATTAATTTCTGCTCAGCAATATCATAAAAATCACATACAATAAGTAAGCATGCCTGCATCACAACACCGCACTCCTCAGATTTGTATTCAGGATGCATAGCGATTTAAATCACGATGCTTTTCCCAACTCTTTATTATTGTGAATTATTTTTTTATTTATTATGGTAAAATTACCTATATGGCGTTTATCATTTCATTATGGGATTAACAAAAAGAATGAGTTTTTGCACTGCCCCAAGTTTCATTTGCGGTGATGTTCGTTTGTTTTTGGTAAATATGTTGATTAGTAAATATATCCATAAGATTCTTATGTAATGTTACTATGTTTCTAACATTTTAAATGTTCTAAACAAATGTTGTATGGTTGTATGCAATATTGTTAACTTCGATAGAGATATTGGGGATAGTTTAACTCTGTTAGCTTGTCATTTAATTTTTAGCAAAAAATTTAATACTAAATTATTGTAATTATGTATGCCTAACTACCTTGATATTTGTACGCCGTTAACGGCAAAACATAGAGATGTACCTATTCTATTTCAACCACCTATTTTTAACAAATAAAAAGCTTTGACGTTGACTTTTGACTTTGACTTCAAACTTTTTAAATGCGAAGGATTTTTATGAAATATTCATTCACTTGTTTGTTAGTTCTTCTTTGATAGAATTAATGGTACTTGCGTAGGTTGTGATAACATAGTCAAAATATTTTGCGCAGACAAAATATTCCATTTCGTTCTTACATTGTCAATTACCATTTTTTCTACATTATTATTTCTACAAGATTTCTGTCTGTAACCGAAGATTAAAATGAAAACGCATTAGGATGGCCATTTTTATAGTCAATTCCTATGAATGAGATTGGGCTTACTTTAGCTTAACTTAGCTTAAAAGCTCGCATCGAAAACCTTTAAAACAATATAGAACCTAGATATTCTATTTTTTATTCATTCCCAACTCTGAATATAAAAGTCGAGCGATCAACGAAAAAATATTACGTTGATAAAACGCGTGGTATTTGGCAGTTCAAAATTTAATAGTATTTTGAATGAAATTTAAAAAGTAATCTGATATTCTGTAAATGTAAGTAACATATTTTTGTAAAAACTGGCATATTGCCACAGTTGTGGGTAAACACAGATAACTAGAAATCTTTTATATTTATAGCATCCTTGATATGAACCCGTTTGTTTTTAAACCTATTTGACGTTGGTATTCTTTTAAAGAATTAATGAAATGACACTGATCAATTAAGACGAATGAAAGGCGATATAGAGGCATGAGGAACAGGATGTAAAGTTCACTCATCCTCCATAGACAAGGGAGGATCCGACCAGACGGGTGATTTGTCTGGCGGGCAATTCCCCGATGCTTCATGTCGGGCCGTTGTTGTATCTATGCTAGTTGCGCGGTAAATCTGCTTGCGAGATGCATAATTTTGCGTGACGTCAGTATGACGCGTTGTTTGCATTTGTTTGGGTTTGGCGTTGTAGATACCGCTACAGCGACTTATAAAAGGCATTTACGAGGCAGATGTAAATGGAAACGCCCCGGGAGGAGTCTTAGGAGGATATAAAAAGCCCTTATTGGTGATGTTCTTCAGAAAAGTCAGGTGCGTGGTACTCGCAAACGGGGTGCGTGTATAACCAGCGGGGCAATTCCCCTAATTAAAAACGTTCAAAATCTAGTCACCATTTCACTCAGCGACAATCAGTGTAAGAACTTGACAAAAATGTAGAGAAATTAGAGGTAGTTTTGACAGATTGAGAGAGACTGAGATCAGACCGTAAATGTTCTTAAAATCACGAGAATTGCCCCTATGATATATATATATGAACATAAACAGGGCAAAAGGAGTAGGTATGTACGGATCGTAGTAGTGACGTTCTGTAGTTTCTGCCTATCCAGCAGTGGCTTAGGGTATATGTGTTCTGTGCAGTGGCTCGTGTCAGCATGCAGTCGCTGCACGTGCTGTCGATAGTTGCAGTTGGCAGCTCGGTTCCAAATAGTACCCTAAGAGTGGACTTTTTATTTGTGTTTTGATTTTACTTTGTAGTAGGTAATAATATAATATATCTAAATGCATTTACTAAAATATTGACTACCTCGCTCGTGTCAGCATGCAGTCGTTGCACGTGCTGTCGGCAGTTGCAGTTTGCAGCTCGGTTCCAAATAGTACCTTTACGAGGAAATGCGGTCGGAAAAACTTTTGAAAAGTAAGTAAAAAGTCGTAATTAGAGGTTTGGCTCTCGCCTATTTTCTCCTCCAATATTGGACCAATTTAAAAGATATTTCATAAACTAAATAAGGAGGATATATACTGTCTCACTATGTTTATCTTTTTTCCTTAATAGTTGTCAAATTTGTACACTAGGCCTCTGTTGACAACGTTTTAAATCGGCATATTTTGAGTTTTAGTGCTTATAAAAATAAAGTATCATCAAAAAAGAAAACATAGGTAGATACAAGTAGTTACTATTTATTATTCTGTATCAAAACATTGCATTATGGTCAATAACCAGAAAGAAAACAGGCGACAGTGTTTCTATGGAGAAACGACCATTCCTTTTAACATATAATATTATTTCTATTCAACAAAATATCGTGTGTATTCCATGTATTCGCGATTCTATTTCTGAAACAACTGTATCGGCGATTCAGAAAAAGTTAAGCTCATACATAATACATGTCTGGTCTAACGGAAAACAGGATTGAACTGACACCGAAAGCGAAGTAACTACTTCGCTGGGTAACTTTTAGGTGGAAGCAAATATTGACTTTGCTCGATTTTTCATAAAATTTCTTTCACAACATTTCCGGTGTACGACTGTGCGGGTAGACAAGGAGAATTTTGATGTATGTCAAACTGTTATGTCACATATATGCCAAAAGCTGGCGTCTTGTATTGATAGAAGATTGTATGTGAATACCAAGCAGTAGTTGCTTGATGTTCTGTCACACCGTGGCGAAATTTTTTAATCCATCTGGCCATCTTTTCAGGTGCCAGTTCGTCGGACCCAATTGAGTTGGTATGGTAGACAAGTATCTATCGTATTACGACCAATGATATTATAAAGGAAAGATACGCTACATTCATAATGAGCGACGTTCTGTATTGTTGCGTTGTTATTACAAAGTACTTACTGCGATAGATAATACGGAAGGTATGACACAGAAAGAGATAGCTATCTAGTGTGTTGCTCGCTGCTATTAGCGGACTAAATGAAACTACAACAATTGTCTGAATTTGTCTGCAACAATTTGCGCCCGCTAGTGCCATATCTACCTCTTTAATATAATATCATTGATTACGACGGTTTAATGCCATCTGGAAACATTTCCAGTGTAAGAGAGAGACGGAAGTATACATGACCGATAGCACCATCCCTTCTTCGCGCTGGAATCATGATGGTATTAATACTTCGTAAAGCTAACGGCCCCAGTTGTCATAACCGCCTTTTTCACTACATAAAACCTATTGTCATCCACAACAATACCAGCACAGGTAGGTTTTACCCCGCGTCCTGACCAAAATGATTGTTCGTACAAATACGCGATCGTTTCGTTCATAGATCACTGATTGTTCGAAAAACTGCAACCTCTGCGCCCTCTGTCGGCGCGACCACGCATTCGGGTTCGCCGAACAAAAAGTGACATTTCACAAAAAGATCGCTTTTGGTTAAGATGCGGACTTAATCTCTCGAGATCACAAGGCGGAAGCTGCACACGAAAATAGGGATGTACTTACTCATCTCAACAAATTCCACTATTCGTAATAATTTTTTCGATTATTTGTATGTTTTTCACCAAAAAAAACATTTCAACGAAATCTCCTGTTAGTTTTTGTAAATAAAAAAGTACATAAATACACACAGATTACAGAAACCCGTTTGAATTACTGATGGCCAGTACCATCCAGTAGCCATGTCGAATGGTATTAAAACTGGGCTCGTACAACATTCGCTAAATTATTACTATGTCACATGCAGCCGGCCTTAAAAATGTACCAATTTAGAATGTACTAGGTTATTCCTGGGACCTTGCGTGGGATTTGACGAAAAAACGGCAGTTCTTCGAAGTGGGATTCCACTCAATGGATTAAACAATTCTATTTTGTTCTATAAAACCATGTACGTTGTAGTTTAAAAGGTTTAATGAAAGTGTTAGTTTTCTATAGCTACAAATTTTATTGGAATAAAAATAGTTTGACAAAATAAAATCTGTTCGAAAAATCAGAAAAATAGTGCAGGCAGTGTACTACCAAGGGGTATCATTACCCCGTAACTGGTTTGGAATACTGATATTCAGCTGCATTCGCTTAGACTGGATGTCGACCCCAACATAGTTGGGACAAGGCTAGGCAGATGATGACCATCACACAGGCACTGAAGACCATCTGACCGTTAACCATGACTATTGTGACTTGAGAAGCCTAGGTTCAGTTGAGAAATAGCGTCAGGGTCTACTATATTGCCATTCATACCTCATGGGGAAACCGCGAAGCATTTTTCATTGCTTTCTACTTCTTACTTTCTTTCATTTTTTTCTTAGATAATAATATTGTCCCACTGTACTACGCTTTGGAATGGACAACTAGCTTCATCTTTCTAACTGAACGACCCTTTGACAATTCAAAAGTGTCTGTGATTGGTTTATTTGAAATAAATGCTTTTAGTTTGAGTTTTGGCCAAAGGCCTCCCTTACCTTTTTCCACTCTACTGGATCCTGAGCCAATATTGACCAATCCCTCATATAGGTCATTCCGCCATCTATGCCTAGGTCTTCCGCGATGCCGTTGGGCGTTTTCAGGGACCCACCCATGCAGCATGCTGTGGTGGTCTTAGCTCTCAATGTATCCGACATGCGGCAAATGTGTCCGACTCAGTCCCGTTTGAGCTCGGCTGCTTTTTGGGTCTCCGATGTCTTAGAGCGCAGTATCTTGTTCCGCATCCGTTGAAGTCGAACTCCAAGGATACTAAGCTCCATCGATCGCTGGCAAACCTCGAGCTTGGTCCTCTGCTGAACTGTCAAACACCAGACTTGAGCGCCGTATGTAAGGGTAGGGAGAATGCAAGAACTCAAAGAAAATAAATCCCTTAAGCAGACTGTTTGCAATGCAAATACCATCAAAGTGATGACGATGACAAAAACAAAAATATTTAATGTAAAATGAAGTAAACAAGTTTTCAATTTGCTTAATGAATTCATAATACCATTGAAGTCCCATAAATCGTTTTTAACAATAAGTCTCTCTGAGAAAGCTCCTTGAACTCATGAACATAAATCAAAATCAGGACAAACATACACAACGATACTGTTTTATTATATTCGGGCCAATTTTACTTGCCAATTTATTTTATCCACTTCTGAGTGACAAGATAAATTCCTCGTTCCCGGAATTTAATTCATTTGTTGGTGAATGTGTGGCGTAATAAGTATTTTATACGCCTCGATAATTTGTCTTATGTGACTTTTCCGGGGCGGTTGTTATTTTTGTGTCTTATCTGAAACTAGCTTCTGCCCGCGACTTCGTCCGCGTGAAATTTTACCCTCCCCCAGTTCACCCTCTTTGGGGTGGAATTTCTAAAAACCCTTTCTTAGTGAATACCTCCTCTTCACAAAGATCCTCCTCCGCCTCAAGTCGTACTCCTCATTACTGAGGGTCGTGATCCTCCCTTGAAAACATCTTTTCCCTGACGATGCTTCGCCATCTCTGTCTATCCTTGGCCAGGTGAAGCGCATCATGAAATTCCGTGTCAAGGGAAGAGCTTGTCTGGTCGGACTATCGCAAAGGGCTGCGACCTTTTGGTCGTTTACCATCCACCTTGCCGGTAACCATCAGTAGTTCAAGGTTATTGCCATCTTTTCTCGCTATATGGCCGAAAAATTCCAAAACTCTACGGAAACAGGTCGTAGAGAGTCTGGTCTTTATTCTGAGCTCGCGTAGGATAGACTAGTTGGTGCAGAATGCAGTCCATAGTATCTGAAGCCACTTCCTCCAACACCACATCTCGAAGGTGTCTATACGAGCTCTGTCGGCCTTTCTCAAGATCCAAGTTTCTGCTCCGTATCCGAAAATTGAAAATACCAGCGTGTTGATCAATTTCACTTTGGTATTTCGCGAAATATTGCGATATCTCCATATTTTTTGAAGCTGAGACATAGCATTCTTGGCCATGCCTATACGTCTACGGATTTCTTTTTCGCAAGACCCTGTGTTAGATATTTTAGAGCCCAGGTAAATGAAGTCATCCACAGTTTCGAGATTATGAGCGCCAGTAAGCTCTAATTTATGTACTCGGTCCACCACCATTAGTTTGGTCTCACAAAGAACACACCCTCCAAATTTCATGTCTCTAGGACCAGCTGTTTAGTTTTTGCGTTGGTATATCAGTCACTCAGACTTTGAATTTTATATATATACTAGCTGCGCCCCGCGGTTTCACCCGCATAAGTTTCGATCCCGTGGGAATATCGGGATAATAATAGCCTATATGTTAATCCAGGGTGACAGCTACCTCCATACCAAATTTTATCAAAATTGGTCCAGCCCTTTGAGCGTGAAGAAGTCACAAACATATAAACACACACACACTCACACATACACACCCCCCCACACACTCACAAACTTTCGCCTTTATAATATTAGTGTGATATTTTGAGCCAGTGTCAATGACTTTCTTTCACCGTCAACGCCTTTTATGTAATGAGTAGACTGTGTTTGATAGGCTTACTCGGGCTTATCTATTATTCAGAGGCTCTATACACATAATCATCATTATCAGCTTAATATTATAATGTTCTCAATGCTGGTACACAGACCTCCTTTTGAGAGGGAGTTGGCAAAAATATACCACGCGAGCGTAGTGCGGGTTGGTCTAGATGTCACATGTCTTACATTTTTTGGGTTTAGGACATGCCAGTTTCCTCACGATGTTTTCCTTCACCGTTTAATGGTGATGAAATTATTTACACAAAGTAAAGTGCCTGCCTGGTTTCGATCCTACGACCAAAAGTACTTACTACTCGTAAGTCGGGGCCATTGCCACAGGGCCACCACTATACTCTCACCAGTAAAATTTTTAACACTAGTGAAAATGGGCTTCCATATATTTCTTTTTATATCGTTATATGGGATGAATTGCTTCGCGCGACACATTATAGTGGCAACATTTTTGACTGAGATTCGTGATGAACAGACGCCAGTCAAATATTCCCAATCAACTTTGAACCTTATATTTTAGCGATAAAGTTAAAAACATATTAATGAAATTTGACAGATTATAGTAGCTTGATGTGTTGGCGTCTGTACAATCGACTTGTACTGAGAATAAATGAATCTGGATGATGATTATCATTTTATAAGCGACTTATGAGGCGAGCGGTAAAGACGATTGCGCCATGCTACGAGTGTAAACCGAGAATCGCCTTCCTGGTCTTTTGGCCCTTTCGATCAAAAGAAAAGTGCTAGTGACATTAAAATTCCATTCCAAATTCCATTCCCATTCCTAGCGTGGGGCAACGTTTGTTTTTTTCTTTAAATCAAATCAAAATCAAATCAAATCAAAATCTTTACCTCTTGAACTGACTTTGGTATAACTGTGACTTCAGTTAACTAATTTATTCCTTAAAATTTTCTCTTATCTGTTATTGTTGTCTTTTTTTTATTAACTAAAATAATAGCATTGTTCAAGATAAAATTAAATATTTGCACACCATATGTAATTACTGTAGAATTTAAAGGGGCCATTACTGTTATAAGATCATACGTTGTCAATCTAAATTCTGGCAAAAAAAAAAAAAATGAATTTGTTTTTCATGTAGGTTTCACGAAAAACACCTCCAAATTTAAGGGAAGTCCAACGAAACACTTATCAGGAAACCCATGGGCCTATAAATTTTGCATATTATTACAGAAGCACCAAAGGCTACATTTTTATATTGTTCATTCAATTATGTTACAAAATGTAAGCCACGCTGGCGCCCGTGTGATTTTTTACGCGAGTTTTTAGAGAAAAATGTTTCCTTTATCGAGTTTACCCCACTGGTACGCAGCGTGTTTGCGTTACGTGTGGACAAATATGGACGTTGTCCACTGTGTTGCTAGTGGACAAATATTGCGCAGCTTGTCCATGTCTATGTCTAATTTGATGTAGTTTCTGTAGGCGTCTTGGCTATACCTGCTCAGACACGGTTTATTTGTCAACGGTTACCTACTGTGTTGTATGAACAGCTTAGAACACAGAACAGAGGATGAATTATGAGATGTATCAAACGTATTCTTAGAGATTATTTATTTTTAGCCTATGTCGTCCGACTGCAGAGCAAAGCCCTCCCTTTTTTCTTTCCACTCCTCTCTGTCTTTAGCTAGCATGGACCAGTCCCGTCTGTAGGCGTCGAGCTTATAGAGGTATGAGGAACAGGGTGTAAAGTTCACTCAACCTCCATAGAAAAGGGAGGATCCTCCGACCAGACGGGTGTTGTGTCTGGCGGGCAACTGCCCAATGATTCATGTCGGGCCGTTGTATCTATGCTAATTGCGCGGTAAACTCTGCTTGTGAGATGCAGGATTGCGTGACGTCAGTATGACGCGTTGTTCTCTACATCATCATTCACACAGTCCATCCTTCTTTGGTCTTCCCCTACTCTTATTGCCAGCAATATTCATACTCAAAACATTTCTCACGACATTTTCCATTTCGATTCCATTATGAAATTAAAAATGTATCTCCTCCGAATCGTGAAAATTAAATAAACATAAATTTCAGTGATACCTACCTAAATTACTGTGACTGCGAATGTTCGCGTAAAATTAACATAATGACGTGACGTCATCCGCCCGTCAATTAGCAAATTGCAAGCCTTTTATGCTGTTAATAATTAAACTGAATACTGATAGACTGATAGACACAAAATAATTTTAAGAATGTTATCTTGAATTAAACATTTAAATAAACCATCAAAAAGATTAATTGGTGTTTAACTAAGAATAAATTGATTTTGATAACGAGTGACGGTAACTTGAAGGCACAGTGAAATTCAACGCGGCGATCAATTATTATTAATTATTGTAATTTTAAATGCTCATTTGTTGTACCAGCCAGACTTTTGCACTCTACTGGTGTGCAGTCTGCCTCGTAATTGGTTTCCCACACTAAGGATGATGTGGTCATCATAATTATAACGACAAACTATATTTGTCTATTATTATTTATAGTTAATTAAAACGGTAAAACAGCATTAGTTAACATCTATAGGTACCAATAATAAAGTTGAAGTGTTTGTTTGTTTTAATACTCTAATCTGTGGAACTAATTTTTGCGTTTGATAGCCCAATTCTTAAGAAAGGATATGGGCTGGCGATACGATGCGACGGGGTTGGTCGGGGGAACCATAAATTTCACGCGGATGAAGTTGCGGGCAGAAGCTAGTAGAAACATAAAACAGGTACCTACCTACGTAATATTGATAATTAGGTATGTTGTATATAATTAAATAACAAACTAACATAGATCGGTGGACATTGCATACTTTCTGACACAGAACACCAGACATACACACATAGTTTAGGTACTTCATTCATCCGCAAACATGTGACAGTACGATACAATAAGATAATTTCTACCCTAATGGAGTTTCAAGAATTGTTGTCAAAACTGATATAAATCAATTACGGGGTTAGACTATTCCGGTTCCGAGGTTGTTCCTATTTTGAAAAGATTATAGAAGAGGTGTAGGCTGGTGACTGTTCAGCCAATGTTATATTTGGGCTTGCAACCAAAGAATTTCCATTGTGAGCCTAGATTTGTTTTTCCTTAGAATATTATAACACAATTGATACTAGCTGACCCGACAGACGTTGTCCTGTTTTTGATTCGAAAGATATGTGGCGCCATCTATTATCATAATAACGTTATTTTTATTTTCCTCGGGAACAGCACTTTTTTTCCTATGTCCGTTTCTGTACACCTGACAATGTATATGCAAAATTTCAGGATGATCGGTTCAGTGGTTTAGGCGTGAAAAGGTAACAAACAAACAAACAAACTTACTTTCGCATTTATAATATTAGTTAGGATTTGGGTCTACTCGTCGAATTGAATTTCGGAACTTCTGCCGCCAGTTTACGCCGAACCCGTTTGCGACTATAATTCAAACGTGACGTAGCACACTTTTCTAACAGGAAAACATTTTCCTTCACAATGTTGTGTATTGACACGCTTTCTATTTTCGTTATAATGTTTATCGTCTCCATTTATTAGCAGTAAAAACGTTTAATTTGTTTGCGGTGGTCCGGCAAAGCGGTTTACGAGCAAACGTGATTACGGCATAGATTTAACGATGCTCCTGAGATCTGGTTTGATATACACCCTTATTTATTGCCATCGGTATAGAATGATAAAACTGTATAGAAGCGAGACTCGTATTCTTTCATTCGGAGTTACGTACGATGCTGCCTTAAAATCATGTTTCCCATCACCCTATCAAAACCCTCGTTCGCCTAAGCTAAGGGTAAAGTCTCCGCATACAGCGTTTCGTCAAGATGTAAGAACAAGACAGAAAGAAAGAAAATACGTTTTTTTTGCGGTAAATATGACGCAGAAAAAGAATACAAACACAAAAAAAAAAAAAAAATGGGGGAAGCATGCGTTACGTCCACGCAAAACGGCCATCGCTCAGTATAAATGCTAAGACCCTATGCGAGATCGCTAGGTAGTTTTCAGCGACAGCCGTAAGAAAGGGTATCTTTGTGTCACCGTTTGTATATCCACTTACAGGTACGCTACCATAAACTAACGCAACCTAAAATACGCCATAATGACAATTGGATAAAACTCACGTAACATAAAACTGTGACAGCAAGCCCCTCAGTATTTATTTTTTTGTAATTTTGTCTATGGGAGTATTGCTTGCGTTCTATTTTCGAGTGGTTAGATGTAGTACATGTGTGCCAAATGCCGTGTGGTTATATCGGCATTATGAAATAAGTTATCTGTAGTTGAAAATCATAAAAAAAAAAACAAATGACGGCGATGACCCGTGCGCAATACGATATATATTCTCTAAAAATGCAAAAATGCACCAAAGCACATTAGGAGCTGCAGCGGACCGCAATGCAGTAACTAATTGTTTCAGAAAGATTCAAACGAATTTGAATTTGAACTGTTTCCACCATAGATATTTTTTTTACACAGCATAAACTCACTGCATGTTGTAAGACCTATAATGTAACCTGTGTATCACAAATAAACTGTTTGATTTGATTTGATTTATATTTCTATGGTTTCCACTAAGGTTTCCAATCCAGTGCAATGACGCTTGCGCACATTTTGGCGGGCCGCGTCGCAACGCAACGCATTGCAAAAATTCTTCTGCATCTCTTTAGTAATACTTATTAGTCCTCCAGACCGTATTTCAGCCATGGTGGCCAATCGTAACGGAGACTAGCCTTCGGCGCGGGAGATATTATAGTTCACAGGGATACTCTCTCTCTCTCATATTCTGATGGGACGGCAACTAATCAAAGGACCAACGGCTTAGCGTGCTTTTCGAGGCACGGGGGTCAAACCGCCGACTTCCAAACTCCGGGCTGTTACTCAGAAATTTCTATTGGAAAAACCCAATAATCTAACACTATGCCCGACCTGGGAATCGAACCCCGGACCCCACGCTCAGCAGTCGCGCTTGCGACTACGAGACCAACGGGGCAGTCGATCACCTTAGTGCATTTTATACTATCAGCGCCCTGCGGTTTCGCCCGCATCATAAGTGTCGATCCCGTGGCAATATCGGGATAAAAACTATTCTATGTCCTTCCCCGGGATGCAATCTATCACACCGTATCTTCCGTTTAGTGGTTTAGGCGTGAAAAGGTTACATACAGACAGACAGACAGTTACTTTCGAATTTATAATATTAGTATAGATGAACCATCACACACTACTTACAGGGTTGTCAAAGTTATGGCAGCATGCATATGGTTACAATTTCTGACTGCATTAGCTGGTCCTACCGACCGAAAACTGCAGGCATTAGGGTGAATGGGTAGTTGAGACCGCGAAATTCAATTTTTCTTACGTTTTTTGCAATTAGCAGATCAGTGTCAGGTTGTATCTTTATCAAAATATGATTCGCGACAATAACAGGTACATATTTAGAGAATTATACTCATTAATACATCTTTCTAAGTTAGATTTCTACCATTAACACTTTTCCATAGGAGATTGGTGGTTGGTGGTACAAATCTAACATAAATAGATATATTAATGATTCTAATGATTATAATTCTCTAAATATGTACCTGTTATTGTCGCGAATCATATTTTGATCAAGCTACAATCTGACACTGACCTGCAAATTGCAAAAAACGTAAGAAAATTTGAATTTCGCGGTCTACCACTATCCATTCACCTTAAGACTGAGTTCGGACCGAAAGTTTCGCCTCTATTACTTCGTTAATCTATGCCATCGGCCTACTTTTATATTTTGAATAGAATGTTGGTGTAAAGGGGATTCGTGTCAGCTGTTCTCGTAAGCAAATGTTTTTTGTTTTGATGACCTAAAATGGCTTTGGAGTGTCCGTGTTCCATCGTTAGAGACGGGGCTTGATTTCCGATTGGCGACTATTTGTAGACTATTGAACTGTCCTGGTATTTTTTGCACATAATCAAACTCGAACTCAAAGCATTTATTTCAAATAAGCCTTGTACAGGCACTTTTGAATTGTCAAAATTAAAATAGTCTGTCAGTTAGTCAGAAAGTTGAAGCTAGTTGCCCATTCCAAAACGTAGATAGATAGGTAGAACGGGCAAGAAACTCCATGGACACTCTTTTAAATCAAGATATTACAAAATCCTGGGTACATTATTCTTGTTGCTTCTTTAAGTGAGAACAATGTAAAAAAGACACAAATGAAGAAACAATTCAAGACACAAGATTAAAAATAAGCCTTGGCAGTTAAGAGATGACCAGTCTCAACCGACGGCGCCCGTTCACGAACATGACGCGTGGATCAGCACCATCCAGCTCAACCAATCTACTTTCTTTATTAAGGGGCTTACATGACGTGGTACTGTCGGACTGCATAGAAAAGAAAGAGAAGCGCGATGATACAACGCTGGTAATTTATTGCAAAATATGAAGCAATTATTTAATTACAAAAAATCTATTTTTTGGACGAAAAAATTAAAAATATTTTAGTATGTTGCTTGTAGAATAATCTGACAAAAAATCGGAATGATTGTATGTATGTTTGGAAAGAAAGTTTTTAGAGATAGCTTCATGATTCTTTTCTATCGTATCAAATTAGTTAACATAGAAACACCAATCGAAAGTCGCATCAAATTCTGTCAATAAGTTTCAAGTGACTTTAGGAAAGAAGGAAAACTTAAAAAAAAAATAACAGTGTCACTCCGAGAGTGCCAACAGAAGTGAAAACACAACACAAACAGAATACTTTGCCATCACTCACTGACTTATCGGATATACATTAAAACCGAGTACATCGCGAGGACAGCCGAACACATCCGAAGCGGGTATTTTTTTAATCGCCGTATAAACAAAACACGCGCGGTGTCAGTGGCGCGAGTTCAATGGTTTTTTGCCATCTCAAAAAACGCCCAACGCACTTAAAAGAAGTTTTCACTTCAAAAAATGTTTCGGATTCAGTAAGAAACGTTGTAAATATAAAAGCAAATATTTACAAAGTAGAAAAATTCTGCTGTACTTATTTTTTTTATTGAACATGAATGAGTAATAGTTCTTTGTCATTGGCATGTACAGAAGTTTGGCAAACATTTTTTACAGAGCTCGTTTTCAGTCTTCACACGAAACTTGCTAGGTTTTTCATTAGTTCTTGCCGTGGGAACAGCGAGGCTAGATGGATTGCCCCATTCGTCGCCACATCGGGCGTTTCTTTAATTTGCACTACACTGCAGTGACAAATGAATAGCGACAATGAAATTGTGCCAAAAAATTGTAGTACCTACCTAATTGTTTTGATACCCAGTGCCTTTTTTTTCTTGTTGAGCACATCTTTGACGAAAATTGTTGATCGAAGTTAGGGTCTCATAACACTGGCGATTTGCAAGCGAGTCCAAAGAGAGGCGAGTGTGCAGCGAGCTCACCGCGACTTCACAGCTAGCCACCTCGCTCAACTCGCTTTGGACTCGCTTGCAAATCGCCAGTGTGACCCTTACCGAACAAATAAAAAATTAAAAGAAAAGAATAGCCGATTTAATACCTAGAAAATTTAACGGTTTCCCTAAGGATGGAGACCTAAAATAAGAAGAAAATCGCTCTATAAACAAAAAAAAAACAATAACAATACCAAATATACATACATACATATCTTCAAAAACTACTCCTCAAGATTCAGGAAAATAATTAAATTAACCCAAAGAGCACAAAACAATTACTTTATAAATTCTTCCAGTAACAAATCAAAAGCGTCTTGGCGTATTATAAATAGCAAAACACGCAAGACTGAGCCAATATGTAAAATCAAAATTCAAGACACCGTCATTAGTAACCCCTCAGAAATAGCCAATGCATTTAACAACTTCTTCATTGATCAAATACGATCTAATACTCCACCAACACATGTACCTACTGGTTTAAGTAGCAACATGCATTCAATTTTCATGTCGCCAGTGCTACCCCAAGACGTAATAAGGGTAATACAGACATTAAAAAATACTAACAGCGTAGGGTATGATGGCATAGATACAAAAGTCATAAAATTCGCGTGTAATAATATTGCCGTACATTTATACCAGATTATAAATGTATGTATTAGCTCTGGAACATTCCCGAATGGTCTAAAAACAGTTATTGTAAAACCACTTTTCAAAAAAAACGATAAAGAGAGTTTAGTTAATTACAGACCCATTGCCCTAATTCCCATATTTTCAAAAGTCATCGAAAAAATAATCTATGAATCCATCAATAAGTTTTTAGGTAAATATAATATTTTATGTGATGAACAGAAAGGTTTCAGAAAAAACAAAGGTATAAATATTGCTATCTACGACTTGCTAATTGTCATAATGGGGAATTTTGATAAAAAAATACCAATCTGCGCAATCCTTACAGATATGACAAAAGCTTTTGACTGTGTCCATCACGAAACCCTGCTAAATAAGCTTTACATGTACGGAATAAGAGGAAACGTACTAGATCTTCTTAAGTCATATCTAAGTGACCGCAAACAACACACGGAAATTTCTAAAATATGCACCAACACTAGGCGTGAGAAAAAATATAAATCCGAAGCAAGAATAGTAAGACATGGCGTACCTCAGGGTGGAGTTCTTAGCTCACTCTTATTTTTGCTATACATAAATGACCTACCTAATCACATTAAACACCCCATGGTCTTATTCGCTGACGACAGTACCGCATTAATTAAATGTACAGACATTCATAAATACGAACATGACATCAATTCTACACTTAATGACATTGTGAATTGGCTGGACGAAAATAATTTAGTAATCAACCTGCAAAAAACTAACGTAATGCACTTTTATCAACGCACATCGGTACCGAATGTAGTGATAGAATATGATAACTGTAGAATAGACCAAGTAAAAGTTGCGAAATTTTTAGGTATTCTTATAGATAGCCAGTTGACTTGGAAATCTCAAGCAGAAGAGGTATGTAAAAAACTGAGCGTATCGGCGTATGTCCTTCATAATCTTACAAAAAAGGTCAACATTGCCACAACAGTAGTTGCATACCACGATCTAGTAGCGTCCATTTTAAGATATGGAATAATCTTTTGGGGAAACTGTACTCTGCGAGGACAGGTGTTCAAAGCCCAAAAACGTTGCATAAGGGCAATACTTAGCATGAAAGTGACGGATAGTTGCGTTCCTATGTTTAAGTCCCTAAAACTGTTAACGTTCCCAAGTATGTATATTTTAGAAATCGCACTCTTCGTTAAATGTAACATGAACCTTTTCACTTCAGTGTTGTCAGAATCTAGGAAGAGACCTATAAGAAGTCAGTATAAATACTTACTAAATGTTGAGAGATGTAATACTGCTTTGTTCAAAAAAAGTGTTTTTAGCATGGGCCCAATAATTTTTAATAAAGTACCCAATATAATTAAAAATGACACAATACAAAATTTTAAAAAGAGACTGACATTACTATTGATTGAAAAATGCTATTATTCAGTAAATGACTTTTTAAATGACATGGACTTATGTATTGAATATAATTTAACTAGAATTTATTTTTATTTATGTATTGTGGATGTGCTATGTAACGAATGTTTTAATGTTGTAATTTTATTTTATTTCCTTTATTTTATTTTATTTTCAATTTAGTGAACAATTTAATTAATGTTTGCATGCCTTATTGTACAAGGCTCACCCATCTTATTGTAACATCTTATTTTATGTACCTGCAATCTATGCAAATAAAATTTACTTTACTTTACTTTACTTTACATAGGAGAATCTCACACCTTTCCCCATAGGGGCAGGTAGAAACTACAGAAAACCACCTGCTACGAACCTTACATACTCCTTTTGCCTCGTTTACGTTCATACAGCAGCAGGCCAATTCCCGCAATGAAAAACGTTCAACATCTAGTCGCAATCTCATCTCGGCGACGATCAAATGTCAAAAATGCAGATAAACGCTATATTTTCGACAGATTGTGACTGAGATTTATTTGTTCACTAGCTGCGCCCCGCGGTTTCACCCGCGTAAATGTCGATCCCGTGGGAATATCGGGATGAAAAGTAGCCTATTATGTTAATCCAGGGTGTCAGCTACCTCCATACAAAATTTTATCGAAATTGGTCCAACCCTTTGAGCGTGAAGAAGTAACAAACATATAAACACACACACACACTCACAAACTGTCGCCTTTATAATATTAGTGTGATTAGCACACATACAATTGTTTTAACAGCTGATACCCAAGCTAACAAAAGTAGTCATGAATTGCTAATTGTCCAGTCCCAAGTAACGGGTCTGGATAAAAGCACAAGTAACAATAACAACATATCCAGTGTCACCCTCTGGAATTCCGCCAAAGAGCAAGAAAATATGTCCAAACGCCGAGAGACACTAAACATAATACACATATTTTGTTCTTAAAATTACCGGAATTGCCCCTTTGCTCATACAAGTGCGCCGAAACCAATACCAAATAATATACCCAGGACAAATGTTTGTGTGATGAGCATGATCATTTGTTCTGTGTCTGGGTGTAATTTATCTATATATGTATGTATTTAGAAATATATAAGTATGTTTATCAGTTGTCTAGTACTCATAACACAAGCTCTGCTTAGCTTGAGACTAGACGGCGTTGTGTGATAGTTGTGGAATATTATTATTATTATTATTATACCTAACTAACTGACCCGGCGAACTTCGTACCGCCCCGCCAGCCGCTCTGCCCCCGCTTTTTAAATCTCTGATAGCTTCAACGATTTTAATTTTAATGATATGCTGTAAAGGGCAATTTTGATCTCCATAAAATGCACAACGTATTTAATGTATCTAATTAGATAAGGAATAATACTGTATTGTTTAAAATAGCTTGGTAAATAACCCATCACTTTTTTGTAATATGTAAAAGATAAAAATGGTTACTGTGGGTTATCCTTAGGAGATAAACATTTACCATTGCGGACTTTTTTTTTATTACCGACTTCAAAAAAAAGGAGGTTATCAATTCGATACGTATGTATGTAATATTATTGGAATTGCATTATATTCACATATGATGATCTATTAGGGCTTCCAAACAAATATACAAAATTTCATAGACGTATGTATGTTTGTCCACGCATATCTCCGGAACTATTAATCGAATCGTGACCAATTTTTTTTTATTGGCTTACATTTTCTTCAACTTAGGGAACAGTGCAAGTTTCATCAAGATCGTTTCAGTAATTTTCAAGATATGGACTAATACGTGTAAGTGTGACGGCCTGGCTTATTGATAAGAGCTACGGGTGTAGTGTCAAAGGGAAAACATCTCAAAACCTTGGTCAAATACTAATGCAAAAACTAAAAATTACGAAATAAAAAGTAATTTAAAAAAATTAAACCGACTTCAAAAAGAAATTAGCTTAAAATTATGAAATAACTTTAATTTCGGAAGTCGGTGGCATAAAACTAAAATACAGATCCCAAGACACCGACTTCCGAAATTAAAGTTATTTCATAATTTTAAGTTAATTTCTTTTTGAAGTCGGTTTAATTTTTTTAAATTACTTTTTTGATATTTTTAAGATATACAATTCCGTAGTACATTAATCTGATCTCGTAAGGTTTACCCAGTGTTTGCAATGTAAGCGCACAAAAATATGTTTGTTACGACATCACATTACAAATCTTTGAATTTCTCGGCTTTCCTCTACTATAATATACATGTACCTATTATACATATAAATTGTCCTCTTGAATCACTCTATATAAACCGCATCAAAATCCGTTGTATAGTTTTAAAGATCTAAGCATACATAGGGACAGACAGCGGGCAGCGACTTTGTTTTATACTATGTAGTGACAGTGGTAGTGATATCCTATGCCTCTAATTCAGTAAAAAGAACCTGGACGACACAAACGCAACTTCACAGTGGTTTCATTAGTTCCCTGGAACTAAGGTCTAAGACGGATCGCCCCCATTCGTCTCCATATTGGGCATTTTCTTTAATTTTGTCCCGTAACTATTGCGGTGCGTCCACCATTTGTTACTTTATCAATGTCAGGGGCGGCCTGGGAAATCCATAGTGTTACTTTGATCGTGGAGTTCTTTAGGATACAGCGTGTATTAGAAAGGTGTAGTCAAACCTAAAGCCTCGTGGTCCCGGCTGTCATTCGTGGATGAAGTGAAGTCTGACAATCAGTCTTACCAAGGGTTATCGTATTACCCACTAACTGGATTGTGGAAGTCAGATAGGCAGTCACTCCATGTAAATTTCAGATGCATCCGCTTAGACTGGAAGCCGACCCCAACATAGTTGGGAGAAGGCTAGGCAAATGGATGATTCTTTGTTGATGATCATGGCGATGAAAAACTGTGGCAAAATGCGGAACGAATTATAATAAATGTTTTAATGTCTCGTTAAATATGTATACCTACAAAGGGTTTAGGATCTTCTCTTATTTTTAAATCAAATTTTGTTTGAGAATGTTTTTATCAACATACATTTCCTCTTTCTTTACATTATTCATCAATTATTGTATTGGTCTTCATTTACGAAGTTAAATATTTAAGTACCCAATTTAGGGTCAGACAAATATTTACTTATAGTAACAAATACTGACCTAGAAACTGCTACGTTCAGTTTCTAAAGCAATAATGAAGCCATCAAACAATTATATTATTGTGTGTCTGCTAATATACAAGGGTCCTTCCTAGTTTCAAACTTGTTTTATTGGTTCATACATAGTCAAACAAGTTTGTTAGAATTGTTAATAGTAATAGGTTGTTGTGAACGGAGGTGTTACGTGTTTGTTCAACAAATATATGGAAGAAAGTTTGGTAAACTTATACGTAGCAGACGAAAAGAAAATGGAAAATTAAATCATATATTTCTTTTCCTATTTGTAGCAAAATAAAGAGTTTTTAGACCATCTATCTCGACTAATAATAAAGCTGAACACATAACCACCCAAACCCATAACCCAATATCTTTGTTTCCATATCCTGCAATAGTCCTACACCAACCGGGGGTTGTCCTTGGGTGCACTTGCATAATGCGAACAAAGATAATCGTCGGCTGGTGCCTCATTTCATTAAAAACGTCTAACGGGCCTCTGCGAGTTGGCTTTGGCCCCTCGTACGCCTTCCAAAGGTCCGGGACCCCAGGGTCCCGAGAAATATCAAAAGCTGTACACATTGTTTGTTTGAATGTACTAACCTCTAAAACGTTATACCAGTCGAATTTGAAATAAAATGTTTTACATTTGACAGCCCAATTCTTAAACATTACGCCTGGAATTTTGGGAGCTGAGCAAAACACAGAGAGAACGCTAAGCGGAATCGTAGTAATAGCGCGGGCAGGCAATGCGATGCGACAGGGTAGGTCCAGGAAACAATAAATTACACACGCTACTACAGATTTTCAACTTTATCGCTAAAGCTTATGATTCAAAAATTTTTGGTAAAATTTGACAGTTTTGGGTAGCTTGATGTGCTGGCGTCTGTACGTTGTATGTCATAGACTAAACTTTATATTTCATGTGACATACAATACATACATGTGTTATACCAAACTAGCTTCTGCCCGCGTCTTCGTTCGCGTGAAGGTTCTCGTTTTTGCATAAAATATAGCCTATGACACTCAGGGATAATGTAGCTTCTCATTAGTGAAAGAATTTTCGGGATCGAATCAGTAGTTCCGAAGATTAGGTACCCCCTACAACCTCACAAACTTTCATCATCATCATCATTTCAGCCGAAAGACGTCCACTGCTGGACATAGGCCTCCCCCAAGCACCTCCACTTCGATCGGTTCTGTGCTTCTCCCATCCAACGGGTTCCTGCGGCCTTCACAAGGTCGTCGCACCACCTTGTGGGAGGCCTTCCAACACTACGTCGTCCGGTACGCGGTCGCCACTCCAGAACCTTTCGGCCCCATCGGCCATCTGTTCTGCGAGCAATGTGCCCTGCCCACTGCCACTTAGGTTTGGCAATTCTTCGGGCTGTGTCGGTTACCTTGGTTCTCCTGCGGATCTCCTCATTCCTGATTCGATCACGCAGGGAAACTCCAAGCATAGCCCTCTCCATTGCCCTTTGACTTTTAGCCTTCTTATAAGGTCATTTATAGATATCCATTTCGTTAAGTAAAAACAAATTCCTAGCTTAATGCTCAAATCTAAAAGGACCAGACTAATATCAATATACTCATAACGTCTGCGGTGGGTGCAGCAAGTCTTCGGCGAAAACTTATAGCCGCGTGACTGGTTCCTATAAAACCTATTTAATTCTAAGGCAAGGTACACCGGGTGAACCAAGGAGGGAAATAAACATGGATAGAAACGGGAATAAGGAGTGCATGTGGAAGTAAAGATGTCTTCGTGTAAAAAGAACGAGTGTAGTAAAAAAGCTTCCAAGTGCGAATCGGACTTCCACACGAAAGGTTTCCTACCACAAGGTAAAAAACGCCGCAAAAAATTCCTTTCTTGTATTGAGATCCTCTTCAATTTTTAACTTTATTTTATTTCTATTATTAATTTGTTGTTATAGAATAGAATAGAATATTTTTATTTCAGACCGGAGTCCATAGGGTTAGCGGCAACAGAAATACACACTGAAAATTTCAATGCTGATAGACAGACGGACGACGGACAACGGAGGCATAGTATTGGGGTCCCGTTGGCACCCTTTAGGTACGGAACACTAATAATTAAGTAGGTACCTACTTGGAGTAGGTAATTTTTACAGCAGCACCCCAATTACGTAATACACTTTCTTTCACAACCCGAAGGATTTTGAATAAAATTCCTAATCCATTGCTTTTTTCAACAATTCGTCTGCATATCAACGTAAATAACGCAATGAATGTTGTCGAACTGTCAAAATTCATTGCAATAACGCATTTCGGAACACTAATATTACATTCCAAACGCTAGCGTGTTGCGCAATTGCCCCACCGGTTAGGTATTTCATTTACAAATAAACTGGAGATTGAATAAAAAAACTGATTTTAAAATGTTTGAATATGACGTTCAGTCATTTTATCAACTAAATGTGGATGTATTTTATTAAATTGGATGACGTACAAATGAATTAATGATGTTTCAAGCGTACAGCAACACATCGGTGGCAGCGCAGAGGTCATTTTGATTGCATGTCCCTTATCCCCTTGTTAAGAAAAGGCCATTCCTAGGCACCTAATAATAATAATGCTTATAGTTCATACAGGAATAATCGTCGGTTGGTGCCGCATTTCATTAAAATTCCTAAGGGGCCTTTGCGAGTTGGCTTCGGCCCCTCGTACGCCTTCCAAAGGACCGGGACCTCATGGTCCCAAGATATGCATATAAATAAATAATGTTTATAAAACAGGATGTGATTGCCCTATCAGTGAGTTGAGGAGTCCTACTCACAATCTTGCAGCGTCACGAAAATGGACTCCATTTTCGTGACGCTGACGCTTCAAGTCTGAAAGTAATAAAAATAACAAATAATAAGTGTTTATTTCTGACCACAATCCAAACAATATTTTACACACAATATATGTATGTATTCCTGAAAAAATATACAGTGCCACCACATGTAAACTAGTTATTGTAAACTACCAGTTTTAGGAGAAAGAGAGTAGTCTGGAGTGATTCCTTTCACTGGAAACCACAGAAGGCTTAGCATAATCAGCCTTTAATGTTACAACTGATGGGATACAGACTTCCTCTCAGTGAGAGAGAGCATGCCATCCACCACGCGAGAGACCAGAGCGGATTGGTAGACGTCAAATGTCTTCGAATTTTTAGTACTAGGACATTCTGGTTTTCTCACGATGTTTTCCTTTACCGTTTTAAAAGTACTACATGCTATATAATTGTTGTAAACTACCAATCAATCTAATTATTGTAAACTACCAGTTTTTGGAGAAAGAGAAAGTTCTGAACTGATTAACCTTTCACTGGAAACCACGCAAGGTTTATGAAACAATTAAATAGGTCAATAGGTAGGTGTGTTCTAGTTTGAAGCATAGGAAACATTTCATAAACTTCAAACTAGAACAAGCAACAATATAATTATATAATTATGCCGTTTATTAATAATGTCGAGAATTGATGGGCTTTCCTGGAAACTAGTTCCCTGCAGGAGGGCCCGAGTGTTTATGTTTTTACATAATTATTACACACTATACAGCGGTCGTTGACCTCCCAAAAAAAACCATCAAATCTTTTTATTTTATCATGTTTAGATATCGATACTCATCGCATCAACGGAGTTTAGCTACCCAATAAACACATTGAAGGACACTGACCGAGACACAATAGAAGTTTTATTGTTATTACGTCGAGAGGCGTTAAGTGTCCCGCAAAGTGTTAAAAATAACCCTGTTTAAGTAAACGTGTGTCGTCCACCGTGCAAGGTATGTGCTTTGATTGGTAAGCCAAGCATGTGTGACGTGTGCCCAGGCGCGCATCCACATCCATATCCATATGATACCAATCCATACTTATTATCCTAACTTATATTACAAATGCGAAAGTTTGTTTCTTTGTTTCAAAGTCAAATCATTTATTTCAAATAGGCACATTAAAGGCACTTTTGAACGTCAAAAACTACAACAAAAAATAGAATTGATTGTAGTCGCCCTTTCCAAAAGGTAGTTTTCGTATGGAGAAGAATGGGAAAGAAATTCCACCGTTACTCTTTTATAATGTTTTACAAGGTTTGTTTGTTACCTACCGTAATGTCGAGTCCGTGAGTCGCAGTACAGTTTTGTCGCACAAGCGTTAATCGCACATCCATTTGTCGAGTTCACGTAGCACACTCGCTTTTCACGCCTAAACCACTGAACCGATCATCCTGAAATTTTGCATATACGTTGTCAGGTGTACAGAAACGGACATAACACCTTTCATCCCGAAAAAAAGTGCTGTTCTCGAGGAAAACAAGATTAACGCTATTATGATAAAAGATGGCTCCACGTGTCTTTCGATCGACGTTTCGTATTCCCCTTTTTTCTTCTCAAAAACGATTCAATTATTTTTTACATTAACATTTTAAGAAAGAGTATGTTTAGGTTCCTATATTTTTTTTTTATGTTAAAAACTTTTCTAATTTGTCTGGTAATCCTCAATTCACGGCGGTTAGAAATAGGGCATTTTTGCAATTTTTAGAGTGTCATATTTTCTTTACTAATTAGTTGCTGAAAAAAAGAAAATCACAGGGACGGATTTACAGCAGACCTTGATTTTATAATTATAAAAAAAAACTTTGCTCCAGGGGCATTATTCAGGAAGAAAAAACGGGAATACAGTTGTATGGAGAATCGCACGCCCAGTTCCCTCTTAACTGCCACAGATATAATGAGGTCTAGATACACAGCGCCGGAAGAAAAGCGAAGTTATTATATTTTGAAAAGCGGGTAATTTCCTCTTTCATAGAATTTATCTTGTCTAAATAAAGCAAATATCTGTTTAGCACACATTCTTGTTTGTGGCCAGCTTGTTGAAAAGTTTATTACGAAAATTAATGGTTTCCTTTGTGGCCTTGTAATTTTAATTACGGGTATTGTTTGTTGTTATTGTAACATGAAGGATTTTTTTATTTAAGTATTTTCAAACAAGATAATTATCTCTTTTGTTGACTGTACACATTATCTTGTTGAGGAGATAATGTGATGTGTGAAGTTTAGTAAGAAACCGATAGATGTTCTCGAATAAAATTTAACTTTTTTTATTAATAGAAAAAAGTTATTTAAAAAAAATTAAATCGACTTCAAAAAGAAATTAACTCAAAATTATGAAATAACTTTAATTTCGGAAGTCGGTGTCTTTGGGTCTGTATTTAAGTTTTTTGCCACTGACTTCTGAAATTAAAGTTATTTCATAATGTTGAGTTAATTTCTTCTTGAAGTCCATTTAATTTTTTCGTTTTGTTTTGTTCGTAATAAGTAGGTAGGTAATAGTTTTGTTGTAAAAGTTGCACTAGAATTTGACGAAGGTTTTGAGATGTTTTCCCTTTGACACTACGCCCGTAGCTCGTATCACTAAACCAGGCCGTCACACTTACAGGTATTAGTCCATATCTTGAAAATTACTGAATCGATTTCGATGAAACTTGCTAAGTTGAGGTTGTTGAAATGTAAGCCAATAAAAAAGAAATGGTCACGGTCCGATTTATATTTGTTTGGAAACTCTAATATATTGCAATATGTGAATATAATGCAATTCCAATAATATTACATACATACGTGTCGAATTAATAACCTCCTTTTTTTTGAAGTCGGTAAAAAACAAATACCTAAAAATCAAATAAAAAAAGTGAAAAGTCCGATGTAAGAAATTAGCATTAAGTGTCATCCCTCACGGCTGCACGAAAAACATAGTAAGGTAGATCTTCATCTTCACTTAAAATTTATGGAACAGCATTTTTTTTTAAATAACCGTTACCGAAATTTTTCGTCATAATCATGCACTAAATCCATCCCTGCCACAACTGTATATTAATTGCTTCTGTCTTTCATCTACTAATAATAATCTATTTTATACAGCATTTTCTTTTAACACAGATAGCATAGATAGGTACATTATTTACAACAATTCGCTACAACAAACTTTGATACACCTATCAAAAACCGACCAGACAATTTTCTCCACCAAGGCATGAAACCTTACAACATTATTTCCCCTTATTACCTCATCAAACTGAATGGCTACCACCCAATGAGGATAATCAGAGCTTACACAAAAAAAAAAAACAAAATAGCGTATCGAATATCAATATTAGGTACGTCATATCCGAATCCGATATGGCAGTTTTCAATTTAGGAAATCCGTTGGGTACATATGTGTGCTTTTTGTTGTTGTGTGCTGCACAGATTATGAGGCTGTGTCCACTAGTGATGCCCGTTAACAGTATTTTAAAACTTTTTAACAAAAACATTTAACCGCCGATAAAACTGAAAAGCAAAAAATAATAAACCTTTTTTATTTAACCTTAATAACTTAGTTCTTAAGCTAATGTTACTAATACCTGAGTAATTTTGAGTCGGCGCCAAATATCAATGAACAAAGATCACTGGTGTCGATGTCGCGCCGCGCCGCGGCGCATCACGCTTTAATTTGTTTGAATATCGAACTAACGTGCGATCCAGCCGGCGCGTGGCATTGAAAGTTATGGGCAGAGAACGACCCCGCAAGGTTGCCCATGATTAGCTGCGCCGTGCTCCACAACCTGGTGATCAGTTGACCGTATCGGCGGGAAACGAATCGCCTACTCACCGAGATCCTGCTGCAGAACCAACTGAGCCCATTCCATCGACCTCACGAGAATAACTGCAAATACAGCCAAGTCACGATCTACAGGGGGAAGATAACCCATTAGTATAAACGGTGAGTAACTTAATTCAATAATTCCAAATAATCCGACGAGTACTTTTAATAAATCTACGAGAACCTCCGAGAACTCTACGAGAACCTCCGAGAACTCTATGAGAACCTCCGAGAACTCGACGAGAACCTCCGAAAACTCTACGAGAACCTCCGAGAACCTACTAACTACTAACATTGATATTCACAAACTTACATAACAGTTGTGTTTATGCAGCAACTAAGATAGACAAGTTGCTTACAGATGCACTACTCAGAGAAGTTCTTTCTATTCTTGCAGGTCAATGAGATTCGACGAGAACCTACGAGAACCTACGAGACTCTACGAGAACCTACGAGACTCTACGAGAACCTACGAGACTCTACGAGACTCTACGAGAACCTACGAGACTCTACGAGAACCTACGAGACTCTACGAGAACCCACGAGACTACGAGAACCTACGAGACTCTACGAGAACCTAGGAGATTCTACGAGAACCCACGAGACTCTACGAGAACCTACGAGACTCTACGAGAACCTACGAGACTCTACGAGAACCTACGAGACTACGAGAACCTACGAGACTCTACGAGAACCTACGAGACTACGAGAACCTACGAGACTACGAGAACCTACGAGACTCTACGAGAAGCTACGAGAACCCACGAGACTCTACGAGAACCTACGAGAATCCACAACTTACGAGAATCAACGAGGCTGGTGCAGAGCGCGCACCGCCTGTCAGTATGGCCGTATCGGCGCTAACAACGAGAATAATTAAGATTAATAATCTGATTTCTAAAAATTAGTTCATAAATCATCAATTGATCGAGTACTTTGAGTTTATTATGATGTTAAATTAACGTTAAGCAGAATGTTATTATTTCTCTTATTGTAATTTCAATACTTAACCTAAAAACTTGAGAAACACGTGCACGTGCGCCGAGCCCTATAAATACGGCCGCACTGTCGGCGCTCGGTCATTCGTGCTCGAGCTGTCGTACAGTACGGACCTCTCTGGGACGTCGTTACGCTGCCCGTTGAATATACGAAGCTTACCTACTGCTCGTGAAGTTTTATTTCGAGGACCCAAACATGAGTCATCATCAGGAAGTCAACAATTGTGACGTCAGCAATGCTGACGTCACACTTTTTAAAAACACTACGGTGGTACCTTCTCTGTCAAATAAAATGATTGATCACGCCTCTAATCCCCGAAGGGTCGGGCAGAAGGGTACCATAGTACATCCACGTTTCGCCAGTTTTTTTTTAAATAAGTTAGTATAAGGTACCAACCACAAACCAAACATAGGACTACACTGTTATCGGTACAGTCAGCGTCAGAGAAATGGAACCCCCCCCAAGACTTAAAGACTATCGCCCGAGCACGCTCGGGCCCGCCATCGCTCGTCGCTCGAGCGGCGCGGCGCGGCGCGGCGGGCGGCGGCGCGGCGGCGCTGGCGCGTCACGTGAGCCTTGAGCAGCTCCCTCCCCCGCCGCCGCACCCATCTCTGCCCGAGCGCATCCAACGGTCCGCCTCAGATATTATTTGCAAGTTTCATTCAAGTTTTTAATAATTCATTAAGGTATTTTTTCGGCTTCCTTCTGGCCGAACCGTATACCAAGAATAACTTACAAAAAGACACTTTGCGTGCGATTAAGATACGAACCCGCATCACCAGGCGCCAGCCGATCATCGAGACCGTGTCTTATACTACTAGGCTATTGGCTCAGTAGTCAACCTCAACGAAAATTGGAATAGTATTACTCCATAAAACGAACAAGGTTATTAACGGTCTAATCTTCTAGATAATAAGGTTTAAATTTCAACTTTCGTTTTATATTTAATACCTTAGTTTTACAAAATGCAATACGCATTAACTCCTCAATTAACTAAAAGATAAGGTTGAAATTAGCTTGTTTGGTTGAATATAATGTGTTGATTCCGATTGTTGCACTACCGTCATTTTACTTCAGAAACTTAACTGCTGTATGAACTGCGAGTTAAGGTTGAATTTAGAATACTTCTTCGCTTTATTTAGTAAACTGTGATTGAGGGTATAATTATTTTTTAAATGGTTTCGTTTTCATGCCGATTCGCTTGTGTGTAATTATCTTTGTCGTAATATTATCAAATTTATTAAGTTTTTGACCAGTTGATTCTATTAACCGATGGTATGGTTTGATTAACAACTTTTTTGAAGGCTAAAATTGTTGTTATCTGGGAACAGGAACAAAGCATAAAGAAAATAGCACGAGTTATGGGCATAACGGTAAGATTTATGTTATACTTCCACATATTACCTATTTATTGTTGCAATAATGTTGCATTATTACTTACTAGTTGGATGTTTTTATGTATTTCTAATATTATTATTTTCATTGCAGAGAAAAACAGTTCGTAGATGGATACAAAGGTATCAAGCGACGGGTGATGTGAAATGTGATCGCCAAGGCCAGAGAAAATACAAATGGAGCGACAACGTAATATTGTGAAAGTTCATTTAGTGGCACCCTTCAAAACTTCAAGAAGTGATAGACTGTGACATCCTCTCCGTTATTATAAGGCAATTTACTCGGCAGATTGATTGTGTAACGTATCTGATAAAATTGCGTTGGAACATATATATGAGCAAGTGTTATTAATTCCCAATATTTGTGGGATCCTTATCTCGTAGTTAATCAAAAACAAACAACCTTTATAATTATTATCAATCCAGATAATCTGGTTTACAAGTAGTCTTGTAATGTATTAACGATGCACCATCTGACCTCACATATTTTTCTAATGTTGTGTTAAATAAGGGTTATTAGAAAATGTGATAAAAGAGAAAGATGTATATTGCTATACTATTATAGTTTAGCATGTTGATTCTTCCTCTGTAATTCACAGACACAAAAGACAAAAGTTCTTTTTTTTTAAAGGTCTTTTCCGATAAGTAAGTATAAAAAAAATCTGTTTTCACAACTTTAAATAAATAAATATTATTGTAGTTATGTTTCTATAAATATATATATAAACGAACCTTTATCTAGTGTTAAACGTTCTAAACCTCATCCAGGGTATCTCTTTTGTGTTTAGTTAATATTCTAAGTAAATAACCCCAATTTAACACAGATCGAAAACTGTATACTCAACCTGGAAGTGGATTCCATGAAGTCCTAGAAATGTAATTAGAAAAATAAATGAATATTGTTTATCAAAATGCCTAGCTTTTATTACAAACCTCCATTTGATTTCTTAAATAATAATTAACGAAAATCACCTAATAAAGAAACTAAAAAAAGGGTAAATAAATAAATAAATAAAATAAAGGAAAAAGAAATCTTCTCATCCGCGGATTTGAACTCGTGACCACCGCATCGCCAAGCCGCAGTGTTAACCATTAGACCAACACGCCACTTACGTTACATTACGAAAAACTTAAATAGGTTTGATGTCAATACCAAGGGGGGTACCTTATTTGTGAAGCGAACTGTACCACCAGGAAAAAACCTTCTAGAATATTCAAACCGGAAAAAATTCAGCATCAGTTTCATATTCCATGAACTGACACTGGTTTCAGATATTCTAAACTGCATGTCCCACAAACCGACAGCCAGTGAACCGCTGACCATACCTTCCATCAATCAATCTGGTCATCCAAGCGTAGCCCACAACGGACTGACCCGAACAAGCTGAGTGACTGGCCCTCTGGCCTTTTAGCGGTTTAATCTAACGTGCGTGAATTTATTCGATATTTTTAACCTATGGAAAAGTCCCCTAAAAATATTTTTCATTTTTCATGCTCGGAAAGTAGTGTTTGTTTGATCCGAATAGCGGGTGGAAGACGCTGCTTCCCACCTTAGGGCGGGAACGACTCATAGTAATTGCTTCCCTCTCTAGGGCGGGAATGAATTTTCAAAATAGAACTAAATTTGCTTAGGTAGTCAGCTACGTTTTTTTTTTTAATAATTAAGAAAATTGCAGCACTCTTCTGAGTTTATAAACAGCCAGTGTTAATTTAAAAAAAAAAACTTAGTAAGTGGGATGGCCCGATACAGCATTATATTGTAGTCTTTGGGTCCGCCGCGGCGGTGAACAGAATCTACCTACTGATGTGGCTGTGACGCGGTGTGTTCCATATTTCAAATTTAAAAGAGATTATTAAATCCCACCAAAAACATTTTCATGTAAAATGTTGCCAAGACGAGACCACATATGGCTCGCAGTGCCAAAAAGTTATCAGATCTCATGTAGAGCCAAGCTTCTAACTCTACACGCCCTAACTTCACAAACTCTACACCTTAGTCAAAATATGTGGCTTGGCCGTCTAAATACCTCGTATGGGAATTGTTTCCTTTCGACCCTTGCATAACAATCTACTATTTCTTCACTAAACTTCACATAGCATAACGCCTGTTTCCCTCGAACTGTTAGGCAGAGGTGTATCTGTAGTACAGAGACGCCAGCACATCAAGCTACCCGAAACTGTCAAATTTTCCCAATCAACTTTGAACCTTATGCTTTAAGCGATAAAGTTGAAAATCTATTAAAGAACTTTGACAGATTGTAGTAGCTTGATGTGCTGGCGTCTGTACATCCACATTTACACGAACACATTAAACTTAATCACAAATGTATATGTGAATAAACCTATCAATGTATTCTAATTGTACGTGGTTCGTTTTTAAGTGCATTCTAAAGTCAAAACGTCGTTATAGTACACACAAAGTTATACATAATGTAACATACGCAAAAATTAATTCTTCTCATTGTTGTGTTATGCAAACATTACCTATTAATTGGGCGGAATTTTCGTCTCAACGTACTTATGTTTCATTTCACATAATTATGCGTAGGTACCCACCCATTCTACAAACCAAAAACGATGACTATTTTGTATGAGAAGTTGTCAGCACGAAAGCCTCTGCTCAGACGCAAGTATTGCTATTAAGATAACAGCAGACTACCCTGCAAACGATACACGTGTAACTATGTAAGTGATTGTGTATACCGGTGCGTGTACAGGCCACGGGTAGGATCCGGGAACGTAACGGAATTGGAGCGAACGGAAGGGGAGATGCGGTTCCGTATTTAAAATAATACGCGTGGGGTGGGGACTTTTAGGTGTTACGATTTTTGTTTTGAATTAAGCGATACCTACCTCAAAACGTAAGACTTGAATGAGATTTTCTAAAATGAAATACGAATTAAAATTTAATTCGGTAGGTTCGCCTCAAGCAAATACTGTCGAACGTTATAATCAAAGCGTGGTTAAATGTTTAGGTATTTTGGTTGGTGAGAGTCAAAGTAATTGGTCTAAAATGTTGCATAAAGTTAAACTTTATCTCAACTCTTGTATTAATTTAGCCACAGGTTTCTTTCTCACCAAACTTCCTTATGTTCTTCGAGACTTGTGAAAATTCACGAACACATGTATCGCCAGAATAACTAAGCCTCCACTTCCTAAGAGCGAATTGCTTAAAAAAAAATAATTAAAAAGTGTTTATTCACAGAAACAATTTTTTACATATTATATTTACCTCCGCCAAACTGCAAAACAGTTTGTGGGCAGACGTAGCTCCTTTTTTTGTAACTATTAACATATTAAATAAACAATTGGTGTCCATCTTCGGATCTTTTCGAGGACCATTGAGGGAGTAGAGGAACCAGATGGCCTAGGAGGCATCGGAGGAGGTCTAGAGATAATGGGACTTACTCTTTACAGCATATCAGAATGATATACAATTTAAGGATGTGGACCATCTTTTGAACAAGTTTCCCATGTGAACAACATAGTACCAGTACTGTAGAGGTTTGATCTTTAATTAATACAGGCTGGCAATATTTTTTGATGGATTTGATTCGAAAGTTTGAGACGTATGTCAGATATAAGAAGATGGATTTTCTTTAGAAAAAGTTTGATATTTACGGTGAAGCTGTAATGTTCGCTTTACTTATAACAATACATTAGTTAAAAGTAATAAGGACGTTTAGTTAAAGCTGTGGAGATCCCGGCTGGATCTTCACAGTACCGAATCGCAAAAAATCTATCAATTTTCCCATTAATAACTTTCTTAATTCAATGCTGACGATATTTTTCCCATGGAGAACGTTGTTCAGTTCTTCTCCGTAGGAAATTACCAATTGGAACCGTGCACCTAGTTTCTGACGTTTCATAAGTGCCCATGTAGGCATATGTGACATAAAATATTTTGATTTTGATGGTCTCTACCACATTCACATGGATTATCACACTTTTCTGATACCCTCTGCCTAGCCTTTTAACAACTATGTTGGGATCGGCTTCCAGTCTAACCGGATGCAGCTGAATACCAGTATTTTACACGGAGCGACTGCTTATCTGACCTCCACAACCCAGTTACCGGGCAATATGATACCCCTTGGTAAGACTGGTTTTCGGGACCAACGGCTTAACGTGCTTTCCGAGGCACATAGGGGTCTTGGAACGTAAACATGGCCCATCCACGGACCCACCGCGGCAAGCGTAGCTTAACCTGATAGATCGACCCGTGCAGCTGTTATTAATTAGCCACAAGCTCCTCTACTTTTCTGATACTGTATTAATAAATTTAAATTAAAGGTGAGGGTCTATCACAAAATCGAAGTCAAAGTTTCTACACTCAACAACAAATTATTAAATGATTTTACGAACTCTAGAAAGCCGCGGTTCAAGAGAGTAGCCACAGCGAATTCGGTTCACCACTTAATTTACAAAACTTAATTCTCAAATAGCAAATATTAATTAACAAATTACAAATGTTACGAACAAGTTCTAAATTAATTTAAAATAGAAACGTACCTAACTGAATCAAACTGGGGCGGAAGTTATTTACTTATTATAACTAGGTGGGTCTAATAGGTGTACCCACGCGTATACGCAATGCCTTCTTAAATTAAAAGTAATGTATTGTACCAGCATTTACTATCAAAGGTATTTTTTTTTTTAAACCCACCACTCAGCCATTGGATGGCAGGAAACGACTGCGCGGCAGGCCCAGAAAGAGATGGCGAGATGAGCTGGACTCCTTCTTAAAGGATTGGCCCACAATTGCAGTAGACCGGGAAAAGTGGAAAGAGGGAAGGGAGGCCTTTGCCCTGCAGTGGGACAACACAGGCTTATAATAACAATAATAATTTCTTCCTGTAAAAAAGTGACAATATTGTTACCGATTTACAACATACTCAAACATAGGTCCCCAACTGTCCAAACTAGAAAGTCGAAAGAAATCTAGTAGATTTTTCCGAGTTCCACTTAGGTACCTACTACGTAGTTCGAAAATTGTAATATAAGTAGGTACTAGGTTTTGCCCGCGGCTTCGCCTGCATTTATGTCGGAAAATATCCCGGTATCGTCATTGGAATGTGTAATCCAGGCAACTATAGGTGTGCCAAATTTCATCCAAATCCATTCAGCCGTTTTCGCGCCAATCTCATAACTTGTAGCAAATACTCAAAAAAAAATCAATGTACAGTTTTGACTTTGTTACTATTTTATTAAACTTGCTTCCATTTATTGATAGGTAGATACCATTTTAAGAAGACATATTAGTTCCTAAGTATAACGTTGCTTATTTTTACCCGCCTGCGTCAGAAGGAGGGTTATGTT
Source organism: Oligia fasciuncula (assembly GCA_963082905.1). Classification (NCBI taxonomy): domain Eukaryota; kingdom Metazoa; phylum Arthropoda; class Insecta; order Lepidoptera; family Noctuidae; genus Oligia; species Oligia fasciuncula. The sequence goes on from OY720390.1 coordinate 16,218,940, forward strand.
TTTTAACATTATTATTAGTTATTTATATTCCTTTAAACTTACGTGCCTGTCGCGTCGCATCGGATCGTTTAAATAATCCCAAATTACACGGTGTAATCATTACAATCACAAACAATAAAATAGCACCGTCCTTTCCCTTTTACATTGGAGAAAATTAAGCTTCCGTAATTACTATCTCAATTTACTTAAAGTGCAAGTAAGACTTGCAAAATATTATAACACAGAGTATGTGCCTGATGGGATTCTCCACGGATATCGAATATCTATGGGATTCCCCATCGGCAAAAAACTTCCGTACAAACTATTATCCCCTATTTACCATCTTTAGGGGGTGAATTTTGAAACTTTCTTCCTTAATGCTCATTTTTGGTACAGACTCATCAAGCTACTATAATCTGTCAAAGTTTAATAGATTTTCAACTTTAGGTCTAAGGCATAAGATTCAAAGTTGATTGGGAAAGTTTGACAGTTTCGGGTAGCTGGATGTGCTGGCGTCTGTATATATACGGAACTATAGTGCAAAATGACATGCTTCTAGTCCCAGTGGTTTAGGTTGTGCGTTGTGGCGAAAGTGTGTCTGTCTGTCTGTTACCTCTTCACGCTTAAACCGCTGAACCGATTTAGATGGGTATATAGATAGTTTGTGTCCCGGGAAAGGACGTAGGATAGTTTTTATCCCGACATTCCTACGGGATCGACACTTATGTAGGTCAAACCGTAGGGCGCTGCTAGTGAATTAATAAATTAACATTCTTATTTAGTAGATTGTTTACTAGCAAGAGACAAGAGCCTTAATAAATCCAGTAATATGAAGATTTTTTCCGCTTTATTACATTCTTTGATCTCACATTATTCGTTAAAGTGGCTTTTGTAAAAGCGAATAAAAATCTCATTGAAGAGAACATCTCACAAAGTCCTTCAGAAAAGGAAGTAAAACAAAAGATAACCCACTTTATCTGCCTGCTCCCAATCAAACGATCCATGCTATATCTACATATACTCGTAAGTACTTGAATAAAAATACAAGAAGGTACTCTACTTTTCCAATAGCAGTAGGAATGTCTAACGACACTTCACTCTATACGTTACTGTTATCTCAATAAATGCAGGTTCCTCTTTTACTGTCTGTCGTCCTCTGATTTACAGCATCCTTGAGAATCGGATGGATTTATGTGTCGTAAGAAAATGGCACACTAGTTGAATGAAAATTTGAAAGAATTTTCTTTTGGGCACCTATACTTTATGGGAGTTTATTTGACCAATGGCCTTAATTATTTACAAGCTGCTGAGTTTATTAAGGGTAATGAGAGGGCTATGCTTGGAGTTTCCCTGCGTGATCGAATCAGGAATTAGGAGATCCGCAGGAGAACCAAGGTAACCGACATAGCCCGAAGAATTACCAAACTTAAGTGGCAGTGGGCAGGGCACATTGCTCGCAAAACAGATGGCCGATGGGGCCGGAAGGTTCTGAAGTGACGACCGCGTACCGGAAGACGTAGCGTTGGAAGGCCTCCCACAAGGTGGTCCGTTGACCTTGTGACGGCCGCAGGAACCCGTTGGATGCGAGAAGCGCAGAACCGGTCGAAGTGGAAGTGCTTGGGGGAGGCCTATGTCCAGCAGTAGACGTCTTTCGGCTGAAATGATAATGATGATGATGAGTTTATTATGCTACTCTGAATCTATCAATGGATGGTTACCATCTTAGTACAACCCACAAGAGTTAAATTGAAACTTAGCTCGGATGACGTAAGCGCGCGATACTGACGCGTCGATGACGGAGTGGTAGTTGTCGAAGAAAGTAAGTGATTTAATTCTATTCTTCTGCCAGTCTGCCAGTCGAAAGTATTCAGAATGCCTATAAAAATACAGAGCATCCGTGGGTGACGATACTTGTCCACCCGAGCAGCCGATGGAACCTGGTCAGCTTCGCTGTTTACCTTGCTGTCTGGATATTTTTTCTACAAATTTCTCGTACAGCACAAGCAGATAAGATTGAAGAAACACTGTGCTTTCAAAAACACAGCAGCTTCTCGATCAGTCAACTAGATTGAGCCTTAGAACAAAGTAGCGTAATAAACCCAAAGTCTCATACACGCGATTTAATTAAACAACTTCTCACAACAATACGAGATACAGCGTTATACCGAAAACAACGCGCACAGTTGTATTCACAGACAAAAACAAATGAACGAACTAAATACAAGCGAACAGGAACATTTCTCCAAAAAGCGGTATATAATTTTAATTAAAGAATGTTGCAGCGATGCAGCGCTAGCTTTTGGATATAAGCTACAGTAGCGAGCTTGTGGTTACACCGAACTTTTGTAATGGGTACAATAGTGAATTTATACGAATGTACTGGTTTTTGTGTGTTTTATTAGGTAGGTATGGTTTTTGACGTTTTTATTTGCTTGAATTATGACATAGTTTGCGGTTGTGGAATGGTGTAGATACTTTTAATTTATTAGGAAAGGATTTTTTTTTAACTTTGATCTAAAAAAAAACAGCAACGCTAAGGGCTGATCTTTCCAACGCCAGATAATTTTATACGAGGAATTATTTTGAATTTTGGACAGCTCTTCCATACAAAATCTGTCAGACGTCAATTTTATTCCACGAATGAAAATTATCTGTCTATTGAAAAATCAGCCGTAAAAAGAACTTGTTGGGGGGGGAAATATGCGTCACATCCACGCAAAACGGACATCGCTCAGCATATTGCTACGACCCTATGCGAGACTGCCAGAGAGCCCTAGCGCTGGTTTTAAGTGACAGCCGGCGTTGTCGTAACAGTGGCGTTGTGTGATCTAATAATCTTAGCTTATTTTTATATCTATTCATCATCATCCACAGCCTGACTTCACCCACTGCTGGGCATAGGCCACTCCTTTCTTGTGCCAATGGCCGTTTTCCACAATACGACGATAACGACACCGACACGTTTATATCGTATCGTCGGCTCGGACTACAACGATATCGTCCAACGATATCGGGACGATAATCAAGGTGACGACGACAACGTTATTATTGAAACTTTGACATGTAATAATGTAAAACAATAACGTCTTGTTGCAACGAAATATAAACCGAGTAGTGCGGGCGATGCGGTGCGGTGGTGGGCAAGCGGCATCCACCCGAGGCCGTCCGGAGGCGCCTGCCCATGCCATTCCCCCCGCGATCTGCTTCACCCGGTACCGCCGATATCGGCACGACAATGTCGCAGTATTTATCGTGTCGTTATCGTTGAATGTGAAAACGGCCAATCGCTCCTGTGCTAGCCTCATCCAGGTTTTGCCCGTGATGGGAACAATGTTGTTGTTAATTTTATATTAGATCCTTTAATTACTCCCACGAAATAGTGACCTGAATCAGAACAATATGTGGTTTTTCCACGATGCATTTCAATATAAGCATGGTGCTGCTGTCTGTGATCGAAATAATTAGGTAATCAACTAATCATACAAGCAAATAAAAAGACTTCTGTCCAGGTATCTGCAACTTAATTTTACTACTAAATAGAAAGAGAAAAAAAGAAAATACGATTATTGGCAGTAAACATGACGCAGAGAAAGAAAACAAAAATAAAACAAAAAAACAAGTTGGGGAAAAATATGCGTCACATCCATGCAAAAATATGCGTCACATCCACGCAAAACATTTTTTTTCCGTTAGCCTGTACTGTCCCACTGCTGGGCAAAGGCCTCCTTCATATTCTTCCAAATTTGCTTGTGCTGTATCTTCTCCGTCCAATCGGTTAAGAACAAGTCCAAATCATCACACCAGCATGTCTTAGGCCTGCCTCGGTGACGACGCGCGACGCCCGTCTTCAGGCACCCACTGTGAGACGACTTTGGCCCATCTGTCTGGATGCATCTTAAAAGTGTGACCCGCCCAGTCCCACTTCAGCCTCGCAGACTTGCCGTCAACATCGGCGATACCTGTCTTGGAGCGTATTCGTGTCGCGAATTTGGTCGGTGAGTTTAATCTTTAACATACTACGCTTACTACGCTTTTTTTTTTCGGATTGTAAATCATTAACTGACCCCTCCCGCTCTGGGTGGAGCGGAAGGGAGTGCCAGACTCTTACTGACTAAAAACCCACCCATGTCCTTAGCCCTTTATGTTCCAGGCCAGCGGTAACCCTTTCGGACAATCCCGCCGACCCGGCAGGCTTCGTCCCTAAGGAGTTGACTTCTTTGCTGCTGACATCTCTTTGAGGCGCGCGTGGAACACGTACGCGCCTTCCGGCACGGGCCTGGTCCTGATCGGACGGTGAGCTACCCATTACTCTCCGCCCGTAGGCCCGCGCCTACGGAGGCCGTTAGTCGTCCCATGGCTCCCGACGCCCGGAGCTTCTCCCGCGGCGGCTGGGACGGGAGGATGTCTCCCTCATCCGTCCCGCCACCTCCTTCGCTAGCATGACTGCTTCGCAGAAGGAACTCTTACTACGCTCCATCGCACTTTGGCAAACCTTTACGATATAAAAAAAAAAATTATCATTTTTAATACCTAGTTAAAATTGACTCGGAAATTCTTTTTATTAGAACATCCATACTTAATATTATAAATTCAAAAGTAACTCTGTCTGTCTGTATGTCACCTTTTTACGCCTAAACCACTAAACGGATTTCGATCAAATTTGGCAGAGAAATAGATTGCATCCCGGGAAATGACATAGGATAGTTTTTATCGACATACCTCGCGGGCGAAGTGGCGGACGGAAGCTAGTGTTATATAAATAAATGAAATCTAATTAGGAAAAAAAGTCACGTTTTAATGCGAAGATAAACTAAAAGGCGTGTGGGACCCCCTCAAAACAGACGCGTCATTGAACACCATCTTCTGGAAACTATTGAAAGGTGTGGAGTAGGAGTCAAAGTATCTCCTGACGGGTCTATCGCCTGTCGTCATCACCATCACGAAAGATTCCAGGTGGTACACCAACTCTGCTGTTCTAGAACTGTAACAGAAAAAAAGTATTTTTTTATTGGATCAGAAGACTTTGAAACTGATGCCTATTTTTTTTTTTGTGGATGGAAAATTGTCAAATGGCTCCGGGTGGAGCGGAAGGGAGTGTCAGACTCTTACTGACTGAAACCCACCCGTGTTCCTTCCTTAGCCCTTTATGTTCCGGGCCAGCGGTAACCCTTTCGGACAATCCCGCTGACCCGGAAAACAATCCCGCTGACCCGGAAACTGATGCCTTGATCAGAAAAAAATAAGGCCAGCAGGGTAATTGCGTAACACACTATCAGTAGCAATGGGTTTCATTTTGACAGTTCAACAACATTCATTGCGTGATTTACGTTGTTGAGCAGACACATTTTTCGAACATATGGAGCAATGGATTAGCAATATGCTTCAAAATGATTCAAATTGATAATAATAGTGTGTTACGCAAGTAGAGTGCTGGTTAGTCTTATAACAATCATTTGTAGCGAACTCACTGACAAACAATCAGTCAGAAAAACATGGCTGATTATAAGGTTACTCGATCAGATGAATAATCACATGTATGTAGTTAAACAGCTTGCCTAACAGTTTATTGGAACTTAATAAGGAGACTGCGAAGATGGTAACCCATCGCTAAATATGTAGTTATCTATATTATGTGGATTACTTTAGATATTGTCAGTTACCTACCTACCTGTTGCTTAGTAGTAGTTATAAATTGTAGCACAGTAATATAGCTTTTAAGTTTTTTATATCTAACTAATCACACTAATATTATAAAGGCGAAAGTTTGTGAGTGTGTGTTTTTATGTGTTTGTTACTTCTTCACGCTCAAACGGCTGGACCAATTTTGATAAAATTTTGTATGGAGGTAGCTGACACCCAGGATTAACATAAAGGCTACTTTTTATCCCGATATTCCCACGAGATCGATATTTACGCGGTTAAAACCGCTAGGCGCAGCTAGTAGATAATAATTATTCATAGATTAGTCAACTATGAATCATTATTTTCTAAGCACATGAATCACAGAAATTCATTGGATGTGAGAAGTACAGGACCCGTAAAAGCGGCGGTGCATGAGGGGGGAGGGGGGAGGCTTTTGTCCAGCGGTGGACGTTTTTCGGTTGAAATTATGACATAAATTATTTTATTTTTAGTTCAATATCCAAAGGTCATATATAGGCACATATAGTCGCTTAAAATAAAATCATAGCATTTTTCAACTCAATGCAACATTCACAGCCTTCTTTGACGAAATCCCTTATTTAATACTCTTACCACACATGCTTGCGTTTTCCATTATTCAATATTTACTTAGAGGTACATAAACCAATCATGTGCCTTTAACATATAAACCGAAATGCATAAGATACGGGGAACGAATAAATCAGGGATTCCGCGGATTCCTTTGGGAGTAACGAAATCACGAATGACATGGAACATTTGACTCGATTCCACATTTACTGAGTAAAATTGGTGAATTAACTTGATTTTCTTTTTTCCGCGCGACCAAATTGGAGAATTTGTACCGTATTAAACAGTGAGCAATATACATATGTACAAAGAATTTGGTTTTTAGGGTTCCGTACCAAAATGCTAAAATGGAACCCTTATGGTGAGACTCATTTTAGACATCATTATGAACAACTTTTCCTATGGGACCAACCCTGAAATCGTGAAAAAAAATCAGCTGTTCCCTTAATGTTTGACGAGTTATGTTCGTATAACTCGCCAAAATGTAGGGAACAGCTGGTATTTTTTAAGGATTAAAACGATCAAAATGTAATGGTGTATAGGTACTTGTATCTTAAAATAAATACATTACATACATACACACACACATTACTACATTAGTTTCCTTAAAATAACGGTGGTAGAAACCTCGTCAGTTAGTTGTCTTGGTCTCCAAGTATGATCGTAAAATAATAAGCCTATAATACCCCCGGCCGTAGAGAAAATAGAACATATCCGTCAAAAGTTGGCCGTAACATCTCAGCGCTGATTTGCTTGCTGGATTCGTTTTCTCCTCTACCGATAATTTGTTTCTCCTCAAAGATTTTGTTTATATTTATGTATGTATGTATCTATCTATGTGTTAGTATTTATTCTTGTATTTTATAGTAATTTCCTAGCTATTTATCCCTTTTGTTGCACCTGCCATGTTTGTCTCTGCATCACCCTAAGGTTGACTGGTAGAAAAGTCCGCCTTTGTACAGTATTTATTTTATTTGTGCATAAAGTGTTAATAAATAAATAAATAAATAAAATGTTTTCTGACACCTGTCACTGTGACAATGCTAGTAGCTAATAAAGTTACGTTACGTTAAAGTTTACGGAGTTTGTTCATCGGAACAACCTTGTTAGCTCCTTTCAATCTGGGTTCAGGCCTGGGCACAGTACAGCGTCCGCTCTCCTTAAAGTGACTGGTGACATTAGAGAAGCGATGGAGGATACCAAAGTTACTGTATTGGTTTTAATTGATTTCTCCAACGCCTTTAACGCCGTCAGTCACGATATTCTCCTTTCTATCCTCTCTCACCTTATGGTTTCGTCCGAGGCTCTGAAATGGTTCTCTTCTTATCTTCGGGGACGTCAGCAGTCGGTTCGCGTTGATCAGAGTTCGTCAAGTTGGCGTGACCTGGATGCTGGTGTTCCACAAGGCGGTATTCTTTCTCCATTGTTATTCTCCATCTTCATTAATTTTATAACTCACTGTCTTCGGTGTTCGTATCATCTATATGCTGATGATCTTCAATTATATACTGCTGAGAGGGTAGAAGGTTTGTCGGACGCTATAGCAGATGTAAACCGAGACTTAGATGCTATCAAGAAATGGTCTGATAGTTTCGGGGTGTCAGTGAACCCCTCGAAGTGTCAGGCCATTTTAATTGGAAGCTCACGCATGATGGGTAGGGTGACGCTTAGCTCTCTTCCTCCTCTTATTTTCAATGGTACCGTCATACCCATTACCCCTACTGTGAAAGATCTCGGTTTGCATCTTGACTCTACACTTAGCTGGCAACGCCAGGTCTCTAGTGTTAGTCAAAGGGTCAACGGTACTCTGCGATCCCTGTATCGTCTGAGGAACTTTTTGCCTGCTAAGACGAAAACCATGCTTGTGCAGACTTTGATTTTTCCTATAATCGACTATGGTGACGTGTGTTACTTTGACTTGAACGCGGTTTTGCTGGATAAACTCGACAGATTACTCAACAATGGTATCCGGTTCATATTCAACCTCAGGAAATATGACCATGTGTCGAGCTACAGGTCTGAGCTCAAATGGATGTCCATTCGCCAAAGAAGAAGTTTGCGCGCTTTGATCACGCTTTTCTCCCTTCTCAACTCGCCTACTCCTCCTTCGTATCTCGTGTCTCACTTCCAATATCTATGTTCTTCCCACGCTAAGAATCTACGTTCTTCTAACAATCTTCTCCTACTCTGTCCTTCTCATACTTCTGACTTTGTTCATTCTTCCTTTCATATTCAGTCCATTCTTCTTTGGAACGCACTTCCTCTAGATATCAGGACGGCCACCAGTCGGTATGCATTTAAGCGGAAATTGCAGAGTTATTTTCAAAATAAATAGCGTAGAGTAATCTCAACACCTCTCTCCCTTGAATTTGTATGTATATATATATATATATTATAAGTATATATTATATTAAATAGTATGTATGTGTATATAACCTATTTATGTATTTGTGTAAGTACCTAGTTTTATTAGCTTTTTTAATTTTTATCATTGTTCTTCTCAACCAAAGCACCTGCCATCCAATCTCTTCACCACCCTTGGTTGACTGGTAGAGAATGCCTAAGGCATTAAGTCCGCCTTTGTACCTTTTTTGTGCGAAAAGTTTAAATAAATAAATAAATAATAAAGATCAAAGGATATCAACCAAACTGGGCTAACCGTGAACAACCGTACTGGGAAAAAAGGAATTCACAAATAATTGAGTAATAATATTTACTGAACATTGGTCCCTATTCGGGAGTGCCAAAATAAATAATATTAAAAACGAATATAAAAGATTTTTAATTGATTTGTATTTGTATGGTGACAGTTGCGGCGCGGCATGCGGGGCGCGTTGAGTTAGGGTTGCCTAAAGAATAAAATCACAGAAAAAATAATATCGATATTTTTGATGTTTCGATTCGAGAGCTTCGAAACATTAAAATGTTTTCCCGGGTATTATTAACACGTGCTTTTCTTGAAGATTCTAATTGTAATGCGGCATGGTCCAAAACCAAAAGAAATATGCAAAACAAAACAGCACAGAACGATGGAATCGATTTCAAATCGAGTGTTCGACTGACGGTGCAGAGAACTGGCAACGCTGACCCAGACCCGATTGGCGCTCGATTTTCAAATTGTCAATGTCATTCGCTTTGTGTTTGCCGCTGTTTTTCGTATCGTATTGTGAATATTATTTCGACTTTAGCTATTTTTGACGACTTGTGCTGTTCAAAATGGATTCTGATGATTTTCTATTCGACGACCCCGGCTCACTCTCGGACTCGGTACCCGCGTTTCAAACGTTAATTCTGGCATTTCTCCGCATAATGAACCCGCTTTACATGAAGACTTGCGTGAACATGGACTTTCCGATTTTGCCTAGTGAATCTATACATTGTATAAATTGTGGTATTGAAATCACTCACAGGAGAAGACACATTGTTAATCTTGTGGAAGTGCAGCGAGTTATACTGCAATGGATCGCACCGCAACTGGTAAGTTTATGTACATAATTGAATATTTTGAGTTGGCTAAAATCCATCACTACAACGCTTACAATTTATTTTGAAGTATTGAAGTTTTTTTTTTGTATTATTTAACCAATTTGATACAAAACTTCTTATCTATATGTTTTCTTTGTACTGTAAACCACCCAATAAAATCAATAATAGTGCAATATTTTTATGTTCATGTTCAAGCCCAAACGCCATACAAATTGGTTGATGTCCTTTGCAAAACACGTATTCGTTCGTATTCGTTTCGTTTGTATGAATCTGATGGGTGTCAAGAACGCATTCTCTAGACGGCCGGACTATCCTAACTTAATTACAAATGCGAAAGTGAGTTTATTTGTTTGTTACCTGTCACGCCTAAACCTCTGAACCGATCATCCTGAAATTTTGCATATAGGTACATTGTGTACAGAAACGGACATAACGGGTAAAACCGCGGTGCACTGGGCCCGGTGCGGGTTGGTAGATGTCACATATCTTCGAATTTTTGGTTCTAGGACATGTCGGTTTCCTCACAGTTTTTTCCTTCACCGTTTTGAGAGCAGTGGTAATGAAATAATTTACACAAAGTAAAGCGCCTGTCCGGGTTCGAACCTATGACTTGTAAGTCGCAGCCGTTATCACTGGGCCACCTGTTCTACCGATCTATGAATTACAAGCGACCACAAAAAGTTCTAAATTTCCTAAATCTCAGTTGAAAGAAGTTGGAATGATACCTTGTTGGTTCATTTTCACACATGATATATTTTTATTACAAAACGTGTCAAATTCAGGCGGAATAAATTAAAATTTGGCCGGTAGTTTGCTTTGAGCACGTTAAAAAAAATGGCAAATATTAAAAAGTTTTAATTGCCAATCGGGTGCGCGCTATGTTAAACGCTTGGCACTTTACACACAAACGTGGGTGTTCATGCATATTGTGGGGGATTAATGCATATTTAATTCTGCACTGACATGCTGTGTTTGGTGTTCCTGCGAATAACCGCCGTAATTCGAACCAAAACTCAGCAATGCTGTTTGGCGTCAGCAATATGTTGGTACTCTAAGGCCTGAGTACACCAACATCCAAACCACCGGTTAGGTATTCCGGGTACCGGGTAGGTTTTTTTTCAGGTTTATGCTAAATTACCTAAGGAATTTTTCAATATACCTTATCCTCCCTCCCTCCTTATCCTTGTTATCTGCCTAGCTAGCTAGCAAGCTTTGGACTAAAATTGACGTAAGCATGTCAATTTATCCTCAGGGACTGCTAGGTATAAAAGTTTGGTGAAATTCGCCCTAAATAACATATTTTCATTACGTCATTAAAGAGTACATTAGAATACCACATTTTCGAACTGTGATTTGCAATCCAAAATTAAATATTGCCAGCCAGAAGTACGTAGACAGATAATAACACGGCGTAAAGCTAGGGTTTCCAGCTAGGGTGACTGCCACATAGCGTCCGCAATTTACTGTCCAACGACGTCACTGAATCGTTATCTAAGAAAGTAAGGTGTGTTTTCCTAGTGAGCGTTTTTTGACACCGTTGTAGCGGTATCTACAACGCCACATGCGAACAAAGCGTCATACTGACGTCACGCAAAATCCTGCATCTCGCAAGCAGTGTTTACCGCGCAAGTAACATAGATACAACGGCCCGACATAAATCATCGGGCAGTTGCACGCCAGACACTAAACCCATCTGGTCGGAGGTTCTTTTCTTTTCTATGGAGATTGAGTGAACTTTACACCCTGTTCCTCATACCTCTATACCGTAAAGTCAAACCCCGCTGCCATAATTTTTATGACAGCCGCCACTGCGGCCGTTATGTGTCGGCCACCGCTCTATAAGAAAACCGTAGCCACAGTATTAATAATACTGTACCGTAGCTTAAGTAGGTATGATTGACCTAACCTGCTTGATGTTTTCATTCCTCAACTGTACCTTATCATCACGGTGTCCATTTCTTTAAAAAACATATTTGTATAATTTTTCGCTTCCACGTCAGTCGTCTGCATGCCAATCTGAAAGTAAAACTATCCAACTTTATTTTGTTTCTAAGTAAACCCATATCGTCTTATAACTAAACGTGCCCTAGCCTAAACGTGCGAAACAGTTACTTTGTTGTAAACTTTATTCCGACGAACGTAAACATTTTAAAGCAAAATGGACAACTTAGACTCCGGCGGGGTAATTGCGTAGGTAACACACTAATAAGTGCTCTTCACATCTGCGACACTGTGCCCCGACAGCTATCGCCGACTGTTGGCGACGGTCGCCGAATGACGGCGACGGTTGCCGACGCTCGATCGCGGCACTCTATTTTATTACTGACCGACTTTTTGTAGGACGTGTGCGTCCACTATTGCCATCAGTACGTTCTATTTATCTCCTACAAAAATCGATCACCGATTATCGGACGTGATCGGGCAGCCTTTGAGAAGAGAAAGTGCACCTGTATCTGCGCACACACTTATGTACTATAATACCTCCCACGCCGAAGCCTAGTCTCCGCTGAGAACTATTCTTATCTACTGTTTTTCTAAGCAAGGAAAGACCCAGTACGTATATATGTATACGGCGACTTTTGTGATATCGCAGAAAAATACATTATGAAGGAAAAACCCGTTTAGGAGTTTACATATTTAATGCAATCAGTATAGGTAGCTCCTTGGGAAACTTGGCAGAAAATGGCACAATCATGCCGTATAAGAGCAAGCTATCGTTTGTGAAGATTGTTTTAGCTTGTATTTCAAAGAAATTGTCGAAATAATTCGACAGCTGTTTATACAACACCCTGTGCTGGGCTGTGCTGTAGGGAAAGTTATTTAAATAAATTATTTAGCAAATTTAATTCATTTATTTTATTACTAAATTATAACTAATACTTAATTGACGGCACGGTTGGCGCAGTGGTTAAACGATTGACTGCTGCACTGCGTGTCGCGGGTTCGATTCCCGCACGGTACAAATATTTGTATGACCTACAAGTAGTTGTTCCGGGTCTGGCTGTTTGTGTATGTGAGTTTAAATGTTTGTAAACGCACCCACAATACAGGAGAAATTCCTAGTGTGGGGCAAAGTTAAAAAAATAAATAAAAAAATAACAAAATAACCCAAGGGCTGGCTTTTACCTTGGCCAAAGTCTAAGCATCGCCATACAACATGGTAATGCCGCCAGTCTCTTGGGTACATTACCAGTCGACAGCGATGCGGATGAATTTTTCGACGCAATTTTTTAGTTTCTGTACCTATAGTTTTAGTTAAGTTAGAATTTAATTTTGATATTTTTAGCAAATTGCCAACCAACTTAAATTTTACGTATATTTGTCATAACTGTCATTCTTTGACAGTTGTATGAAATGGCTATATAATACATATACTTAGCACACCATAGGTATGTTTTCGTGTTATGACAATTTGCTTAACTATTAATGTCCCAGACTGACTGTACATAAGGGTTTTGTTTACCTCATCATCATCTGCCTTATTATATTATTGTGTTTGGGTGGCCTACAGCTGAAGTAATAAAAAAGTAATTTAAAAAAATTAAACCGAGTTTAAAAAGAAATGAACTCAAAATTATGAAATAACTTTAATTTCGATAGTCTGTGTCTTAGGATCAGAAGTTAAACTGCACTACTTTTTTGTACTAAGACGTCGTACAAAAAAGTAGTGCAGTTCAACTTCTGCCCTGCTTTAAGAGGTGATGGTAAGCCCCCTTTATTTAAGTTTTAGTTTTTTGCCACCGACTTCCGGAATTAAAGTTATTTCATAATTTTGTGTTCATTTCTTTTTCAAGTCGGTTTATTTTTTTAAATTACTTTTTGTTTCACAATTTTTAGTTTTAAGTAAAAACTGGAATATATTATGTTTGTAGTTTTGTTGTAAATATTGCACCAGAATTTGACCAAAGATTAAGACGTTTTCCCTTTGACACTAAACCCGTAGCTCGTATAAGCCTAATAAGCCAGGCCGTCACACATACACGTACTCGTATTACTCCATATTATCTTGAAAATTACTGAATCAATTTTGATTAAACTTGCACTGTTCCCTAAGTTGAAGTAAATGTAAGCCAATAATAAGTAGTACCTGACACCCTGGATTAACATATAGATCCACCGATTAAACGATTCCGATTTAACGGGATAAAAAGCAACATTTACACGGTTGAAACCGCGGGGCGCAGCTAGTAGATTATATTTGTACCATTGCGATGCTATATCAAAATACTTAGAAAATAGCTACTAAAGGTACTGGGGACCTAAAAAGGCCACTGGAGGAGAATCATAAAAGGATAACATTATGAATCGTAATATGGCGAAGACAGTCCGTGTTTTTCTTTTTTTCGCTGCACTACGTAGGTATAATCAAAGAGATTGGGATTGGATTTGGATCGGATTGATTGGTATTTTAGCACAGACAAAAAAAATAACTGAAAAATGCTTCACCAATGGGATTTGAACTTAACGATTAACTGTCCATTATGTTATCCTTTTATGATTCTGCCAAAGTGGCCTTTTTAGGCCCCCTGATCTAATAAATAGGTTCAAATTATTTTACCACAAAAAAAAATACAGCACTTTGAGTAATACGTAATATTTTGATCTTCATTTCTTCACACACAATACAAACAACGCATTCAAAGAATTCTTTCTTCATTTTGTTGTTAACATTTTTTTATGTACGTTTTATTTTCTTTGTAAACTATATTGCCTGTAAGATTTTTTTATAGTTTATTGGCCGTAAAAAGAGTTATTATTCTTGAACTTGCGCGGCCTACAAACATGTTTCTTTTATTAAATTTTATATAAACGAAACAAAAGCCTCTCGTTGACTAAGACTTGAAAAGATTCGTTGTCATATTTACTCTATAGAATTTCATGTGTATATTGTTTTTTTAGCCTATACTTTTCCATTTCTGGGACAAAGGACTCCCTCCTGGCACTCTTTTCCCGCGCCACCTCGAGCCAACCCTCGCGGTACGCGTCCAGGTCCCTCGCCACCGCTTTCTGGGCCCACCTCGGCGGCCGTCCATCTTCATACACCCATTGTGTGAAGACTTTTGCCGAGCAGTCATTCTGCATGCGGCTGATGTGACCCGCTTAATCCCATTTGAGTCGGGCAGCCTTCTTGCTTACGTCTTTTATACCCGTTTTGGAACGCAGCGTGGTGTTCCGAATTAATCTTTAGTGACGGTTTAACCATACATTTTTGACGTTAACGAAAGCTTTAGTTGCCTAAAAAACCGGCGAACTGTCACACAATAACGGCTGTCCAAATACAGACCGTTTTTGACACCTTAATGTCAAATACGGGTAAAACTGACAGATTTTCATGACGACCCTTATAATGTGACGGAACCACTTTCCTAGGAAACCAAAAGCTTTCGCAACGTTTATAAACTACCAATATACTAACAATTATAAGGACCTAGTCTGAATTAAAGTTTTTATTATTATTATAAATAAACCCCATGATGTATTATAGGTCAAGAAATAAATATTGTCGCACCTAAAGATACATTTTTACTTGCACCTTATTATTTTTTCGAATACACTATCGCCAACATCTTGGATGAAAATTACAGTTCGAAAAGGTAACATACGGCAACTATGTGGAAAAGGCATTTGTTTGAAAATTGCTTCACATTATCGCTCCTTAACGCACCCTTGTACCCTTGTTTCTGTCTAGTATTTTCACCGTGGCTTGAGCTATTCTGAATTACCTATTTCGTAAAGAAGAAGAAGAAAAATCCCGAACAATCTGCAGAACTGATGCGTTTACATAACAGAACATTATTGGCTGATTAAGTTAATTATTCAGCCGATAATGTTCCCACTACTGTGGCCTTAGTGCGAGTTTTTTCGACTGACGTTCGATTGCGAGCTCGTTAGAATTTTGTATGGGAAATTAGGTTTCCCCTAGTGACCACCAGGTGGCGCTATAACTTTTTCCCATATAAAATTCTTACGCGCTCGCAATCGAACGTGAGTGAAAAAACTCACGCAACTCACTCTAGCCTCTGTACGGGTTTGTAGATGTCACATGTCTTCGATTTTTTTTGATATAGGACATGCCGGTTTCCTCACAATGTTTTCCTTCATTGGTCTATAGATTTGGAGCAAAATGGACAGACAGCCAGACACATGAGTGACGGTGTGGAACCTAAGATAGAGATCTCTGTTCATAGATAGCACTCCGGCAAGAAGTGCTATCTATGAACAGAGATCTCTGTCAACAGTGCTTCCTATGAATCAAGATATCTACGAACAATGTTTTCTATCAACAAAGTTTTCGGCGAAACGTGCTGTCTAGGAATAGAGGTTTCTATTAGCTGTGCTTTCTGTATGTAGTCGTATCGTACAAGCGTGTTTCTATCTTAGGTTCCACACTCCATGAGTGATATGGATTCCGTTTTTTCATTCGGACATGATACGGAACCATAAAAACAAGATGGCGACGTTAGCTCCGATTTTGGCCACGCACCACAAGATCCTTGTACAGCTATACTGCCGTCTTATAGAAAGGGCACAACTAACATTTTTTTCCAAAATTGAGTAAAAAAACTGGCCTTTTTTCTGGTTCATGTATCTAACTCAATTTAAAAAAAAATGTTAATGGTTCCCTTTTTCTTTATTACGGCAGTATAGAATGTGTAATCTTATTGTTGGATTGAAGATAAACGATTGTCGGTTATTGGAAATGGTTTATTGATAATACTTAGACAATATTGTACAAGGGCCGGGCGTGCGTGTCATGGCGGTGTCATGACGGAACAGGCATAGACAAGTGCCTTTCTTCATAGACTACCCAGGCTGGTAGTGTTGCTATATGTAACACTTATCAGACGCAATCATGACATTACTGTGACACCTATAAAACGCGAACACGAAAATTTTGGGATAAAGTTTACTCCGAGACAAAAACTGTTTACAGATGACAGCATGAAGGTCTCTTGTGACTAGGGGCGAACCTATTTGACAACGAAATTGTAACCTACGGTTTTCAAACAGTAGCATATAATTAAACTTTACTTAGTCCCGTTTGGGAACGTAATTGAACCTTTGTCTGTAGCGGTACTTGGCAACCGCGCTTTGTAAAGTAATTAGGACACGCTGTAGATAGGTATAAAGGAGATCATTAATATTGCTACGTTATGAGAAGATAAGAAATTAATATCTTAGCATTATCCTCCTCCAGCCCCTATGTGTACAGGGTCGAATTAAATCAGCTAGCGAAACTCCGCAGCCGTGATGGGTAACATAATCAGCCTATAATGTTCCCACTGCTGGGACACAGGCCTCCTCTCTGTGAGAGGGAGTGGGCCGTAATCCACCACGCGGGCCCAGTGCGGGTTGGTAGATGTCACATGTCTTCTCTGTTCTAGGACATGCCGGTTTCCTCACGATGTTTTCCTTCATCGTATTGAGAGCAGTGGTGATGATATAATTGACACAAAGTAAAACGCCTGTCTGGGTTCGAACCTACGACCTACAACTCGTAAGTCGCGGCTGTCACCACTTAGCCACCAATGCTGCGTGATGGGTATCAATATCTAAACATGACATAACAAAAATAAAATTGTTAATCTTACTCCACAGTAAGATTAACAATTTTATTTACACTATAATTTACACTAAAAGCGGTCATCGACCGCTTTTAGTGTAATTACCTACTTGATATATTGCCATTACCAGGATTGGTATTGATATCTAAATACATTAAAACTAAAGAAAACTGTTTTTTGTCAACTCATACTTTTTTTTTTTTTTAGGATGTGAAATCATCAAATCTCCCGCTCTGGGTGGAGCGGAAGGGAGTGTCAGACTCTTACTGACTAAAACCCACCCATGTTCCTTCCTTAGCCCTTTATGTTCCGGGCCAGCGATAACCCGTTCTCCTGTAAATGATCCCTTCATGAAAAAAAATACCCCTTAATTTGATGATTTCCCATCTTAAAAAAAAAGGGGCTTACAGGACCTAAACACAAAAAAACGCAAGTTTTAGAAACAATAAAAGTATATGACTACAGTAAACAAAATCAGAAAATATATGATATTCTTCAGGATATATGCTAGGTAGATAGTGTGTTGAAAACATAATACAACTAATTTGATACGATAGAAAAAAATCATGAAGATACCTCTAAAAATTTCTTTTTTACAATAAAAACCATACTAATATAAGTACATACAATCATTCTGATTTTTTGTCAGATTATTCTACAAGCAACATACTAAAATACTAGTGTTTTATTTTTTAAGTCCAAACAATAGATTTTTTGTAATTCAATAATTGCTTTATAATTTGCAATAAATTACCAGCGTTGTGTCATCGCGCTTTAGGTCATGTAAGTCCCTTAACCCCATACCGATTGCGACGATAACATCGCCATCAAACCTAATATTTACATAACACAGAAGAAATTCATATTGTAACGCCGTCCTCCTTTTGAAACGAGGAACGAACAAAAAGAACCTGAAATGAGCTGTGTAAAGTAAAGCAAATCCGCTGGAATTGAGCGTCACCCTAAAAACGTGAAGACAGTTTGATCCGACGGATCGGTGCATCTTGTTCGGAAACGAGGGTGAACCATATATATAGCTGTGAAACATCCCTACTAGAAGTAAAATGTGTTATTGTAATCCCGAAATTGGGTACCGAATTTAGGAGTCTTATTTTCGACTTTAGGAGACGGGAAGTTTTGCAGGTATTATATCAGACTATATTGATATAATAATAGGCTATTTGACTGGTTTCTGATAAACATCTCAGATTATTTAATGGTGTCTAACGAGCCCACAAAAACCTATTACTTCAAATTGCATAATGTATTTCTTTTAGAAAATAGTAAATAAAAATGTACTGTTTAAATAAGCCGCCAAAACGCTATCTTTAACAATATGGCGTCGTGACGTCAAAATACACGTAAACAAACGTTGAAACGGTCGAGATACTAGACAAAAGTCATCTGTTCTGTCAACGATAGACAGAAATTGACTATATCATGACGTCATCATAAGTTCAGCCAATCCAGACCGTTTTCGATTACGTGGCGCCAGATTTAAAAAGATGAAGTTTTTTCGGGTTTTTTTAAATAAATAATACATTTTTTTGTAGTAAAATTAATGCAAATCGATTTTAAAAGCGATAATCTATACGAGTGTCAATAATTATGACCTTATTTTTTACATTGTCAAATAGCCTATTATGTTATAAGACAACACGACGCAGACACTTCGTGTGCATTAGTTTTTATTAGTTGTTAGTTTGTAGTGTAATTATAATGTAATATGTATTTATAGTATTTTTAAGTCATATTAATATTGTATTGTATGTGTTTTTAAGGACCTTGATGCCTGAAATAAATGGATAAATAAATAAACAAGTGCTCATTTGCTAAAATAAAAATGCGGAAATCTTGTAATACTACCGATAAATGACCTCTTTGAAATCCATCAGGAATTTTTCTCGTTGGAAATGATTTTTCACCGCAAAAAAATGGTATTCCGTTTTAAAATCATTTTCTATTTTTTCGCAACATTTCATAGGATTCTAGACGGCGGGATTTCATAATGCGTTGCATTTTCTGTACGGAGAACGAGGGGTCATTAAAATCTGCTGGAGCGAGATAATGATAATTAGTGATGTGCCGCACCGGGAATTTTAGTCGAGTGAATCGACTAATCGATTTTGTAGAATCACTGGCGGAAAGATGCAAAAATAGCAAGCTTATTTTTAATTCCTTTTACATTTCGGCCGTCGAGAGAATGCGTTCCTGACACCTGTCAATTCTAGTTGCTAATAAAGATCAAATTAGCAAAACACGTATTTGTTTGTATGAAACTGACAACAATGCGCTGAATAATTATCACGTGAATAACTATTTCCAAAATCTTCTCTCCGCAATAACAAAGAGTATTGGGGCAATTTTTTAAACAATATTTCCTCATTGAGATAGATAATCAGTTTTATTGTTATTTTTTTTTTCTATACCGTACGATTGAGCCCAGTCTCCTTTCCCATTACTTTGGACGTATTTACTTGGAATGTATTAAGAGTCGATTTCCCTTTGTCCATAATCGACTAAAAACAATACTAACCATCACATCCCTAGCAGTAATGATCACGACTGCAGACGTTCGCCGTGTAATTGATATATAACGAATTTTAAATTATAATGGCGTTCGGAGACCTCTCACGCCATTATGTCTTATGGCCGTACCTACTTCTCATAAGGAAGGCGCTTATGGAATGTTTTATCGATATAAGAAAATTGAAATGGGAATAAGAGAGAGCTGTAATAGAATATATTTAGAGATGCGTTAGAAATTTTTGCGTTAGAAACATCTTTGAACATGTTGTCACATATTTTCTCATGATTATTATTTTTTAATCGAAAAAGGAGAAAAGGAAAAAGTCTTGTATATCTATTCGTCTGTATGTTTTTTTTTTATTTATATTCATTGAGTTTTCCGTGATTACCGATTTACTTAAGTGATTCTTTCATTTGGTAGACGCGGTGGTCAATTTAAATTCGATAATTGCTTTGGTAGCTTTTACATAAGCTAATACTAGATATACCTAGGTATTTAATTCCACTTTGTGTGTGTTGATGATGTTATAAAACTTCCTGTTAATGTTGTCTAAATAGCAAGTAGTGGTACCTATACAGATTTTATTTATTCATTTAATTGGTTCACCAACAATTGTATACACTATTTTAAGCAATTTAAACAAATCGGAGTAAAGTGTAACATTAGAGGTAAACTCTGCATGCACACAAATAGTTGTCGTAACTAACAAAAAATAGAAATAAAAGACAATGTGAATGTGTAGGTATGTGTGTGTATTTTGTGTGGGGTACAACAACAAAGAGTGAAAATTAAACAACTTTTTTACAAAAAAAACAACCGACTACCAAAAATATACTCCAGAGTGCAAAATTTGGAAAAATTCACGATGACAGTGCATTTCAGGAAAAAAAAACACTACAAACTGAAAAATAACTTTAATTTCGGAAGTCGGTGTCTTAGGATCAGTATTTTAGTTTTTGCCACCGACTTCCGAAATTAAAGTTATTTTTCAGTTTGTAGTGTTTTTTTTGGAAGTCGGTTTTTTTTTTGTTAAAAAGTTTTTATTTCTCGCTTTTTAGTGGGTCTATTTATAATTTATCTGAGTTACAATAGCCTAATGTCAACTTGCCCATCGCCTTTTTATAAAATATTCCTTTTCTTGATGCAGTGACGTTAATTGTTGAGGAGTTCTCCTTTTATTAGTTTTTAGATTAGATGCTGATAAGTGATAATCCTGGCTGCAGCATCAGGCCAGACTTATGTCAACATTGCATTGAACTTAAAATTAGTCCTGTTTAAAATGAGCCCAAACACGACTACGGTGCTGTAATTTCAAGGTTTTTACTTTTTCTGATGCTCCTGGCTTCAGCATCAGGTCATCGGTGTTCCTCAGTAACAGTACGTTTATCCACACATCGAGCCCTTTTCAATGAGCCTAAACACGATATATCTGCTGTTAGTTGTCGAGGAGTTAGGTACTCTGCAGACTATCCTGACTGCAGCATCAGGTCATGACTTGATGATCATGAGACCAAATGTGGCAAATGCCCTATCAAACATCAAAACAATTTACTAAAACAGTCCTTGCTTGTTCGAATAACTTCTTACTGTTAATGAGTTATACCTTCCATCATCAGCCCAGCTACCTGAGATGGTGACAACCATACACTAATACACAAGATACTTCATAAAATATGCGAAAAACAATAAGTGAGCCTATAAAATTTGAGGGTTGTCCTCGATTTCTCTAAGATCCCATCATCAGATCCTAACTTGGTGACAATGGGACCACCTCAGAACTATCTGCTTTCGAACAAAAAAAGAATTTTGAAAATCCGTCGACAATTGGCGGAGTATTCGATGAACAAACATACAAAAAAAAAAAAAAAAACATACAAACACCCGAACATAGTACCTCCTCCTTTTTGTGAAGTCGGTAATTATAGCGGTTGAGATAACTTTATTAGTTTTGCAGTAATAGTCGTTGAACTTGGGTGTCGGATAATTTTGTACCAAATACAAAATCCTTAGCATTAATCCTGTAAAGTGACTAAGATGAAGTAGTTGCTTGTTTATAACGGGTAAAAGACTTGCATTGAATTTTTTTTATTTTTTTTATATCAGAGTAAAGAACAACAGAATCGTACTACATTGTGATAGCGGGTTAATACGGAACCCTACACTGTGCGTGGCCCGACACGCACTTGGCCAGTTTTTTTTTTAATAATTGTTGTTTTAAATAATTTGTACTGTGAACCCTTTTTTCTATCGTTTCTATAGTACCTATATCGTTACCAGGATTAAGTGCAACGTTATCCGCTTACAAGATCATTATTATTTTGATCCGAACGTGGATCCACGCAAGACACAATGGCTTTTTAATTATTTCTGTAATTACGGCATTCAAACGGTTAAGCAATCCTAAATCTGTTGTTTCACGAATCTAACACAAATCTAACGAAAATGTGAGTTTGAGTTATTTAAGTATTCATTTTATCAATACATTCAATTTTCATTCAGCATCTATCAAACTTTACGCAAGAGAGCAGTTTCCAAGTTTGTCAGTTCCGAACTGTTCCCTAAATGCGCAGTCACATTTATCAAATAAGATGTATGTGCTCCAAGCACAGATAAGGCAGTAAAAGCATCTGTGCTGTTTCTGTTTGTGTGTCATCCTTCCTTCAGGACATTCAACCAAGATAATTTGTCGTACCGCCTTCGTATTTTTTTTTTTGCTTTGTTGGCCTGCTCTTGACCTTGATCACACCTGGAAAGCAATGGATGAGGTCTATGATGGAACGAGCGTGGCCAGAAGATGCCTGTTCACTCTTGCATTGGAGGCAGACGGATTAATTCCATACTAATATTATAAATTCGAAAGTAAATCTGTCTGTCTGTATGTTACCTTTTCACGCCTAAACCACTGAACGGATTTCGATAAAATTTGGCAGAGAGATAGATTGCATCCCGGGGAAAGACATAGGATAGTTTTTATCGACATACCTCGAGGGTAAAGCCGCGGGCGGAAGCTAGTGTTTCTATAGTTTTTCTTTCAAGCCATATTAAAATCACATTATAATTATCCACTCACATAAACATTTCCCGCGCGAGGGGCATTGTATATAAACAATAACATTTATATCACGCGAGTATCCTATTACGCACCCGTCATCGCCGTCATTTGTTTTTTTTTATGATTTTCAACTACAGATAACTAATTTCGTAATGCTGCTACGAACTCACGGTTTTTGGCACACATGTACTACATCTAACCACTCGACTAAAGAAAATGGAACGCAAGCAATACTCCCATAGACAAAATTACAAAAAAATAAATACTGAGGGGCTTGCTGTCACAGTTTTATGTTACGTGAGTTTTATCCAGTTGTCATTGCGGCGTATTTTAGGTTGCGTTAGTTTATGACGGCGTACACGTGAGTGGATAAGTAGGTACTTATCTAGTGGTCGCAAGCGCTACTGCTGATCATAAAGTTCTGGTTCTGGTTCCCAGGTTGGGTAAAGTGTTGGGCTGTTTCCTTAGGGGATTTCTCAGAAGTAGCCCGGAGCCTGGCTTTGTGCCCGGGTGATGGTAATAAGCTTGCCCCCTATTACATGAAACTTAGACATAACTAGCGAAACGTGGGTGTGCTACAAGCACATCCACTGCCTAACTCTTCGGAGAAACAAGGCGTAGTGTTTCTTTCAAGCGATATTAAAATCAGATCATTATTATGTAGCGCCCCGCGGTTTCACCCGCATAAGTGTCGATCCCGTGAGAATATCGGGATAAAAACTATCTTATGTCCTTTCCCGGGACTCAAACTATATCTATACCAAATTTCATTTAAATCGGTTCAGCGGTTTACACAATTTCGCATTTATAATATTAGTATGGATGTCAAATGTTTCCTGTTATGGTTTTAATTTCGTTAGTTCTATAACAACCCGAGAGATTTGAACTAGTACTAACTAAAATAAAACAGCCTTTAAAATCACCTAAAAACTAATCTGATAATTTTATTTTAACTTTATGTAGATACTTACTGCTGATAAACTCTAACGGTATCATCCGTGACGCCACTTCACACGGTATTATAATTTTAAATCCTGAATCCTGAAGTGCTAGTAACTTTAATGAGATTAAAAGTTTATGAAAGGTTCACTGTGCGGAAAAATATTAAAGTTTATAAAATATTTAATGGTTTCAGGCTGTGTATACTTTTAGTCGTTTTCGCTTAGCGTTCAATCCGACTTTTATTCTTTCTGCTCCGCTAAAAAGTAAAAAAAAACACAGAAAAGTCACATAAAATCAAAATTTAAATTTCACTCACCTCATTCACCAATATTTAAATACCTCAATAATAATTCAAAAGGAAAACGTTCATAATCGGATGTTATCCATTATATTGACCGACGCACACTGAATACGGTATCGCCCTCCTTTTGATTCCAATATTCGTTGCACAATTCTACCATTTTACGAGTATTTTAATAAAAGGTAAAAGGGAACAAAGGTTAGTTTTACAATTTTGATTTTGTTTTACTAGCCATGGATGAGCGTAAGCTGATAATGACTGCTTCAATAATCAGTCGTGGTAGGAGTCCTTACAGGAGACAAGTGGGCGCTTTGCCGAAGTAAATACTTCCTCATAGCTACAACCAGGAACTCTTCAAGTCTCGAGTACATAGTTCTAGGCAGTAATGTGGTCAAACTCAGGTGAGACAGTGGACAAACGTAAGCCCATCTTAATAGTATAGAAAAGGACAAAGTTTGGCAGATCGGAGAACACTGCTGTTCAAAGTCAAAATCAAAGACACAAGGCTTATTGCAAACTAAGAGTAACCAACCAACCAATATTGGTCTTGTGTTGTATCTTCAGGACATAATCCCAGTTGATTTCATGATAATCTAAGATGAAACAACCCAAATGCATATTAGTCAGTGACAAGAAAAACATCCTGGTAGATTTTTTTAATGATGTCTTTGATATTTTGGGGTATGACTAGAACCTGTATTTATTGCTAGGCTGGGAGTGTAAAGTAAGACTTTTAAATTGACAAACACTTAGGTTTGGCCAATGTACAAATGCGAGTCTACTCATTTCTTTAGTTCAGTGTCAATTTGTGAAATAGGAAAACCATAATCCATTTAACTTTTCGCTTAACCAAGCCAGATTGGATGGCTGCAATTCCGGAGCTTTTCTACGACAAGCTGGCTAACTTGAACGCAAAAATCAGTGTGCTGTGACTGCCAACACAAACGGTTCGCCTTTATTCAATTATTGGCTGTCAAAGGAATAGGCAACTGTTGTGGACGGCTCAAAAAAATTTTCAAACCGTACCTACATACTAAAATCTAAAAATAAAAACAAAGCTACATGGGATTTCATCAAATATAGAACAGACACTCATAAAAGATTTCATCAAATAAATTCAATAGATCACGCTGTATTTTAAACAATCCGAGTCTAAGTACCTAACTATTTTTTTTTACTGATATTGCAAATATAAAACCTCAACCTGCAAGAAATACCTGTTCAACTCAAGTCTCAACCCAATAGGAACAGTTCCAGCATATTTTTGAACCCAGTTCTGACACCGAAGTGTCTCGAATAATAATATCTCTAAACAATAAAAAGTCTATGGTATGATATGATGATAGGTATGATGAGATCTCTACACACATACAAAAATTATGTGCTGAAATCATATCATCAATACTATGCCACACAATTAATTTATCTCTATTTTAGGAAACCTTCCCTGATAGATTAAAATTTTCAATAGGATTGCCCCTTCATTAAAGCAAGAGTACACTAGACAAAAATAATTATAGACATAACACTCATTTCAATATTCTCAAAAATGTATGAAAAAATAATGCATAATCGTCTAGTTCAATTTCTAAACAAACATAAATTATTAATGAAGAACAAAATGGGTTTCAAAAAGGTAAGTCAAACAACTCTGGCAACATTCTCATTAGTAAGGTCCATACCAGATAACAGAGATAAAAAAAGCTCTGTTTCAATATTTTTCTAGATATGAGCAAGGCTTTTGTTCTAGTTAAGCACAATACACTCCTAGATATTTGTCTAGCGTTAGAATGGCTGAAAAGTAATCTCAGCAATAGACAACAGTGTGTTGAAGTATCCCGTATTGATGATAAACTTGTTGAAATGGTATACAAATCTTACACATTAAGACACAATGGGTCCGGAGTGCCCCAAGGAAGTATCCTTGGGCCTCTTCTCTTCCTTTTATACATTAACGACTTGCTAAATATAACAAATCATAAGTGCGTACTATTTGCAAATGACGTGTCAGTAATAATACCGGAAAATAACAAAACATCAACAAGAAGTAAATCAAACTATCGTTACGTTAAGTTACATAAGAACATTTTCGAAATGTCTTATTTAAAAAAAGATAACTCGAAATCTGTTTCTATGGAAAATCGGTCTAATTTGGCTGTAACACGATTTTTCGAAAATGTTCTTAAATAACTTTTTAGACCTTTGTATCCTGCTTATGCGTATGAAGTTTCCTTAAAATAGGTTCATTCATTTCGAAAACCTAGGGCTTGAAAGTTTGTATGAAATGCCGTACGGCGTAAACGCTCTTAAAAATAATCTTAATCTCTAAGTACCAAACTCGGCTCATTTATTTTTAAGCTAAGCCTTAACTTATCCTACACTTAATTTATCAAACTTTTTTTAACTTTTCAAGTTTGTTGGCGTCACAAATGATTTATTACAGATCCTAAGATTATTTTGGGCATTCGGAGTTAAAATTATGTGCTAACGAAAAAATAATACCTAATTGATCATTTTGAAGTTCTATTTTTCTGCTTTTTTTAAGTTTTACGAAGAAACTTTGTTATTCTTCTTGTATTAACAAATTGAATCTATTTTTATCATTGCTTTGTAAGAATAAATAACTTCGAGGCATTTTTTGATATTGTTGGCTTATCTCAGTCAAAACTACATAACATCATCCTGGGATGCCCGAAGAGTTAGGCAGAGATGGAGGCCTAATAAGTAATACGAGCTAGTGCCCGCAACTCTACGTCAATGCGCGTATATTGCGTACGTGTGGGAAAATCGATTATTCGACCCAGCTCTTCAAGGAAGGCCAGCAACGCCTTAATGTTACTGACCGTCTCACGTAGGGTACCTGGGTTACCGAAGTACTTTGCACTGTACGTGGCGACCACCGGGCAGTTTAAAAGCACATGTGCCGCTGTGTCGTCATCCTCCATGCAGGCCCTGAACAGGGGACTGTCTGTTACGCCTATGACAAAGAGGTGTTTATTACATAACCCATGGCCAGTTAAACTGCAGTAACTGTACGCAGCTTTTGTTTGGTTAGACGGAGAACCTTTTTCGTGAGGCGGCCATCCATTATAGGAAGTGCTTCCTTATCCTATAATGCAGGCCTTATAGTATACTCAAATTACGCCAATTATGCCAAAAGCAAGCCAAGAGCTCTTTGTTTCAACCTACAAAATAGAACAGCCTACACGCCATGACGTCATCATTTTATAATGGTTTCCAATAATTTATTGATGGTGCTCTACCTGCACGTAAAGGAATCGTTTGGTCCATAATTTGCGATTAATTTTGTACCAATTTCCTTTGTTCGATATTGTAAAATAATATTTACAAAGAATAATTTCAAAACGACCGCGAAGCATCACATCGCATATCTGTGTCAATAAAAAATGACAGAAATACAACATTCGATGAAAATTACGTAAACCTGAAGTGGTTTACGTAATTTTAGTAGTATTTTCCACAGCCTTCCAAAGAGTCATACTTCAACAATTTCATTCACTTATGTTTAAGTGAATGAAATTGTTGAAGATTGATTGATTGGTTGATTGTTGTTGATTGTTGTTGTTGTTGATTGTTGAAGTGTGCTGTTGCTCCAAAATTATCATCGAAACGTCGAAAACGTAATACAACTAACATGAAATTAACACAATACTGGCCAACTTGCTATAAATAAAAGGCAATAAAAAATCATCGTGACACGAAATTGCTTCTAACAGGAGTGACCCGTCTGCATGGCTGTCGCCTCGCTCATTTGTCAAGGGTGACATGACGAAATAAATATGTTGTGTTATATCGCGTGCTTGTGAAAGCGAGTTCTGTTGTAATGGTCTACATGATTAGGATATTTTTTTATGTTATTGGGTGGTAAACAAGGTTCGTGGCTAAATAATAACAGCCGCACGGGTCGTAATGCTTGCCGAAGTCGGATTGTGTCCATCCGTTACATATCGAGACACCCCGAGGCACTGAGGGGCCCTACAACAATGTCCCAACACATACAATAATTAATATATATATACCTACAAATAAATAATAGTATCTGTTTGTAACAAACAATAGGCCAAAAATAGCAGTTTTTACTAAAATAACTTTTTTTTTTATCTATTTTGTCTCCCACTGCTGGGCAAAGGCCTCCCCTTTTTTCTTCCAAGCCTCCCATGTCTTGTGCGATCATATTACTGGCCATGATATTAGATCGCCACACCACCTTCGCCTTGGTCGGGTAAGAGTGTAAAGGGTCCTATTAACATCTTAGAAAAGACCCAAGCCAACTTCTCCTTATCGGGGGTCCCCCCTTAGAGCCGAAGCCTGCCGGGTCAGCGGGATTGTCCGAAAGGGTTACCGCTGGCCCGGAACATAAAGGGCTAAAGAAGGAACACAGGGGTGGGTTTTAGTCAGTAAGAGTCTGACACTCCCTTCCGCTCCAGAGCGAGAGGGGAAAAAAAAAGCCAACTCACCTGCCCGTGGTGTACCCTGCTGTCCAACGAACGAGGCCGAAACGTCCACCAACCAGCACTGGACTAACGTGGTGTACCTACTATAGTCCAAATCCCCCTTTATAAACTTCCGAACCACGACTTTTACCAAAATATAACTTATTAATATTATATAATGCATATGAAAGTATATACGGTACTTATAACAAAATAACCATTTTCTACTTTTATTTTAGAAAAAGAATTAGGTGTCCAAGCAAAAATATCAATGCCATTAAATCCTTTTTTATTCTGACATGCACGCAAACTAAGTAGCGAGCAAAGCTAGTCTCATAACATAAACCCTTTATATATTGAGGTTAGCTTAGATACAGGACAGGATAAATAAATAACATCAGTCCCTTGATATATTAAATGTACAGAAACAGGTGCCACCCCTGTCTCATAAACAATATAAAATGTAATTAATTTGGCACGAGACCCAGCATGTAATCGCATGAATTATTTATAATGGCATATCGATATTCATAAAGATAATTCATTGATTAAATGACGTCGTAATTTATAGTGGGCTCTAAATTATAATTGTTGTCAATTGATATTGGTTGCAGTATATTGTTATTGTTAACTAGCTATGGAACGCGAATTGTCTAGCAAATAAACTCCGACCTGTCAAGTACGTAAAATATGATTGAGTTTTAAGAAAATAAACATCTAATTTTAGAACTAAATATGCAATAAAATAGTTATAGAACACTCGCTTTCGTTTGTTGTCATAATAGGTAATAGGTACTTGTTTAAGGTCACCTTTCATTTATTTTCGCCAATCGGTAGTTTTATATTTTACTAGCTTCCGCCCGCGGCTTCGCCCTCGAGATATGACGACAAAAAATATCCTATATCCTTCCCCGGGATGCAATATAGGATATTTTATGTCAAATTTTATCGAAATCCGTTCAGTGGCTTATGCGTTAAAAGGTAACACACAGACAGACAGACAGAAAGACACGAGTTACTTTCGAATTTATAATATTAGTATGGATTGAAACGTATAAAACTAGATTCCTCTACTTAAAAAAACGGGTGAATGAATGCTCGTAGAGATTCGGTACAATAGTAAAAAAAATATATATAAGGAGGTCTTCCCCGACCAGGGTAATACTGTTTTTCGCTGGCTAACTTTTGGGTTTGGGCTCAACTTTGTAGGAAACGTGACCGGTCTCCTTTTCTTTCATCTTCACTCATGAACCACACGTGAAATAAAGATCTTGGAAAGAGTAGGTAGCAGGCAAAAAATATATATTTGAAACATTTGCGTATGTACTTTATGCATCATAACCATATTACCCACACATGTAGCATACACATACAACATGTCCTGGTACTAACGCACACCACCACATTACACAAAATGCTTACTATCTTTATATATATAATTCTTCTGTAGGTACGTGTGTATGTCCTCCTAAACGGTTGGACCGATTTTCATTTAATATTTTGTGTGTGTTTGATTGGGTCCCTGGATCGAACATTTAATGTATATCAGGTACGCTAGTTATGTATAAAACATTATTTATTTATTAAATTAGTTATACTGGTTGTTGAAGAAAGTTGTGGCCATATTATAAATGTACGCATGCACACAGTCGCACACGTAAAAGGGTCTAGTCGTAGTAGGTAATTCGTCCATTTTGGTTTGTTTTGACTGTACAGCGGAAGTGTGACTTTAATTTGCGTAGTATTAATTATTTTTTGGATAAACAATTACGTAAAAATGACAGAGATCGATTCAGTAAACAATTCTGAACAAACTACTTTCATAATGTGCATTAATTCACTTACATAATTATTGTATCGATAGGGCAATATATTGTACAATGTTTAGGTAATGCTTAGGGTCAGTTCACACCGAGACGCGACGCGACGCGCAGTTTTCAAAATAGAAATACAATTACAGACCTTATCTACTACACTAAAAGGTACACAATGCAGGGTTTACTACGTCGAGTTACGCAGCGCTGCGCGTCGCGCGCGTCGCGTCGCGTCTCGGTGTGAACTGACCCTAAGCATTACGCTTATGCTACATGAGTATGTAGCCTGCGCATAATTAAACATACTAAAGAGTGATATGAAAACAACCGCAGGGCATGTCGTTGTTATAGTGTGAAAGTGGTTCCGCCTGGGTTTATATTGATTGAAAATTAGGCGCTACATAATCAAGTTTCCGTAGTGTAGCGGTTATCACGTGTGCTTCACACGCACAAGGCCCCCGGTTCGATCCCGGGCGGAAACATTAACTTTTGGCACTTCAACGGTCCTTTTTTTAATGTGCTTCCTTTTTGTGACATATAAATTGGTGTTGTAAAGTGAAGTGTTGTCATAAAAAATGTTTTTTACCTAAACAAATCTTTGCAAGCTGTTACTAAAAAGTCTTAAGTATCTATTATTGTCTGATAAATTATAAGATTACGAGTAAAATAATACCCCAGTTACGTCTTAAAGTAGGTTGCTACCTAGCTTAACTATTCCCGCTTTAAAACCCCTAAAAACTTTGGTAAGTCGGTAAGTGAAACGTAAAAGCGTAATGTGAAAGAAAAGTTTTGAGGACAATTTTACCTGTACCTAAGCACTTCTTAGGAGTTGAAGATTACTTTTAGCTAGGGAAACTACGACTTAAAACAAGTGAAGATCGGTGAGATAAGGATTAGGCAAGTGGCTTTGTTTTGGATGCTGAAACCTCAGATCATTTGGTACCTAAATCGACACAACCTAAATCAGCTGCAGTCACTGATTTAAAAATACACAACAAAAACGCATAACTATAGCGCCTAGGTATGCCTGTTCACAACGTAGGTAATAAAATAACCATAGTAGGATGCAAAATATGCATTCACAAAAAGCCTCTGTTTCCGCCCGGGATCGAACCGGGGGCCTTGTGCGTGTGAAGCACACGTGATAACCGCTACACTACGGAAACTTGTTGTAAATTGATATAATTAACTACCATACAAACTAAAGTAGAGCACCTTTCACTTGTATTATCTGTGACAGTGGTCAGTCATTGAGGGAGTTCAGTCAAAGACTACAATATAATGCTGTAGTTCAGTCAACTTATCATTTCTTGAATCAACTCGGACATTAAATATAATACATCTACCACTCTTTTAAACTAATAATAAAGCTGAAGAGTTGTTTTTTTTTTTGTTTGAACGCACGAATCACTGGGACTACCAGTCGGATTTGAAACATTATTTTTAGCATTTGATAGCCCGATTTTTGAGGAAGGTTAGATACATAATTGTGTATCTTACGACTCCCACGCATACGAAGTCGCCTACCTGTAGGTAGTCTAGTAAACAACACTAACGAACATAAGTAACTGTAAATATAACTGGCGAAATGTGGGTGTACAATTCAATTAATAAAGTTTAATCACATTGTCAAGTTATGTTTAAGTCCTATGTAAAGACGAACCTATTGCCATCAACAGGGCAAATATCCAGATTAGATTATTATTACCTTTAAGATAGAAAGCTTATCAAACACTCACACTTCACATACACATCTCCCTACACATAAACTATTATACGAACCCTCATTCTGACGCAGTCGGGTAAAAAACACACACTACAATAAACAACTGCCGCTTTAAATCAGTGCCATAAACAATTACTAACGTTAGATATTTAATCACTTTTCGCCTTTACCCTATTGTTTAAATGGCCTAAGCATGAGCCAGCCGGTTCATTAAATGTTATATTAGACGCATCGGCTGAATATCATTCAGGCCGCTTGTTGAACGGCGCCGTTTATTAAAAAGGCTAATTGAACTAGTTGGCTGCGACATAATATAAACTATTTAAATTCTGAATAAACCGCGTAGTACCTATGTCAGACCCACTTTTCCACTTTTCTTCTCAGAGTAGAAACGACTTCATCTAGTTTAAAAAAAATATGATTGACGTGTAAAAGTGTTTGTGCAAACCTACTTTTTTTTATTAGCCTGCGGTGTCCCACTCCTGGGCAAAGGCCACCCTCCACTCCTTCCATCTTTCGCGAGCCCGCGCGTCCTCCTTGCAGTCTTGGTGGAACCTATCCAGCTCGACCCGCCATCTCCTACGTGGTCTGCCACGACCCCGCCTCACTGTCTCAGAGCACCAATTCTGCGCTATTTGGGCTCACAGTTTGTCCGGCATGCAAAACTACTTACAGGCAGGCAAACCTACTTACAAAAATAAAATCATTTATCATTTATCACTATTTATTTACAGCTCCGTCTTTCTACCTAGGGTTGGTAGGCAATCTATTTTTCCAACTAAACGAAAATCAAGTCCTCCTGTTAATCAGAGCTCAGGCTACCTATATAAATTCAACGGCCTTCACCTGGATGCGATTACCCCACTTTTATTTTTGTACTGGTCCTACCCTACTCACGACTCATTCGATCTTGGCTTTACCGACCTTGGCCAAAGATCAAATGTTTTTTTTTTTGTTTTACTCCATTTTCTCTATTTTCTTTCCCCGTTTGGTTAATTCAATGTTGATTGGCGTAAATAAAGGTAGATACTTTTGGGTGTGTTTTGGGGAATTAACCTATTTTATGTGTTTTTGTGGTTTATAACCAAACATTAAATTTATGTGTGTTTGATAGTAGGCCCGTGTTCTATTTCGAGGTAAGTTTAATGTTATTGCTTTTTGTCCCTGGCCACCATTTTGCGTTTAGTTATAATTTTATTTTATTCAAAACAGAACAATACAATAAGGTTTTTTTTTTTGCGGATGGGAAATCATCAAATGACCCCTCCCGCTCTGGGTGGAGCAGAAGGGAGTGTCAGACTCTTACTGACTAAAACCCACCCGTGTTCCTTCCTTAGCCCTTTATGTTCCGGGCCAGCGGTAACCCTTTCGGACAATCCCGCTGAACCGGCAGGCTTCTGCCCTATGGGGCCCCTCCTCGATGATACAATAAGGTTTGAATAACTTGTTGAATAACAAGTAGGATCTTCAGTAAACAGGCAGTCGGATACAAAATAACGAATAATAGCCCTCCAGATCCTACTTCGGCCATTGCGGCCGGTCTCAACGGAGACTAGCCTTCGGCGCGGGAAATGTAATAGTACACATCACAAGTGTGTGCGCAGACGCAGGTGCACTCTCTCTTCCCTCACTCTCATAGTCGGATGGGACGTCACGCATCCGACACGGCCGGAGAGAGATCACGTGCAGGACCAACGGCTTAACGTGCTGGAAAAACTTAATAACATTTTGTTCGAGCTGGGAATCGTACCCAGGACCCTATGCTCATCAGTCTGTAAGTCAGTAAAATATGCCTGGTAATAACGACACACTATACCTTTTCCTATATGTATATAATAATCATCAAATGTCAGTGTTATAAAAAAAGGTTAGAAAAACGAAAAAAAAGCATCTCAACCTATTTATCCTCTAATCTTTAACGGAATAAAAGGCTTTCTGGCAAAATTAGGTTTAAAGAATGATTTCAATTTATCTTTATGTTTATTATTAAATACGTAATACATTAACATCTGAACGAGCCATCTATTGTTTTGAGCCTTGTTGTAGGCACAACTGTATTTGTTCCTTGTATTTATATTGTAAATATCACTGTATTTTTTAAACAATTTTATATTTTTATAAGAATATAAAATTTATTTATTCATACAAAACACCTGTCCTAATAAATAATTATGAACGCGGTAATGGTTTAGAAAACTATGTCTGTTCCTCAATCAGAAAAATTATGAGCAGAGAAAAAGCAAACGATTTTCTGCGCAGTCGTTTAAGATTGCTACGTAAGAAAGAAAGAAAATACATTTATTTAGCACAGACTAAAAGACACACAATACACTAGATAGTCAGATAATAGTCGTACATCAGATAAAAACAAAAATAAAATAAATAGTGCAAAGTCCGATGTAAGAAATTAGCAGGAATGTGTGCCTCACGGCTGCGCCAAATAGGTCTAGGTCAGACAATTTATGAGTGAACATAAGATAACTGTTTACAACATAAGTCTCGGAATAAAGGCACACCACCATCACCCCAATTAGAATATTATGTTATAATCATAATTCATGCACTGAATTTTTAATATTAAGTATAAAACATTGTTTATTAAATAAATTAGTTCCACCGACTGAGGGAGAAAATTGTGGTCACATAAATCTACGCACGAACACAATCACACACGTTAAGTGCTTGGCCAGACTGGCAGCGCGGGGCGGGGAGCGGCGCGGGTACGGGAACGCGCGTGATCTGCCTGTCCGCAGTTGAGCGCGGCTGCATTCTACGTGTTGTTGTGTCCAGTGTTTGTCAAAATATAATATGGCCACTTGTATGAACGAGCTATGGCATGAGATGCCCGCGCGCTCCCCGCGCCGAGCAGCCCGCGCCGCTCACCGCGCCCGCGTGCCCTCTATGGACACTCAAATGAAGTTCTTAGTGTTTAAGCACGTTGACTCGCGGGCGCGGTGGTGGGCGCGGTCACGAAATATCAAACACACAGCATAGTATGCAAGTGTTCACGTACAAAACGCAGGTGCGGCGAACCAAGTCCACCGCGCGCGCAACCCGTCACCGCGCCCGCGCGTTCCTACATGAACAAGCACTTAAGTGCAAGTACGCCGCGCCGCGCCCGCTCCGCGCCCGCGCTACCAGTCTGGCCAAGCGCTCTAGCGTAGGTATGTATTCCGTCCAATTTAGGTTGTTTTGGCTGTCCAGCGGAAGTGTAACTGTAATTTACGTAGTTTTCATTATTTATGGGATAAAAAATTACCCATAAGTATTTTGAAAATTACAGAACAAACTAGGTATCTACTATCATAATTTGCATTAATTCAGCTGTACATTGTCTAACATTAATATAAGTAAATAAAATATCTTATTATATATTATAATCACTTACCACCCCATTCTCCAACTAAGATTGATGAATAAAAAAATATAATTATAGTACACATACGCGCATGGCGTTACTTATATCAACACAGTAAACAATAAAATAATATGCTAATCACATTCAAACAAATACACGTTCTTTTAACAAGGTATTGTTATCAAAAGAATGTTGTGTACCTACTTATTTAATAAAGCAACATTTTTGATTCCAGTTTTCAGCAGAGTTACATAAATAAGCCTTTATTATTCTTTAGTTTACTTCACATACCAAGCGCCAGGTTGTATATAACGTATAATATATGTTGTTGTAACATGTGAGCGCATTGTAATAGTGCTATAAGGCAATACGCTCTTATTGACACTTGTTCACCTTTTTAGGAACCAATGCAACAGCTTGTGAAGACTTTCAATATACCTAATCTTAATTGGTAGGTCTTCATTATCATATCTTAAATCATTCTGAAAATGATCATGCATGCATTCTTAACCTTAACATACCACTGATAGATTTTATTTACTTATAGATTAACAACATTCCTGCCTCATAAGAACAACAGCCTGATTCAGAAGGCAGTACCCCTCGATACGGCTCGCTTTGTAAGGAGGTTTCTGCCTCTGCAGCCAGTGGTAGCTTGGACTCTGCTTCCAACACCGGCAGACCCCTATTTTTTATATATTTTTTTTTTTTATTTATTTAAAATGTAATTAGAAAATAAATAAAGGACGGAATAATTAATTTATTATGTTGATCTAAACTACAAGCATTCAGATTTTTATATACTTTAGCGTTACAAAGTATTTTCAATATTTTCAAGTCCAGTAACAAATCACAACACACAACAATTTATTCCAGTAACACAACTTCAGACAAAAAAGAATTAACAAAATTTGTATTTATTGTGTGAAAGAAGACCAAATGCTTCTTCTTATCGTATTGGTGGCAATCGAAATTGAGTTAGATACTCGGCTAAAAGAGTGAAATTCCACTGCTGTTACTGACGATCCCTATTCTCTGTTCATTATAAAAAAAAATTGTAATCCTGTATCACAAATTCTGCACCTCTTTCTGCAACCATCCCCGTTGGTGCGTTGGTGTTACCACTAGTAAGTGTCGGCATTATACTAGCGTCTATCACACGCAGCTTGTCAATTCCATGGACTTTCAACCGAGAACTCACGACTGAGGTCTTTGGGTCTGGTCCCATCTGACATGTTCCTACAGGGTGATATACAGTCAGTGTCATCTCTATACAAACACACTTCCAGTAATCCCTGCTATTTAACTCATAACGGTCACACGGTGGCCACTCCATTCTTCCTAAAAATCCCTTGATTTCTCTGAAAGCTGTAGTGTTAACTACTTTGGTAAGCATTTTAAGACCTGTGGCTGCTAACTCTAGATCTCTGGGATCTTTGAAATAGTTTATATTGATAATTGGGGAATCTTTTGGGTTATTCGATTTCAAGGAAATGTTTCCTGTGGAATGTGGATGTAGAAGATGGAAGAATAGCATATAAACTGCGTGCTTTTTGTTCATTTCGATTATTGGATTAGCTACAGTGTCTTTGTACCTGAAACGTATCGTCAGGGCTTGTTTTATATTGGAACTGTTTCTATACAATAGTGAAAAATGCGTTTGAAACTCAGGGTAAGTAGCATTTGGGTTATCGGAAAAAAATGCAACTACGTCTGTAAAACTATTTTGTGCCAAAATACCAGTACGATTGTAAAGATACTGTAAGACACTAAATTGTTGATCGGCTTGGTTCAACTCACCAGGCTCATCGCCGTAAATGATAACGGGAATAGTACAATGATCTTGTAGATTTTGTCCCACCATAGGCGAATCAACTATTACTTGGATTTTCTTTGAACGAAGATGTTTTTTGGGCCCGACTCCAGAAAGCATTAAAAGCTGTGGAGAATTTACAGCACCGGCGCTTAGAATAACTTCGTTTGTTGCCCTAAACGTGAATTTCTTTGAGTCTCGTTCTACTTCTACCCCATAGGCTTTTTTAGACAATCGTCCAATTAAAATTTTTGTCACCAAACTATTCTTAATAATTTTCAAGTTTCTTCTGTGCAGCACTGGGTTCAAGTACGCTTTGTTATGACTTTGTCTTTCTCCATTAACAGCTGTGGCTGTCAAAATGCCAGAACCTAACATGTTTGCGACATTTAGATCTGGAACATTTTTGATACCAATTGCATGCCAAGCAGAAAGAAGCCTGTCGGTAAAAGGTCTGAGAGTACTGTTGAACGTGTTTATAGCTAATGGCCCGTCATGTCCGTAATGATTTCTGATTTCGGGATTTTTCAACAATTCCATGTTTTGATAACTTTCTGCCTTCTTAAAGCACCGCCGTACTTCTTCTACTTTCCATTCAGCATTACCAAGGTCGACCCAGTTTTGAAAATCTTGATTATTTCCTTGCATATAAATCATAGAATTCAGGTTGCTACTTCCGCCCATCATTTTGCCTCGAGGCCAATTGATAGATCCATTTATATTTGCTCCGTTACTAACTCCATTATTATTTGTCAAGTAGTTCCAATCATATCTGGTTTTAAACATGCCTTTGTCCAGACCTGGAACCTAAAATGTTTTTCCTTAGCCCAACAAAGTTAAAACTCTTCATTACATAATTTGTTCAACGTTATGTATACTTACATCAGCTTCTACTGGTGCATCACCACCAGCTTCAATGAGTAATATTTTCCATTTTGATACCGCACTCAGTCTGTTTGCCAGAACGCAACCTGCTGTTCCTGCGCCGACTATTATGAAGTCAAATGATTCAAAATCTACAATGTGATAAACAAAACAATTTAAAACATGTTTGAAACATGGAAATTGCAACTTAAACATGAAACTAAGAAACGCTGAAGAATAAAATTATAGGAATTGAACTAAGCTCAATATTTCAATAATAAATATATTAATATTTACTAAAGGCTGAGTTGAGTTTGGGGAGAATGGAAGAACATGTTGCACTGACCCCTAAGTAACGTAGGACATAGCCAGGAAGATGATGACGATGATATACTAAAGGTGAAATCTACAGCATAAGTGTAATTTATATTTTGCAGAAAAATAAAATATGAAGTATGATAAATATTGAAAGAAATATTTACTTGTAACTTTAGCATCTGCTATCAATCCTTCTGATATCGCACACTGTGCAGCTGCAAAGAACTGTAAAGCTGCTGCGAAGGTTTGGGGAGCCGTTCCCGTCGTTGGAGTTAGACACGAGACGTTGAAACTTGTAACAGTTAAAATTGGAAAAGTTAAAATAGAACTTATACTTAAATTACTGAAAAAAGCACTGCAAGATGGAATGAGTCAAAAAGCACAGCATAACATAATCAGCTTAAAGTTTCCACTGCTGGGACATAGGCCTCCTTTCGGTGAGAGGGAGTGGGTTATCCACCACGTGGGCCCAGTGCGGGTTGGTAGATGTCACATATCTTCGAATTTTTGGTCCTAGGATGTGCCGGTTTCCTCACATGTCTTCCTTCCCCGTTTTGTCACAAAGCACATTATGATATTATTAAATTTCCGGTCCGTAGACAAAATAAACTGGGCTAATTTCTTGAATATTCTTTAAACTTCACCATATATCGTATTAATTATATATTATATGGACACTAACCACTCCATTTCTTTGTCGTAATTGATGAAGACTGTTAGGATAACGTTAATCAGCGGTATTCTTATAGCAATTAAAGTTTACACAGACCTGTAATAATGAGTGTGTCGGATACGTCTCAGAGATAAATGAAATAAGTAGGTATTTATTTTTCTTGCATGACATACTGCTTATTTATACCGTTTTTGTGCGGACTAAGTAACTTAACTTTATTATCAACCAACCGTATGGAATTATAGATCCATTTCTTCTAGCCATGGTCTTATTTTTTTTTTTTTTCACCCTGTTTTCTGATGAATTGGCGCCCCACATGTGGTGTTTTTGTGCATTTTTAGCTAGATAAAATGATAGCACTTGCATTTTATTTTGTTCTTTTCTATGTAAGTAATGATTGTGGCAGTTGCTGTGGCCTTTATTCTTACCTGATGAAAAGTTTACGATAAAACGAGTGTTTCTAGAAGTTATACGTGAGTTTGAACTAGCTTTTTTTTTAGTTTGGTAATAGTAGCAGAAAAAATTATATGATGCTGAATTATTACATCAATATTCTAACATTATTACCTACACAAAAAAGATTATTATTAATATAAGTCTCATAAGTTCCACTGCAGGGCAGAGGCCTCCCTTCCGTAATTCCATTTTGCTGTCTTTTGCTCTAATATGAGCCTAAATCTTTTTTTTTTTTAGTTAGCCTGTTCTGACCCACTGCTGGGCAAAGGCCTCCCCCATTTCCTTATACTGTGCCGTCTCCGTCCAGTCGGTTAGGAACCAGTCTAAATCGTCACGCCAGCGTTTCTTAGGCCTGCGCCCGTCTTCAGGCACCCACTGTGTGACGACTTTGGCCCATCTGTCTGGATGCATCCTATAAGTGCGACCCGCCCAGTCCCACTTCAGCCTCGCAGACTTGCCACCAAAATAAAAATAAACGTTTAAAATATAATTTTAAGTTTAAAAACCATACATATCCCAGACCTAAGTAAATTATTGGTTGAAACTTAAATTGTCACTATACAGTTTAAAATGTTTGTATGAACAGATGTTTGTCACTGCCAATGGCGTCACATGCAAATTAATAATATAATTTATGATTGTAAGTTTATCCTTTACCGTGAATATTGCACTAGCTAGTGTCAGTATCAACGTAATATTTTTCTGGAAACAACGACTAGATACACGATTTTGGAAATATTATTTTGAAATATGTACTTATTTTTTTACGTAGCACGGAATCCTAGTTTTGTGGATATGATTTAAGCATGGCTTTAATATATAACAGTAGATAAGTGAAAAATTTATTACTGGTCTGGTTAGTCCATTTTTGTTAGCATCAAAGTAATGTTTCTTGAAGGTAAGTTCTAATCAGTACTTACTTAATTAAAAATGCCGCTGCGGCGCTATTCTGTAAAAATCTCACCGTGAAAACTTAGGTGAAGTGAGCGTGGAGTGAGCTGTCAATAATGTCAACTCCTAGCAAAAACAAACTCACTTCACCTAAGTTTTCACGGTGAGATTTTTACAGAATCGACCGGCTGAGGTATAACTTATCAGGCGCTTCGGTGATATTTTCTATTTTATTGTAAAAAAATATATTAAGCAAATTATTAGCAGAGGAAGCATTAAGGGCTGATTTGGTTATGACCTAATCAGCCTTTAATGTTCTCTGCTGGGACACAGGCCTCCTCTCTTCGATTGGGCTGTAATCCACCACGCGGGTCCAGTGCGGGTTGGTAGACGTCACATGTCTTCGAATTTTTGGTCCTAGGACATGCCGGTTTCCTCACGATGTTTTCCTTCACCGTTTTGAGAGCAATGGTGATGAAAAAAGATATTACGAAGGAAAAAATTAAGTGGGTACGTGTGAAAAGTCGTACGTTGTAAGTCTGTTGTTTTTTTTTTTTTGTAAAAGTTTTTTATTTTTCACTTTTTAGTGGAAGAGTTTGTAATTTATCTAAGTTACAATAGTCTAATGTCAACTGCTCATCACCTTTTACAAAACATTGCTTTTCCCGATGCTGGGACGTTAATTGTTGAGGAGTTCTCCTGGTAAGCACCAGGAGAACTCGTCAACAACCACTTACCATACACATTGTGACGAGCATATATTGCTTAGCAACCATATTAAAGTAATCGAATTGCAAGCCATGAAATATTTATCATTGAGTAGTTCCGATGGCCATCTGTGGTATTCATCATCAGCTCTATTTTATCAAATGATGATTTCCGAAAGCAAATGCTCAAGTTACCTTAAAAAATACCCAAATCGCTCTATGTTTGCTTATAAAATTTGAGGGTTTCCCTCGATTTCCATGAGATCCTCTCATCAGATTCCAACTTAATGACAATAGGACCACCTCGAGAGTAAACACATTCAAAGAAAAAAATTATTTTTGAATAGGTCCACAATTCACGGAGAAATCGGTGAACATACATAAAAAACATATATAAAGTCCTACATAATAATCTCCTACTTTTTAGAAGTCGATTAAAAATGAAATAAGTACCTATCAAATATTGCATTAATGCGAAGGTTTAGCTACAAAAATAATATCGTATTCCCTCCAAATGCATACCGTTAATTAATCTAACAAAAATAAACGAAACGATTATGCAAACAAAGATTATATAAAATGGCCGACTACGTTGTATCGTCCATTTTACAAATGTGTGCTGAACCTTTTTTATTAGCTTTGTCAACACTTTTAAACAACCCCGTTTAAGTATATGAGGAGCGATTTTGTTTAAAATGCGTTTTTGCCCGCTGAACTCTAAAATATTTATGGCTCCATTTCCTTCCATTGTATAGTTTGTTATCATTTTATTTATTGGGTTCTTGACCGCTCGTTGCGAGGGTGGTGTGTACCTAGTTGACTTATTAATGTTCATTTTCGTGTTTGGTTTGTTTGTATCTGTCCAAAAAAATATTTTTAATAACGTGGGTTTTTGCAAACAGTTACATAGGTATTTTGTAAACAGTTGCCAAAATTATAAAGGGATCGTAAATAGATAAAACACGTTACAACTACTTACATAACCTAAAGCGCGGTCACTATCGGAATGCATAGAAAAGAAAGAGAAGCGCGCTGACACAACCCTGGTAATTTGTTGCAAAATATGATCAATTTTAAGGACTAAAAAATTAAAACACTAGTATTTTAGTATGTTGCTTGTAGAATAATCTGCCAAAAAAAATCTGAATTATTGTATGTATATTAGTACAGTTTTTATTGTATGTACAAAGAAAGTTTTTGGAGGTATCATCATTTTTTTCTATCATATCAAATTAGTTGTATTGTGTTTTCAACACACTATCTACCTAGCATATATCCTGAAGAATATCATATATTTTTCTGATTTTGTTTACTGTAGTCGATCATATACTTTCATTGTTTCTAAAACTTGCGTTTTTTGTGTTTAGGTCCTGTAAGCCCCACTCTTTTAAATCTGACGTCAAGAATAAACCCTTATCAGACACACGTAAGTGGGTTCCCTGTGTGTTTAACTGCCTCGCTGAGCTCGTGGTCGCAAGCGCGACTCCTGACCGTGGGCTTCTGGGTTCCATTCTCAAGTCGGGCCTAGTGTTATTGGGTTTTTCCATCAGGAATTTCTTAGTAACAGCCCGTAGTTTGGAAGTTGGCGGTGTGATAGGTACCCCAATGCCCGGAAAAGCACGTTAAGCCGTTGGTCCTGCGCCTGATCTCTCTCCGGTCGTGTCGGATTGCCGTCCCATCAGACTATGAAAGTGAGGGAGAGAGTACACCTGTGTCTGCGCGCACACATGTGCACTATAATATCTCCCGCGCCGAAAGCTAGTCTCCGTTGAGATTGGCCGCCGTGGCCGAAATACGGTCTGGAGGACTTTAGTGTGATCCCGTAAAGGGTACATTAGCCAATTTTGTCGCTAAAACATTAGGGGTTGTCTTTTCCAACGCCAGAAAATTTTATCCGAGGAATAATTTCGAATTTTTTACAGTGCTTCCATTCCAAAACTTTCGGATGTCAATTTTATTCCACGAATAAATATTATTGATTGAAAAATCAGCACTAAGACAATAACACTGATTACTAGAACAGCCGCCATAGTTACAATTTATTCAAAACAAAACAATAAAGTGTGCTTTGAATAAATTGTTGAATAACAAATAGGATCTTCAGTAAACAGGCAGTCGGATACAAATAACGAATGCAGCTCAAACGTACTGAAATAATGGGGTTTTCAGATTTTTCCGCAGAGTCGTAGTTGTGACACGAATTATCATAATGGCGGACACAGAGTAGTACAGAATTTTATTTCCATACAACGAGCGAAAACAGGCGCACACACTCGTATAGACGCGTACGTATGTTCGGCGATCTCAGTCTACCTCCGTCATACAGTATGGAAACCACATGGAATAAATTATACCACATACTTGTTATCGCCTTTTCTGACGATATACAAAAAATTAACGAAAGCGGTTGCGAAAAAAAAATCGGCGGTTCCGTACATTTTGACGAGTTATGCGAACATAAATAGGAAACAGCTGATTTTTTTTCGCGACGCAACCGCTGTTTTTTTTTTCGCGACCGACTTCGCTCATTTATTTTTTTTGCATTACGTTAGAAACGGCGATAACAAGTATAGGTAATTTATTGCATATACACTGTATACCAAATGCCAGGAAGAATGCGTGGCGTAAGCACAAACACAAGTACAATCAGCCTATAATGTTCCTACTACTAGGACACAAGCCTCCTCTGAGAGAAGGAGTGGGCCGTAATCCACAACGCGGGCCCAGTAGGTACGGGTTGGTAGATGTCACAAATGTCTTCGAATTTTTGGTTCTAGGACATGCCGGTTTAATCACGATGTTTTCCTTCGCCGTGTTGATGAAATTATTTACACAAAGTAAAGCGCCTGTCTGGGTTCGAACCTATAACTCGTAAGTCGGGGTCGTTACTGCACGACCACTGCTCCTACCTATATATCTTTTTTCTGGCGCGAATGTGGCAACACGAGTGACGGACTGAGAAGTCCTTTTGTCATGCAAATATAAATAGGTACGTAATGTTACAACAACATGAGGTAAATGAGAATACATTGATAACGAAAATAATTAGGTAGGTAATCAAAAAGCAAATTATGGAAGGGGTTTTGGTGGTGTCATGCCCTGGAATACCTACTTTTATACATATATTGTATATGGCCTATTATCGGTGTAGAGTTAAATAAAACAGTGTACTCTGGTAAATATTAACAAGATAATTACATTCATCATAAAAGGTCATAGAAGTCTACTGTTGGACTTGGTCCCCCTTTTTGTAACATGTGGTTTATTTAAAGAATTAAGCCCATAATTAAACATTTTAAATGATCCCAAATAAAATCCTTTGCAGCCTTAAAATCATACCACCCGAATGTCTTCTAAAAATACCTAACCTAGAACAAAACCATAATTAAACTTTTCCCGACCTTCACAGCCACTCCGCTCCAGTAACAGCACAGCGCCATACTTACCTCTAGACTAATGAGCTGCTACATCTTTAGAACTCACCTTATACGGTAAACGATCACATTTGCCTCCCACAAATGGCTATAAGAAGCCACGCTCCACCGCTTTCCTTGTTAGGCTGTTCATTGGAAAGGAGCGAAGCGGAGCGATGCGGAGTTCCACAAAATTTGAG
This sequence comes from Oligia fasciuncula, assembly GCA_963082905.1. Lineage (NCBI taxonomy): Eukaryota > Metazoa > Arthropoda > Insecta > Lepidoptera > Noctuidae > Oligia > Oligia fasciuncula. Next base: position 16,263,713 of record OY720390.1, read on the forward strand.
TTTCCACTTGCCTCCGATTTTGTAGATTTTGGAGGGGAGATCAGATTTATGCATTGCTATCGCGGAATTTATGCAGACCTGTTTACCGGAACGAGGCAGTGGAGCGAGGATGCGCAGTGACGTAGCAAGACAAATTAGACGTCATGTCTATTCTTCGTAACTGTGGGCCCACAACAGTAAATACCATCACCACGTCGCGTCGCTTACTTTCATTACTTCGAACTCCTTGTCAATGGACACGGATCAGGGGGTTTACTTAAGTACGTCTACGAAGATACGGGCCCGTCCAAAAGTAAATGATCCGTCAAAACAAGTGTCAAATTCAATTTTCCGGCCAGCCACAAAATACAGGGAGCGTAGGGACAGCTGTCAGATCGTGTTGTCGTTCATTCTCAGTTCGGAAACCGATAGTTCGGTGCGCCTAAGCTCGAAGTCTGTAGTTTTGGCCGAAGCTACGGAGCTTCGGCCAAAACTACAGACTTCGTGCTTAGGGAGTAGACCCCCAGAGACACTTCGTACTAAGCTGTTTTGTCGCTCCGCTCCGCTTACTCGCCCGGCTTCAATGGACAGCAGCCCGAAAGAGAAGGCACACTAATTTGTAACAAGTTGGCATTTTAAAAATGGCGCCGACAGCTGGGTAGCGGTAGGTACTGAATACTAAAGTGAACTGTGACAATAATATGGTGTGTTTTTATTTCTTTTGTTTCTCACAGTTTATTAAGTGACTGGTTTTTGTTGTTGTTGTATTTGTGTCTGTTTCTTATACTTTTTGTGGGGATATTTTATTATGTTGAGTCTACCAACATAATTGATCTCAGGGGCAATTCCCGTATTTTTAAGAATGGTCGCATTCTAATCTTAGTCTCAATCAATGAAAAATAAAATAATAATTATAATAAAAATACTTGCGAAAATATATTTTTCAATCAAAATTATTGAAAAATATATTTTTGGCAAGTTTTTGACACATTGGAGAATTGACCATAATCTGCGCTACAGTCCATAATCTACGCTACACTCCATAATCTGCGCTACACTCCATAATCTGCGCTACACTCCATAATCTCTCCATAATCTGCGCTACACTCCATAATCTGCGCTACACTCCATAATCCGCGCTACACTCTTTAGTCTGCGCTTAGAAGTCGTTACCTACCCAGCGCTTGCGACTCTAACAAGGCGGTCAAATTACAAAGTGTTATTACACACCGGTCTAAAGTTTTGTCAGTCAACCCTTTGATCAAATACGTACCACACAAGCGAAAGTAATTTTAAATTAGTTTGAATAATAATTTTCATGTTTGCATACCGAAATGTGTGAAATGTTAGAGTTCTGTACCTAAATTGGTTTTGGTTATAAATAATTTTATTATCGAGGTTACCTTTAGCCCAGGTAATTTTTAATCGCGGCGATTATTTTCGCTCACTTGATTATCAACCCTCTGCTTAGCGCCGAGAGTTGAAAATCCAACGGAGTGTTTTCTTGACGCACTGAGATGTGCTGTTGGATTCTCAATGATCAGCTCAATACCGAGAAATTAATAACCAATGCGTAAAAAAATCGCCGCGTTAAAAAATTGTCCATACGTACCTGTATCTGTACCTGGGGTAAACTTTTTTGATTAAATTATAGAACGATATTTGTAGTGTAAGCACGTCGACATATTTCCAGTATATGCTAACTTTTCACGATATGAAAAGTCTATACAATGCCTGGTCAGCTAAAACTGGATAGTTTATAATATAATTATGTCGTCGTGGGTACTACTTGTAGGCCTTTCATTAGCCTTGTGTTAGTTCATTGCCTTCAGCTTTATGTAAAGTAGGAGTATCAGTTCAAGATACGTTACATTATTTCGAATAACATCTAAGTGACAGCTACTCTTACATTACTCCTATATTAATTTATCATAGCTAACATAGTTATTAACAACTGGTTGCAAAACATAGGCATGTATGTAATTGAACCTTAAATAATTCCCATTTTACTTGGCTTAAAATATTTTTAAACACACTAATATTATGAATGCGTCTCTTTTTGTGAATCTAAAATAATTCCTATTTTAAGGCCCTGAAAACACTAACTAGTAAAGTAACTGCGACCAACTTAGATACAGCGCTCGCCGGCCACGGCACCACTCGCTTCGCTCGCTCGACTCGTGCGCATTTGGTCATAGTTCCATCCTTGCCTAACCTATTGGATCGGGTTGCCCTAGCTTAGTTACTGCGACCAATTGAGAGAAGCTCAAATTATTTTGTGGTTTCCTTAACATTTATAAAAACATCATCTTTACAAAGTTAATAAGTTTCTATCAGTTACATATTTCCCATAACAAAGGCTTGCTAATAAATCTCGACATTCCTATTCATGAATGAAGGCGTGATCCTCCATTTGGAAAAAAAAAGTGTCAAAAAAAGAGTGTAAACGTATACCTATCAGGAATTATTAAATGTATCTGAAGAACTTGAAACCAATGTTTCCAAGGTCCAAAATGTCAACAATAAGCAATTCCTAAAATACCTATTAAAAATCTACAAGTCATCAAGTTTATACACAATCAAGACCAGTCCTTACTCCAGCTATTCACCGTTACCCTTGACCGAATCCTTTCATAAAATATAATGGAGAATTTATTTATTCCCTCGTATCCTTATAAAGGCATCAGTGATGCGTAACCTCAAGATGATTAATATGTTCTCTCTATAGTTTATTACCCCTGCAAAGATATTGTGTTTCCTCCCGAAGGTTTGGTGCCCCGAAATTGTCAATCGCCAGAATTGATTTTGGGTAATTATCCCTCACAGTGTTCATTTAGTGTGTTGGCTTATTTGCGATATGTATTGTCATTAGTCATCGCTTCGGATGTGAATTAATTGCTATCGTTTGACGGATTAACTGGATATTGTTACAGGGATTGTTGAAGATTTATGGATGTGCTTGAATTATGAAATTATTTGGAGTTTCAAGAATTTTGAAGAAATTTATATTGTATTCTTTCTGCCTTTATTAAGGTGACGCAGACTAACAGGTGTAGTTTCCATGAAACTAGAATAGCTAAAAATTTCGTGACTAAGAATTTTTCTTACAGAAAAACCTTTCACTAAATTTCCCTAACTCCTACGATATTAGACAGATGCAAACAATTATCCGTCTATTCCAAGCCATGCTACATTAAGACTGTTGTCTTGCAAGGCACCATCAAAGAGCCAAAATTAATAACAGAAAGTACTAAAATGTATCAACATCTATTATTTGTAGCCCCTGTAGCTACATAAGTTATTATCTCAGCTAAAATTTCCGTTCACAATGAAAATATGGTTAATACCGTACCGAAGTAGGTTTCCAGAATAAATTAGGGTAAAGGGCCTCAGCGTCGACCTTTCAGTTAAGGGATGGCGCATATTCATATAATCACTGAGATTAGATTCGACGGAATATTCCGAGGATTAACGAACATGTCCCGAAGGTGTATTTTTATTATTATTATTATCCGCATAAAAACGAGGAAATATTTTCTAAGCACGTGGTAATATTTTTGTAATTTCGGTTGTTGCGTAATGAAATGAAATGAAATGATTTTATTTTGTAAGTAGGTTCGTACAAACACTTTTACACGTCAATCATGTTTTTTTTTTAAACTAGATGAAGTCGGCGTTTCCTATCTGACTACTCTGAGAAGAAAGGCCGAAACAAAGGAAAACAAAGGCAAAGAACCACGGCCTACTTAATAAAACCGACATGCGACAAATGACAATCCGACAATTAGCAAATTTATTTCCTATTGTCTTGGGATTTATATTATAGTTTTAATTTTTTGCCACCGCCTTCCGAGATTAAAGTTATTTCATAATTTTGAGTTAATTTCTTTTTGAAATCGATTTATTTATTTTTTTATTAAATTACTTTTTTATTTCGTAATTTTTAGTTTTATGTAATTAAAAACTGGAATATTTGTTTGTAATAAGTACGTAATAGTTTTATCGTAAATATTGCACTAAAATTTGACCAAGGTTTTGACCAAGGCTTTGACACTACACCCGCAGCTCGTATCAATAAGCCAGGCTGTCACACTTACACGAATTAGTCCTTATCTTTAAAATTACTCAATCGATTTCGATGAAACTTGGACTGTTCCCTAAGTTGAAGTAAATATATGCCAAAAAAAAATGGTCATGATCCGATTAATAATTGCGGAGAAATGCATGGACAAACATACATACATCTATAAAATTTTGTATATTTGTTTGGAAGCCCTAATAAAATTGATTGTCATATTATGTGAATACAATGCAGTTCCAATAATATTACATACATACGTGTCGAATTGATAACCTCCTTTATTTTTAAGTTGGTAAAAACTATTAAAAAACTAAAATATTGCGTCGTAATGTATTCCTCCGCATCGCTGTCGACTGGTAATGTTCCTAAGAAACTGGCGACATTGCCATTGCATAACACTTTATTAAATTTATGGCCCTTATGAAGGGATTGATTGAGGAAACACTGTAGAAATAATAAGTATTAGTATTTGCAATTACATATTATTTCCTCATCATTTATTTGCTGATTCCGAATATGTATATAACTCATTACTAAGGTAAGTTAAACAACACGTGAGACCGATTGATACCGAGTTCGTCGCCATAGCAACCACGCTATGGCGACGAACTCGGTATCAATCGGTCGGTATGTACAGTCACGTACTTGAATTTGAACTAAGTACCTACTTATTTATATAATACCTACTAGCAGCGCCCCGCAGTCTCACCCGCATAAGTGTCGATCTCGTGGGAATATCGGGATAAAAACTATCTGCCTAACCTGTATCCTTTCGCGGGACTATCTCTATACCAAATTTCATCTAAATCGGTTTAGCGGTTTAAGCGTGAAGAGGTAACAGAGAGACAGACAGACAGACACACTTTCGCATTTTTAATATTATATTACTATATTACATTTTTAAATATTATATTATATATTACATTTTTAAATATTATGTTATATTTTAATAGATTACATATTTCTTAAAATATAAAAATGTAGTATAAAAACATTTAAAAATATTAAAAAAAAAAAACCGCCGGTGTCGAGAGCAGGGTCAAAGACACTGGTGGTTAGGGCTCCACAGACAGGAACTTCCACACAATGCGAGGAGTGTATCGAAGAGTACTGCCTTCTGAATCAGGCCCTTGATTAAACCGCCTAACGAAAGCCTCGATAGATGTTGACCGAGGCTTTCGGCCATCAGGCCATTGGCCGATACGATAATCGTTCGACAGTCGAGCTCACATATAATTTGATATTAATATGCAAATAAAAATTACTGAAAATTTTATTCTTGTTTATTTATTCTCATTTGCATTTCATGAAAAACAAAATGAATGTTTCGTTCGTACGGTCTGGAATCCATTATTATTTTGATAAGAATTAAAAAAAAAAAAAATATTAATAAAGCGTTGCTAAAAACCATAATGATGCACAGAGGTGGAGGTTATTATTAAATTCGTATTATTAAATATTCTCAATTCTGCAGGGCAATTGAGTAACACACACACACAATCCCAATGCAATAAAATTCATATTGACAATTCAATATTTCATTGCGTTATTAACGTGGTTACGCAGACGTTATTTTTCAAACATATGAAGCAATGGATTATGAATTTCCTTTAAATCCTTTGGTTCGTGTTAGAAAGTGTGTTAAGCAATCGGGGTTCTGGCCTTTTTGTGGAACAGTCTTGAGGGAAAAGAAAGTGCGAGCTGGCGATATAAATGTAAATATGCTTATAAGAAATTGCCCGTAACTTCGCCTGCGTTGAGGTCGAAAATTATCCCTCAAGAACATACAGACGCCAGCACATCACGCTACCCGAAACTATCAAATTTATTCAATCCACTTTGAACCTTATGTTTTAGCGATAAAGTTGAAAATCCATTAAAGAAATTTGACAGATTGTAGTAGCTTGCTGTGCTGGCGTCTACATGCTACGACATATCATCTATACATTTCCTAGTTTTAGCTGACCTCACATTCTATAGGCATTTCGTAGAATAAGAAATCAGCTTCTACTGGAAATGTACCTATCAATCAGCTTATACTGTGTGTGTACTTATGTATCAGTATAAGCTGATTGATAGGTAACGTTATGGTCGACCTGTCTGCCAATTATTTCATCCAAATCCATACACATAATATCACGCCTTGTTTCACCGAAGAGTTGGGCAGAGGTGTATGGTACACCCTCAATTCGCAAGTTATATTTAAGTCCCATGCAATAGGGAGCGAGCTATTGCTATCAACCGACATAGACCGGTAGTCATCCCAATCCGTGTAGCCATTAAGGCGTGACAATTTAAGGTAACAATCAAACAACACCCCTTCTCGACTCCTTCAACAAGAAACCAGTTCTTAGCGGCTTTAAGTGTATTTATTTTTTCATAATCAACAGGTTACCAAATACATTTTATAGGTCTTCTTTTAAGTATAGAGATACCTGTAACAGGAGACCTCCTTCTTCAAGTCTATGTCAGAATCAATAACAAAAAATAATTGTTACAATAAGACAAAATTAAACTAGAGAATTTACATAAATAAGGTACTTGAATTCGTAATCTCTGATAATTTACATTTCATCCCCACTTATAAACGATACAAAGAAAAGCAGAAAAAAAATATTGAAATAGAATTTGAATCCTGCTGTGTAAGTAGGTATGTCATTGAGTTTGTTGTTTCAATTTGATTAATTCAGATTCCGATTTCAAGTATCTAGTTAGGTGTGGAGTGTAAGTGTGTGTGTAATGTATTCGAGTGTGCGCGTGCGTGAGAGTACGTGCCTCACGCAAACAGCGCGTGCGTATTTGTGTGTGAGGGAGCGTTGTGTGTGCAAGGGTGTTTGTGTGCATGTGTGTAGCTTTAAACAAAGAGAAGTGGAAATAGGGTATGGAGGCCTTTGCCTTGCAGTGGGACATCACAGACTTTTAATATAATCAGACAGAGTTACTTCCACATTAATTATTATTACCTACATATTTTACCATGGATTCAGTACATTAATAAGATTTCAGAAACCCAGGGGGGTTCGGAACTTCTGACCCCCCTGAGTTTAAATGATTCATCGTATATTAAAAAAAAATTGCTGTTCCATACATTTTGACCGCGTAGATAATTAACTTTTCTACGATAGTTTTTTTTATTTTTTTGATAACTAAAATTCTACTCTAGGGAGTCTAGAATCATGTAGGTACTGAATTCATGGTTTCAGTTTGCGCGTCGATGTCCCGGCCACCCTGTATTAATATACCTAAGTAGCTAAGGCTGGATGTTGAGTAGAAGAAAAACAATGTCAATAACATTTCACAAAACAGCACCAGAAATTTCGCTTCGGGCTTATTCGATTGAACGAAAACGTTGTATTAGGAACATATTCCCGAAGTCAGTGACCGACTTATCTCCTTTAAGCGTTGTTGGAAAACAGCGTTTGAAGATTATCCTGTGTTTATTTGCAGAATACGTTGCTGTTAAGTGCTTCATTTAAATACGACGTCACCATCGAAGTAATGGTTGTTAAAAGTTTTAAAAAGTGTTTATTGACGAAAACTTGCTAATTACTGTTAGTGACTAATTTAAAAACCATATAATTTGTATGGCGCTCCTCGAGTACATCGAATCGTACCTAGTACCTATTCATCATTCTCCTGCCTTAATCCAAATTTATTTGGGGTCGGCGCAACGTGTCTTTTTGACGTGAATATGTCTTTAAAATTGCTTCCTTATTGGGAGGCAAAGTCAAAAAAACGAATGATAACATAATCGAGGGATACAGTTTGGTGTTGCAGCTTCATATCTATCATCTCCATCCTAAACTTAATTACCCCATTCGATAGCTAAAGGATCAAAGAATCTATTATGCCAAGTGAGGACTGTAATGCATTTCGCGCGGTGGAGGAGCACCGCCATTTTAATGTAATTTTGCTGCGTATCGAGATTTCCACTTAGTATAACTTTTGACTCGGAAAAGCTACGACGTGCGTTTAAGTTTTCATCGTCAGCTATCGTCAAAATTGATTGATTTTACTCAAAATATTAGTGTAAAATAGTGACAGTGAATATAATGTGTTAAAATAAACATAAAAATAATATTCAAAATATATAATGTCGGCCATAAGCGTCAAAAAGCCAAATCCAAATATAAAGATCAAATAAGGTTGGAAAGGGCTTCTCAAGAGCAATCGAATGGTACCGATAAAAACAGCATATGACCGAGTCAAGCAGTGCCGGGAACGTAAAAGAATGAATGCGGCCGAGCGGATCAACTCCGTTACGTAAAGGTATTCACGTACAACACACGGCCGTGTCCATGACACAGTCACACCCCATTTTTTTCTTGCATAGGTACTTCTTTATTAGTTGTCATCTCGGTAGGAATTGTACCTTTTTTATAAAAATTATTATACTAACTGCGTAACAATTGCAACAACATTGCACAAATAGCAACAACGGGAATAGCTTTTATTTTGACAATTCAACAACATTACTTGCGTCTTTAATTTTGTCGTGCAGACGATTTTTTCAAACATATGAAGCAATGTATTATTCAAAATCCTTTGGTTTGTGATAAAAAGTGTGTTACGCAATTGGGCTACCGGTCTAAAAACTGACCCACGCAAAACAAGTTAAGAATTTCCTTATTTTTTAATTTTTTCGAGTTTCTCTACGTCAGACTTTGCGTAGTAAGTCAGTCAGCCAAGGATGGCAGTAGAAGCAACATAATATTTGCAGCAACATACGTATGTTGTGCACTGAAAGAAATAAGCAGTAAATAAAAATGAAAAAACATTGATCGGAAGTGCTTTAAACAGTTCCTTAAGAGCCTAACGTTCAAAACAGTAGAGGAAAGGATGGTATCTTGGAATAATTTGGGATAGCAGTGTTTCACAAAAATGAAAAGCGCCATCTCGTATTACGGGTCATAAAATTTTCACAAGTAGTGTCATCTATCGATATGTTTACACGAATAGTCTGTCATTTTACTAAGATGGCGACCAAAATGAATGAATGACCGATTTTAGAGAGTTGCTCTCCGGGATCAGTTTTGTTATCACAAACCTTACACTTTCTTCTTAAACATTGACTTAGTAATAGCGAAAATAACTAAGTTAAGCATGGTGAATATAATTTGGAATACTCATATACTAAAATACCTCCATCCCATCTCCAAAACTAAATTCTGCCATTTTGCATTCAACTTATAATTTTAACCTGTAGAGATATTTAATTGTTTTTGATAGCTTGCACATTGATAGTAAGATAATATTGCTTCAATTAAATCAAGGTTTTATTTCTTAATACCTCACGGAAAAAAGTTGCAGGTCTGAAACAAAATGGTATTCCAAATTACCATCCTTTCCTCTATATTTTACTGGTCCGAAAACAGTTAAAGCTTGAGGCAAAATGTTATCGTCATGACAATAAACTTTAACATTTTAAGTAGCTAAAAGGTCACAGAATTAACTGTTTTATTAATTTGGTGATTTCGTTCAAACCATAGAAATTTACTTACTTACAGTAATGGTGGTTATCAGTAAATAATATAATTCAATAATTAAAAGTTACTGTTTTGTCTTTTACTGTTTTACAATCACTTCTTCTTACTGCGGTGCTATTCTGTAAAAATCTCACCGTGAAAACTTAGGTGAAATGAGCGTGGAGTGAGCTGTCAATAGTGTCAATTCCTAGCAAAAACAAACTCACTTCACCTAAGTGTTCACGGTGAGATTTTTACAGAATCGACCGGCTATATAAGGTCAATAAGTCTTTATGAAATCGCTATAATGTGGTGTAGTGTGTTTGTTGTAACGTATTGTATTTTGTACGATTTTTGCTGTTCCTTTCTTCTTGTCTATTTATGATTTTTAAGATTGTGTGCATCAATATTTAAATAAAATAATTATTTCTGAGTTTTCTTTAGTCCGCCATAAGTCCACCATAAAACCTAAAAATCCTATTATCCCTAAAGTCAATGATGGCAATAAATTACCATGATAATAAGGCTTAAAACGTAAGAAGACTGAGTTAGCGAGAATTTTGTTAGTGTTGCGACTTAAAGTGCTTATCTAACAACTGAAGCAGCTTTTACAACCAGATTGAAATTGCCTGAAATTAAGTTAAAATGTTTGTCGTAGCCAGCATTTACAAGATGGAGTCCAAGCTACCATTACCTACGAGTACATAATCACCGAGTCCCGAGTACAGAGTTCCGAGTTATAGGTACCTATAACTTGTAATAGGTGCAGGAAGATACTTAGGTAATAAATTAGTATTGTAAAAGAATTTTGAAACAAATGAAATATAAATCAAGTTACAAGCAATATTGTCCACCCGAACAAACATACCTAGTTACATTGCAAGTTAAATAAAAGCTTGTAAATATAACTCGACCAAGTGAAATTGCTCGTTAGTTTCGTATTACATGACTGTTACTTTGAGTTGATTGAATTTGGCATTACTTGTTGTTGATTGAATTGTACGTAACTTAGTAGAAGTTCTTTATTTATAAAATTTATAGCTTCTCGTAACAGGGACTTTTAAACTCACTAAATTGTCTCTGTTGTCTTGTCTTTGTTTCGTTTTGTTCTTAAATTGTCCGTATAAATCTAAAGCGCAACTGTCATTCCTTGGCAGGTGTATGACACGGCTTTAACACGGCCAATTGGCGTAGTGCGTCAATTTGATAGACAATTAGTTTCCCTGACTGTGCAACTATCGCAACGGGATATACTAGTGGGCTGATGCCTCTCACTAATTGCACATATTAATTATCGGGCCGTAATTACCTTAATTACAGATAATGGGAACTGACGCAGTAATGAGTTGTTAATATCAGTGTAAGCGACGCAACTCGCTTACGAACTTCTTGATAGAGACGTTTTTGTAAAACTGGCTGTTGAACTGTCAAAATGAAACCCATTGCCACTGTTAGTGCATTGTTGTTGTTGCATTGATTGGTACTGTTAGGATGTTACACAATTACCCGCAGGGGGTGTTCCAGACGTAGGCACAGTTTCGAAACACATATGTACATGACGCACTATAAGCAAGCACTAAACACTTCAATAGGTATTGAACACACTTATGTGCCTCAACGGGTAAAATCTTTATAAGTAGGCGAAGTACTGAATGCAGTAGTAATACGTTGATTTTCCCCTATCCTTAACGTTAATACTGTCCTCATTCCTTAAAACATTCTAGTGTTTGTTCTTCCTCTGACCTCTTGTCCAGAGAATCCTAAGAAATGTAAATGTGATGTGGGGTATTCAATTACAACCACTACTTGACACCTAAAGGCCAGCGCACACGGACGGACGACGGGGGACGGCATCGAGGAGGATTTTCCGCCAACCAGCACACACTGGTGATTTGCGATGCTGCCAGCGGCTGCCAGCGCATACTGGATGCTGCAGCGTGCCGGCAACATCCTGGGGGGGAAATGCGGAATGCACCCCCGCTTGCACTGCATATCCCGCGCGATCGTATTCTAGCGGACTTCCACGCATAGTGTCGCATGCTTTCGCATCCCACCGCATGCCGTGGCAACCTGCCGTTACTCCCCGCTGGATGTCCTCGCATCCCGCCACGGTATCCTCCAGCGCGCTCTTCAATACCGCAGAGAAAACCCCTTTGATGCTCCGTGGTCGGCCTGTGAGCTTTAGCATCTATATCTTGTTACCATAAGATACGTACGAATTTACGTTGGTAGATTTAAAACATCCTGCCCCGCCGTCCGCCGATGTGCGCTGGCCCGTATATTTTTCGTCTAATTTTTGCGAGGATTTTAAATTCAGTTTTAAATTGTTGTGGTGGTGTTTTAGAGTGTGATCGTTGTTTTAAATGGAATTAAATGGAATGGTAATGGTGGAATTTTAAGGATACCGAGATACATATTTATCTAGAGGTAAGCAAAGTATGGTCATAAGCAAATCTGGGATAAGGTATCCTAGATTTGCTTGTGACCATACTTTGCCATACAATTCAGTATTGCAAAGTGTGGCCACCTGTCCGAGGCGGGGTGGTACAGTTTTCGAGGTGGTTTGGTGCTTAGATTAATGCTTTGATACTTAGATCCGATTAACGTACCCGGGGCAGTTAGTTCTATTACCAACCATGCGGACTAGTCAGTTCTTGTCACGACATAAGCTACTGTCGTATAGTTTATGCTGTAACGGTACTCCTGACAGACATAATCTGTAGGTACAGTCAACAAAGGAGTTAAGTATACAGGAGCGTCGGATACCGGAACCGATGGATGTCCTGGACTGAAATTTAATTTAATAAATGAGCTATTTGTTTTCTATTAATAAACTAAAATTTTATTCGAGAATATCCATCGGTTTCTTAGTAAACTTCAACAATATCCGACGCTCCTGTATACTTAACTCCTTTGTTGACTGTACCTATAACTTGAATTTTTACACCTAAGTATACCTAAAAACATAAAAGTGAAAAAAAAATGTGACCCTAAAAAAATTAAGACACTTCCTGATAAAATATTTTCTTTCTTTACCAAGTAAAAACTTCACCCGTGCTTCCTATTAACATCCCCTTCGCGGTTAAACTCGTACCACTCAAGAATTCCATGTCACTGTAATTTGAACACAATGAAACTCCGCTTCCGAGTTTAGCAGCGTCCTTTAGGCAATAAATTAAAGGTCTAATCTCGAGCTTGTCTCCCTGCCTCGTCTCCATGAATCAGACGGATATTGTAGACAAAGAAGACTTCACTAAGAAAAGCTCGTCTTATTTAATTGATTTAGATATGAAATAATATGACGCTTGAAGTCCTGTTTTCTTCAAAGGAATAGGCATGTCCCAATTTATAGAGGGCGAGCCCATTGCCAAAAACTTGGCCTAAAATGCATAAAACTCTTTGCTGCCACATAAGGAAAAATCCTAGAGTAAACTCTTTAAAATAAATTCTTAAGTAGTACCTACTCTATGTACTGCAGTCGCCCTTGCGACCACTTACTTATAGACCAAAGTATTGGCAGTGAAATGAGAAACATTTAAAAATGTTTGATACAATCTCGCTGAATGGATTTAGATGAAACGCACACGGGTTCGGACGCAGACAGGCTAGGCGCTTTACATTGTGAAAATTATTTCATCACCACTGCTCTCAAAACGGTGAAGAGAAACATCGTGAGAAAACTGGCATGTCCTAGAATCCAAAATTCGAAGACATGTGACATCTACCTATCCGCACTGTGCCCTCGTGATGGATTACGACCCGTCTCTGAGCTGAGAGGAGGTCTGTTTTCTAGCAGTGAGAACATTAAAGGCTGCACGCGTGTTTTTTTTTTTGGAGTGTGAAATATTTTCCTAGGACGCAAGTGAAACTGAAGGCAGCACCTAGTATTTTACAAGCTTTTATTTAACTTGCAATGTATGTTCGGGTGGATTCTTGCAACTCAATTTTGAAGCAGATATCTTCAACCGATTGAGCTGAAACTTTGTATACACGTTTAGTTTGGATGACAATGTATGGTCAGCTGTGTGACGTCATTCTAAATCCGACATGGCGGAACACCCAAGATGGCAGACCTATTATTTTTAATGCACTACTACAATATGGGTATCAAATGAAAGGACTTGCTGAGAATAACTGGATAAATAAAGTAACGTCACTCTAAATCCAATATGGCGGACTTCTAAAGATGGCGGGCTTAGTTTTTTATGCTTTCCTACATTAAGAGTATCAAATGAAAGGACTTGCTGAGAAAACGAATGCTAGTTAAACTCCAAAAAAAAACCTGTCCAGCGATAACTAAAAAGTAAAAAATAAATTAAAAGTAAAAAAAAACTTTTTTTTAAAAAGCTGTCGCTAAAAGAATAAAATAACCTTTACCTTTAAAACTTTTACTACCAACTTATAACGTCATTACACAACTTATATGATAGAAAAGCTTGTCGCGAGATTACAACTTGATCTGATTGATTTTAATTTTTCAAACTAAGTAAATACGAGTACCTACTTAAATCTCGCTATATCTCGCGATAGTAAAAGTTTTATGTATGTATGTTTTTGTGTATGAAATTGTATTGTGTGTAGTTTTTTATGGACTTATGGTCTGAAATAAATTTATTATTATTATTATTTAAAGGAAAAGTTTATTTTGATCTTTTTATTTTCTTTTTAGCGCATTTAACTAAAAGCTTGTTTTTGAAAAAGTTTTTTACTTTTAATTTTTTGTATAAAGAACCAGAAATTCAATCAAAATGTCTTTAAGATTATTTTTACAAATAGACTGCTTTAAGAATCTCGGATTCGGTGATAGGATTTGTTAGTCAATCCCTTGTAGATTTTGACTTTCGTCGTCTATCTAATAATCTGAGCGGAACAGATTTTAATTGAATTGCTAGGAAATCAGATGAAATGATTTGAATGTCTTTACAATATTTTTTTTATTATATGAAACTTCCTTTTCAAATTGATTCAACGATTTATTTGTCGTGTACTTTTTGACACCGGTTTAAATCGGCATTTTTTGAGGGTTCTAGTGCTTATAAATAATGTATCACCATAAAGGGAAACATAGGGACATACAAGTAGTTAATATTTATTATTATTTAGAAAGAAAACAGGCAAATATTATAGCAATTACTAGAAACCGTACTGACTGGTCTAAGCTGGTACGCCTAATTCATCAAATGATTGATACAATTGTCCATAAAAGCGAACAGATTTTCAATCTGTTCGCTTTTATGCACCATTGTATGAAAAAGTTAGTAGAGAACATTTTCGAAATGTCTTATTTAAAAAAAGGTAACTGGAAATCTCTGTTCTTATGGAAAATTTAAAACCGGTCTAATTTGGCTGTAACACTATTTTTCGAAAATGTTCTCTACTAACTTTTTAGACCTTTGTATCGTACTTAAGCGTATGAAGTTTCATTAAAATCGGTTCATTCATTTCGAAAAATAAGGGCTTGAAAGTTTGTATGAAATGCCGTACGGCGTAAAGACTCCTAAGTACTTTTAAAAATAACGTAATAAGCTTGTGCAAGTCCGACTGTCGCTTGGCTGCTTTTTTTCTGACAGAAGGTATCTGGGTTATTGACTTGTAGTCAAGTTATTATCGTACTATATTTTCATCAAAAGAGTAAGAGAATGTCTAGATATTCTTCAATAAACACAATAAAAAACCCGCTACTCGATGTCTTGTTTGCCTATATTTACTACAAATATTTTTATTAAATCACGTAGTCAGAAATCTCTCCTAGATAATATTTCAGTTAAAACAAAATGTATTGTCTTACAGATTTATATTTGGATTTAGATACATAAGCATCTCAATCTTATTTATCGTGTATGCTATGCATGTTAAACAGTTCGTTGACTTGAGTTATTGATCTCCACAGCTTAAACCTCTGAACAACGTGAATTTTGGCATAAACACACATCAAAAGTGTCTAGGGATCAAGGTACATTATAACAATAATATTTTATTGCCGTATTGAAATTTAACAAAAATGTCTATTTAGATTCATTAAATAACATGTATTCGTATGTGTATAGATATATCGATGAAGTACTCTATGCTTTTGCATTAATAGAGACTTTTCGCGATTTTTGCTATATACTGGATTTTGCATGTAATTTAATCCCGACATTAAAATGTGATAAAAGTATTTAAATATTTTTATTGCGTAAAATAATCAATCAGTAGTCTGAATTTACGCCGTTAACGCGTATAACACAATCGCAGCGATTGCCGCATACTCAATATGAAGCTTATCCAAATCACGATGCGGAATGCCCACGCACGTACGTTGTAACAGGCGAAAAGACTTTCTGGTGTCTGTACAGTCACGAGCACTAATATGTCAACACTTGGCTACTTTCAATAGCGACGCAACGTTGAAATACGATACTAAATACGACACTTCACATAAACCTATTGGTTCGAAAATACTATGTTCCTAATAATATAAAATTTCATTAAAAAATAAAGGAGAAAATCGCCTTTGAGTAAAGCCAAGTGTATACATACTTTTGCTCGTGACTGTACGACATCCATATTTGGCAGAGCTCTCCTTTGAAGCATATCCCATGCGTGCTCAATGAGATTCAAGTTTGGTGATTTAGCAGGCCATGGTAACTACGTGAATGTACTAGCAAAAACGTGCTTGATCCCTAGACACTTCTGATGTGGGTATGTAGGTATGTACCTTAGGGAATGAAGTTGGTGTACTAAGAAAAGATTTTCTTAAACTTCTTACGAAAGTGGGTTGAGGGTCAAAGGGTGGGTTAAAGTTTGTTTACAAAGATTAGATAGGACTTATCCTATCTAGATAGATAGGATATCCTATGGATCCTATCTAATCTTTGTGGTGATAATATAATCTCATCATCATCTGCTTAGCCTTTTCCCAACTATGTTGGGGACGGCTTCCAGTCTAACCGGATGCAGCTGAATACCAGTATACATGGAGCGACTGCCTGACCTCCACAACCCTGTTACTGGGTAATACGATACCCCTTGGTAAGACTGGTGGCTTCTGACTACCCGTATCGACTGTCAAAGATCCACGAATGACAGCCAGGACCAACGGTTAAACGTGCTTTCCGGGGCACGGAGGGGTCACGGTATGTAAAGATGGTCACCTATCCACAGACCAAACCGCGGCAAGCGTAGCTTAACCTGATCGATCGACCTGTGTTGTGTGGCTGTTATTATTTAGCCACGGGCCCCTCTAGAGGCGAGTTTTGATAAGACCTATCAAACCTCGCCGCCGCCGCTGCGGCGCCGCCCGTGTGAAATGAAATGAAATGATTTTATTTTTTGTAAGTAGGTTTGTACAAACACTTTTACACGTCAATCATGTTTTTTTTAAACTAGATGAAGTCGGCGTTTCCTATCTGACTACTCTGAGAAGAAAGGCCGAAACAAACTCAGAGGTCACAGTCTCTTTTAAAGTCCAGACATAATCTTGGTCAGGTTATATGAAGACCATGTAGATCGATGTCTGAGGTGGTCTTTTGAGGAAAGAACCACACAGATTGAGAGGACCTGTCCAGTCAGTGCACGCATTTGTCAAAAATCGTGCAGCTCAACTCAAGACTTAAGGAGCTCAACGATTCGACGAACAATACCAAAGAAAGGACATTTGGGTAGGCCGCATAAACTACTCAAACTGCCAGATCATGATTAAAACTAAGAAGGAAAAAAAGAAATGACCCACATAGTCCTCACATTCACAATAATTAAATAAAAAATGGTTGCCTGTAAAGTCGGTTTTACGGGCGAAGATTTTACGTGACAACGACCGATCATCCGATCATAGTTGAGTGGGAGAGAGACGCAAGGCATTCGGCGGGCCTCTCTCTCGTTCGGTGACTCATCGTTACGTTACCGAGCGTTACACTTTTTCATAAGTGACTCCCAGTCGCAACCTAATTTAAGACGTTGTCACGTCAAAATAAATTACTTACAAAGTAAATATTCATGTCATGTGTGCACACATACAAATCCAGAGGCAAGCAATACAGCGGCGTCGAGGCTATGGCGGCGCCCCGCCGCAGCCATGGCATAATGTGTAAAGGGCCTAACAGTTTACTGGGTAACTCCTACTGATGTATAAATAAATCGAAACTCAAAAACATATCACACACGCAGCACAAAAAACATATTTACCTCACTAGGGACTCTCCCTCCACAAGACACGGCCCAATCAAGTTCAGTCATTTACCAAAACCAGTACAAGAGCAAAGCATCTTCTGACAAAGGCGAATTAATGAAACAACCCGTGGTTTTACCAAAACTTCATTGTTCTGTACTAGTATAGGCGTATGATTAATATCTTGGACTATCTAAACTCTACAGGGAGCTAAATAAGTGAATAGATGTTGCTTGGAAAATATGACGTCAAATAACGTAACTGAAATTCAAGTATATTAACAAGTACTATAATCTGATAAAAATCAGAATGATTGTTTGGATATTACTAATGGTTTTTATTGTAAAAAGAAAGTTTTAGAGGTATAATCATGATTTTTTTCTATCGTATCAAATTAGTTGTATTATGTTTTCAACACATTATCTACCTAGCATATATCCTGAAAAATATCATATATTTTTCTGATTCTATTTACTGTAGTCGATCATATACTTTAATTGTTTCTAAAACTTGCGTTTTTTGCGTTTAGGTCCTGTGAAAATGTGAAAAGCTTTTAATGGGCTTCCATTAAAAGCTTTTCATTGGATCCCGCGAATGACACCGTGACTTCGCTGTTTGACTAGCTTATGATAACCACACCCTCGGTACTTCTTACACGCGAAGTGCACCTCAGTTGCGAAACTCACTCAGTATACAATCAAATTTTTTTTTTTTCATTTTCGTCTGTATCGTTAAGAAAGAACGCGATGAATATTGTTAAACTGTCAAAATGAACGGAATTGTGATTGAAATACGTACTTCTACTACCGGATCACTGGCTCGCATACATTTTGGGTATGCGGGTGGGCTGAGCTAAACCAACAAGCCACGACAATTAATTAAATACTGCTAGGTATACGGCCACGTTGCGGGCGACGACAAATTATAGGCGAGATTGAATGCCGCTTCATTTCGTCGTAATAGTAATTAGTCCATTCATCATAATTAGCCTATTGTAAGTTCACGGTGCATCGGTACGCGTGATGATACCGAAATATTTGCTAATTCTGCTGCGATTTCTCCTGCCTCCGGCATCTTCATTGGAATTTGATGCATCATCGTTGCCGTGACAAACCCTCACTTGATTACGCACTTTGGAAAATTCATAAATGTTCGGGGTCACCACTGTAGGTTCACACACGTTGTACCTACGGGGTTTGCTACGGGTGTTACTGTGAGTGTTATGCATTTAAATAAAACTGTCGATCACTGTAGCATTATTATTTTATCCCCGAAATTATCCCAAGCTGAACACACGCACACAGATCGGCCAGTGCGCAGTAACTGGCGATCGCCCATACACACACCTGTCTTTCGTACTACAAAACGCTGAAGCATAACATTCGTACTTACATTGTACCTTCACTATTACGTTCCCACTGCTGGGACACAGGCCTCCTCTCTTCGAGACGGAGCGGGCTGCATGCATGGTAGATCCATGCGGGCCCAGTGCGGGTTGGTAGATGTCACGATACATGTCTTCGAATTCTTGGTCCTAAAACGTCAAGATGTTTTCCTTCACCATTTTGAGAGCAGTGGTGATAAAATTATTTACTAAAGTAAAACGCCTGCTTGGGTTCGAACCCACGACCTACAAACTCGTAAGTCGGGGCCATTGTCACTGGGCCGCCACTGCTCATTAGTCCGATATCACACTAATATTATAAAGGCGAAAGTTTAAGAGTGCGTGTGTGTAGGTATGTTTATATGTTTGTTACTTCTTCACGCTCAATCGGCTGGATCAATTTTGATAAAATTTTGTATGGAGGTAGCTGACACCCTGGATTAACATATAGGCTACTTTTTATCCCGACATTTCCACGGGATGGACATTTACGCGGATGAAACCGCGGGGCGCAGCTAGTTCTCGATAAATTGTGCGCTAGTATATAGCCTTAAAACCTACTTCACATAGCAATAAAGAATACTCAAATAATATTGCAGTAATAAATTCCCTCAATACCACTTCTATTACATTATTTAGATTCCTGTGGTTTAAACAGACGAACACCCTTGTGTAACCGACCAAGCAAACCTCCTTTGTTACATCGGACCGGAGTTGCCTTGATAAGATGCTCGGCATTACATGGTTTAGTTCCAAGGCCCGATTGATTGAGGGAGTCATTCGCACCGTAATTGGAATTACTTGTGTCAAAGAACGTATCGAAGAGAATAAAGACGATTGTTCCTTATTTTACTCAGAACTAGCTGTGCCCGCGTCTTCGTTTGCCTGCATGTGAATTTCATGCTTTCGATACTCCTTATAACATCAACTATCTGTCAGTTAAAGTCCCGTCAAAATCAGTCCAGCCGTTTCGGAGATTAGCCGGAACATACAGATAAACATACTTACAAAAATATTTTTTTTTTTTGTTACAAGTACCGTGTATACTGTCTGCATTATTTTAGTAAAAGCTCTTATTTTGACATTACAAACAGACACTTCAAACTTATTTAATTGTATAGATAATCTTGGTGATAAGGTGTTTGTGAAGCCTAGTTCCGTCGATGTGAAAATTGTTTTTTCTTTACCTTCTATTTTTGGCACAAGTTTACTAAAGTAATGAAAGCAAATCAGCGTGACAATAGATTAGTGATAGACATCCAAATTGTATTTATTACTAGCTGCCGCCCGCGGCTTCGCCCGTGAGGTATGTCGATAATAACTATCCTAGGTCCTACCCCGGGATGCAATCTATCTCTCTGCCAAATTTTATCGAAATCCTTTCAGTGTGGTTTAGGCATGAAAAGGTAACATACGGACAGACAGAGTTACTTTTGAATTTATAATATTAGTATGGACTAGCTTCCGCCCGCGGCTTCACCCGCGAAGTATGTCGATAAAAACTATCCTATGTCCTTCCAAGGGATCAATCTATCTCTCTGCCATATTTTATCGAAATCCGTTCAGTGGTTTAGGCGTGAAAAGGTAACTCTGTCTGTCTGTCTGTCTGTTTGTACAGACAGACAGACAGACAGAGTTACTTTCGAATTTATAATATTAGTATGGGTGTAGATCAAAAGCAGAGCCCCGCTGTAAGTGCTTGTTAAGTTCTTCAATAAAAATAGATACTTCTATCTCAGTAGATAGAAGTATCTATTTTAATCCAATCATTTCAAATGATTGGATCGGTGGTCCCACACCAAATTGCATTCAAATTATTTTAATATAATAACATTAATAATAACATAGCTAATTCGTAATATAATAACATTAATAATAACATACAATTCAAATGCAAATTGGTATTACCGTCATTGATACCAAGGTATAGCTTAATTTTGATAAAATATATGACACTAGCTTCGGCCCGCGGCTTCATTCGCATCTTCATTATTGTACCCCGTCGCATCGCATCGCCAGTCCGCGCTATTACTTCGTTTTCGCTTAGCGTTCTTTCCGAATTTTTTCTTGTAGACATTAGCGAGTTCAAACAAATGCTTCAGCTAACTATTAGTAAGTATAGACACAGTAGAGATATGAACAGTACGGAAACTACGTACTAACGGTCGAAAAGGCACACTCACACAGACACGCGCATCTACGGTACCCCTAAGCGGCACCCGTGACTGAGAGCACCGCGACTATCGCTAGGGGGACCGTAGATGCGCGCGTCTGTGTGAGTGTGCCGTTTCGAACGTTAGTACGTAGTTTACTGTGGTATAGATGAGAGCTCTTGTTCGCGACTTCGTATGCGTGTATTTTTTTAAATAAAATAATCGAGGATGAAGAATTGCCTATGTCCTGCTCGAGGTCCCCAGCCTTTAGGTATCTATCAAATTTCATAACGATTGGTTCAGTGGTTCAATCGTGAAAAGGTAGACAGACTTACTTTCTCATTTATTATATTAAAGTACCTACTTACGAATTCATTTCCATATTGTTGAACCCATTAAACCACGACTAAACAAACATTCCATTTGTAACATTTCCAATATTGTTGAGGGAAGAAGGGAACTGTTTCCAAGCGAAAATGGAACTAAATAAAATTCAATTTATCCTCGGAACTACTTCAACCGTGCAAGCTTTGTTGGGCTAAGGCTAAGGTCTTGCAAAGATAAAGCCTCTACTGTATAGCATTTGCCTCACAAAATCTAAATCTGGAACAGGAGACTTGCTTTTCTTCTTGCCAGTGTGTTTGGTACTTAGAGATACTATTTTTGTTTAGTTATGTGAAGACAATTGTTTGATGATGGCCGATAGTATTTTAAAGAGAAGGTTCTTAATTGTTTTCATTACTAAATAAAATGACTCGAAATACCATAATTAAATGACTCGATGGACCCATTAACATTTGTCATTGTTCATTTACCAACAAATAAGCAATATCGCTGTCGCGCTCGGTAGCAATACCGAATCCGTACGCAATATCACTTTCGCGCACGGTAGCGATACCGAATCCGTACGCAATATCACATTCGCGCTCGGTAGCGATACCGAATCGGTACGCGATATCGCTTTCGCGCTCGGTAGCGATACCGAATCGGTACGCGATATCGCTTACGCGCTCGGTTGCGATACCTAATCGGTACGCAAATTTGCTTCCGCGCTCGGTAGCGATACCGAATCGGTACGCGATATCGCTTTCGCGCTCGGTAGCGATACCGAATCGGTACGCGATATCGCTTTCGCGCTCGGTAGCGATACCGAATCCGTACGCGATATTGCTGTCACGGTAGCTATACTGCTCCGCCTTCCGGATGGTCACTTTGGACCAGTACCGCTACCAAGCGCGACAGCTATATCGCTTATATCTGAACAGGCCTTTAGCATCTAGATCGTATTTCGATACCTCTGGGAACGATTAAAGCCAATACAAAAATCAGTGAGAGACAGTGATGCTATATTTTCAAAATAGATAATTATTACAATCATTTTTTCATCCTGTGGATCACAACAAAACTATTAAATATACTTTTAATTCATCATATAATTATGTACATGTGATGTCACATAATTATTATCGACATTATCGTACAAAGAATAGCTAATACACATTTATTGGAAAAATAATAATGTAGTAGGTAATTATGTGTAATACCGATAAACTATTTGATTATATCATATTTCGAAAAAGATAAGGTTTATTAGGAGTACGAAAAAGTAGCCCTTGGCGTGTAAAGTTTGCAATTTTTTTACATATGTTTCAAGTGTCTATCAATGAAACTACTTATTTCAAGAAAACTGTTTTGTTAGAAATAAAAACTATCAAAATATTAATAATTTAATCTACTCTATTCACGGAAACATAACTATAATTTTTAGCATCGATAACACCTGAACATACTACTTTACTAAACCATAGATAATTTCGAGCGGCCATTGTTCTTTACATTATTGAATTTTTTAAACAAAATTTACACTATGGAGGTTGTTACAATAATCAGTGTTTACCTACAGTAATTTCTGTCTGTTTGGTGTTTTCGCGACAAAATTAGCTAATGTAATTATGGAATAACGAATCACAGATGTGTCTGTTTTTGATTGAGATTAACACTTGCAACGTTTTTTTATCTATTTACCGCGCCATAACATACAGATATGTAAAAAAATACAATCCTTTAGATTCAAGTTTATATAAAATACTGGTTGGAAAACCCACAGGTACAGTTAATTAGAAAAAAAATGTTTGGACAGACGGAAAAAACCTAAACTAAACTCAAAAATCAACATTGAATCAATAGATACACACCTTCCTCGCAACGAGCGGTCAAGAACCCAATAATTAAAATGTTAACAAACTATACAATGGAAGGAACTGAAGCTATACCTACATATTTAGAGTTCAGCGGGCAAAAAAAGGATTTAAAAAAATCGCTCCTCAAATTTTTAAACTGGGTTGTTTAAAAATGGTAACAATGCCAATAAAAAAGGTTCAGTAGACATTTGTAAAATGGACGACAACGTAGTCGTGCATTCTATCCCAATCAGTACTTAGCTCTGTAAAGAACACAAACATAATAATTTAAGCTATATTTTTATTCCAGATAAAAGGTGCACAAAAACACCATATCATGTGGACCCAGATTTTCATCAAAACAGGGTAAAAAAAGAAACTTCAACCAAAACAAGATAACACTAAAATCAAAATAAGTGAACACTGTTGACGAAAATGGTGATGTCGAAAATACGGTATAAATAAGCAGTAGGCATGTAAGAAAAATAAAATATTATTATTTTAAATTACCATACGCCTCTGAGGCGTATAAAACACACACATTATTGCAGGGTTAATGCCTGTGTAAACTTTAATTGCTTTATAAACGATGGCTGATTAAAGATACCACAACACTTCATAAATTACGACTAAGGAATGGAGTGGTTAGTGTCTAATATACTAAATAATTAATACGTTTTACGGTGTACTTTTAACATTTTAGCCTAATGTATTTTGTCTACAGAACTCAAAATAAATTATATAATAAAGTTTGACTTCCACTCTTTGACTAGTTTTATCTTGCAGCGCCTTTTCGTGTAATATTTTTTTTTTTCTGTTATAAGTTACAACGCATCATGTCTGACTCCAACGACGGGAACAGCTCCTCAAATATTTGCAGCAGCTTTACAGTTCTTTGCAGCTGCACAGTGTTCGATATCAGAAGGATTGATACCAGATACAAGTAAATATTTATTTCAATACTTAACATACACTTCATATATATTATACTTCCGCAAAATATAAATTACACTTCTGCTGTACATCATCATCATCTTCATGCCCATGTCCTAGTTACTTGGGGTCGGCGCAACACGTTTTCTTCTTCCATTCTCCTCATCCTCAACCTTTAGTAGATACTTTCTAATGTTCTTATTCTTCAGTGTTTCTTAATTTCATATTAAGGTTGCTATTTACATGTTTTAAAGTGTTTCGTATAACTCTTTCCAGATTTTGAAACGTTTGACTTCGTAATAGTAGGAGCAGGGACAGCAGGTTGCGTTCTGATCATCCATTCCGAGGAAGATATTGGATCTAAAAGTAAAAGTTTTGAACGGTCCCTTCCTCCATCAAGGTTTGCAGGGACATTAAGTATGCAACCTAAATACATTCGATTTTAATAAAGCGTTTGATCGCGTTGATAACGACGTATTGCTGGCCAAACTTAAAACATAGGCTTTACCCCGAAATAACAAACAAAAAATTGCAAGTAAGTTTTATGATCACATGAGGACGCTCGCTGCTGGATCATACCGTAGACTAGGATTTGTTATTCGAAATATTGCTCGGTGTATTAAATTTTAATTCTCTCGAAGTAATGCGTAAGTACTTCCTGCTTATCACCGCCTGCCTTATTACGCGGGGTGAGTCCAATTGCCAGGAACTGGTGGCGCAGTTGGTGAGGCTTTTTATCCCGGTTGTCCCCAAACAACAACTTAGGCCGCGAAGTCACCGGCTACTAGCCGTACCATCGGCACGCACAGTATCACGAGCTGACTCGCCCCTCGTTCTGGCCCTCACTATACTCAATGCTCCTCTGACGTCAACACCGGAGTGTTACTTGTTTGCTGGGAGATGGATAGATTTGTATCGTGAATGTTTAAGATTTTGTGAGTAGATGGATAATAAAATATAGTTTTGTTTTTTTTTTTTGTCACTTGATTACATTTTGTATAGTTTACAAGTGTTATTTTGTTGTGTTTTGTTTGTTAATTTTATTTTTCTTGTATAAACATTTTTTTAAATCGTATTTTACCTAACCTACTTAAGTATGTTTTTGTGTCACTTTTTAGTTTGTAATTTGCTCTGTACAACGCTTGGGATTTAATTCTGTAATGTTGTGCATGGAATCTAAATAATAATAAATTATGATCACTCGTTGTAATTTGAATGGCACAAATACGGGTGTTATCGCACTGTAACATTGACACCTGTTGAAACGCATTTTATTTCCATAGGAACGCGACGCCGCCATAGGGACGCACGCGCAATATAATCACGTTACATTAAAAACGAGTGCAACAGCATCTAACTTACACATCATCAATTTCGGTTAAGAAATGGAGTGGTGAGTACCCATCAAAAAATAAAATTAATAATAAGTACTTATTTAAATGTAGATTTAAATTTTCTTTTTAACCGACTTCAAAGAAAGCAGGAGGTAATGCATGACGACTACAATACAAAGTGAAAATATTTTACATTTCAAAAGTCGCTACCAATTTTATAAACACAAAAAACAAACAGAACCAACACTGACAACTTCCGAAATTAAAATTATCTTTCACTTTGCGGTCGCTTTTTTTATGTCGGTTGTTTTTTTTTTTTGTAGTTTCTTTTCATTTCAATTTATGATCAATGTTTAACTAGCTATTTACTCGTATTTATTAATTTTAACTAGCTGACCCGGCTAACTTTGTACCGCATAAATGTATAAAAAAATTAATTATCTCATTTTTTTTTCGTGAATTTTTATAGATCAAAGAGACAAATCCAACAAATCAAAGATTATAAAAATACAAGTAACCAGACTCTGTTTTATTTACATAGATAAAGGGAATTTAACGTAATCTGTCACTGTTAAATGCTGCCCACTTAATAACAATAAACTTGTTATACTGCAAACCAAGCATAGTATACTTAATTGTCATATTAGTGATTTTTCTTTACCGTTATCATTATATTGACAGTTACAACACATCATGTCTGACTCCAACGACGGGAGCAGCTCCTCAAATTTTTACAGCAGCTTTGCAATTCTTTGCAGCTGCCCAATATTTCGTATCAGAAGGAGTGATACCAAATGCTGATGTCAAAGGTACATATTTCCTTGAGAGCTTTACGTTATTTGTATATTTTTGGCACGGATTTAAAAGGAATACATGGTAATAATGGCTGTGGCCTATCGACGTTTAAATATTTTAAAAGATGTATTTATTTTGAATGATAGTGAGTATTTTCTTTTGTAAAAAAAGCGTACCTTTAAGTAGGTATACAATATTAGCTAATGATGAGATAGCCATAATGATAGACAACGATGAAGCGAATGGCGATTCATAAAAGGAAAACAAGACTCATCCGTCTATAGCCCAAGAAGAACAAACCTTGACCTAATTAGTGACATTCTTAAAAATGGTGTGCGACATAATGTTTTTTCTTTTACTTGTTTTTTACACACATTTGACAAATCATTTCCAGATTTTGAAACGTTTGACTTCATAATAGTCGGAGCAGGAACAGCTGGTTGCGTTCTGGCTAACCGCCTGAGCGCTGTAACAGAATGGAATATACTACTCATTGAAGCAGGCGATGATGCACCAATGGAAGCTAATGTAAGTACACAAAAAGATGGAAATGTTCACGTTTGTTAATTTATGACAATTTAGAAGTTAGTTACACTAAAGTACAAATTTTAGATTCCAGATCTGGACAATCCTATTATTGGATCTAAATACGATTGGAATTATCAAACTGCTAACAATGGAATAACAAACGGAGCTAATATAAACGGGTCAATTAATTGGCCTCGGGGAAAAATGATGGGCGGAAGCAGCAACATAAATGCTATGATATATGTGAAAGGGAATGACAAAGACTTTCAAAATTGGTTTGATCTCGGTAATACAGAATGGAGTGTAGAAGAAGTACGTCGATGCTTCAAAAAAGCAGAAAGTATGCAAGACATGGAATCGTTGAAAAATCCGGAAATCAGGAATCATTACGGCCTTGATGGACCATTGGTCATAAACTCTTACAATAGCACTTACAGACCTTTAACCGAAAAGTTTCTTTCTGCTTGGAACGAAATCGGTTTTAAAAATGTCCCAGATCTTAATGTCGCAAACGTGTTAGGTTCAGGCCATATGAGATGCACAGCTGCTAATGGAGAAAGACAGAGTCATAATAAAGCGTATTTGAACCCCGTGCTTCACAGAAAAAACTTGAAAATTATTAAGAACAGTTTGGTGACAAAAGTGTTAATAGATCCTTCATCTAAAATCACTCTTGGGGTAGAAGTTGAACGTAACTTAACGAAATTCACGTTTTTGGCGACTAATGAGGTCATTTTAAGTGCAGGTGCTATAAACTCTCCACAGCTTTTAATGTTATCTGGAGTCGGCCCCAAACATCATCTTTTCTCAAAGAATATTTCGGTTATAGTTGATTCGCCGTTGGTAGGACAAAATCTACAGGATCATTGTATTATACCTATTTTAATTTATGGTAATGAGTCACGTGAACAGGACCAAGCTAAACGACAGTTTGATGCCATACGTTACCTTTACAATCGGTCTGGGTATTTGGCGCAAAATACGGCAGCTGACATTCTAGCATTTTTTTCTGATAACCTCAATGCCACTTACCCCGACTTTCAAACTCATCTTGTTATAATAGATAAAAATACTTCCACAGTGGGACGATTACTGACACAACGATTCAGGTGGAAAGACCATTTAGCCAAGGCAATAATCGAACAGAATAAGCAACACGCAATTTACTTGCATTTATTTAATCTTCTACATCCGCATTCCACGGGAAACATTTCTTTGCATTCGAACAACCCTACGGATCCACCAATTATCAACCCAAACTATTTCAGTGATGCTAGAGATTTAGATAAAGCAACAAGTGGTATCAAAATGCTTACCAAAGTTGTAAACACAACAGCCTTAAGAAGATTTAACGCATCTTTAGGAAGAATGGAGTGGCCACCATGTGACCGTTATGAATTAGATAGCACAGATTACTGGAACTGTGTTTGTATAGAAATGGTACTTACAATATACCACCCTGTGGGAACATGTCAGATGGGACCAGAGCCAAAGACCTCAGTCGTGAGTTCTCGGCTGAAAGTTCATGGAGTTGACAAGCTCCGTGTGATAGACGCTAGTATAATGCCCACACTTACTAGTGGTAACACCAACGCACCAACTGGAATGGTTGCCGAAAGAGGTGCAGAATTGGTGAAACAGGACTACAACAAATTGTGAAATTCGTAACAACAACATTTAATTTGCTTATTATGTCAGTTATTTTTTAAGGGAATCTATTATTTGCAATTAGAGTGCGTATATCTGTTATTGAAATTCACGTCATAATGTTTTTATGTATTAAAATATTTTCAAATCTATTCTATATACATATACATATAATAAATTTGTAGAAAAGTGGTGTCTGTACAATGGAAATATATAAAAAAAAAGTAGCAGGGGTTGTTATTATATCGATGCCGAACCCGAAATTGTAATTAACTTTTTTTTTGTCTGTTTGTCGGTTTGTCTGTTTGTCTGTTTGTCTGTTTGTTTGTGCACGCTAATATCAGAAACGGCTTATTCGATTTAGATGTGGTTTTCACTAATATATTGTAGTAGGCTTCACTTAACATTTAGTGTTTATTTCATGTCAATCGGTTCATAAATAAAAAAGTTATGTCAATTTAAAGTCTATCAGAGTACGTATACACCTCGGGCCTGCGCGTCCGATCTTCGGAACTACTGGACGGATTTGAATGATTTTTTTTTGTTGTATAGTTATTATGGCTGGACAACATTCAGGTTAAAATGTTTCTTGGAAACTTGAACACCTGATGCAGAACCGAAACAGACCAGCTTAACTATAAGAGATACAAAAATGGTACCATAGCAAAAATTGTTCCACGTGATGAGTATTTTCTGCTGAGATAATAAATTTGAAGATCTGGAACACCTGATGGGGAACTCCAAGAGCCCAGCTACACCATAAATCATATAGGAATGACGTCTTAGTAAAAGTTATTCGGTCTGATGGGCATTTCCTGTTGACTTATAAAAATCGAAGATCAGAAACATCTGATGTGGAAATCTAAGCTATCACTAATTTCACCTCCACGCGGTGAAGGCGGTAACAGTTTAGGACTGATTTTCGATGACGATGGTATATCATTGAAAGTTTGACTCTACTGCATGGCCAAAACTCCCATTTTTTTTTTTAACGTGAAGAAATGCTCATGCTTTCTGCACTACCACGGGGAGATAGTGCAGTTATGTGGGACTCTAACCCACTAAAACTCCACTGTGTCCTCCTCTGCCGCTTACGGCGGGAACATGGGCACGCGTTAGCACTCATCCGTGAACCCGCCGCGGCTGTCCGTCACCGGACCCTCCGCTGGGGAGTACTCCCCATCACCGGCGCACCAGAACACATAGCACGCCGTGACCACCCCAGGGACCAAACCAGCACATGGGCCAGACGATCCCGTGTCTGGGCACCCTTGGTAGGGGAGCAGTCACTTAGATTTTAATTGATCAGGTATCTTCATAATAAAACTATAACCATGCCTAGAAAGAGGTCAAATCTTTCCCAATGTTCCAAAGGAGCTAAAAGATTGAGGATCATAAGATCCCAAGAATCTACCGAAGAGCGTCAGGAGAGACTTGATGCTGTTTGAGAACATCAGGCTGCAACTCGCTCCGTGGAAACCTCTTCGGATCGCGAAGCACGCCTGCGTTCTCAGCTTATTTACGCATCTACATCCAGATCTCTAGAGACCAGTGAAGAATATGATGCGCGACTGACCGCTGATACGGTGAGATTTTATCATACATTGTTCCGAACACGCACAGAACAAAATATTCGTAATCAGAAAGTGAGAAAGAAAGAATTGCTGGAGTACGGCATGAAGAGACAGATTAAGAAGATCGCAACGAACGTTTGAATTCTGATCGACTTCGACATTCTCTGAACAGAATGTCGATATCATCTGAAGAATCGGATGTGTCTCAAGATATAGCCGTAGGGCATGGCGACCTTCCTTGGGTTGATAAGGAACGGAGTGCATTTACGTATACTCCTATGATTGACTACGCCACATATTCCGCCATCGGAGGTATGGTTAAAAATTTTACTTTTTGTGAAGCTGTTAAATAGCAAAAAGAAACAAACGGTATGTGTTGCTCAGGTGGGAAAGTACATATTGAAATATTACAAAATCCTCCAGAAATATTAAGATCACTGCTAATCGGTGACCATCACAGTCAAAACATTTCTTGAACAACATTCGTTCGTACAATAATGCCTTTCAAATGACATCTTTTGTTGCGAAACAGATTTCAGAAGGCCCATTTATGCCAACATTCAAAGTGCAAGGCCAAGTTTACCACCCTATTGGTTCATTATTGCCTGAAAATGACGTCTCGAATCGTCTCGCGCATCCCGTTGTTATCCAGTCCCCGGGTTCTTAGAATTCGACATCAGACGTTTCAGATCTTCGATTTTGACTACCCCGTTGTCGCTGGCATAACCAACAGGATCCGCGTACGAAGTCGCGGGCAGAAGCTAGTACAAAACTAATATTCAAGAACATCATCATCTGCCTTTTCTCAACTATATTGGGGTCGGCTTCCAGTCTAACCGGATGCAGCTTAATACCAATATTTTATATGGAGCGACTGCCTGTCTGATCGCCACAACCCAGTTACTGGGTGATACGATACCCAATGGTAAGACTTGTTGTCAGACTTCTGACTACCCGTAACGACGGTCAAAGATCCACGAATGACAGCCGAAACCAACGGCTTAACGTGCTTTCCGAGGCACGGAGGGGTCTCGGTAAGTATATGGTCACCCATCCACAGGCCAACCACGGCAAGCGTAGCTTAATCTGATGCATCTAATATACAAAATATCTAATAAACAGTATTATAATATATAAAATTTCTAATTCAAATTCAAATATTTTATTTCAGAATTACATCCATATATTGTTAGTAGTAGTATAACTTAGACTAATGTTAATATTAAATTACAATAATAAACAAGTAGGTGTCAAAAACACTACATGTTACACAACAAGACAACATCATCTTTACATGTTAGATAATAAAGTATAATCTATCTTCCCAGAGACGGTGGGATGAGCCGCTCTGCAGAGTAGTACAGAACAATTTACTTGACTCGTCTGCTACTACTGCGGAACGTGCGCGCCTGCTGGCTGTGGGTAGGTGGGAGTCGGGTCTTTGGCTTCATGCACTACCTTCGTCGAACATAGGCACTTTGTTCGACGACACTACTTTTCGCCTCGCTGCTTCCCTACGACTAGGCACTCCTTGCTGTTCTCCCCATCGCTGTCACTGTGGCGAAGATGTCAACAGCCTCGGACACCACGGCCTGTCTTGCAGCCGAAGTGCGGGTCGCTTAGCGCGGCACGCGAACATTAATGACATCGAGCGACGAGCTCTTGTCACCGTCGGCGTTCCAGCTGTATTAGAACCCAATGGTTTGGCACGCGACGATGGCAAGAGACCGGACGGTATGTCTTTATTTCCATGGAAGGTGGGTAGGCCTTTAGTGTGGGACGCTATGTGTGTCGATACTCTTGCGCCATCCCATCTTCCTGGCTCTGCATGCTGTGCTGGCGCTGCTGCTGCGGCTGCGGAGAACCTCAAGCGGCGAAAATATAATAACCTCATCGGAAATTATATTTTCGAGCCGTTTGGGGTTGAAACCCTCGGGCCGTGGGGTCCGAGTGCTCATGGTCTTTTTAAAGATATTTCGAAACGACTGGTTGACACTTCCCGTGACCCAAGGGCTGGCTTTTACCTTGGCCAGAGGCTAAGCATTGCCATACAACGTGGTAATGCCGCCAGTCTCTTGGGTACATTACCAGTCGACAGCGATGCGGATGAGTTTTTCGACGCTATTTTCTAGTTTCTGTATAGTTTTAGTTATGTTAGAATTTAATTTTGTTATTTTTACCTGTCTAAATAAAGTAGTCTTTAAGTATATATATGTATATATATATTTTACCCAAATATAAAGCTTTGAATATCAGAATGGTTACTAGTTATTTACTATGTGTAAAGTACCTATGTATGTGGTATGTAGGGAAAGGATATTATGGAATAAAAGCACAGAAAGACAAGCTAGGCATTTATTTCAATTTAGGCTTGTCAGTAATTAATCAGAAAGCTAGTCGTCCGTTCCAAAAACTAGGTCAGCATGGAGAAGAACGGACAAGAAACTCCATGGAAATAGTATTCTATCAAAAAAGCACATTGTCATACATTATCGTTATCTTATAAACAATTCATTCTTTCGGACTCTATGTAATAGCAACATAATAACAATAGCTAGGAATATTCCATTATACATTTTGAACATTAGCAATATTGGCCATATTATAACATAAACAGAACACCATATTTATCAGCAATAATCAAGATAATAATATCAATTTAACTTACATGACATCTGATCGATCTATTCCACATAATAACGTCACTAGTACTAATCAATTGAATATCTGTAGGCCGGAGCTCCGTTCTGGTCGATGTCTCGAACCAGAATGTTCCCTGCCTTTTTTTTTTTTTTTTTGAAAAATGGCATCTCGCAGTTCAACCATAGGGGTTGTCGACTGCTCAACCGGACTTTCCTGTGGATACCACAATAAATTGGGCCTCCAGCCAGGGCATAAAAACTTAAAAACTAAGCGACTACACGCTAAGGGCACCCCCCGTGGGGTTCGGACCTCGGCTTAGGGCGTCGCTGGGAGAGGACAGCAAGGGACAG
The DNA here is from genome assembly GCA_963082905.1 of Oligia fasciuncula. NCBI lineage: Eukaryota > Metazoa > Arthropoda > Insecta > Lepidoptera > Noctuidae > Oligia > Oligia fasciuncula. The sequence goes on from OY720390.1 coordinate 16,296,908, forward strand.
GCTGGATCGGAATTATTTAATGGGGACTAATTTAAAGCTACAGGCTCAGCGGCGCGGGCTGGCTCGAGCAAGGGTCGTGGTGGACATGGTACGGGGTGTCGCGACGGGCCTCGACGGCGAGGACGGAAGGACGGATGTCGGGACTTGTACTTCTTGAGAGTACTGGTGGTCTTACTAGTGGCGTCGTCGGGGGTGGTGAGGGTATGCCTTGGTCGGCGAATCCTACTTATACGGGAGGGAGTGTAACGGGAGGCCGCCGCAATCAGGGGATTGGGATGCTTTATAGCAGAATCGAAGTAGCGCTTGGAGAGGCGCTTCATGAACTGCTGGACGGTGGGGAGTTTGAGATCGACGTGGAGATTCACGTTTCGGACATAGAAGGGGGCACCCGTGACCTTTCTGAGGAAACGGTTCTGGAGGGTCTGCATTTTATGCAGGAAACGAGGGTTGGCGTGCGCGAAGATTACGCAAGCGTATGTCATGATGGGACGGATGACCGCGGTATAGAGGCGCAATTTGCACTTGAGTGACAACTTGCTGCGGGCGGTCAGTAAGGAGTGGAGCCTACCGAGAGCGAAAGCGGCGCGCGAACGCGCCGTCTTTATGTGCTCTTTGAAGTTGAGACGGTGATCGAGAATGACACCTAGGTATTTGGCTTGCTTACCCCAAGGGATCGGCTTGCCATACATAGAGATCGGGCTGGAATGATCCCTGCCACTCGGAGCTCCCCCTTTTATAGTCGTGGACAAACAACTTTGACGTTTCTATCTATCGTCATTTAAAATATCAACGACATAAAAGGCGTATATCCGTTTGGAATATTTTATATAAGTTTCTAACAGTAAAAGGAATACATATGATAACTATAATATTATAATTGACAATACCTATAATTAGGATAATCTATTACGAGCACATCAAGCTACCCGAAACTGTCAAATTTTCCCAATCAACTTTGGACCTTATTCTTTAGCAATAAAGTTGAAAATGTATTCAAGAAATTTGACAGATTGTAGTAGCTTGATGTGCTGGCGTCTGTACAAAAACAAATTAAGTATTGGATCGTTTCTGCTGCATCCGGTTAGACTTGAAGCCGGTCCCAATATAGTTGGGAAAAGGCTAGGCAAGATGATGAGGATCGTTTCTGAAAATAATGTTTGAATATTTTAATTAACGTAAAAAATGTTTTTGAGGTTAGAATCAATAAATAAGATGATGTTGATGCTAGACAGATGACATACAGTTTTTAGCGGTCTCTTTTACCAGAGTATATTACACACGGAGAAATTAGGACTGACGAAATCAAAACAACAGAAGGAAATCCAAAATAGTTTTTTCCAGCTACTTAAAGAGACATTTCATAAGATTTATAGGACCTTAAAAATTAACGTTTTTTTTTTATTTATATGGCGGGACGTTATCACTTCGTCGTCAGGAAATATTTGGCCATCTCTTTTATATTGACAGTGACACGGAAAAACTCGCATATTGACCTTTTAATTTGCTAGTAACGCCACGCCATAAACATCTGTTGAAACAAAGATTATAATGTGAACTGAATTTCAGACAGTACAAATTATTTATAATTATTTCATATGAAAAACTACAGTAACCGTCGAATGGGTTAAGATTCCTAAGTCGCTCTTTGGCTTTACTTTACTAAGTGAAGTAAGCGTTTCTTACAAATACAATCGGGTTGAACGACATTGTTCGAGTCTGTTATTCGTCAATTCGGCAATTCGTCAAATTTGCTATGGGTCAAAGCTGTGTTTCGTCAAATCGTCTGTTTGTCCAATTACGAAATTTGCCAAATACGCTATTTGGTCAAGTAATTTAAGTACAGTCAACTGTAAAAATTAAAGTACCTCATGATTTTTTTTTATTAACTCATTTATTCAATTCATATTTATTTACATAGAATTCATACCCAACACAACTTTTTTAAACACTTTAACGCATCTAATTTTCCGCTTTATTCTTTTGTAACTAAAGTTCATATTCGTGTAGCGCCGCTTACTTTAGACAGGTATGCCGTTTTTAGAGTGCCGCCGTCCCCAAAGGGTGTCACCCTCGGATACGAAACTCTGAAAAGGTACAACCAAAATTCATAAAACAGTAAAGTATTAATTATGTAAGAGAAAACATTAATTATATCATACGTCTTTGAGACGTTATAAAATAATAATCTTACATACCAATTATTACGTTCTTATTAATTTAGGGTTACCGGCTGTGTAAACGAATAATCAAGTATAAAAACGAGTGCAAAGTGCATCTTAACTACTACATCAATTTGTGTTAATAAATGGACTGGTAAGTACCTAAGACCCATCAGAGATATAAAATTAATGATATGGAAAATGTAGATTTAAATATCATTAATGTTCGTAGATTTAAATATCTTCAAAAAAATATGAGGTTATGCATTACGACGACAAAGTGAAAAATATTTTTCGCTACGGCGGAATTTTCTAGGCAATAAAACCGCGCGTTGTTTAGCGGTGTTTGTGTTTCGTTGTTTTGTATTTGTGTTTTGTTTTGTTTTTTTGTAGTATTTTTTTGAAATGTGTACTCGTACAAAAAAAAACAAAGCTGACAACTTGCTAAACTAAAATTATCTTACACTTTGTAGTCGCTTTTTTTTTATGTCGGTTGTTTTTTCTGTAATGTTTTTTTTTTTTCATTTCAAGTGACGATCAATTCATTAGCAACATAAAGGGTTACGTAATCTGTCGTTGTTAAATGATGCCGACTTACTAACAATGAAATTGTTGTATTCCATAAAAAGCATAGTATATGTATATTCTTAGTAATCTTTTTTCTATTTTTTATGTTGACAGTTACAACGCATCATGTCTTACTCCAACGACGGGAGCAGCTCCTCAAACCTTTGCGGCAGCATTACAATTCTTTGCAGCAGCTCAATGTTTCGTATCAGAAGGATTGATACCAGATGCTGATGTTAAAGGTAAAATATTTCCTTGAAAGTTTTACGTTTTTTTTTTATAATTTTGTCATTGATTTATACGGTCCTATTCATGCTACAACGCTACGTCTTCGGGTACGCGGTCACCACTCCAGAACCTTTCGGCTCCATCGGCAATCTGTTCTGCGAGCAATGTTTAAATATTTTAAAAGATAATAATACTCGTATTGTAACTTTGAATGATATTATGTAATTTAAAAAAAAGCATCAGTAATATACCTACAATATTAGCTAATGTTGAATGATGCGATCACAACAACGATAGTTGTCTATCGTTGAAGCGAATGGCGATTCATAAAAGGAAAACAAGAGCTATCCATCTTTCAGTGATATTCTACAAAATTGTGTAACGATTGTAATGTATGGTACGATAATGTATGGTATTTCCTTTATTCGTTTTTTTTACACATTTGACCCATCTTTTTATAGATTTTGAAACGTTTGACTTCATAATAGTCGGAGCAGGAACAGCTGGTTGCGTTCTGGCTAACCGCCTGAGCGCTGTAACAGAATGGAATATACTACTCATTGAAGCAGGCGATGATGCACCAATGGAAGCTAATGTAAGTACACAAAAGGTGATGTTCACGTTTGTTAATTTATGAAAATTTAGAAGTTAGTTGCACTAAAGTATAGTTATTATAAGTATAGTTATTAAGTTTTATTTACTAACAAAATTGTTATTATTATTATGTATACTTAGGTTAAGGTTGGGTCTTGCTTATCTATCTATTGGTCTTTGTTACCTGAAAATGAATGGTTTATTATTAATAATAAAGTACAAATTTTAGATTCCAGATATGGACCTTCTTGGATCCAAATACGATTGGTATTATCAAACTGCTAAAAATGGAATAACAAACGGAGCTAATATAAATGGGTCAATTAATTGGTCTCGAGGAAAAATTATGGGCGGAAGCAGCAACATAAATAATATGGTTTATGTAAAAGGAAATGACAAAGACTTTCAAAATTGGGTTGATCTCGGTAATACAGAATGGAGTGTAGAAGAAGTACGTCGATGCTTCAAAAAAGCAGAAAGTTTACAAGACATGGAATCGTTGAAAAATCCGGCAATCAGGAATTATTACGGCCTTGATGGACCATTGGTCATAAACTCTTATAATAGCACTTACAAACCTTTAACTGAAAAGTTTCTTTCTGCTTGGAACGAAATCGGTTTTAAAAATGTCCCAGATCTTAATGTCGCAAACGTGTTAGGTTCAGGCCATATGAGATGCACAGCTGCTAATGGAGAAAGACAGAGTCATAATAAAGCGTATTTGAACCCCGTGCTTTACAGAAAAAACTTGAAAATTATTAAGAACAGTTTGGTGACAAAAGTGTTAATAGATGCTTCATCTAAAATTGCTCTTGGGGTAGAAATTGAACGTAACTCAACGAAATTCACGTTTTTGGCGACTAATGAGGTCATTTTAAGTGCAGGTGCTATAAACTCTCCACAGCTTTTAATGTTATCTGGAGTCGGCCCCAAATATCATCTTTTCTCAAAGAATATTTCGGTTATAGTTGATTCGCCGTTGGTAGGACAAAATCTACAGGATCATTGTATTATACCTATTTTAATTTATGGTAATGAGTCACGTGAACAGGACCAAGCTGAACGACAGTTTGATGCCATACGTTACCTTTACAATCGGTCTGGGTATTTGGCGCAAACTAATGTAGCTGACATTCTAGCATTTTTTTCTGATAACCCCAATGCCACTTACCCTGACTTTCAAACTCATCTTCTTATAATAGATAGAAATAGTTCCACAGCTATACCATTACTGGTACAACAATTCAGGTTGAAAGACCATTTAGTCAATCCAATATTAGAAAATAATAAAAAACATGCAATTTACTTGCATTTATTTAATCTTCTACATCCGCATTCCACGGGAAACATTTCTTTGCATTCGAACAACCCTACGGATCCACCAATTATCAACGCAAATTATTTCAGTGATGCTAGAGATTTAGATAAAGCAGCAAGTGGTATCAAAATGCTTACCAAAGTTGTAAACACTACAGCCTTAAGAAGATTAAACGCATCTTTAGGAAGAATGGAGTGGCCACCATGTGACCGTTATGAATTAGATAGCACAGATTACTGGAAGTGTATTTGTATAGAAATGGTACTTACAATATACCACCCTGTGGGAACATGTCAGATGGGACCAGAGCCAAAGACCTCAGTCGTGAGTTCTCGGCTGAAAGTCCATGGAGTTGACAAGCTCCGTGTGATAGACGCTAGTATAATGCCCACACTTACTAGTGGTAACACCAACGCACCAACTGGAATGATTGCCGAAAGAGGTGCAGAATTGGTGAAACAGGACTACAACAAATTGTGAAATTCGTAACAAAAACATTGAATTTGCTTTTTATGTCAGTTATTCTTTGTGGGAATCTGATCTTTGCAGTTAAAGTGCGTATGTGTTATTGAAATAAATGGTTTCACGTAATTATGTTTTTATTTATTTTTTAAGTTGACTCCCAAATATATACCTATTTTGAATGGACACAGATTTATAGACGAGTTATGAGAAAAATAAGTTTTCTGTATAAATTTTAAATTCCTCATAACTCATCTTTATACAAGACATAAATATGAGTCCTTTCAAAATATATATTTGGGAACCTAGATATTCCGCAATCCAATCGCAATAAATACATACTACCTTAAGAATATGTTTGATTTACAAATTATTTTGGTATAACGTTTGTATGAACTACGCATTAGCATGCGTAGTTCGCCGGCACCAACCTTCGATTCGCGGAGGATGTTGTACTTTTCGCCAAGAGCTTAGCCACATTACTGTACATGGACATATTTAAGATAGAGAAGGTCGATAACAGTCTACCTGGCCAAATAGTGAGCCTGGCAAAAATATCCAAGACAACTTTGGAGGCCACTACATATTGTCTTATCAAAGCTTATTGAGAGCCCAAACTTCGACATTATCCTTTTTTTTTAATTCGTGAATCCAAATTTGGGACAGCGATGATAGTACCGAAATGATGGCCATTATGTGAGCTTCAAAACTGGATACAAACTTTAACTTTGACCTAACATTATTTTGATGTTTTAGGTCTACAAACATAAAAATGTACGGTGGCTCCATTTAGGAGTCCGGCAGGGTACAATTTTAATAGTTATAGTCTACTAATGTAATAGATTTGGATATTAGATTAAATAGCCGTTATAGATGTAATAGATTATATAGCCTATTAATGTAATATATTTGGTTCGACTAGGTATTGAAGTTTTGTGTGGAACAGCTGATTATTTTTTCGTGATAACGATGTTGGTCCCATGGACGAAGTTGTTCAGTTTGATGGTCTTTACCACACCCTTTTTTTGGTGGGAAATTATCATATATCTTTTTCCACTCCGGGCGGACGGGAGGGTGTGTCAGACTTGTGGCCTTGAGTCATTAGCCACCCGCCCTAAGTGTCCAGCAAAACCTGGTGGGCAGTTGGAGCCGACGTTGCCCAGGGTGCGCCACGAGGAGGTTCTTCAACGTGGGGTGCACGTTGAAGAACCTCCTCGTGGCGCTCTGTACCACACGCTTAAATATGACCACACATTTCTGATACACTCTGTATATGTATGTCTGTTTTAGTCATATTTCATAGATTCTACATTGTTCTACCAATTCCTCGGGCCATTGTGAGACGGACGACCTAAATAGTTCAGATTATCGGAAATACATTTATCGAGATTTGGCACTACTAAAGACCTAGTTGGCGCCGCTGTATCCCTAAAATGGCCGTTTATATTAAGATTATTGAGAAGTATGGTCGTTGAAAAAAGAGTTTTAGTATGAACACATTGAATTTTTATCATACTTAATACATACTTTTGTTAAGGTAGGTCTGTATACTCAACTCCTTTTCCTTAGAAGGACAACATCATTAGTTATACAAAAATTATCTAAACCGTTAATTTAGAGAACATATTGCTAGATTAAGAGGACTGCCTCGCGTTAGTGGTCGCATGCGCTACTGCTGCGCATGAGGTCCTGGGTTTGATTCCCGGGTCGAGCAAAGTGATATTGGCTTTTTTCATCTGAAATTACTCAGTCGCAGCCCGGATTTGAATTTGTGCCCGATTGATGGTAAAAAGCTCGCCCCCTGTTACATGGATGGGACTTAAACATAACTGGCTAAAGAGGATAAACTAGAGTACACTTCGGAGAATATAGGCATGATCTTATGTTACATGTTAAGGTATATACAACATTATTTTTAGTATATACGAAACCCGAAACATGTGTCTAGTATTTTTATGTATAGAATCTATGTACAAAATTTCAAAACTGTATCATGAAAACTCACAAAGTTATAAGCTGTTTGTCCGTACAAAAACATGCTCACCCGCGCCGCTCGCGCCGCGCCGTCTTGCGCTCATTGATAATAATACCTAGGTATAAACCTACGTAGTATCGCTCGGTGTCCAACTTTTAACCTTTTTTAAATATTTTTGGGACAAAATATAACACGGGGTAAAAATTATTAGAATCGATTCAGTTACTAATTCTGAACAAACTATATTCAGGTTTCGTATAATATAAATAAAAATAACTAAAAATAACTTCGTAGAGGTATGAGGAACAGGGTATAAAGTTCACTCATCCTTCATAGAAAAGGGAGAACCCGTCGCGACGGGTGTTGTGTCTGGCGGGCAACTGCCCGATGATTCATGTCGGGCCGTTGTATATGCTAGTTGCGCGGTAAACTCCGCTTGCGAGATGCAGGATTTCGTGTGACCTCACGCGTAGTTCGCATGTCGCGTTTGTAATACTGCTACAGGTATATATTAAATACTAGCTTCTGCCCGCGACTTCGTTGGAGTGAAATTTTTTATTCGCCCGACCCAACACGTCGCGTTCATTCTAACTTTTTTTTTCTTTTTGCTCAGCTCTTAAGAGTCCTGACGTGATGTTAAATAGCTTGTAGCCTTCCTCAAGAAGTGGGCTATCATATGCACAAATAATGTTTCAAATCCGACTGGTAGTTCCAGATTTTAGCGCGTTCAAACAAACATACAAATAAACTCTTCAGCTTTATTATTAGTAATATAGAAGTTAAGTCCATGTTTCCTCGCAAATCGGTGAAGGAAAGAAGTTATAATCGGTGTGAATTTTATCTAGGACATATATCACACCTGACAAAATGTCCAAGATATACTTAGAAAGTACATACGAATTTAAAAGTCACAATGGTTGGTATCTACTTGCCTGGAATTGAACCCAAAACCTGAAAGGCGGGGCCATCATGACACACACATTGAAAGAGATAGTCAGCCTTGATGTTAACCACAAAGATGAATGGAAACTCCTTACAAAAGGTGTTTTCTACTAACCTACATCGATTCTTTCAGTTGTTTGCGCCCGTTTAAATGAGAAGGGAAGTGCACTACCGCCCGTCTTTTGTTTTCAACAGACAATGTCGTTTTCTGCGGCGCGTTCGAGAAAAAAGTACACTCCACTGCTTCGCAAATACATGAGGATTTAAATGCGTACACAGAAAGTCACTCGGCGAAATTCTACTGTCTGTGTGTGAATTTAAGAAGTTATTGGATCTTGTATACTGTGTTCGATTTAAGAGTATTTTTGTTTTTGTTTTGTGTAGGAGTGTGTATATTTGGTCGTAGGTCTATACCTACGACCAAATATACACACTCGTAACATAAGAACATGTGCCTATGCACATGTTCTTATGTTACTTTGTTTCCTTATTTGATTCCCATTGGTTATAAGTACCTATTCCTTCATTCAATCTCAAAGCTTTGTGCTCAGACAGAAGTTGTCAGTCACTTTCTTTAGTTAAGTATCAACCATAGCTGCTCTAATCACACTAATACCTATTTTAAAGGCGAACGTTGGTGAGTGTGTGTGTGTTTATAATGTTTGTTACTTCTTCACGCTCAAACGGCTGGACCAATTTTGATAAAATTTGGTACTTTTTATCCCGATATTCCCACGGGATCGAGTGACGCGGGAGAAACCGCGGGGTGCAGCTAGTATTTATATTAATAAAATATGAACTTAGACGCAAAGATAAATGGCCAATCTTTTATTTAAATAGTTCACTACTTTATTTGAAATAAACCGTTATTTTTATTCTAAAACCTTCCAAATGATCGAACGTACATATATAGTAGGTACATAAAAAGAGCATAATTTTTATCGCTTGCTGTCATTATTACAAAATGTCCAAAAATATTTTCCTACCATCACCCAAAACGACTATTTAAATAGAAATACGTCAGTTTCATGCACATCTGTAAAGTGGTTGAAATAGTGTGATATATTAAACGAGTAATCGTTTTAAAAAGGTTTTTAGTAAAATTATGAAAACAGTGCATTTATTTGTAAATTTTTAGAATGCCAGCCTGTTTTTTTACCACTACAGAACAAATGCATGTACATATAAAACAAACATTGATCATCTTTAACTCATAAAGGAACTTTAAAGATCGAAGTCGCCGGTAGAAGCTAGTAATAAATATTATTTTTTTACTAGCTTCTGCCCGCGACTTCGCCCGCGTGAAATTTCTTGCCCCACCGACCCACCGCGTTGCATCGCATCGCCCGTCCGCGCTATTACTTCGTTTTCGATGGGCGTTCATTCAAACTTTTCTTCTTTTGCCCGGCGGTTTTTTTTTTTGTATGTAATGCAAAAGGAATTTTCCAGAGAATAGCGCATTCAAACAAACTCTTCTGCTTTAATAATATCATAGATAGATACGGATTGGTATAGATTATTACTTATCATCACTCCATGGATTTCCACACCAATCTGTTCCCAGCCATAAACATCAATTATAGTTACCCTTCCTGTAACGATCATCATCTATTTAACCTTTTGACCGCCATCGCCACAGTCAGGTACAGATGACAAAACAAAATGTGCCCAGCACGGTTCGACTACATGACAGACTTTGACTTTGACGCCGAGGGCACGTTTTTAATTTTTAGACGTTGGCGGTCAAAAGGTTAATAAAATTGATCGTGTCTCTGAAGTTTCAGTTAATGGTCGCCATTCCAGAATCTTTTAGTCTTTTTGGTCGTATAATACATTAATGGTATCATCATCTGCCTAGCCTTTTCCTAACTATCTTGAGGTCGGCTTCCAGTCTAACCGGATGATTTATATTTCCAAATATTCTGTTCACGTTCCACCAATGAGGTCTCGGTGCTAGATATCTTGTATGACAGGGGTTGAGGTTTTTCCAGTTACATCGATCGCATGTGATTTTGGCTTAGTGATTTTTAAAATACCGAAAAGAAAAGAAAAAAAGACAAAAGTTAAAGAACAAAAAAAAAAAAAATTAGTAATTCTAAAACATTTTCTCTGTTAGAATAGAATGGGGGTAGCATAACATTGTCGGTATAACAATCCAAACTATTCCCTAATGCTAATTTTATCTGAATCCATACATGCAAACTGCGGCACCCGACGTAATAAACAAAACACAAGCTTATCCCCGCCGTCTGCGTTTTGCCCTATTTACAAAACATGCCATATTTCCCCCAGTCTGTACTACTACCCTCGTTTATACTATTTATTCCGGGACCCCTCTACAGAAAACTGTCTCTTGACCCTTTATTGACATTGAAAATGGGAGGCTTTTTTCGTGATTGCGGTCCGAAGTAAACTATTTACTTTACGATAAGCAAGAATGGGCTCTATTGTCTTCTGTGGGCCTCGAATATCAATATATCACATGCATAAACATGTTCCAAGATGGACGCTGAATCGGTAAAAGGGAATAAATGTATCGACCACTTATTTCGGGTTAAAGTAGTCAGTTTGATGGGGAAAATGGGTTTCTGTGTTATTGTTTGCGTATATATGGGTGTATCTGGCCTATATGTATACGCCATAATAGGTTTTTGTCCATCATTAGTGTAGGAATTTTCCGGGACTGTTAAGATCAGCTTCTTATCGAGATATGTTTCAAATATTCTCATACAGTACCTAGTAGGTATACCATATTATGACAAGTTTTGAATATCACACACACACTCACTACTCACCCACACCCACACACCCACACTTACACTCACACACCGACACCCAAACACCCTACTTTGCTGTCTAATTAATTAATTTGTATTTTCTTTTTTTTACATTCCTTTTGTTTTTTATCTTTCGTTCCATTATCATTGTCATCTGTTTGTTGACGTTTGTATCAGTGTGACTTGTCCGTGTAGTTTGGAGGCCTGGAGACCTGTAACACAGGTATTCCTTGTACAGGCTCCAGTCTCCACAACATTAACGTATCTATTTTTGTATACACAATTATGTATTGTACCTACCTACTAATTTTTCATTATGTGGTGGAGAAAATTGACGTTTTTAGTATTATTATTATTATACAGGTTCTCGGTAGTTCAAGAGGGCAACGCTAATTACCTACCTACTAGAAAGTACTGATATTCTTAGATTAGAATTGTTAGTTTCTGGATTAGCAGATTTCTAACTCCAAAAACGGATGCTATAAATATTTTAAAAGTCCAGAAATTCACTTTAAAAATCGGTTCAAGCAGTAGCTGTTCAAACCGGTTTTATTATGAACTTTACTGCAGCTTCAACCTATTCTCCTAGATCCATTCGTCGGCTTGATTTTTCCGATTTCCCCACTCACATAGTTCCCGAGAGAAATCCTTGAAAAGCTCCACTGTTCCCGTCAGTATGTATTGTAGAAACACAAAGAATATCGTTGCGTTTCTCGCTAAAAACCTTAGATACATTTTGAGGAAAAAACAAATCGTAACGCACTATTCGCACTGGTTAAATGACGCCCTTATTATGTATTTGTTTATTTTTATAGGCTATTATATAGGAAACGTGGCTATCCGCGTTCAAATGTTATCAGGTCAACCGTGACTTTCTCCGGTTTAGCCAAAACAGGTCAGTTTGCAAGATGATTTCGTGAAAATGGATACTCAGTGTGATTTTGTGGTGTTCGTCCCAAATAATAAAATGTTTTAGGTCGTTTTTCTGTAGAGTTTTATTTGAAGATCGCTTTCTACCTACGAAAAAACGAATCTTACCTTCTTTTTAAATTCATCCAAGGGCATACTGAAAAGTGGTGACATCTGATACTATCTCTGCGGGGTAATTGCGTAACGCACTATCAGTAGCAATCGCTTTCAATTTGACAGTACAACAATATTCATTGCGTTGCTTACGTTGTTTAAGCAGACAAATTTTTCGAACAAGAAGCAATGGATTAGCAATATCCTTCAAAATTATTCAGATTGAGATTGATAGTATGTTACGCAATTAGGGTGCTGGTATCGTTGCGTAGTTCATCATCTGCCTACCCTTTTCCCAACTATGTTGGGGTCGGCTTCCAGTCTAACCGAATGCAGCTGAGTGCCAGTATTTTACATGTAGCGACTGCCTATCTGACCTCCACAACCCAATTACTAGGTAATACGATACCCCTTGGTAAGACTGGTTGTCAGACTTTCGGGCTTCTGACGACAAAATCAAAATCAAAATATTTTATTTCACATAAGCCTACATAGGCACTTATGAAACGTCAGAAGCTAGGTGCACGGTTCCAATTGGTCGTTTCCTATGGAGAAGAACCGGCAAGAAACTCCACGGTTACTCTTTTTAAAAATAATTGGCTCTTACAATATTTTCAAATTACAGTAGGTATGGGAGGATAGCGTAGGCCTGTCAACAAGTATCAGGTACTTGATAAAATAAAAAATGGTCTACAGATCTAAAGTCTACAAGGCCTACAAAGTCCTCACATTTACAAAATAAGAATCTATCAAAAGGATAAATAAAAAATAAAAACCTAATAAAACCTAGTGATACGATTCCCATTACAACCACTAATAAAGAGATGGAAAAAATTTGAATTTTCTGTATATAATGTCAAGTAATAAAGAGATTATGTCAAAAAAGTAAATAAAGTAAAGTACCCCGTAACGACTGTCAAAGAACCACGAATGACAGCCGGGACCAACGGCTTAACGTACTTTCCGAGGCAAGGAGAGGTATAGGTATCGTTGCGTAGATATAGGCATAAAATACAATAATTTATTCCACTTGCGGAAAACGCTGATTACCTACCACCCCATTCTTTACAATTTCTACATCCGCACCCAAATCCGTACAAAGCTTATCTGTAAAAATACCACAGTAAAAACTATTCAGGAAACTAGTCTCGCATGAAATCTGCTCAAATATGAAACGGATAGCACAATACTCGCGTGCAATCCGATGTCTGTTTACTCCCAAAATCCTATCGTTTTTCTTATGAAATTATTTCCAACAAAGGCACCTGTATTTTCACATGAGAGGAGATGTGAAAGGCTACCTTACACTGTTACGAAAACCATTGAATAGTTTACATGAAGGGTAAGCTGGGCAGAATGAATTGGTCTCTGTGATACGGTATGGGAATCGAAGGTTCAGGCAAAAATGGAACTTTGATGTTTTGACCATTCCAGATTTGGATCTTTTATAGCATTTTGTAGTACTGTCGTATCCAGTGAGATGAAAGGGGATTATCTTAAGGTAAAAGTACGTTAGATATAGGTTTCAGTGTGGGTCGGCACGTAAGTATTTCGTCAATGTTTTGTGGTCAACCTTAAAAGTGTGTTGTTTTTCTGTAAAGCCCCGTGATTTAATGGTTTATTTTTATTTTTTTATATGACACCACGCAGGTCAACCTAAGAGGTATCGGTTGCTTAACTGGTCTTGCCTGTGGGCATAAAATAAGAGCCCCAGCCATAATTTAAGAACTTAAAAACTAAGCGACTGTACCCCCTGTGAGGTACGGACCTCGGCTTAGGGCATCGAGGGGAGGGCAGCAAGGGACAGGCTGGATCGATTTTTATGTTTAATGGTTTGAGATACACTACTTATTCGGGAACTGTGATGGTTACAGTACGGTAGCTTTTTCTGTCAAATAACAATTAGATACCTACGTATAAAAACACATACCGTACCACATACCGACATAGCCCGAAGAATTGCCAAACCTAAGTGGCAGTGGGCAGGGCACATTGCTCGCAGAACAGATGGCCGATGGGGCCGAAAGGTTCTGGAGTGGCGACCGCGTACCGGAAGACGTAGCATTGGAAGGCCTCCCACAAGGTGGACCGACGACCTTGTGAAGGCCGCAGGAACCCGTTGGATGCGAGAAGCACAGAACCGGTCGAAGTGGAAGTGCTTGGGGGAGGCCTATGTCCAGCAGTGGACGTCTTTCGGCTGAAATGATGATGATGATGTATAAAAACAAGGACCTCTATAAAATGTCTATATTTGCTTACATAATTATAGGTAATAGGTAATACGGGCTGGTTTCCGCGCGTATTTTGCGTACATAAATATATAAAGTCTCTTTAAACTTATTTCAAATTGACGTTATTTCAAGTTAAACAAAATCAACTTTATTTTAATTGTAATTAAGTTGATTTCAGAGTGACTAGCACAATTGAAAAAGTTATAAAATTGTTTGAAGTTGTAGCGAAAACTGAACTTTATTATATAGAATTAAATATATTTTTCCAAAACCTCATATTTGTTTATATTTTTGGCAAATTAGTCGCGAATTCAGATTAAGTAAACTCATCAGGATGAGAACGGAATAACTCGGCGTAACAAGTAAGTACTACGCATCTGACCTTTCTGTATAACATCGCCATTAGGGTCACTAGATGTCCTCCGAGGGCGTGCCCTCCATCTCTTTACTTACCTACGATTTTCATGTTACAATCAAAAACAATATCTTCAGGAACCAGTTAAGAACCAAAACAAATTCATCTGAAACAAGATACGCTTCTTTTAAAAAGTTGAGAACTTTCCGTCATTTCTTTTAAGGTACACATCCCAGCTTATCGTATCTTGCGAAAGTTTTATCAGATGCGTGAGAAAAATGGCACCTATTCGTTAACGTCACCACGAAGCCACAGCCTACCTTTTCCAAGGTTCCGTACTCAAAGGGTGTCAACGGGACCCTAATGCTAAGGGTGTTTAAATAAATAAAAGTCCTTCAGACCGTATTTCGGCCACGGCGGCCAATCTCAACGGAGACTAGCCTTCGGCACGGTAGATAATAATATTATAGTGCACAAGTGTGCGCGCAGACACAGGTGCACTCTCATAGTCCGACGGGACGGCAATCCCACACGCCCGGAGAGAGATCAGGCGCAATAAGGCGCGATAAGGGTAACTAGGACCCGGTAACGGCCGCGACTTACGAGTTGTAGGTCGTAGGTTCGAACCCAGACAGGCGCTTTACTTTGTGTAAATTATTTCATCACCACTGCTCTCAAAACGGTGAAGGAAAACATCGTGAGGAAACCGGCATGTCCTAGAACCAAAAATTCGAAGACATGTGGCATCTGCCAACCCGCACTGGGCCCGCGTGGTGGATTACGGCCCGCTTCCTCTCACCGAGAGGAGGCCTGTGTCCCAGCAGTGGGAACATTATAGGCTGATTATGTTGTTGTTATGTTGTAAGGGTAATTACATGACATGCCGAAGGATATCTCACTGCGATACATCGCGGACTGCTTGGGGATTTACCTCGATACCTGAAGGCCAATTCTTGTAATTTAAAACGTTCAAAATCTAGTCGCAGTCTGATCTCGACGACAAACAAATGTCAAAAAATTGTCAAAATGTAGGGAAACTAGAGGTATTTTTAACAGATCGAGACTGAGATCAGACTGTGAACGTTCTTAAAATTACGAGAATTGCCCTTCTAGGCTCAGCGGTGCTATTCTGTAAAAATCTCACCGTGAAAACTTAGGTGAACTGAGCGTGGAGTGAGCTGTCAATAGTGTCAATTCCTAGCAAAAACAAACTCACTTCACCTAAGTTTTCACGGTGAGATTTTTACAGAATCGAATGGAGGTGACATCGAGATAGCGAGCGAAACCGCGATCGTCAGGTCTCGCAGGGGGTCTCCATACAAGCGTGTTTGTTTTTTACTAAAGAGTTTTTTTTTACATGAATGTTAAAATATATTGTACGGTGGTACTGAACCCTTCGTGTGCGAGTCCGACTCGTACTTGGCCGCTTTTTTACAACATACACGTTTACTTCGAACAGAGCGTTTGTAGAGTGATAATTAGAACACTGACACAGGTTTCTGTTCTAATTGATTAGCCTGTGGTTCCTGGTAAGATTAGTACATCCTTTTGGCAATTTAAGAATGGGCGGTATTTTACTGGTGATATGTACAACATTAGTTTTTGTTTATACAAAAAAAAAACAAAAAAAAATCAGCTGTTCCATACCTACATTTTGTCGATTTAAGTGAACACAAATGTATGGAACAGCTGATTTTTTATTCGCGATTTCAAGGTTGGTCCCATAGAAAAAGTTGTTCAAAATGATGAGTACAATGACCCCTTTTCGGGTTTATTATAAATTATAAACAAAAACTAATGTTGTATACAGGGTTATTGGTAAAACATTAACAACCTCTTATGAGGTCATTGTACTCATCATTATGAACAACTTTTAATAAGGGACCAAACCTGAAATCGCGTAAAAAAAACAGCTGGTCCCTACATTTTGACGAGTTATACGAACATAAATAGGGAGACAGCTGATTTTTTTTTCGCGATTTCAGGTTTGGTAATGTATTCTTGTAACTAACAGACTACAGCTCTTAGTAACAAGAATAACATTATCATTACCAAATGTAACACACTACAAATACATACTACCTTTTGGAATGGGCGACTAGAATCAATTCTATTTAGTTGTAATTTTTGACGTTCAAAAGTGCCTTTAATGTGCCTATTTGAAATAAATGATTTGACTTTGACACAAACATACAGCACAAAAATTACAAAACCCGTTTTCAAATTCACCCGGTTTTCACCCCCTTCAGAAATTTGACTTTGACACAAACATACAGCACAAAAATTACAAAACCCGTTTTCAAATTCACCCGGTTTTCACCCCCTTCAGAAATCAGCCCCTTCAATAATGGCCTGTTCGGTTGGGTGAACAGTGAAAACATGTCAATGAATTGTTTAATGTATGTTTTTGATAGTGGTCGATTCCAGAGTAAAAATCAAATTATTTGATTGTAAAAATTAACGTCAAACATAATTACGGTGTTTAATTATAATATACAATTATGGTGAAATTAGTTCAGAGAATTCATGATTAAAATGTCTATTTGTAATTTTAAGCGTTTTATAAATATGTCAATGCATTAATGTCGTTAAGTAAGTACCGTATAATAATAATATCAGCCCATTATTGTCCCACTGCTGGGCAAAGGCCTACTCTTCACATACAGAAAAGGCACGAGCATTGATCACCAAGGTTGCTCTTGCCACGATTTCAGACTTATATTAACTACTAGCTTATGCCCGGGACTTCGTTCGCGTGAAATTTCACCCGCTTAGGGGTGGAATTTCGAAAAATCTTTTCTTAGGGGATACCTACTCTTCACAAAGAACACACCCTTCAAATTTCTTGTCTCTAGGACCAGCGATTTAGGCTGTGCGTTGATATATCAGTCAGCCAGGAGTTTGAATTTTATATATTTAGATAGGTAAGTCTAGGTTCCTTCACGATGTTTTCCTACACCGATGTCGGTAATGTCCAAGACAAACTTAGAAAGTTAGTATTACATAAGAATTGAAAAACTCACAATCGTACTTGCTCATATTTGAACTCACAACCTCGTACATAAGAGGTGAGGTTTTTTTTTATCGTTGCCCCACACTAGTAATTTGTCCTGTATTGTGGGTGCGTTTACAAACATCTACACTCACATACACAAACAGCCAGACCCAGAACTACTACTTGTAGGTAGGCCATACAAATATTTGTTCCGTGCAGGAATCGAACCCGCGACACGCAGCGCAGCAATCAATCGCTTAACCACTGTGCCAACCGTGCCTTCAACGTCCGTCGGTTTTAACCTGGGCCATCACGAAACGCTAAATAAAAAAAAATAAAAAATACATTTATTTCGAGCAACCATAACTCATAACGTGGAGTACACACATACAGAAAGCACAATAAAAAGGGATAATAAAAATTAAAACAAACTAAATTAATATCTAATCGGCCCTGCTATCACAACAGTCGCGATCATCACCAGAACGGCATTGGTGCTGCCCCCCCACGCACCAAGGACGCGCCCCGCTTGCGCATGGTCGCGTGGAAGCAATCGGTGCGCGCCTCAGCGAACATACCTGAGACGTTCCAGGTGCGAGGCAGCCCCAATACAGCCCTGTGCGCGTTGTTAAACTGGATACTTATATGGAAGTATACCTTCTTAAATATATCAAAATTTTAATCTGAGAGCTCTTAACACATTTGCGACACTTTGCCGCGACAGCTGTCGCCGACACCGATCGGCGACGGTCGCCGATTAAACTATTAATACTATTATAATATCAGATAGGCAGTCGCTCCATGTAAAATACTGATATTCAGCTGCATCTGGTTAGATTGGAAGCCGACCCCAACATAGTTGGGAAAAGGCTAGGCAGATGATGATGAAGTATATTTTAGGTTAAGTTAGGTTTAAATGCTTTATTCTCAAAAAGACATAAGAGCCACTTACATGAGAATATACTAATAATAATTACATTAAAATTATTTTGCTTTAAAATTGGTTGGGTGCACATTCTTTCGATTTTCTACAAATGAAATTCATAACAACTAGGTCCCAATATTTAAAACTCGAGCCACACCTTCTTATATGGTTTCAATGATGAGCAGAACCATAGATACTCATACATTGAATACTCTTTATAATATATTCACCAGAAAAATAACAGATAAGTTGGTACGCATTTCAGCGGAAATTGCAGAGTTATTTTCAAAACAAATAGCCTACGCTTTTTGTTTTGAAAACAACTCTGCAATTTATCTTTTAGTTATCTCAACACGTTTATTTTTAATAGTTTTTTTTATCATTGTTCCTCTCAACCAAAGCACCTGCCATCCTATCTCTTCACCGCCCTTGGTAAGTGTATATAAAATAAAATAAAAGCTTGTAATAAAAAGCGTTTATTTACGGCAAACATGATGCAGAGAAAGAACATGAGCACAAAAACAAGAAAAAATATGAAGAAATGAAAATGTAGAAGTGTAAGCAGTGGCGTAACTATAGGGTGGCATTGGGGCAAAATGCCACGGGCCCCCAGCCAGAGGGGGCCCCTGGCCCGAGAGGACCATGAGCACAGGAGGATCCTAACATAAGTTCATAAATGCAAGCTTTTTTTTTGAAAATGTGCAACAAAGGACATTATTCAGGTTTCGAACATTTTGTACCTTTTTCCCATTGTTTGTCTAACTTTTTGAACAGGACCTCATGCTCAGCAGTAGCGCTTGCGACCACTAGAAATCTACGCGGAAGAAGTCGCGGAAAAGTGCTTGTAAAAAAAACTATAACGTTGGTTGAGCTTCTTTACATTGAGGGAGGGTCCCATCCCTTGAATTTGCCACGGGCCCCAAACGGTATAGTTACGCCACTGAGTGTAAGTATAATGTGTGTGTACCTACATATGTGTGTGAATGAATGAAATGTCGAAGTTTTACAAGGGTTGACGCAATGGGTGGTCTTATCGCTACTACCATTATTCTACCCCCGATATAATGACAAACAGTGCGGTCATTGCGAGTAGTCTAATACCCGTCTGTAGAAGATTACCTTTAATGCCCTATACGTGTCCCCAGGGCAGTGCTGAATGAATTACAATGGAGGATTAAGACCCGGCTAAACTCGACCACCTCACAAATGCCATACGATTTAATTTACGAAACGATTTAATCAAAACATAAGTATGAAACCAAAGGAAAAGTAAATTAAATCAAATGGAACGTATGTTAGAATCGTGACAGGTAGCATTCTGTATTTTTGCCTACCTGCATGGGAAGAAGGTGTAAGTTTATGTCAATCATCATCATCATCATAATCAGCCTATAATGTTCCCACTGCTGGGACACAGGCCTTCTCTCTGTGAGAGGGAGTGGGCCGTAATATACCACGTAGGCTTGCTATTTCTCCTGCCCATGAGCCAATGTATTTCAGGTCAGAGCAACAGCTTTAATTATCTAAGTACCTATGTGTAAATGAAACCAACTAAAACCCTAATGAGGAAAAATCTATTGTTTGGACTAAAAAATTAAAACAGTGTGTAAAACATGTTTTAGTATGTTGCTTGTAGAATAATCTGACAAAAAATCAGAATGATTGTATGTACATTAGTATGGTTTTTATTGTAAAAAGAAAGTTTTTAGAGGTATCTTCATGATTTTTTCTATCGTATCAAATTAGTTGTATTATGTTTTCAACACAATATCTACCTAGCATATATATCCTGAAGAATATCATATATTTTTCTGATTTTGTTTACTGAAGTCGATCATATACTTTTATTTTATTGTTTCTAAAACTTGCGTTTTTTGCGTTTAGGTCCTGTAAGCCCCTTAACCTGTCCATTTAATAAAAAAGTCGGGTACAATCCACAATTTGTCTTTTCACTATAAACTTCCCGTTTTGTTCAAACAAGCCACACTACTCGCGGAAATGAATTATTCAATACCGAGCAAAAAATATCCAGCAAAATAACTAACACTGTGCCAGTCTGTTTGCAGCCACACACTTATTCAACTGATATATTTCTTAACTTGGAACAGTACGACAAATACCCTCACATGTGCGAACTGTCCTGATCCCAAACTTGATTTGTCACAAGCGTCCGAATGTTCCAAAATAGGATACAGAACTTATTTATTTGCAAACGTTGGTCTTGGGCGAAATCCAATAACAGAGAAACTCTATCTTAGGTCCGATACAGGTTTTCTTTTAAGCTATATGGTGGACAGGCATAATAATTATATTACAGGCAGGTATTAAAATAATAATAATATGAGGAATTAAGGCCGGTCAAACTGTGGGCCCAAATAGCGCAGAATTGGTGCCCGAGGACAGTACGTGAGGCGGGGTCATGGCAGACCACGTAGGAGATGGCGGGTCGAGCTGGATAGGTTCCACCAAGACTGGAAGGAGGACGCGCGGGCTCGCGAAAGATGGAAGGAGTGGAGGGAGGCCTTTGCCCAGGAGAGGGACAGCGCAGGCTAATTAAAAAAAAATGAGGAAGCAAAACTTCTGAATTTTTGGTTTTGTCTGACGACAAACCGTTACATTCTTAAACAGATATCCCGTGGAAACCAGTTTTTCCGTTATAAAACGTACCTATATTAAATGTTTGTTTTTTACCGACTTCAAAAAAAAGGAGGTTATCAATTCGATACGTATGTATGTAATATTATTGGAATTGCATTATATTCACATATAACAATCTATTAGGGCTTCCAAACAAATATACAAAATTTTATAGACGTATGTATGTATGTATGTATGTATGTATGTTTGTCCACGCATATCTCCGTAACTATTAATCGGATCGTGACCATTCTTTTTTTATTGGCTTACATTTACTTCAACTTAGGGAACAGTGCAAGTTTCATCAAAATTGATTCAGTAATTTTCAAGGTGTGACGGCCTGGCTTATTGATACGAGCTACGGGTGTAGTGTCAAAGTGTCAAAGCGAAAACATCTCAAAACCTTGGTCAAATTCTAGTGCAACAACTAAAAATTACCAAATAAAAAGTAATTTAAAAAAATTAAACCGACTTCAAAAAGAAATGAACTCAAAATTATGAAATAACTTTAATTTCGGAAGTCGGTGGCAAAAAACTAAAACTAAAATACAGATCCCAAGACGCCGACTTCCGAAATTAAAGTTATTTCATAATTTTGAGTTCATTTCTTTTTGAAGTCGGTTTAATTTTTTTAAATTACTTTTTATTTATTTATTTTCTGTCAGGCTCAAGCTCGTCCCGCCATCTTCTCCTGGTTTCTCCGGCGCTATCTTCCTTCTCCTATTTTTTTTATAATATACAGAAATGTTTTATATTAATAGGTACTTATCACACATTAGATTTCAAAATTACTCAATGCGGAAACAGAACTGACCTTGCTTAGAAAATGAAACCTACTTATGTAAATTCAATAGTCGAATACCTCGGCTACGTAAGGTAAGTCGAATTTAAATCGTCCACAGATTTAGAAACTGCAAAATAATGAAACAAAACTGGACGCAACGTTCTTGGTAGATGTTTGGAATTTTTGAGTGTGGTCCCGTGCACACTGTACTCGAGTCACACAAGGATGGGTTGCACAACACAATAACATGTCAAATTGTTTTTTTTTTTGTTGTTAGCTTATTTATATTATTGTGTCTCACTGCTGGGCAAAGGCCTCTCCATTTTCCTTCCAAACCTTCCTTTGTCTTGTGCGATCTCTGGCCATGTTGGCCCTGCAAACTTTATCAGATCCTCACACCACCTTTGCCGTGGTCTATCTTGACGGCGAAAAATAAACTTATTGCTGAATGTAGGAAAGTTTACCTAATTAGGTTTATTGTGGAAAGTGTTTATAAGACGTTAACCTATTAACACAATTTTTTTAATATCACTGTTATAATTAATAATAAAATGGGTCATGTCGTGCAAAATGTGCACAACGATGTGACTTAGCTCCCTTCCTATCGTGCAAATAGTGTAGCGCGAATTGAGCCGATGCGGATTGCTCGATAACACTGTGCATGTTGTTGAATGCAATGGATGACGAATGTCATCGATTGGTTCGGGAACAACTTCCGAAGTTCTGACACTTGGTTTACACTCAATGGATTGCTTTAGTCATGTAACCGATTGTAACAATCGTTGATATGTACATTTAGGCAATGGTCACACTGCGTTGTGACGATTTTTTTTATAATACGAGACTCATTTTTAACACGCTGTTATTATTAGCTTCAGTTGTAATGTAACTTACAATGTAATAAAATGTTGGAAGTCATTTTAAACCTACTTTCACAATTTAAAGTAGGTTTAAAATAACTTCCAAGATTTTATTTCACAATAAACAAACACAGACAATGTTTCATTTCAATTGGACAATTCCAATTGAAATGAAACATTGTATGTGTATGTAGTTCGGAAGACAATATTATAATTTTAGTTCTTTTTAGTTTTTTGAGTTAGGTATTGTAAAAGATCACTAACATAGTTTTTAAGTCATTGTTAATTGCTAATACTACATACCTATATAGATTGTGGGTACTTGAAGTCAGAAATAAAGAATACTTATACTTATATTTTTTTCTTTGGTATCTTGAGCCGATGTGATGATGGAGCCAGGAGGCAGATGGTGGAATTTTTCAGCGGCTACGAGTAAACCCCTCGAGTTTGGGGTCATATGATGAATCATATGACCCCGAGGGGTTTACTAGTGCGTGTGTGTTTTTCATGTGTCCAATAGTCTTTTATCATTTTTAGTGCGTGATAAAAGCGTGCTTTTTTTCGTTTTTTCATCAACTACATATTTTTATGCACTATTCCCATTTCGTGGTGAACCCGTAAAACAAACAATGCGAGGCCAAAAAAATGCATCAAAGGAAAATCTGTCAATGGGATGAATATAGTATAATTCTCTAATTAAATAAGACAAAAATATTTTTGAAACTAAAATGTATCAAAGTCCAATGGACAAGGTATATTGAAACAAAGTATGCGTTTGACTAGCACAAATGCAATGCTTCTAGAAGTTTATTTTCGTCGCAGTCACATCTGGTCGCTAACTGTGCGAATTTTAACTGTTAGCATTAGTACTCATAAGTGTAACTGATTTTAGTGGCGATTCTATCGTATTCACTGTTGGATCTTAATATAATAATAATTTATTGCATGAAAGCATTCTATTTGTTTCCGCTTAGGAAATTAAAGCCAGAGAACAAGCTATTTGTGTATTTTCCAATTAAAGTTAGTCCAGACACGAAAACTGCATTATACCTATAACAGGTAGTGTCTATTCTGTAGAATCTCACCCTAACAACTTAGGTGAAGTGAGTTTGAAGTGAGGTGTCATTCCTCCTGGTGCTAGCGATTGACACTAATGACAGCTCACTTCACCTTTCACTTTGAGTTTTTATATAATTGATCTGTCTGGCTAGTACCCGCCACCTATTATATTATTTAAAATGTTAAAGAAAGCATACATATAGTATACTAGCTTCTGCCCGTGACTTCATCCGCGTGAAATTTCACCCTTCCCCCATTCTCCCTCTTAGAGATGGAATTTCTATAGACCCTTTCTTTCTTAGTGGATACCTGCTCTTCGCAAAGAACACCCTCCAAATTTCATGTCTCTAGAACCAGCGGTTTAGGCTTTGCGTTGATATATCAGTCAGTCAGGACTTTGAATTTTATATAGTAAGTATATAGTATAGTAAGTATATAGATTTGCAGAAGTGCAAATTTAGATTTAGTTATCAAATACAACCGAAAAACAACCTGTAAATCTGAAATAACCATATATGCAGCTGTATCAACCATTTCGATATTTTTAATACTGTCATCGAAACAAGAAAGCATAATAAATTCAGAACACATGAAATGTCACAAGGCAAACTGAATTTAAAATAAATATATGCCAGTAATGCAATACATCACAATAACAAAAAGTAAAGTAAAAGTAGTAAATATGACGCATAAACTGCATTTAACTCCAAGAATGTGCACTCAGCTTACAAAGCTAAATATGTCTTGGAATAAATTAACTTCTTACGCCGGAATTTAGCATGCGAACACTTTCTACATTAATTTCTTATTTTTAGTTAATTACAAGCTTTTGCACAGAGTTACTGGCGTTAGTGGCGCAAGTGGAATTTCTAGGACAAAGAAATAATGTTGATATAGGTAGGTATGTATTTCGGAAGGAATATGTCGGGGTTATTAATTGTTTTTTTTTTTGTACTTCATTATCTGCCTAGCCTTTCCCAACTACGTTGGGGTCGGTGTTCAGTCTAACCGGATCCAGTTGAATACCAGTATTTTACATGGAGCGACTGCCAATCTGAACTATTTTTTATTTCTAAGATTTATTTAGTTTGACAAATCTTTAGTACAATAAACAAGCTAACATTAAAAAATATATAAAAATATATTAACAAGTATACAAAAAAACGGAGAAGAGCTCATTGAGCATCAACAAATTCGTCCGAATCGCTGTCAATGAAAATTGCCCATATGGGTTTATCAAATTGATTATATTTAAATACCAACTGTCATTCTTTTTCTTATTTATGAAATGGCAATAATACGGCAAGTTGATGTAGTGTGGCGATTTGATAAACAATGAGTTTGTATTTTAGAGGCAGATATAACACACGTGTGTAAGACGATGTTATGACGTTCTCGTTGACTTAAGCACTATGCATCAATGACGGACATGATGATAAGGTAAGTTATTAGTGTGCGAATCGACAACTCCAGAAATGCGTATTAGGCAACTGGCGCATGCACTAGAAACTACACTAACCAATTATTTGTGTAAGTACAAGTTCATATTCTCGCCCGTTTCAGGCGAATACATTCGCGCGAATCGACCAATATCTAAAGGATGATTTCCACCAAACGGCTCGCATCGCATCAGATCGGAATGGATTTTACAATATTTAAACGATATTAAATCGTGTACACAGTATTTAAAGTCTATAGTACCAAGCCGCGCACACCAGCTTGACGGCGGGCGTCTTCCGCGACACCCGATCGTAGCCGAAAGTATGCTGCGACGCGCGATCGGCTCCGTTCGCCTGTCGTCGTATCCGATCGAATCCTTTCGGCTGTCGTCTCGTGCCCTCAAAGCTGTGGCCGGGCGGCACCACTCATTCTCAAAAGTGCACGCACTGCAGATCTGTGTTTTATGATTGTTTTCTTCTTCTTCTAATGAAATAATACCATGAAATAATGCCAACAATACTACGTCAATGTCAACCATTTTAAAAATTAGAACACGTCAACACGGTAGGAATGAAACTATTTGACTAGGCGCAGAAACGGATACGATCGCCGACATCCTACCGGACGCGATCAGCTGTCGCTGCATCTTTCGTACCCTGTACGTATCCTTTCCGATACGATGCGATGCGAGCCGTTTAGTGGAAATCATCCTTAAGACAAAAATAATCTACTTACCACAAACACTTGCTAGCAAAAGATTGCCTATTAGGCTGTGTTAAAATTGTTCAACAAGAAGTGTTTACAAATTCGATCAGAATATTAAACTTCGTAAGTCTTTGCAAAATTAAGTAAGTATCTGTGTTAATTATATTTCAAAAGTTAAAAGGATCCCATCTTGATAGCGGAATGAGTTTATCGAAGTATCTTTTTTGAGATAAAATTTTCGGCATTTGTGGCGGATATAAAACGTTTTATTGGAAATAAAAATCTAATGCGGTTTTTACCAATATGAGTTCAAATGCTGGTAAATTTCCGTTTATAATAAAAGGTCATGTCGTGATAGCCCAGTGATTGAGGCCTCGCTTCTCATGCATGAGGTTGTGAGTTCAAATCCGGGCAAGTACCAAATGTGACTTTCTCAATTCATACTAGTAATATGTGCTTTCTGAGTTTATCTTGGACATTTTTGACATCGGTGAAGGACAAACATCATGAGGAAACCTGCACTTGTAGTCAACTAGCTGCGCCTCGCGGTTTTACCAGCATAAGTAAATAAATAAATAATAATTCAAATAAATAAATAAGTTTCGATCCCGTGGGAATATCAGAATAGAAAGTAGCTTATATATTAATCCAGGGTGTCAGCTACCTCCATACCAAATTTTATCAAAATTGGTCTAGCCGTTTGAGCGTGAAGAAGTAACAAACATAAACACACACACACTCACACTAATATTATAAAGGCGAAAGTTTGTGTGTGGGGGTGTGTTTATATGTTTGTTACTTCTTCACGCTCAAACAACTGGACCAATTTAGATAAAGTTAGGTATGGAGGTAGCTGACAGCCTGGATTAACATATAGGCTACTTTTTATCCCGATATTCCCACTGGATCGACATTTACGCGGGTGAAACCGCGGGGCGCAGCTAGTATTAAATAATAGTAAATAGTAATAAATAAATAATAGTAAATAATAATATTAAATAACAGTCATTTAGAAAAACCCGATAACACTGCCCGACCCGGGAATTGAACCTAGGACCTCATGCTCAGCAGTAGCGTTTGCGACCACTAGACCAAGGAAGTAGTCTAAATAAACACAACACTTAATTTTACGGGAATCAATAGTAATTTAAAAAATAATAATAAATAAATAATAGTAAAATATTAATATTAAATAGTAGTAAATAAATAATAGTATTAAATAATAGTAATTTAGAAAAACCCGATAACTCTGCCCGACCGGGGAATCGAACCTAGGACCTCATGCTCAGCATTAGCGTTTGCGACCACTATACCAAAGAAATAATCTAAATAAACACTGGAATCAATAGTAATTTCTGTACACGCCAATTATGAACGACGCATGGCTTGGAAATTCCATATTGCATCAGTCGAATCAGCTGTTTACAATTTATCGATGAATCCTTTGATCCCTTTGATTTTTACAGCGGAAGTAAATCGAATTTCATTCCTACTGATTTAAAATAAAAAAATATTATTTTAAAACCGGTTCACTAAAAGAGTTATCGGAATTTTTATTTACCCTTGCTTTTAACAAAAGCGACTCTTTTCTGTTAGTTTTGCGTTGGGATAAGTATTTTCCTCTCGACTTTTGCCGGTCTTCGACCTCAAAATAATTATTCATGTTGGAATAGTAAACATCAAATTATGAACAAATTAAGATTGTCTTTGATAAAACTGTCATGTCACTGTTTTAAGACTTCGTACAATAAACGTTGTTAAACTTTCTATTTGAGTTTATAATTACTTTTCCACAGGTTATGGGCTGTTAACCTAAATAGGTTCAAAGTTTATTATTTATAGTTATAAAGTAAAGTGCAGTCATTAATAAATAATTATCGAATTCTTCATCGAACGTTTCGGCCCGAGAAAATGGCTACCTCTAACCTTCAAATCGAAAGATTAGCCGGTTGAGAAAATTATTCTACGTGGAAGTGTGCAGTTAAATTATTTCTAGAATATAAAGGATTATGGGATTTGTCGATCCCCGCACCGATGTTGACGTGAAGAATCATGTAAAAGCCAAGTCCAAAATCATTTTGTTGGTTGAACCAATCAATTACATTCATATTGAAAATGCGAAGTCATTCAAAGAAATATGGACGAACTTACAAAACGCTTTCGAAGACTCCGGGCTATGAAGAAAAGTCGGATTCAAAAAAAAAAATAGACTTTAATAATTAAGTATTTAAAAAAATCTAATTATAAAAAAATATAAAATAATTAATTATTAATCTTATTTATTTTATTATTTTTATTTATTATATATATATTTTTTGTAAATTACAAAAAATACATTGAAATCCCTCGAAAATTGACACCCCTCAACGACTCCACACAGAGCCGACGGTTACAGTCGCGCCGAGCGCGACGGCTCTGTGTGAAGTGGTCCGTAATATCTAGTACATTACAACTGCTCAGCGTCGCGTCGCCGCGCCGTCCCGCGCCGCCGCCGCCGCGCCGCGCCCGCTGTGTGCAGAGACCTTAAAGATTCTACGTAGCTTCAAAAATATATTCGTCGTGTTTTCATATTCCTACAATGTTTACCGAAATTGAAATCGCGGAAGTCAATGTAATACAAACACAAGCGCCTTACGGTTATAAAATTGGAGGCAACATTTTCTTTTCTCCGTAGAAAAACATACCCCAGTGAAAAACAAGATTCATGGGCATAATGTTCTATAAATTCGAACAGCATAATCTCTCTTGTTCTTTAGAAAACAAAACATTTTTGCATCAGTATACAAGCAGGTTTCTTTATAGAGTTGTTCATTTTTTGTAGCTTCTACAGTTTCGGATGACGTCATCACGTCAACGCCGGCTGTCGCTGAAAACCAACGCTGGGGCTCTGTCTCGTATATCGTCTTAGCATTATGCTGAGCGATGGCCGTTTTGCGTAGACGTGACGCATCTCCCAAATTGTTATTTTGTTTTTTTTTTATGCGTTATGTTTGCCGCAAATAAACGTTTTTCTTTCTTTCTTTCGGGCAGTAGACTCATGCGTTATAGGATGTGCTTTTAAAAACAGCTTTCCTGGCTCTGACACCGACGTCAGCTCTGTACTGAAAAATAAATAATTCCAATAAAACTTCACCACTAAAAATAAAGCAAAAGGAATTTATTTAATAAATTTTCCAACGGAAAAAAATAACAGGCATGTATTCAAACAAAAATGTGAGTCATCGCCCAAGTTTAACGCGTTAAACGTTCGGCAAAGCTATGAAAAAATTGCAAACGCGTCCATTCGTGGCGTCATTCGTGGATTATTAAAATTGTTCAGCCATATTGTTCCGCCATATTGACAAAGTTCGGCGGTTTCAAAGTTTTTGTCGTTAATTTAAATGTTGGGATGACGTCAAATATTTTTACAGCATGAAGAGCTTTCTTTCAAAGGTATACAGCTCAAAATATACATACGGTTTTGGAATTTAATTAAGTATGTAAAACAAACATACTTAATTAAATTCCAATTTTTTTTTTTTAAAACCCGTAAAATATTAGGCCTTGCCCACCCGTGGCGAATATTTGCAATTTTTTTTTTTCATCTAGTTTTTATCGAAACCCTTATAAAAGAAATTTCGTATTACCGAAGCACCTTTTTTTGATCCTTAGACCGGTTCTGCAGTACCTACATCCGAATCCGGATCCGAGAAATGCCGGTCCGAAGTGACCATAGTCCTATTTGTACGAGGGGTTGCGCACTAGATCCGAACTCTATCCGTCCGAATTTAGAACATTCCCAATTCGGATTGAAATGGAATTCGGATCGGATGTGGTGCGAAACCGCTCTCAATGTGACTAGTTTTCTTGGAAAAATTATATGAAGTGTATTGAATAAGTATCCCTCGTACTAATCTGTACATTTTAGGTTAGGTATTGCGTAAATATAAAAGTAATTTCCTTTAATGTGATCAGAAGTTCATAACTTATTACATCAATTTTGGTAAGTCCAACATTCAGACATTCATTGAAGGAAAAATACATAAAAAATGCCTACATTTTTTCCCCAGAAACATTCTATCACATTGGCCTTTTGTTTTCCATTCAATCAGAATTGGCTTATCTCCCTTTCTTCTTTGCCTTAGGTAAAGCAATGCTTATACCTCACCACAAAACAATCGGGTCTAAAACAAAGCCCCCCTTTGTGAACCAACCTGTCTTGAAATCTAATCATCGGCAGGTTCATTCCTCAGACATATTCAAATATATAAAAAAATCATTTACATATTTTTTTTTCCGTATCGAGGCAGGATCTCGTTTTCATGAGCACATTTGGCAACCCTGCGTATGTACGTCGTAAAAGTCCAAATGGCTGCTTTATACAAACAAGCCTATGATAGGGCTGTGTGCGTGAGAGCGTTGTAACGTGCAAAGTTTAATACATGGAATATAAATCAGAGGAATTAATTTTAAATTATTTTTTAAAGAAACTTTTCGTCGCTGTAAACTGCAAAATGAAAGGATTTTCAATCTTGTTCCTTCTGTTTTTAAAGAAAAAAATGTTGAATAACTTTTTTGAGGAAAAAATTTATTAAACAATTCATCTGAGACAAAATTGTCGCTTTAACTTGGCTGTAAAAAAATGTTTCCCGTTGGATTTTTTATTTTAATAATATTGTTGTTTTGCATAATTTATACCTATCAAGATGTTATGCAAATCTCTACAATAAAGATTTTAAAAGGTCTCAACACACAGTTTTTGCGTAAAATTCATGTTTGCAGACAAGAATGTTTACTTAGAAGTCTGTGTAGCACTAAATTGTCATAGCATAAAGCTTTTTTTTTTTTTTTGCGGATGGGAAATCATCAAATGACCCCTCCCGCTCTGGGTGGAGCGAAAGGGAGTGTCAGACTCTTACTGACTAAAACCCACCCGTGTTCCTTCCTTAGCCCTTTATGTTCCGGGCCAGCGGTAACCCTTTCGGACAATCCCGCTGACCCGGCAGGCTTCGGCCCTATGGGGCCCCTCCTCGATGCTGACATCTCTTTGAGGCGCGCGTGGAACACGTACGCGCCGTCCGGCACGGGCCTGGTCCTGATCGAACGGTGAGCTACCCATTACTCTCCGCCCGCAGGCCCGCGCCTACGGTGGCCGGGAGTCGTCGCGCGGCTCCCGACGCCCGGAGCGTCTCCCGCGGCGGCTGGGACGGGAGGCTCTCTCCCTGAGCCGTCCCGCCACCTCCTTCGCTAGCATGACTGCTTCGCAGAAGGAGGTGACTGCCTCCCACTCCCTCTCGCCCCGGACCATGGCTTGCACCAGGGCCGGGCGCGAGAGGTCGCCGCCGCTGCCGATCGCCTCTACGAGGACACGGCGGTGCTCCGCCCAAGCGGGGCAGACCTCCACCGTGTGCTCCACCGTGTCCTCTGGGCGATCCTGGCAATGGTGACACCCGGGCGTTTCCTCCCGCCTGATGATGTGCAGGAACCTCCCGAAACTTCCGTGTCCGGTGAGGACCTGCGTCAGGCGGTAGGTGAGGGCGCCGTGGCGCCTCTCTAGCCACTCCTCAAAGAGGGGTCTTATCGCCGCTATCGCGGCGTGCCCTGCGCTGGGTTGCGACAGTCGTTCCTTCCATGTCGCCATGAGATCGCGCCGGAGCTCCGTCCGCTCCGCAGCGATTTGCCGCGGAAGCGGAACTTCTCCCCGGCGTAGTGCCTCCGCGCGCCACTCGTATACGCGCGCGAGGACTATCGCCTCCAGATCCCATGGCGGCAGTCCGGCAATGAGGCTTGCCGCCTCGCCAGAGATCGTGCGGTAGCCCCGGATAAGCCTTATGGCTACCACCTTCTGGGGCGCGTTCAGGTAGTGGGCGGCTCGCCGCCGCAGTGAACGCGCCCACACCGGGGCCCCGTATAGGGCCATGGACCGCACGACCCCCGCGTAAAGCCTCCGGCAGGAGGCGTTTGGCCCCCTCAGGTTGGGCAAGAGCCGCTTGAAGGCGGCCCCGGCCCGTTCCAGTTTGGGGGCCAAACGTCGGAAATGCTCGACGAAGTTCCACCGGCTGTCGAGGACGAGACCCAGGTACCTCATCGTTGTCTCGACGCCGATGTGAACCCCTCCTACCGTTAGTTGGGATCCCGATGGTGGCGCGTTCCGGGGCCCATGAAACGACATGGCCTCGGACTTGTGCAATGTCACTTCGAGACCCAACTGCCAGATCCTCTCCACGACTATCGCAACCCCGCGTGTCATCGCGTCGGCCGCCGCCTGATGCGACCTCCCCTGCGCCAGGACCAGCGTGTCGTCAGCGTAGCAAACCACGCTGACGCCATCAGGGAGGTCGGCCCGCAGCACCCAGTCGTAGCCGATGTCCCACAGGAACGGCCCCACGACCGATCCCTGTGGGACACCGCACGACATCTCTCGCCGGTTCCACTCCCCATCGCGACCGGGGTAGCTGACGGCTCTGTCCGTCAGATACGCCTCGACTATTCGACGGAGGTAGGGCGGCACCCGGTGATACCGGAGTGCCTCCACAATGCAGCTCCAGGGCAGGGTGTTGAACGCGTTGGCGATGTCGAGTGACACCGCCACGACGACCCCACCCTGAGACACCGCGGCCCCGTCGTGAGGGCTCTCACGCGCATGATGGCGTCCACCGTCGAGCGCCCCTTGCGGAAACCAAACTGGCTGTCCACAAGATCCGGCCCCGTCCTCACCAGGTGCCCGACGAGGCGGCCCACAATCACTCTCTCAAAGAGCTTGCCGACCTCGTCGAGCAGCACGATGGGCCGGTATGCGGACGGAGAGTCCGCAGGGCGCCCTGGCTTCCGAATGAGGACCAGCTTCCCCGTCTTCCAACGGAGTGGAAACTGGCCTCTCTCCAAACATGCGCTTAAGAGCGCCTCCAGTCGAGGCCCGAGAGCCCTCGAGGCCAGGACCCAGGCTTTACCCGGCAAGCCGTCGGGTCCTGGGGCGGTATTTTTGGCCTTCAGCCTTCCTACCGCCGCTCTCAGTTCTACCCCGGTCACTTCAGGGATGTCGTCGTCGTCGTCCGCGTGGTCCGCTTCGGGCACCGCAATTGGCGGAGCCATGGGCGGGGGGGTGTGTTCCCCCCGTGAAGGGAACAGAGCGCTCACCACCTCCTCCACCAGCTGGGGGCGGAGACTCTGCGTCAGCGGGGGGGCCCAGGTGCGGAGTTTATTCCGCACCATTTTATAAGGGCGCCCCCACGGATCTCTGTTCAGAGTCTCCAGCATCTCCTCGCGGGCCATATCCTTGGCCCGCTGGACAGCCTCTTGGAGGGCGGTCTTCGCTGCTCTGTACCCCTCGTACAGCTCCGCCTCCGTGGCTTCCGCATCCGGTGGACGAATGCGGAGCCTGCGGTGCCTGGTGTACCGGTGACGCGCGTCGACGCACGCCTTGCGTAGCGCCTCCAGCTCCTGCGACCACCAGTACACCTGACGTCGGGCGCGTCCTGGCCGGACTCGGGGCATTGCCACGTCGCAGATCTCGGACATGGCCTCCCGGAACCACTCCGCCTCCTCGTCGATATCGGCAGGCCTGTCCGGTGATGACACCCAGGCCTGCACGATCGAGGCTTCCAGGAGGAGCTCCCGGTCCAGCTGCTTCAGCGCCCACCGCGGACCACTCGGGGCTTGTTGGACCAGCGCGCTAGAGGTCTGGGCGGAGACGTCGAACCGGATATACCGGTGATCGGAGTAGGTCTCCACCTCCTCCATGACGCGCCAGTCAATTACACGCTGTGACAGAGCGGGGCTGGCGAACGAGATGTCCACCACGGACTCACCCCGCATCCGCACACACGTGGGAACAGAACCCCGATTTAGGACGACCAGGCCTGTTTCCAGAGCCCAGTCCTCCACCATCCTGCCCCGCACATCCGTTCAACGGGAACCCCAGGCCAAATTCTTGGCATTGAAGTCCCCGAGCACTAGCACGGGGAAGGGATGGCTTCCGGCGACGACGACACTCAACTCTGTTAAAGAGTTGTGGAACTCGGCGAGAGTTCGGCTCGGAGAGAAGTACACTCCCACGACTACAACCTCTCCGAACCGTGCTGCTACACACCCCTGTCCCTTCGTGACGCATTCCAGGGACGGGGTGCCGGCGGCGACCGACGAAACTATGGCCACTGAGCCGCTCAGGTCCTCCACCCAGTCATCCCTGGGCGGGACAAAGTACGGCTCAGCGACCACGGCGATGTTGATCGACCACTGCGCCACGCTCTGGAGCAACAGGTCCTGAGCGCAGGCGCAGTGGTTGATGTTCGCCTGGAGGAGGCGCAATGGAGCCATTAGTCCTCCATTTCAGCCCCCTCCCGGGCCCCCTGCGAGGGCTCCACGACGGCAGCGGCGGCGGTGGCGGCGGTAGTGGCGGCGGCAACGGCGACGGCGGTGGCGGCGGTTGTGGCGGCGGCAGCGGCGGCGGCGGTGGCGGCGGCGGCGGCGGCGGCGACGGTGGGAGTGGCAACGGCGGCGGAGGGCCTGCCTTTCCTCCTGGTTCCGGCGGGTGGAGCGCAGGACTTGCTCCCCGCCCGGTGATCGGCCGGCTTGCCAGCAGCCGCACATGTGATGCAGTGCGGCGCGGCGTTGCACGAGCCGGCCTTGTGTCCGGGCTGACCGCAGCGGAAGCACAGTGTGCTGCGGTCTACCTCGGAGGTGCACTGGATGCCAACGTGGTGCCCCACATGGCATCGGTAGCACCTCAGAGGCTTGTGGTCCAGGAGTTTGACCTGCGCTGAGACCCAGCCCACCAGGAGCCTTCGGCCCTCCGTGATGGTTCTGGCCGCCGTCACGGGGCAGCTTACCGTTATGGTTCGCATGCCCGTGTAGTCAGGACGTAAGGTGCCCGCCTTCACCTGGTCGGCCAGACACCCGCCCGTCCTGACAACGGCGGCCACCACATCTCCCTCCGTCACGGAGTCATCCAGGCCCAGTATGCGCATGTCTGCGCACTTGACGGGCCTGGTGACCCGAGCTTCATCCGCGAGGGACGCCCTTATCTTCTCAGCTAGGGCGTCAGCGGTGGGACCACTTGTGGCACCGGGGATCTCCAGCATGCGGGCGCCAGTGGCGGTCACCCTGTGCCGGAGGCCCCCGGTGATCCCCAGCTCCCGGAGGTCCACCGTCTCTCTCGCCTTCGAGAGCACGTCGCGGTACGTCACGCCCCTCTTAACCGCGTCCGGCTGTAGCGTTATCACTACAGCCGCGGTCTTCGGGGCGCGAAGCCTAGCCGCAACGGCTCTCTCCTTGCGGCGCCGCCTTTGCTCCTTCTTCCTGGCCGCCTTGGCCGCCTTTTTCTTCTCCCCGGCCACCTGCCAGTCGGCGTCGGTCGCGGGAGAAGTGCGGGAGTATTGGGGGCGGGGCGTGGGCTCTGGGGCCTTCGCCTCCCGCGCCGCTCTGCCCTTCTTCTTTCGGCCCTGCGCCGGGGGGTTGCCCGTAGGCGCCGGGGCCCCGCCAGTTGGCGCCGGCGCCGCGGCTCCTCCAGCCGATGCCGGTTGGGCCGACGCCGGTTTGGCCGGCGCCGGTTTAGCCGACGCCGGATTGGCCGGCGCCTGGGCCCGGCCCGACGGCCCGGGTTTAGGGCCGGCAGCTGCCGCAGTGGCGGCGTACGAGGCCGCCTTCGGCCCCGGGGTCGCTCCGCCCGCCAGGGGGGGGCGCAGGACTATGCCCTCCGGGACGGAAAACCGCGCCTGGAAGGCCGCCAGCTCCTACCGAACCAGGCTGAGGACCTGGTTCTCCACCGGGACGGGCTGGCTCGGTGGTTGCACTCCCCCGGTGGCCCGCAGGCCGGCCAGGTGTGCCCGGAGCCTCCCGTTCTCCTTTTGGAGAAGCTCCGTGGCTGCCGTCAGGCGGGCGACCTCCGCCCGCAATTCGGCCACTTCGCCGGCCGAAGGGCCGGTGTAGTTGGCCGCCTCCGCTGCCGCCATGATGGAGGCCGTCGCCGAGACTATGGCCCTGTTCTTGGAAGTCTGTAACTTCTTCAAGGACACGTCCCGGATGGCGGCCTCCACTACCGCCGCAAACCTGCGCATGCAGTCCGCCTCGGGGTCAGGGGCGTCAGCCGTACCCGCCTCGTCGCTCGAGGGTCCCGAAGCGACCGCGCGACCGGTCCCCCCCTCCTTTGCGGGCTCCTCCGCTCTCTCCGCCGCCTCACGGGCAGTGAGCCCCCTCCCCTTGCCTCACTCTTGGACCCCACCCCGCCTACTTGTGGGGATTTTTAGGGCAGAGGCCAGCTCTCCGTCTGAGGACAATCCCTGGCTGTCCCCAGACCTTGGCCGCTTGCCCGTCTTCGCGGCCACCTCCTTGGCACGGCAGGGGCTCCCTGAGCCTCCCATGCTCGTGCCTCCCGATGCGGCGTCGGACTCCGACCCCGCATCACTCCTCACCTCATCTTGGTCCCCTGAGGGACAGGAGCCTCCTCGGCTCTTGTTGCCAATGGCAAGCGGACGACATTCGTTGCCCCCCCCAGAATACGAATGGGGGCTTGACGTTCCCAAAGGGAACGTGGCGGATTCTCCGACTGCTGAGCAGCCGGTACCGCCCTGGGGTAGTTTATTTCCGTTTGTCGTGGATTCCATTTTTGTGTTCCTTTTAAGGGTGAGGTCCCTTTTTTGCGCTAACGACCGGATCCCCTCCGGCCATTCATCCCCTCGGCACGCTAGACCTTAGGATTGGGGTAATTTTTTATAGAGGTTTTCTACCTCGCGGCCCGAGCCTCAGTGGCCCGGACCCCCGGTCCTGTCAGTTCAGGATTACGGGGTGGCCGACGGCTGGGCAGAACCAACCGCCGCCCCGGCGTCCCCACGCTGCCGCCGGATGCCGGACAGACGCAGCGCGGGCATGGGACACCCTCCACCACCCACACTCTTGTGGGTACCGCGGTGTGAACCGCCCCGCGACGATCTACGCCCACTCACCTCCCTCTGTAAGCAGAGGGGGAGTAGCCGGGTGACCGTCTATAGCCCGGTTCCCTTCACCGACCATCAAGGATGATCGGTGACTGGAACCATGACCTTCTCCTCCTGTCGAAGATTTGCCGCCCGCCCCAATTGTCCACCCAAACCTGGTGGGCAATTGGAGCCGACGTTGCCCAGGGTGCGCCACGTGGAGGCTCTTCAACGTGCACCCCATAGCATAAAGCTTAATCACACTAATATTGTAAAGGCGAAAGTTTGTGAGTGTGTGTGGGGTGTGTTTGTATGTTTGTTACTTCTTCACGCTCAAACAGCGGGACCAAATTTGATAAAATTTTGTATGGAGGTTGCTGACACCCTGGATTAACATACTTTCTATCCCGATATTCCCAAGGGATCGACATTTACGCGGGTGAAACCGCGGGGCGCAGCTAGTCTAAATATATAAAACTCAAAGGTGACTGACTGACATAGTGATCTATCAACGCACAGCCCAAACCACTGGAGGGATCGGGCTGAAATTTGGCATGCAGGTAGATGTTATGACGTAGGCATCCGCTAAGAAAGGATTTTTCGAAATTCCACCCCTAAGAGGGTGAATTGGGGGGAGAGTGAAATTTCACGAGGACGAAGTCGCGGGCGGAAGCTCGTCAGTCTATAATTTTCCTACTGCCGGGACACAGGCCTCCTCTCTGTCAGACGGAGTGGGCCGTCGTAATGCACCACGCGGGCCCAGTGCGGGTTGGTGAATGTCACAACCAGGGACTCAAACAGTAATAATAATAATAATAATATTCCACAACTATCACACAACGCCGTCTAGTCTCAAGCTAAGCAGAGCTTGTGTTATGAGTACTAGACAACTGATAAACATACTTATATATTTCTAAATACATACATATATAGATAAATTACACCCAGACACAGAACAAATGATCATGCTCATCACACAAACATTTGTCCTGGGTGGGAATCGAACCCACGACCTCCGGCATAGCAGTCATAGTCACTGACCACTAGACCAACAGGCCAGACCTATACAGTAATCGTATAATGGGTTTAACAGTTTTTAAAACTGTTTTAAAAGAAAAACACTACTAAATGTAACAGAACAATAATGTTACAGAATCAAAGTGTAACCTTTCGTTTGTGTTAATAAGTGATAATATGTGTAACAGAAATAAGCATTTGTAGGTATAATTGCACGGTACCGCAAAAACGCGCGGCGGACAGACAGACGCGACGATAGCAAAATAGCCTCAATCCAGTCGGGTTTGCGGCTATTTTGGAAACCCCGCGTATACCTGTTACACTTATTAACACTGTTAACACTTTTATATCGGTTACTGTAACACACGTTACATACACACATTGTGTACCTACATTAATTTTTAAAAGTCTTTTGGGTTAACACATTGAAAAACACATTTATAAGGGTTACATATTTTGATTCTGTTATCAACTCAATATTTAACACTTATAATTCTGTAACCTTTATAAAGGTGTTTCTAAGTCCCTGGTCACAACTATTCGATTTCTGGTTCTAGGATATGCCGGTTTCCTCACGATGTTTATCACTGTTTTGAGAGCAGGTGGTTATGAAATAATTTACACAAAGAAAAGTGCTTGTCTGGTTTCGAACCTACCAGTCGTAAATCAGGGCCGTTACCACTGGACCCCCACTGCTTTCCTGAGGAGGATAATAATCTCTTCAAATAAATTAATAATAATTATTAATTCATCTTCTATGAATGCTCCAAGTAATTCATCAATGCCAACCGAAACCACTGTATAAATTGAATCTTGAGTTTTCAGGGCCACTTCTCGCCGCTGTCAAAATAAGATGTTTTTTTCTGTAAAGCGAATAAATTGCTGGATTGATTTGGAGCTTAGTTATTTTTTGTAGTAGTTCTGTTACTAGGTCAGGATAACGTTTGCAATCGTTTGTAAAGACTATTTTAACAGACCCTATTTTGCAAATGTTGTTGAGAAGCCGAATGTTCGGTAAAGTATATTAACCACCAGCTTTCGACTGCTGGACAAATACTTCTTCAATTGGATTTTACTAACCTGGCAGTAGCCACTTTCATCCATCTACTTTTACTCATCATTTGCATAGCCTTTTCCCAACTATGGTCGGTCAGCTTTCAGTCTAACTGGATGCGATTACATGAAGCGACGTCTATCTAACCTCCACAACCCAGTTACTGGGTATTAAGATACCCCTTGGGAAGAGTGGTTGTTAGACTCTCGGGCTACTGATTAATGGTCACCCATCCACGGACCAACCCCAAAATAAAATAAATTATGTACCTATTTAAATAGATGTGAATTTAAAAATGTGGGTTTCAGTTATATACTCAAATGAAAACAACAAGCGTTATATTATTGGAATAAATAGAGTTTTATAGCATAATCTAGATCAAAATAATAGATATGTTTTTACTACGAC
Organism: Oligia fasciuncula; assembly: GCA_963082905.1. Taxonomy (NCBI): domain Eukaryota; kingdom Metazoa; phylum Arthropoda; class Insecta; order Lepidoptera; family Noctuidae; genus Oligia; species Oligia fasciuncula. Next base: position 16,336,312 of record OY720390.1, read on the forward strand.
CAAACCAAAAAGAAGGGGTTATTGTTATACTCTTACTTTTTGTATTAACCTCTAATTTATGGTCATGTAGAGGTGTAGTTTTTTGTTTATGGTTCAAAGATTTCTAGTTATATCAGTTAAATTTATTCATTCATTTACAAATGAATAATGAAGTAGTTTTAGTTTTGTTGTCACAAGTTCTTTGGTATTAAGGGCTGGTTTTACCAAAGTGAGATACTATCTTTTATCCGGATTTGGAATAAAATTTACGTCTAACAGTTCTAGTATGAAATGAAATAAAAGCTATAAAAAATTAAATTTTTCTCAGTATAATAATATGACTTATTCTTAGTGTGATACAATTCACCCTAAGAGGTGTTTTTTTTAGCTTTGTTTATGACCATCATTATCATCTAATTCTAAAATATGAATATATAAATCTGGTACTTAATGCTTTCACTAATACTGAACGAGACACGTAAAGCCGGGTCCAGACGTGTCTAATGTAATGTATCATGTAATGTAGTGCGATTAGTGTGGCATACGAACTCAAAGCGAATCCTGTGTGTTCGACTGCGCGAGCCTTTGTGTTCGCACTAAAAACTGACAGTTAATTGCATGCTCGTAGTGTCATCCACACTCAGAATTCGCGTTACATAACACTACATTACATAACACACGTCTGGACCCGGCTTTAGAAGTTTTACAGTTGTGACGCCTATGAGCCTCCAGCAAATTCGTTAGGTATAGCCATACTTTATTAAATTCTCTGCCAGACGTTTTTTTCCCAACTGTACCCCAAAACAAAATTAAACTCTACCTATTGATATTTAAATGTTATTAAAGCCTCTATAGAGAGATCGTGGAGAAAATTGTTACCCCCTTCCCCCTGTCCCCTTACAGAATTACCCACAGAACCCAACTTGTTCAATTAGGAAATCTGTTCCAACTACGTACAACTTTGTCCTACGTAATATATTGTTAGATTGTATGAAAAGAATATGAGGTAGGTAGTTTTAGAACGCCTAGTTGTTGGAGTTCGGAGAAAGTTATTATATATAAGAAAGTATTTATTGAGACTCGTACAAACGAAACTAAACACAGTAGTAAAAATAAGAACACTAAAAACTAAAAAAATAATACAATTATATTGGTCCTATAAGTTGAATTAATATGTAGGAAATATTTTGAACCAAGCGTCCTCGCGTCGGGGGACGGCTAATGAAAAGTGGAAGTTAACAGCAAGCTATCTATTTTACAATAGCTTACATTTTTGGGTATATCGTCTATTTGGCATTTTCTCGCCAATTTTCTCAATGGTTTACTAGCAGTTATTCAAGAGTTTCACTATGAAGCGTCCTGGTCAGTCATCAGGTAAAATGAACAGGACTCGTTTTAGATTCTTTTAGTGAGCCCACAATAGAGGGGTTTACTATTAGCTATTCAAGAGTTCCGTTATCTAGCGTTCAGGTCTATCATCTGACCAGCTCAATGCATCCATTTGCGAATACTCAAACTAAGACCATTAGAAGTGATTTACTATTCAAGTATTCCGTTATCTACCGTCCAGGTACGTTCTACGGAACATCGCCATAACTTTTTTCACACAGCAATTTGAAAAGAACCGACATACAGTTATCGTTACTTATTAAAATGTCTATCTAATGACATTGTTTGGTAGTGTGTCTTAAGTTTCGTCTTGGTCTTGAATAACTTGAGATAGATATCAATTGAGTCTCCCTTAATACTTTAATTAAATAACAATTTTAGCGAGACTATTGCTGCTGTCACCGCGCCTAGCTCACAGGTTTATTTAGATTACTCTTAAACCAGTCTATACTTGAGTTATAATAAGACACAATGAATTATCGTAGGTACAGTCAGAGAAATTGCTTATCAAATTTAAATTTAATTTAATCTACGTTAATTTGCCGTTTTAGCCAATGATTTCAAAAGTAAGGATACGCCCGTCTGAACATTTTACATAGAAGTTCTTCGTTCGAAATTCGAAGTTCGCGCGCACCACTGTCAACTGAGTCGCGTTGGCCCTAAAACCGTCATTTTAGGGCCAGCGCGTTGGTGCCATTTAGTCGCGCCGTTAGCCCGGTCCTTACGCTAGTAATATATATGTCAATGGTTTTAGCCACTTCACACAACTGTCAAAGAATGGCAGTTGTGATTTGAATATACGGAGACATAAAAATCTCTGTCCACTAAGTAAACCATTTTTTGACAGATGGAACTAGAGATTGCAGCAACGTCACACCACACATTTCGATAATTTACACTTTAATTTGTATGTAGTATCAATTATCGGTTTTTGCTGTCGAATTAAAAATGGTGCGGTTTCCTTGCCTGCTGTGTTTATTATTATTATATACAAAACAATATAAATTAGCTGCTTTGTTTACATTAATTTAAATTTTGCAGGTTTTAGAGCGAAAATCAGCGTAAAAACAAAGTATGCACTGGTTTGCCGTATCAATTGTGTTGTAGTGTATATGTTTACGGAAAAGTGTGCAATCCGTGATTCTATACAATTTCTAGGAAATGTATACAATTCCTAAAATAGATAGGAAATCTATGACATATTTTTCAATATGCACTTTTCCTAGGAAATCTATACATTTCCTAAATAGCAATCGGAAATCTTAAAAATTCAATATATTGTGCTACTAGACGACGTGGATGCAAGAGCAAGCAAAGGGCATCCCGAGGTTCGGTTTGGTTAGGTTCCTTTAAACCCTGCAGACAGAAATAGGAGCCTCGCACAGCGGGGCTTCGTCGACCTGACAGCGACGTCGTCGACGACGTCGTTGGAAATAAAACATGCAGCATGCTAAATTTATGCTTTAGAGTGTTATGCTTAATCATTATTATGATTAGAGAAATTATGTTCTTGCGTAAATAATGATAAGCAAAAATATAATTAGGAGGAACAAAAGTATGCCAAGTTATATTAGGTCTAAAAATTTTATGCAAATGGATAGGGGGAACCCAATCTGCCATTTCGGTTTGTCGCATGTATTCAATTTCACCCTGTATATGTATTATATTACGCAGTTTAAAGTTAACTTTTACGTAATCTGGAATAGTTACCTACGTTCTAAGGCAGCTGTCAAAAAACGAATACCTAGTAGACAGAGTTTTAGCTGTAAAAAAAAACTAACTAATTTGGGCAAATTAATTCTTTAGCAAATGCTAAAGAATTAATTTCCCTAAATGTAGGCCTGTTTGGACTGTAAGCACCGCAATCAACTTTTCTAATATTTTGCCAGAGCATCTACATATTTCCCTCGTCTAGGGCGAACCAAATTGAAAAAACAAATGAAAGTTGCTCTACAGATCCAAAATTTTGTAAAACCGCGAGAACAATTTCTGAATATTACCACAGAAATCCTTCCACACCCTAACTACCATCGGATCCGCCCCTAATGATCCATTCTGCCACGTCCGCGTTATCTCCAAAGGTCCCCCTTTAACCACAAGCCTCCTAAAAACACAAGTCATCGTCTCCGTGTCACCTTGTTTAATTACTTACAAGATGCTGAGGTCAGCATCCCCTTAGTTGTCAAAAAACCAAGTAAAGTTTGTGTTGAAATTGAGCTGTAGTATTTTTAATTTAGAAAGATAAGAAATAAATATTACAAATAAATTTATTTGACCCAGTACCCTAGTTGCGTACACACTAATATTCGCAATCTGAAGAATTACTGAAAACAGAATTAAAATAAATATTCATACAATAAACGTGTTTTTTTCGGCGTTTTTGCCTTGTGGTACGGAACCCTTCGAGTGCGAGTCCGACTTGCAGTTGGCCAGTTTTTTTTTGTCAATAGAGTGTTGAAATATATTAATATTTAGGTACAGATGATGTATTTCTGTTGCCGCTTTATCAACAAATACTAAAAACAGAATAAAATAAATATTTAAGAGGTTGTGTTGGATTTATCATACAACAAACGTGTTTTTTTCAGCGTTTTTGCCTTGTGGCCAGTTTTTTTTTTGTCAACATGTCATTATTGTAATGATGTCAGCTGTCATTTTGGTCTAGCAAATTAAAAATCAGAGTTTAGTTAAAAACGAAACTTACGTGTAATGTTATTTATAACCAACTAGCTACGCCCCGCGGTTTCACCCGCGTAAATGTCGATCCCGTGGGAATATCGCAATAAAAAGTAGCCTATATGTACCTAATCCATGGTGTCAGCTACCTCCATACAAAATTTTATCAAAATTGATCCAGCCGTTTGAGCGTGAAGCAGTAACAAACATATAAACACACTCACACACCCACAAACTTTCGCCTTTATAATATTAGTGTGATATATAAAGTGTGATGTGATTTACGGAATAAACATCATTTATTGAACTCAGTATTACGCTCAGCACCTTTTGGGAACTGTCTGTATTATCATGCCAATGGCAATTTGTAATTGAAGCAATACTTTTTGTTAGAAAATACATCAATGAATAAATTAATTTATAATTCTGTCTATTCCAGAGTAATCAACGACGGCTTTATTACAAAAAAGCGACATTGAAAATTAAAATTCTTGTAAAAACTTCGTCCAATATTTTTGTTTTATGAATATAAAATGTAAGGGAGCAAGATTATGCCCTTCATTAATAAAAGTTACTTAAAGTTAAGAGAAACAAAAATCAAAAGAGTCAAAATGTACGATTAAGGGCCTGTACACACCACGTTTTTTAAACGCGTCGTTGACGCGCGTTTTAGAAACGTGCGTCGACGGCGCGCTTTTATCCCACAGAGCAGTGCCTGCTAGTATCTGACTCGCGTGCGTATCGCGTCTGTATCGCTACAAACACACGTCAAAGGCGCGTTTAAAAAACGTGGTGTGCACAGGCCCTAAACAGTAGCTATCATTACTTATCGTTAAGCAACGTTTATAAATTAACCCTTATATTTGCTGTATGACATCATACACGGACAAACAGACTACGATAGCAATGGCCTTTGTTTTTCCACTGCACCTACGGAACCGTAAAATTTTCCCAGAAACGGCTTGGTCATTTGTTTTTATTTTCGAAAGGTGAACATAGATATCCTCTGATTCCCTGCAAAATGATGTAGGTTCATGTGTAGGCGTTTGTTTGTTTCTATTTTAGTGTGTTTTATGTCCACGCAACCCCATTTTTTATGTCCACGCAATCACTGTCCATTCCAAGGTTGCCTGGAAGAGATCGCAGAAAGCGATAAGGCCGCCCATTGTGAGTCAAGACCCTTTTTCTTCCGTCTCTTGACTAAATTTTTTTTTTATTTAAACTGCTGATCACTACGCTTAGTATTCTGAAGTAAAAAGTACACAGTTTAAGTACTTTATCCCGGAGTTTAAATAACAAGTTCAGCTTATTACAGTTAAGTGGGGAAAAGTAAACTTGTCGACAGCGGATTAACTATTTTTAACTTTAAACCAGAGTGGTCCGGAAAATATATAAGCCTTTTATTTATAAAACGGGGGCTTGTGGCTAGGTATAACAGCCACACTGGTCAATCGATCAGGTTAAACAACGCTGGCCGCGGTTGGTCTGTGGATGGGTGACCATATTTACATACCGTGACCCCTCCGTGCCTCGGAAAGCACGTCAAGCCGCTGGTCCCGGCTGTCAGTCGTGGATCTTTGCCAGTCGTTACGGGTCGTCAGAAGCCCGAAAGTCTGACTACCAGTCTTACCAATGGGTATCGTATTACCCAGTAACTGGGTTGTGGAGGTAAGATAGGCAGTCGCTACATGTAAAATGCTGGTATTCGGTTGCATCTTGTTAGACTCAATATGGTTGAGAAAAGGATAGGCCGATGATGATTTAGAAAACGTTTTAGATATTATGTTTTGGCAATAGGGTCGCCCCCTATAACCTTACCTAACCAAATAAGTCACGCTTACAAGCATTAGACTAACGGGGCAGTCAAACCAAAATAAGGTACCTACTTATATCTACCTAATTAAATTTGCATAATTCACACCTTCACAATCATGTTTTGATGTAAACACTCAAAACTCGTTTACCTACCTGCCCACGGATACTTTAAAACTGAGAAGACCTAAACACACACAAGAGTCTAGTGTAAGCATACCTCTAAGCTATCTGTATCATCCCTAAACGACAGGCAGCTTTCAGCTGTCAAAACACCGTTCGCGTCGTCCGGATATTTTTGAACCGAAGGACCAACACAAATAAGTACATATGTAACGAGGCTTTGTATATGGTGGTTGGTAAAGAGGTATAAGGAACAGGGTGTATAATTCACTCATCCTCCATAGAAAAGGAAGCATCCTCTGACCAGACCGGTGTCGTGTCTGGTGGGTGACTGCCCGAAGATTGATGTCAGGACGTTGTATATATGCTAGTTGCGCGGTAAACTCTGCTTGCGCGATGCAGGACTTTGCGTGATGTCAGTGCGATGCGTAGTGCGCATGTAGTGGTGTAGATGCCGCTACAGTAGGTACTTACTCGTATTTATAAACATTGCTTAATGTTAATAGTAATGAGGAGCGTGTTCAACCATAGGATGTTTTGGCGTTTTAAAGGTCTATCAACTCTAAGCACCGTTTGTAAATAAGGGGGTAAATAAATGTGGACAACCAACTTATAAAAGCAGTTCTTACAATTGGGACGTTTTGAGAGGATTTTAAGCGACTTTTATAACATGACACCTATAATCCCCATAGGTTTAGGCAGATATGTACCTATGGTATACCCACTTTTCGCCAGATTCCCATGTAATAGGGGGCGAGCCTATTGCCAGGCAAAAATCCAGATCCCGGGCTCCTGAGAAATTTCTGATGGAAAAATCAAATAACACTTTGCCCGAACCGGGTATTGAACCCAGCACCTCATGCTCAGCGGTGCTATTCTGTAAAAATTTCAACGTGAAAACTTAGGTGAAGTGAGCTGTCAATAGTGTCAATTCCTACCAAAAACAAACTCACTTCACCCAATCTATTTTGCTATATAAACGCTATTTCAATATGCTGACCTGAATTTTAATGAAATACCCATTTCTATAAACCTTTTTACTAATAGAGCGCAGATTTCCAGCAATAATTTAAGTCAAGTTGAAACTAGATTTTCAATGAAACTACTCTTTTTATGAATCAATCAAGTCGTCGTCACCGTATACTATTGAACTCTTTCATAACTCACTATAAGTTAGTAGAGGAATAAAATTGACGTTTGACAGTTTTTGTATGAAATAACTGTCAAAATGTCAAAATTATTCCTTGAATAAAGTTATCCGATTATTGAAGTGGTAGACCGCGAAATTCAATTTTCTTACGTTTTTTGCAATTTTCAGGTCAGTGTCAGTTTTTATCTTGAACGAAATATGATTCGCGACTATATTACTTACTTTATTTATTGCAAAATTAGAAAGACAGAATAGTTTTAGAAGTAAAGATGTCGAATTTTTTAACATTATGGTAACTGAAGTTTTTATCAAACGTGTTAAGTATAATGATTTTCTGACAAAGAATTTTAGGAGAAGAAAGGGAGTACCGCGTCAAGGGCACAGACAACTTCAGCCGTCGACCACGTGCCGCTCGTGTAGATATTTGAGTACGGCCACGGTAATCACACTAATATTATAAAGGCGAAAGTTTGTGAGTGTGTGAGGGGGGGTGTGTGAGGGTGTGTTTATATGTTTGTTACTTCTTCACGCTTAAACGGCTGGACCAATTTTGACAAAATTTTGTATGGAGGTAGCTGGCACCCTGGATTAACACTTTTTATCCCGATATTCCCACGGGATCGATATTTACGCGGGTGAAACCGCGTGGCGCAGCTAGTATTATATATACAGTATCGTGACTCGGCCCTGTTCTAGAAATAATTATCTACAGCCGCGCGGTACGTAAACACGCGATAGGGCTGCCCGCCTACAGTATTTTAATTTCATCAACCCACTTGAGTTTCTATCTAGTTTTGTGATTGTTTATGTAAATATTACATTTTTATTTAAAAACATGAAATTCGTTGTGAATGAAAAAGGAAGAGTAAAAAAAATACATGTTGTTTTTTTTATTAGTAGATTTAATAAAAAAACTTATTGACGAATTCAAGCAACCAAAAACAGCACAATATAGTCTATAATATTGCTCTTTGCCATATTAAGTAAGTACTTGTACTTATTTCAATGAATATTTGTCACAAATCTCACGATTACTGCTTATAATACCATCACACCGTCCGGCGTCCGTTCGTCACTGCGGAGCATTCGAGACTGTTTGTATACCGAGTGTAAACCGAACTCGAGCAGGCGCGGTCGCAGCCTGAAATTTTGGAGGGGGTCACTCACTACACTAATAAAAAATAGGTATCTGGAATAAAATAAAAATTATTGCACAAGACACAATTTTATTATTATAAATTTATCGCTAGAAATTTCCTTTTATTATTTGGCAAATTTTTGAGATTTTTCAATTTGACCTTAGATTTTGGGGGGGGTCATGTCCCCTGTGACACCCCCCTCCCCTTCGGGCCCCGCCTGAACTCGAGGCGCGTTGGTATGACTCGCGTTCCGACCGTTTGTATGAAGATAGAATACAGCCGGTCGATTCTGTTAGAATCTCACCGTGAGAAGTTAAGTGAAGTGAGCTGTCATTCCATCTGATGCTAGGGATTGACCCTAATGACAGCTCACTTTAAGCTCACTTCACCCAAGTTATCACGGTGAGATTTGTACAGAATCGACCGGCTGTATAGATAATATTACCGTGGTATGGTGCTCAAATACAAGGGCGGCACGTTGTCGACCTCTGCAGTTGACGCGTGCCGCTCCTGAGTATCCACAACAAGGGCTATATTGCATTGAATAACGCATCAAACCGCGTTGGCTACTTAGCGCTGCCGCGCTGTCTCATTCTATGCACTGCACGCGCCGAGTAAGGACCACAAAGTACTGCAGCGGCTTCTATCTCCATATTGAACTTAGTTAACGCACTAAAGCCTTGACATTGATTGTAAAATTTTATTGATGTAAAACACACATTGCAATTTAACTTTTATCTCATTGTTATAAAGTATAAATTAGAATGATTGTCGTGAGTTTGATATAAAATCTCAGTAATCCATTTAATTTATATCTTACCTTACCAAGATAGGAGTTACATTGCAACGTCTAACTAATGGTTTTTATACATACATACATAACTTTGAGGCGAGAACTTTTGGACCACGTTATTATAGTCAATCGTTTAACAAGCTATTTTTTAACAACATTATTGAAGATGCAGCTTAGCTCAAACTTTAATCATTAACATTAGCGCAGGTATAGCAGGAGCATAATGATTGATTAATTACCTTATGAGGTGTTGTGTATCTTCGCACAAACTTTTGTTACTTGTATCTTCTTTTCTAAACTTGAACCAATAACGCCTGTTGGCCGCTATCCCTGACCAAAGCTAATTTTAAGTTTTACGTGTGGTATTATCAGTATTGTAAGAGTCCGACAGATCCATACGAAATAAGAAAAAAACCGGCCAAGTGGGATCCGTAGTTGAGATGAATGCATGCGCTGTGATTTAAATGACCACAAAAATAAGTTTATGTTTATGTGTGTCTGTTTGTGTTTCTATAGAACTATTAACCTAGGTACGTACTTCGTCACACGGTGAATAGCCGTAATTTCTTCAAAACTTATTTTGAATAAATTACAGTTTTGTCTCAAATGTAGTTTAAAACACTGTCGATGGACTTCACTTGATGTAACTGTTTAGGTAATTCGTTGAATAATATATCATCATCATCATTTCAGCCGAAAGACGTCCACTGCTGGACATAGGCCTCCCCCAAGCACCTCCACTTCGACCGGTTCCGTGCTTCTCACATCCAACGGGTTCCTGCGGCCTTCACAAGGTCGTTGGTCCACCTTGTGGTAGGCCTTCCAACGCTACGTCTTCCGGTACGCGGTTGCCACTCCAGAACATTTCGGCCCCATCGGCCATCTGTTCTGCGAGCAATGTGCCCTGCCCACTGCCACTTAAGTTTGGCAATTCTTTGGGCTATGTCGGTTACCTTGGTCTTCCTGCTCTAAATGTAAATATGCATAATATTTATAAAATGGTAATGGTAAAATGGAGAGGCTTGTGGCTAAGTAATAACAGACGCACGGGTGGATTGATCAGGTTAAGCTACGCTTGCCGCGGTTGGTCTCTGGATGGGTGACCATCTTTACATATCAAGATCTCTCCGTGCCTCGGAAAGCACGTTAAGCCGTTGGTCCCGGCTGTCATTCGTGGATCATTGACAGTCGTTACGGGTCGTCAGAAGCCCGAAAGTCTGACAACCAGTCCTACCAAGGGGTATCGTAATACCCAGTAACTGGGTTGTGGAGGTCAGATAGGCAGTCGCTCCATGTAAAATACTGGTACTCAGCTGCATCCGGATAGACTGGAAGCCGACCCCAACATAGTTGGGAAAAGGCTAGGCAGATAATAATAATTTATAAAATGGTAAAATTCATTCATTTAGTATTTGGCTACAGAACACTTAAAAAGTCTTGCAGACGGCCTTATTTTTATTGGAGAACGAGGACAAATTACATAATATTCCTCCATTGCGTGCTTCAGCATTTCCTATTCATAAATTCATAGCTAACGGTCGTAATGGACGATTCTCCTCCGATAGTCTCACGGCTTTTTTTAATGGTTCAAATTGAAATGCAAATGTCCGCTCCGCTTCCAGAACTCAAATAGGATAATAGTGAATATAGTTGTTCAAAAGTGCAGCTGCGTGTGGGATTTATCAGATATATTAATGGTGAATTGGTATTTTATGCTATGGACATGTGATGTAAAGGAATGGGGAAAGTTTGTGAATGACTAAAAGAGTAAAGCAAACCAAAGAAACGGTAGATGGACTGCTTGAAAGATGACATGGCTACAAAAGGGGTGACAAATGAAATGACAACTAATGGAGAAGTATTATGGAAAAAGAGCATATGTTGCGTAAGCCAAGGTTACATACCATTTACTTGTCACAGCAATGCCTCTGACACTCAGTAATGAGGTTACGCCTGGCGCAGATTAAAAAATTAATTTATTTTATTTTTGTATTTGCTAATATTTTACTTAATTATTTATATCTGTAACTGCCCATGACATCACAGCGGGCCCTATCAGAATACCAGCGCTGCGACATTTATTTTTTAATTATCGCAGCATCATGCTGAGATAGAAGCCTTTTGGCCTCGTATAGGACTTTCTTTTAATTTTCCTTTAGTTATTTTTTTTTATATAACTTGGATTTTTATTTTACTGTGTTTAGTTTAGTTTGTGATCTTCCTGTACGAGTCGCAATAAATACTTTTTCTTTCTTTCTTTCATACCGACTTATCACTCAACATTAGGAAAGCTACTTGCTAGAAACAAAACACGTCTCTTTTAGAATCAGAAACCATTATAGAAGAGTGGAGTGAGAGAGATCATAAACATGAACGAAGCAAAAGAAGTACGTTAGGATCTGCCTAGAAATTACAGAACACTACATGCGATGATCCTAAACTCACACCATTTTTCCAGGACAGTATGCACTCTCTCGGGAAAAAGGCATGAGTTTATTTAAGTGTTAAAGTAATTGCCACTTCTCTTTGCGTTATGTAGGTACAGACGCCAGCAAATTAAGCTACTATAACCTGTCAAATTTCTTTAATAGATTTCCAACTTTATCGCTAGAGCATTAGGTTGAAGGTTGATTGGGAAAATTTAACGGTTTCGGGTAGCTTGATGTATTGGCGTCTGTACCTATTTCTAAAGGTTACCAAAACCCCGTTCTATTGAAGTCCTAGCTATATAATAGAGCTTTACAACTAATCAGTTTACTGTTAAATAAACGGTCAATATCGTGATTAAATTTTGGTCACTTTCAATAACTTTAAACTGTGGAATGGTATTGACGTAATTGTGCTGGATATAATAATTGAGGCCCTGACCATTTTACGTTTAACTATGTTGATTTTGTGCCCGACAAAAAGAGCCACAATAATTGGATAGCAAGTATTAAACTCTTAGGTATAACTCTAGACAAATTTTGCAATTGGAAACTACAAAAGCAAGCCGACCTCATCTAGTTTAAAAAAAATATGATTGACTTGTAAAAATGTTTGTACAAACCTATTTACAGAAATAAAATCATTTATTATTTACACTATAACAACATATGCAGTAAATAGATTTGTGTATGCATTAAGAAAACTTCGTTTTGTGTCGAAAAAACAGCCCGTATAGCATTTTATTGCCCCAATTCTACGCTACTCTCGGGTTCGTCGATGGCGGCGTAGAGATTCTTCTTTTCTACACTCCGTTCCCCAAAATATGCGCGGATATGCAATCAAATACCGTTATTTAAACAAATTACTATTTACTTTCAGCTGTTTCATTTTACATAAACTGATAATTTAAACCTATGAAACAAGCTCAAAGGAAAATATAGTGAAAAAAATGGAGCCAAAGCTTAATTAAAACTGTTACTAAATGACACTACGTCACAAATTTTTCTGGCAGCACGATATATAAGGGGAAAATGTTCATTTTAAAACTAATAAGAAATCTGACGCCACGTGCTACTGACTACGACCTGTATTTTGTAAGCGCTAGTCTTTACGACTTCAAAAGAGCGGTGATTGGTTCTTAGACAGGGTGTAAATTTATAACTGGAGTACTGAGCGTCGTTTAAAGAGCAGGGTTTTTTTTTGCGGATGGGATATCATCAAATAACCCCTCCCGCTTTGGGTGGAGCGGAAGGGAGTGTCCGACTCCTACTGACTAAAACCCAGCCGTGTTCCTTCCTTAGCCCTTTATGTTCCGGGCCAGCGGTAACCCTTTCGGACAATCCCGCTGACCCGGCAGGCTTCGGCCCTAAGGGGGCCCTCGATGCTGACATCTCTTTGAGGCGCGCGTGGAACACGTACGCGCCGTCCGGCACGGGCCTGGTCCCGATTGGACGGTGAGCTACCCATTACTCTCCGCCCGCAGGCCCGCGCCTACGGTGGCCGGGAGTCGTCACGCGGCTCCCGACGCCCGGAGCGTCTCCCGCGGCGGCTGTATAGATACATAAATACATACATACTAAATTATATAAGCAACGAAAATAAAAGAAGACAGTAGATGATGAAGTTAGGATAACAAGATCACAACAACAAGTAATGTTCCTTCACGAGTTTTTTGAACACATGTAACGACTGCGCGCGTTTAATATCAACTGACAATGCATTCCACAAACGAGCAGCCTGGACGGTAAAGGATTTGTCAAAGAAAGTTGTGGAATGCATAGGCATTTTGACCTTCAAGTAATCTAATGACCTTAAAAATTTCGTGTGGGAGTCACAAAGAAACTGGAAATGTTTCTTGAGATAGAGAGGGGTGGAAGGGGAAAAGAGCACATTGTACAAAAGGGAAAGAATATGAGCATTCCGACGAAGGCGAATTGGTAACCACTTGAGCTTTACACGAAATTCGAAAACGTGGTCATATTTGCGCAGACCGAATATGAACCTTATACAAAGATTTTGAAGCCGCTCAAGGCACTGATTGTGCTGTGCTATGGGCTGTATTTAAAGACACTCCATCCAAGAGTGGTGGCCCAGTGGTAGTGGCCCCAACTTACGAGTTGTAGGTCGTGGGTTCGAGCCAAGACAGGCGCTTGCTGAGGCAAATGATACTTAGTTATTCTTTTTTTCTTTAGTGCCCTGCTAGGCGCTACGTGTAAGCAGCTGATGCTGTTGATAGATAAGCTGAGCTTATTGATCCATGGATTAATAGAAAAAAAAACCCATATTCTATTTCATAGAGTGATTTCCCTTAATTTTCAAATTCTATGCAGTATAATCAATACCATAAAAACAAAACAATACAACAACGCAACACACACACATACAGATACATAATTAGCCTAAAATGTTCCCACTGCTGGCACACAGGCCTCCTCTCTGTCAGAGGGATTGAGCCATAATCCACCACGTGGGCCCAGTGCGGGTTGGTGGATGTCATATTATTCCTTGGAATATTTGGTTCTGGGTCACGCCGGTTTCCTCACGATGTTTTCCTTCACCGTTTTGAGAGCAGTGGTGATGAAATAATTTACACATAGACATAACACACACTAAACTGCAACAAAAATTTACCTTTGCCTTGCCTTTCGGAGATTAGAGGCGTGATATTATGTTGTATGTAATAATTTCTCTACTAGATCTTCACACATTTGTGCTCGTTTACTATCTATATCCTAACAAATTTACATTATGAAGTGAGATTTCAAAACGATCAATTTATTAAAGGGGAAACGCAAGGGAAGCTTACTAAATTCTTTTTTTTTTCCATTTTTTTATTAGCATAGTTAGAGATAATCTTATTGAATTACTATTTAATGAAGTATTAATCAATAGATTTATAAGAACTTAGAGGGTTGTATTGATGTTAATGATTCTAATTCAGTAAATACATACCTGTTACGGTCGCAAATCATATTTTGATCAACATTCAACCTGACACGCAAATTGCAAAAAACAAAAGAAAATTTGAATTTTGCGGGCATCCCTCCCGCCCTTAAGTTGGTTTGGGCCTATTCTGATTACGGTGGCGGTGATGTATTTAACGGAGCCTCTAATGGACGGTCATTGTGATACCGAAGCTAAGCTGGCCACGCGATGATTTTAATTCAAAGAATTTTATTTGGAACGAAATAATGGCGTAAAACGCTGTTGTCATTTTTAAAGTCAAACGTTTTGGAGGGTGCTGAATTTTCTTGTTTCAAAAGACGATGATCTAATCATGTCTCCGGGGCAAACATGGCCACGGATCGCACAAAAAAATCTCCTTTTTGTGCGATCTTTGGCTTCCCTAAAAAGGAAAGGCCTTAGGCTAGCTGACACAACATAAGCTAACAAAAAAGAAAGTGGAAGACCAAAAGGGTCGACGAAGGGCTATTTCACTGCACAAATAATATGTAAATCACGTCAGAAACAGGAAAACATATAAGCATTTTGTTAGAATCCCTCAACTCTTTTCGGCAAAATTAACGCCAAATAAACAAATAATAAAAGTCATCCATCATGTTTTTTGCTGCAAATAAACTTTGTGTGATTCTAACACAGAGCGAAAAAAAAGAAAATATAGCTATGTAGTTTAACAAGCAAAATACGCGCATTGACGTGGAGTTTCGGACGCCAGCCCCTGTTACCTATTACCTATGTCGTTTAAAGGCCTACGCAGACCGGGACGGCATGGCAAGGGATTAAAATTTTTACTAATGGACATTCAAAAGTATCGATATAGAAATACGACATAAATTGCTATGCTTTAATTAATGATGCCGTGGCATCCAAAGGGATTTAATTGCATGGCATTGAAAGATGCGCCACGGGCTCTCGCGGCGGGATGCCGTGGCGTCCTGCGGTAGGCAACGGCATGCCAAGGAATCCGGCGCTCGTTGTGACATACCGCGGGATGAAGCGGCGGGGGTAGAGAAGCGGAGAAGCCGCTGGAATGCCGCGGTATCTAAGCGGCTAGTGTGGGCTGACTGACGGCAAAATCCCTTGCCATGCCGTCCCGGTCTGAGGCCTTTACACAAACCTGGCATTGGGTGTATACATGCTCCACTGCTGGACAAAGGGCTCTTCCCATGAAGACTAGGAAATACTCTTTATATAAAATAAAGCCTCCTTGAATCACTGTTTTAATTGTGGGTACACTAGGTCATGTACAGTCAGGGTTCAACTGTAAAAAGAATGCCAGTTATGATTTGAATGTTGTCCGTACATTTAAGTTGGTGTTCAATCCGCTTGACAATTTATTTCTTTGAATATTTACAATTTATTTTGAATCAAAAATAAACACGCTACGCAATTGAGTACGCAAGCTAATTGAGTATCAAACTTCAAAAACATTCAAATCCTCAAATTAATTTTAATTATAATAGCTTCGAACCCAAACAGACACGTTAGTTTGTGTAAATTATTTCATTAACCACTGCTCTCAAAAAGGTTAAGGAAAACAGCGTGAGGAAACATTCAAAGACATGTGACCTCCACAAACCCGCTAGACCCGCGTAGTGAGGCTGCCTTTCCACCAGAGCGAGGATGCGTAGCGAGGGATGTGTATAAAACTAACCAATACCAACGCTAACTTAGTTCAAGCTATAAAAATGAAGCGATGTTATTGGTTGGTTTCACACACATCCCTCGCTACGCCTCCTCGCTCATCTCTGGTGGAAACGTAGCCTTATGGCCCACTCCCTCACAGAGAGGAGGCCTTTGCCCCAGCAGTGGTAACATTATAGGCTGATTATGTTGTGGTAGGAAGGATTCTACAGATTCAAACAGTTCCTGAGTCCTGTAAAACCAATGATATGATCATATTGGGCATACAGTTAAAACTCAAGGGCCAATTTTTTATCATTCTTTGTTCATAAGTAAGATATCGAATTACTATAATGGGAAATACGTTTTGATGGATACATTTTCGGGATTACGTATATTTTATTGTATTGTTGAGTGATACTCATTTGTTTGTAATTCTTACTTATTTTGTGTGATTTGTCTCATTTTATTTGTAAGGAACAGTGCGATTTTCAGTGTGATGATGAAAGTCGATGTCACAACCGCGGAATCAATCAACTAATCGAATCTACTCATCATACCTTTGTCTACTTACACCCAAATTACAGTCTCGCAACCCTTTCGTAATTCGTTTGAAGTAAAAACTCAATCAGTACGAATTTAATTACGAGTCCTGATGAATGAAAGTTTGTTTGTTTTAGAAAGCGGGCGTCACCTCATCGTGTTGATTGTGACAATTTGATAACGAATTCTGAACGCTGACGTCCTTGAAAAATAAAATTAAGCCACGTGTACAAGTTTATGCTCCGTTTACTTACACCAAGTGAGTGAATGCTGCTTAAAATTTCTTGTTCTATCATAAAATATATTATTCTGTGACACTCGGTAATACTGAAGCTTCCCATTAGTGAAAGAATTTCCGCAAGAAGATTACCCCCTAAATACAAACTCAGACACCTCTTTGTAATATTAGTATAGATACCAACTCAATCAAACGGACTGTAACGTGCACCTTTGACATGCAACATGTCTAATGTTAAATATTGTTAATGATTTTATAGTCCTGTGATACAGGTTTATCCTAGTACAGGCATCTAACATTATTATACCTTAGTAAATAATTTCTAAGACTTTATGTAATAATTTTACCAATTTTAATGGTACTGAATAAAACATTTATTATTATTACTAGCTGCGTCCCGCGGTTTCAACCGCATAAATGTCGATCCCGTGGGAATGTCGGGATAAAAAGTAGCCTATATGTTAATCCAGGGTGTCACCTACCTCCATACTTTATCTTAAATTTTTATCAAAATTGTTCCAGCCGTTTGTGCGTGAAGAAGTAACAAACATATAAACACACACACAAACTCACAAACTTTCGCCTTTATAATATTAGTGTGATTATGCTGTCATGACAAAAAAAACATGATATACTAGGCAGGCCCAGTTTTTATGCTCCGTAAATACCGGTGCATATTGATTACAGTTTTAGTCCCAGATTCTGAAACGCTGACGTTAAATTATTTGCTGCTGTTACAAACCTAACATCGACAGCACGAGGTTAAACAGCATCTTGAAATAAATTGTGTTTGGCCTAAGCCAAGTGCACATTGCAGCCGCAGCGCAACGCATTTTAATCGACTTCAAAAAAAGGACGAGGTTCTCAATTCGGTTGTATTTTTTTTTTTATGTTTGTTACCTCAGTACGCCGTCATTTATAAACCGATTTGGAAAATTATTTTTTTATTTAAAAAGGTTACCACTGGGCCACCACTGAGCTCTGCTCTGCGCTCTATGAGCCTTTAAGGTATAGAAGTATGAGGAACAGGGTGTAAAGTTCACTCATACTCCATAGAAAGGGAGGATCCTCCGACCAGACAGGTGTTGTGTCTATGCTAGTTGCGCGGTAAACTCTGCTTACGCGATGCAGGATTTTGCGTGACGTGAGTATGACACGTTGTTCGCATGTGGCGTTGTAGATACCGCTACAAAGGTCATCATCATCTGCCTAGCCTTTTCCCAACTATGTTGAGGTCAGCTTCCAGTCTAAACGGATGCAGATAAATACCAGTATTTTACATGGAGCGACTGCCTATCTGACCTCCACAACCCAGTTACTGGGTAATACGATACCCCTTGGTAAGACTGGTTGTCAGACTTTCAGGCTTCTGACTACCCGTAACGACTGTCAAAGATCCACGAATGACAGCCGGGACCAACAGCTTAACGTGCTTACCGAGTCACGGAGGGGTCACGGTATGTAAATATGGTCACCCATCCACAGACCAACCGCGACAAGCGTATACCGCTACAAAGGTATTGGTAGAAAGTTTGAATATTCAGCCGTTTGCAACTAACAAAATCCTCTTGGTTGTAAATATCTCATTCTCTATCTAAATCACAAGGGACAAACAGAGAGATCATAATCAAATCCGTCGACAATTACTGGCACTTGTTCGTGAACAAACGCTGAATATTTGTGACACCTGTTACGTCACAGATTGCGCAGGGAATGCAATTTGCACTTGATTTACAAGTAACTATGTTAGTATGATTTGAATGGAGATTGCTCTGAAATATCATTAGGTTTTGTCCATCTCCTTGCTAAACTTCATTTTTACGAGCAAAAAGAATGCTGTGAAATTGTATTTTTAACCCCCGACGCAAAAACGACGGAGTGTTATAAGTTTGACGTGTCTGTGTGTGTGTCTGTCTGTGGCATCGTAGCTCCCGAACGGATGAACCGATTTAGATAATCTTTTTTTTGTTTGAAAGGTGAATTAGTCGGGAGTGTTCTTAGCTATGTTTGATGAAAATCGGTCCAAGATGGCCGCCGCCACAAAATGGTGGATTACAAATTTTTTCACAACACCCTCAATATGGGTATCAAATGAAAGTGCTTGACTAGTAGAGCACTATACACTATGATAAATTTCAAATCCAAGATGGCCGCCACCACAAAATGGCGAATTACATTTTTCACAACTCCTTTTTCATCAAATAAAAGGGCTTGACAAGTAGAATAATGTACACTTTATTGAAAGGGAATGAGGAATATTAATTAACGAAATGAAAACTAAAAACTTGAAAATTATTTTTTTGTCTGATCAATGTCCTAGATTGATGAGGAAAGTGGAGTGATGACTAGTGTAAGCCGAGTATGGGTTTTGGTTTTGCCGTAGTAAGCAATCCCTAAGCAATCCCTAAATCCCCTAATAAATTAAGGAATCCCTACAAAAAGCATGAAATAAAAAATAAAAAAAATTATTTCATGCTTTTTGTGGGGATACCTTAATTTTTTATTATTTTGTGTCGGGGGTTTTTTAATTTTTTTTTTATTTAGTTTATTGCTGAATGGGCCTGTTCTTGACCTCCATCGCGCCTGATGGAAAGCGATGGATGAGGTCTATGATGGAACGAGCGTGCCCAGAAGTTGCCTGTTCACTCTTGCTTTGACTGCAGATGGGTTAAATGTGGGTGGGAACAGAGACGCTGGCAAAGAGTTCCACACTTTGCCGTGCTCATAAGAAATGTGGAGGAGAAGTGCTGTGTACGACTGGTCGGGATATCAACCAACGGTATGTCAAAGAGACAGTGTGTGTGTTTATTGTGTGAAAGATTATTCTATCTACCTACGTCTTTTGTTAGTGGTCTAAGGCCACGTCCTAACCCCAAAGCGATCGTTGCGGGATTACGTGATCTTCGTGCTGTTTTATATGAACACTAGCTACTGTGCCTGCAACTTCGTTCGCATGCACGTCAGAAAACAATAATGTTATATTTTTTGCGCGGTATATGCTGTGAAAAATCTGTCCAGCCGTTTCGGAGATTAGCCGGAACTAACAAACAGACAAACATTTAAAAAATTGTGTTTTTACCCGACTAGATACGGAGGGTATCATGATTTTAACCGGTATGTATGTATGTTCATTTGTTCCCTCATAATTTTAAAAGTGCTTATAATAATTTAAAAAATAATGTATTGTTAGAAGCGTCTTGACTGTCCGCTGGTTATAGGCTGTGTGACGTCACACCCAATTCAACATGGCGCCCTCTAGAGGACATAAAGTAATAAATTTAAAAATAAATATTTTGAGATGGTGCCTCGTTGGGTATCAAATGAAAGGGCTTAATTAACACATTTCAAAAATATAAATATTAATGAAATAAGCCCCAAAATAATTAAATAAATGTTTAAAAACTAAAACAAGACTACTGAAAAGTGGTCGTTCCCAGTTCCCGTGGTAGCATGCTACCATAGCTTATAAGTACGTTAGGACAGCAGCATGCGACCTAAACTTATTTTTTGTTACAAGTACCGTATATACTTTCTTAAGCATTAAGTAAATTCTGTTAGTTTGACATTACAAATAAACACTTCAACTTTATTTATTTATATGTAAGTATAGAGATGATATAGTCGCGCGTTCAATCAAGTCGCGTTTATACGTCATAATTCATACAAATTATCGCTTTCGGTCAGGATGCAGGGTCATAATTGGATCGTATTGTTATATACGGTAAGTGTGATTAATTGAAAATTGTTAATAATTGTCTATCATTATTAATAATTACCGAACGTCGAGGCAAATCATGAGGTAATTATTAATAATTTTCAATTAATCACACTTACCGTAACTTATATCAGCACGTGGACGAATCTCATAAATTCGGGTACCAAAATAAAAATAATTCTTCGTACATTGTTCTCAGTCAGTGGACCGTGTACAAGACATCATAATACAACATTATGGGCGAACCGAAGAAAGAATAAAACACGTCCCTTGCCAAAATATAGCCACATGAGTGAGTCCTTGACATAATTATAGTAAACAATAGCTATATATCTTTATTTACAAAGCGAGGTCAGCACGGAAGAAAATTGATATATTATACGTATAATTTATTGTGTAGACGAAATACGCCTAAGGTCGAAAACAAGCTTTTAGTGAACTAAAAACTACGAAATAAAACCTTCATAAACATAGAACTTTAATATTTTCTTTTATTAAAAGCTCTAAAAGCTATCTAGGAAGAAAGACGATCACGCTTCAAGCTTTGAATGTATATCCGTGTGGGAGATGGGCAAGGAACAATATCAATGAGTTTGGTTAAAAGGTCGTGCATTTGCTTACGTTCAACTCAAATCAGGCTATCGCAATTCACTGCTGGACATAGGCCTTTCCCAGGCTGCGCCATAACACCCTGTCCTCCGCCTTCCGTATGCAGTCTGTCCCAGCCACATTTTTATGGTCGTCGGTCCATCTAGCTGGGGGGGCGTCCCACACTATAGTTACCGAAACGCGGTCTCCATTCCAGGACTCGTCTGCTCCATCGGCCATCGGTCCTTGCTTGCGTTACCTACTTCTTATTTATACAATCCAATGACTCCTCATTCGGTAGACACATACGTTACCTAACATCAAACCTTACCTATCACCCGAAGGATTAGGAAAAAGGTGTTGGCATCACCAGCACCTTTTTCCTAATCCTTCGAGTGTCATTTGAAAAATGCCGAAGTATACTAAACACCTCTTGGAATAACATAAAATAATGGAGGTCACCGACGAGGCGGACCACGACCATCATCATCATTCATCTGACAGAACCAGATGGAGAGAGGTCGTGACGCGAACTACGACCACACCTACGATTGGTCGGATCGGCCTACACTGTCCTGCTATACATACCTATTAACACTATAATTTGAAAACATTGTAAAAGTCAATTATTTTTATAGAGGTATGAGGAACAGGGTGTAAAGTTCACTCATACTCTATAGAAAAGGGAGGATCCTCCGACCAGATGGGTCTTGTGTCTGGCGGGCAACTGCCCGATGATTCATGTCGGGCCATTGTATCTATGCTGGTTGCACGGTAAACTCTGCTTGCGAGATGCAGGATTTTCCGTGACGTCAGTATGACGCGTTGTTCGCATGTGGCGTTGTAGATACCGCTACATTTTCAAAGAATAACCTTTGTCTTTATTGAGTGGAGCTTTTTGCCGGCTCTTCTTCATAGGAAACGACCAATTGGAACCGTGCACCTAGCTTCTGTCGTTTGATAAGTGCCTATTTAGGTTTATGTGAAATAAAATATTTTGATTTTAACTGGACTCTCCGCTCTGCCAAGAGCGAGGGAGGAAGAGAAATGGAATAACAGTCATTATACTTTCTAAATATCGGTTATATTTTTGTAAAAAATATCCTAGACATGTTTCAGCATATAATATCTAACATTCAGACAGTAAGACTTGACGGTCGCCTGCCAAATCGTATTTACGTGAAGTCCCTAGAGGAAAAAACTTGGAAATTAATCCCATTGATGTGAAAATGGGAATGTTAAGAAATGGAAATAGTCGGTTTCAATCATAGATATCCGGTTTCAATAATCTTCGAGGCATTTTATGTCGGTTTGTGGGCAACATCGCAGTAGATTAGGTTTAGGCTGCTGATGAAAAGCTTATTTTTAGAATGTCGCTAAAATAAATTAATGTAATTTTAAAGTAGGTAATTTTTTTAATTGGTTTAAAATGTTTTTTTTTTATGATTTTTGTGGATATTATTTTGATTCATTTTAATGTTTACAAACTTGTTGTAGCTACCAAGATCATAAGTGAATGATGTGGTCTCCTATAAATGGAAGCACATATTTTGTCTGTATCCAAGAAAAAAATAATCTAGGTACATGCACAAGTCAATCTGAATGAATTTAACGTACAGAAGCCAGCACATCAAGCTACAACAATCTGTCAAGTTTCTTCAATAGATTTTTAACTTTATCGCTAAAGTATAAGATTCAAAGTTGATTAGGAAAATTCTACAGTTTCGGGTAGCTTTATGTGCTGGCATCTGTACATAAGCCAAATCATTCTGACCGTATGCTTGCACATAATATAACACAAAACAATCTTGATTTTTTTACTAACTAGAACTATGAGTTTGTATGTAATAGGTAAGAGATCTTAATTAGATTCGTTATTCGTCAAATCAAATCTTGGTTGCTCGCAATAATACGAAGACACCTATAGATATAGCATAATGAGCCTTAATGTTCACACGGGCCTCCTCTCAGAGAGAGAGGGGGCCAGACGGGCACAATGCGGATTGGTAGATGTCACATATTCGTCACGATGTTTTCCTTCACCGTTTTGAGAGCAGTGGTGATGAGATAAATTACACAAAGTAATGTGCCTGCCTGGGCTCGAAACTACGATAACTAAAAAGTCGCGGCCATTTCTACCGAGTCATCACTGCTAGAATTTGGTATAAACACATTTATTTCCCAACAGTAGGTCCCATCGTCCGCATGAACTATGGGACCTACGAAAAAGTTGTCCTATAATTCCTCACTTTAAGACACCACTATGTGTGTGACTCACACACAAGACACGACCTACACGACATAATAATATATTACCACATAGCATACTATTGCATGCCGGGGATGCTTACCCTGGCCAGTGGATCCCCAGGGCTTATTACATTCTTACTTTTTCTAAGGTAAAAAGGGTGGGTTGGCTTAATTTTTATAGCTTTGTTCCCCTACACAAAGTCATGTCGCCACATTTCTGAGAAACGAGGATAATTTTGCGTGCATTTCTATGTTCCTGTCCTTTTCCTGTTCAGGAATTCCTCTCTTGGAGAGGGAGTGGGCTGGAATCTACCAAGCCCAGTGCTGGTTGGTAGATGTCACATGTCTTCAAATATTTGGTGCTAAGACATGCCGATTTTGTCACGATGTTTTCTACACCGGTAGATGACCTAAATTACGACTATTGGATTACATAATTTTTCTAGAACTGTTTGATTTCTGAATTTTTGATTGACTCTGAAAATAGAAAACCTCTAAGTCGATGTTTACAGAAAATTATAAAAAAATACCTGTCCTACGTTTACGTAATCAAATTATTTTTGATACAGATAGACAGCGCCAAAACGTATTTCTCAATTCTAGAACAATGAAATTTAAGATCACATTGAAAAAAATACTTCATAAAAACCAAATTATCTGAGAGTAGGAACATTCTTCTTTGACAGAACCAGCCGTCTGAATACGTAATACTAAAGATTTGAATGATAGTCGGTTTCAAGCAAAATTGGGGTCTAGCGGCTTAGCGAAGGCTCAAGGCGGAATATTTTCGCATCTCTCATTAAACGCTTTTTTTGGCAGACGGCCGCTAAAGGAACCAGGCGAAAAACTCGTTGGACGATTTCCTATTTTACAGCCGAATATAATCGTAGTGAAAATTTTACGTCCCGATTTTCTGCGCTCGAAAAATACGGATTTTAAGTAAACGGGGCTCTGTATTAACTTGATGAAAATTTAATTTCCATTCGTACATAAAACAATTTCGGGGAATTTTTCTATTGGATTTTCAAGGAAAGTTTGAAAGGCCCTTGATACTCAAACATAGAGTTTTTTAATTATAATTTCTTTGAATATAGTTTATTTTTAGTTACAACTTTTAATTAATAGAAATACTGATGTAGTCAAAGGAGATCTCTCCCTCCTATATTATAATGTAAAGAAAAATAGTTTCTGTTATCATACTTAATAAAAGTGCCAATGTGAAATATTTGACAAAAAATCACATTTTTATCATATGTTCACGACATCAACAAAAAAAAGAAAAGTTTGAAAAAACTTTCAAGATTCGGAGAAGTCGAATTGTCGCCTGTCATCTGTCACCAATTTTATTCAATAGGCCGTTGGTAGTGTCTAGTGTAGGTGACTAGTTTACAGGTAAATTAATGACTCTTACCGTATTTCTAATCAAATCTAATCCCTTTGCAAAAAACTAAGGAGAAGTAGAATTACTGGTGCCTAACCAGCTCGATAGAGGTTCAATAAAGCTAGGAAAGAAATGTTTTCTCCCAAGTTCAAGTCCCAAGGGGCAGAATACAAAACTTCTTTGGATGATTGTTGTTAGTGTTTATCTAAGACGTATAGGAGTGTTTTTGTAAGGCTATTTGGCTATTCCGGCCTTTTCTAGTTCCGTTTTTAGGGTTCCGTACCCAAAGGGTAAAAACGGAACCCTATTACTAAGACTTCGCTGTCCGTCCGTCCGTCTGTCTGTCACCAGGCTGTATCTCAAGAACCGCGGTAGTTAGACAGTTGAAATTTTCACAAATTATGTATTTCTGTTGCCGCTATAACAACAAATACTAAAAACAAAATAGAATAAATATTTAAGGGGGGCTCCCATACAACAAACGCGATTTTTTTGCCCTTTTTTGCTCGATATCAATAATGGAAACAGGTAGGCACTTGAAATATTCACAAAATACTCAGTTGTATTTTTACTTTAATAATAAATAATAAAATTAAAATAAAATAAATATTTAAGGCTACACAAAAACGTGTTTTTTTTCGGCATTTTTGCATTGTGGTACGGAACCCTTCGTGTGCGAGTCCGACTCGCACTTGGCCAGTTTTTTTGTAGGTACAGACGCCAGCATATCAAGCTACTACAATCTGTCAAATTTCTTTAATAGATTTTTAACTTTATAGCTAAAGCATAAGGTTCAAAGTTTTAATAATTACAACTTTATTATCGCGGAAAAATTTTGCTCATACGAGAAATGCAAAAGTTATAATATTAGTCAATATTTCTAGCCAGGAATCTAACCCGTTGATTTTGAAAAAAAACCACACCGTATTATTACATCACTCGATAGTGTCCCTAATAAGGATCAAATTCTGGGAAGTAATGACATACTGGAAACTAAAGAAAAGAGCTAATTTTTAACAAAATACTTTACCTTTAAACCTTAACTGATTAATTGTTCAAAATGATGACCATTGTTTTCAATACATAGCTGGATTCGACGTCTCAAGGATTGTACCACTTCAAAATTTGAATTTAGAATTTATTGTTGTGAAGGTGACTGCGCTGCGGGTATGGTGTTTGAGCATCATTTCGAACAAGGTACAGGTAATTTCGGTATTAATAGGTAAGTACCTACTTTGAAATAAGAAACAGTTTAGTGAAATCCAACATTTTCCCAGAATTTGATCCTTATTAGGGATACTATCGAGTGGTGTAATAATACAGTGTGTTTTTTTAATCAATATCAGCGGGTTCGAATCCTGGCAAAAAAATAGATTTTTCAAAAATCCAATGATGCAGTTTTAGTTTTCATCAAAATCGAGCCCGCGACTCCTTTGAGTACTTTTCGCTGTTCCTCGTAGTTTCGGATTTGGCCATCCACGCCCACTTGAAAAATTCTGTATAACAAGCAAATGGAGTAGGTATGTAAGGATCGTAACAGATGGAGTTGTATAGTTTCTGCCTACCCTCATGTGAAGGAGGTGTGAGTTTATGAACCTAATTATATTTATTACTACGAAAGCATTTACTTATTGTGTGTTTGTATAATTTACAATTTTCAAAATCTTAGTCAAAAATATTTGTAATAAACGTCTCATAAAAAGAATCTTATATTAAAAAGGAATGATCTTCGTCACGACGTCGACCTGATCAAAGGTTTATGCAAAATAGCTCTTATTGATTCCTCCGTTTTGATTAAAGAGGAAAACATTTTTATTTTAATATCTAAGGCTTTATTCCTTTTTCTGTTGATAACTGTTTTGTTACAACACTAGCTTCTGCCCGCGACTTTGTCCGAGTGAAATTTCTTACTCCCCCGACCCACCCCGTCGCATCGCATCGCCTGCCACTACTTCGTTTTCTTTTAGCGTTTTTCAAGACTTTTCTTTTTTCTTAGCTCTTATGGGTCCTAGCCATATATATCCGTGGTCATAGCGTAATGTTAAATAGCCTCAAGAACTGGGCTATCAAATTCTAAATTAATTTTACAAATCCGACGTCAAGTTCCAGAGACAAGTGCGTTCAAAGAAACAAATAAACTCTTCAGGTTTATTTAATAGTACAGTCAACAGCAAAAGTAGATGATCAAAATCAGAAATTCAATACTAATGAACGGAGTTCGCGTCAGAACTGTGTGGCGTCGAAGTGATTCAAATGTATGTGATTGTAAATTATACCAAACATTTACTACTAGTACAGCTGCCATATATTCGTGATCAGTTTTGACTCCTATTGAATTTCTAATTTTGATCATCTACTTTTGCTGTTGACTGTACATAAAGAAGTATATATATAACAACGTGTTCAAGATGCTAGCGAGGTTGCCGCGTATTTGTAGCACTTCTGAGAGGTTTACTGGGGCTAGGATTGACGGTTTTCATCCAAAAGCCGTGTGCCTCGATCCTCCGCAGAATGCGTGCCAGTTCCCACAGCAAGCTGAGCACGTTGTCCAGTAGGTGGGATTGTCCAACGCTGCGTCACTGGGTCGGACATCATACGTCTACGGGTACGTAACACATCACAGTCAGCATATAATGTTCCCACTGCCGGGACACAGGTCTCCTCTCAGTGAGAGGGAGTGGGCCCTAATCCACTACGCTGGTTGGCTGGGCCCACCGGGGGATAGATGTCACATGTCTTCGAATTTGAATGTTTTATAATACTGTGTGAATAGTGTGAGTTTCGGCTCCAGATTTAACTTAAGTTATGATTATCGTGTATACTAACATTATTTTTAAGTTTTCTTTACTATTGTGTGGATTCACTGTGAAATGAAATGATGAAATGAAATGATTTTATTTTTTGTAAGTAGGTTTGTACAAACACTTTTACACGTCAATCATGTTTTTTTTTTATAAACTAGATGATGTCGGCGTTTCCTATCTGACTACTGTGCATTTGGTCTGAAAGTAAAGGTTTAATATCATTACTCTGTGTAAATTATTTCATCACCACTGCTCTCAAAACGTTGAAGGAAAACATCTTGAGGAAACCGGCATGTCCTAGAACCAAAAATTCGAAGACCAACATCTACCAACCCGCACTGGGCCCGCGTGGTGGATTCAGGCCCACTCCCTTTCGAAGAGTGGGGGCCTGTGTCCCAGCAGTGGGAACATTCTAGGCTGATTTAGTGTTGTCTTTGCGTTGTTTATTTATTGACGTCATACTTTAGAAGTAGCTGCCGTACAATGAACTTATTCATGTGCCCGAATAAAATTAATACAACCGACTTTCAAACAAAGAGTTGGATGTACAGGCAGTCAACTTCGAACAAATTTTAAACTTTTTTGGACCGTTTTTGTACCATATTTTATTTAAAAAAATAAGATATTCTACTCTATTATAGAACTGTTCTAAACTAAGTAAACAATTTCCACGGAGACCAGCATTTTCTCATCTTAAAATTAATTAATCAGATTAGAAACCACTTGAAGTTTCCCTTAACAAAAAAAAAACGAATTATTTTTCTTTGATGTACTTTACAAAATTCCGTTAAACATTAGATCACGTTTCTATCTATAATCTTCTTAATTACTTTCGCAGAATATTCATTGAATTTAATTACTTACTTTAAATTATAAAAGAAATTGATTCATCGCTTTATTATAAAGCGTTTTGGTAATGAGATTGACTTTGAATAATATTAAGTCAGTGAGGGCCGGACCTCGGAGTACCTATTTAATTGACTTATGAGCAGAGGTGGCCCAGTAGTACAGCTGGCCCCGACTTACGAGTTGTAGGTCGTGGGTTCGAACCCAGACAGGCGCTTTACTTTGTGTAAATAATTTCAGCACTACTGCTCTCAAAACAGTGAAATAAAACACCATGAGGAAACGCTCGCATGCCCTAGAACCAAAACTTCGAAGACATGTGACATCTACCAACCCGCACTGGACCCGCGTGGTAGATTACAGCCAACTCCCTCTCGAAGAGAGAAGGCCTGAGTCGCAGTCACAATTTTATTACATGCTTTGTCATTGTGAGTTACGCAATTACCCCGCTAGTTCTTAAAACCCCCAAAAACACGAATTGTGCTGAAGATGTAAAATATCTGTTTAAATGTCGTAATAACGTCCCATATTCAGTGATAAACGAAGTTGCATAAAAATTCCATTTGACGTTGTTTGTGGCATCGAGGTTGTCGACATGGTCTCACTAGCCAGTGCTAGTCTGCCTGTTACGCAGGTCGAATATGCGCTCGATGAATGCGATGTCCTACATTGCACAACATGTTTCAGAACATGTTTTGTCCGCCGGCGAGACTACAGCTAGCAACTAAAAACGAGATGCCGACCAACGAGCAGCGAGTGCGCGACGGCGACAAGCGATTACTCACTGGTATGCATATGTACGAGCAAGCGTGAGTATTTCAGCGAGTTCTGCCCGTCAAGCGAGCGTCGAATAAAACGGCGAAAAATTTAATAAAATAAAATATGTATCTGTGCTGACTTATATATAATACTGCATTTTGGTCGAGTAGGTATCGCAGTTTTGTATGATAGAAGAGCTGATAATTTTTTCGCTATTACGACGTTTGGTCCCATGGAGAAAGTTGTTTAGTTTGGTGGACTGTAACACCCTTAAATATGACCACACATGTCTGATACATGTTGTAGAATATGCTAACACGAGTAGTTATAGTATGACTGAATTAAGATTAAGGCGTAGCGTTGGAAGGCCTCTCACAAGGTGGTCCGACGACCTTGTGAAGGCCGCAGGAACCCGTTGGATGCGAGAAGCACAGAACCGGTCGAAGTGGAGGTGCTTGGGGGAGGCCTATGTCCAGCAGTGGACGTCTTTCGGCTGAAATGATGATGAAGATTAAGGCACATGTTTCGCTAACTCGGGTTTGATATTATAAAATAGAGTTTAGAGTCGTTTAATAGAAATTAAATTTTGGAAACGATGCCAAGAGCAAATTTCAAGTTTTAGTATTAGAAACAATCGTTGCTAGAAGCAAGCGAGCGGATATTTGTCGGTGACTAACTAACAACATATCGGATAAAGGGTTTAGGTGCGGTCTGTGGCTTGTTAGTGGAAGGTCGTACCAAAGCCTCTAACGATGTCTACGTTCCTAATTGTGGCATCGTTAGATGAATGTTGTGATGGTTCAAGAAGAAATAATACATAACATAACGCCTGTATTTCTCAAAGAGTTAGGCAGGGGTGTAATTAATAGTATTATAGAGGTATGAGGAACAGGGTGTAAAGTTCACTCATACTCTATAGAAAAGGGAGGATCCTGCGACCAGATGGGTGTCATGTCTGGCGGGCAACTACCCTATCATTCATGTCGGGTCATTGTATCTATGCTAGTTGCGCGGTAAACTCTGCTTGCGAGATGCAGGATTTTTCGTGACGTCAGTATGACGCGTTGTTCTCATGTGGCGTTATAGATACCGCTACAGTATACCCACATTTCGCCAGTTATATTTTAGTCCCACACAATATGATGATGAGAATAAAATGATAAGTGTAGGGATAAGTTTAGCGCTGAGATAGAACCATATGACTAAAATTCCCAGCAATATTTTATGCTGGTAACATTGTTTTTGCGCCATTTTATATATTTTATTTTTGTACGGTCTTATCCAGCGCCAAACTTACCCCACCATACCTTATGCTTCTTCGGTTGAAGTTACAGAATTACTATTAACTTCAAGCTAACATTCAAACTCAAAGCATTTATTTCAATTGAATCATGTAGGTACCTACAGGCACTTTTAAATTGTCAAAATTAAATAGTCTGTCAGTTAGTCAGCATTCTCAACTGCCATGCTCTTTCAAGTCAACATCAAAAAATCATAATAAACGGATACATGGTTCTTACATTTACAAAATTTAAAAAATGCTTCTAAATTATACCATTGCACCCTTTATCGAACCTGCTATCGGAACTACACGAAAAAACTCATTGGTCGGATCTCGCGACTTTAGAGGTGGTGTACGTTGCCTTTTCCTAACTATTTTGGGGTCGGCTTCCAGTCTAACCGGATGCAGCAAATACCAGTATTTCACATGGAGCGACTGTCTATCTTCGAGGTGTTATTTATCAACATAACAGAGCAGAGCAGCGTAGGTATTATAGTCCCCACAAGGTCGAACAATAAATCGCGGAAAGCCGCAGGGACCCGTTGAAATCGTTGTACTGGATGCTTCGGGAAGGTATGTCCAGAAAATGACATCTTTCGGCAGACAATGATCTCAACGCCGGCTGTCGCTGAAAACAAGCGCTGTGGCTCTGTCTCTCATAGGGTCACAGCATTATGCTGAGCGATTGCAGTTTTGCGTGGATGTGAAGCATATTTTCCCTCAACTTTTTCTTTTTTGGGTTTGTGTTTTTCCTGTGTCATGTTTTACCGTAAATAAACGTATTTTCTTTCATTTTTCTTTTCTTTTTTTAACCGACTTCCAAAGAGGAGGAGGCTAAATTGGCCCGCTCTTTTCTTTTTTTATGTATGTTCACCGATTACTCGAAGACGGCTGGACCGATTCCAAAAATTCTTTTTTTTTTTGAAAGGGTATACTCTCGAGGTGGTCCCACTATCAGCAAGTTGGAATCTGATGAGAGGATCCCATGGAAATCGAGGGAAACCCTCAAATTTTACAGGCAAACCTAGAGCGATTTGGGTATTTTTCAAAGTAACTTGAGCATTTGCTCTCGGAAATCATCATTTGGTAAAGTGGAGCTGATGATGAAGACCACAGATGGCCATCGGAACTACTCAATGACAAATATTTCACGGGTTGCGATTCGATTACTTTAATATGGTTGCTAAGCAATTTATTCTCGTCACAATGCTTATGGCGAAGTGGAGCTGATGGTAACTCCTCAATCAGCTCCAGTTCTCATGGTTCTTACTAGGAGAACTCCTCAATAGTTAACGTCCCTGCATTGGGAAAAGCAATATTTTGTAAAAGGTGATGAGCAGTTGACATTAGGCTATTGTCACTTAGATAAATTACAAACTGACCCACTAAAAAGTGAAAAATAAAAACTATTATAAAAAAAAAAACAACCGACTTCCAAAAAACACTATAAAGTGAAAAATAACTTTAATTTCGGAAGTCGGTGGCAAAAAACTAAAATACAAATCCAAAGACACCGACTTCCGAAATTAAAGTTATTTTTCACTTTACTTACCTACTTAAAGTGTTTTTTGGAAGTCGGTTGTTTTTTTTTGTAAAAAAGTTTTTTTGCTATTTAATGTCCAAAATGCCAATGCAAGACTTCCAACTCATGATCATTATGTATCAGGTCATCCGGGAGTTCACTAACGACAGCTCATCAAAATTCAAAGTTATGTAACAAGCTCGGATCACAACTAGCTTTTTCGTCACTACAGAACTTTTCGACATAAATCGCGACCTTTTTCGTCAGTTCATATGAAAGTACTTCACATGAATGTGCTCGTATGTAGGTACAGGTCTATGAATATAAATTAGATTAAAAAAGTTTTTTTATGCCTTGTTCAGATAATTATATTATGAAAGTTATTATGTGTCACGCTCACCTTTTAAAAGTTTTGCTGTTTCGGGTATGACCACGCTTGTGTTATTTGATGCGGTTGTCACATTTCACCTTCATTGCCATTGGCGCCGATTCCCTTGTTCACAAACTAAACTAAATTTAAGTTCAGTGCATCTTTTTCTTTCTATTTCATTAAGAAAAGGACAGAAGATAAATATTACTTTAGTCCTGTCAAATTAAGATACTCCATAGACAAGTTTAGAGGAGAATAAAAAAATGGCTACTAAAAATACGTCAATTTACGTCAGGCAGTGACTAATTTGACAGGACTAAATTAATATTTATCTTCTCTCCTTTTCTTAATGAAATAGAAAGAAAAAGATGCACTGAACTTAAATTTAGTTTAGTTTGTGAACAAGGGAATCGGCGCCATTATTTCCCAACTAGCCGTCTGGTCGGAGGATCCTCCCTTTTATATAGAGTATGAGTGAACTTTACACCCTGTTCCTCATACCTCTATAGAATAAACTGGAAGCCAACCCCAATATAGTGCGCGGGCCTGCGGGCGGAGAGTAATGGGTAGCTAGGCCCGTGCCGGACGGCGCGTACGTGTTCCACGCGCGCCTCAAAGAGATGTCAGCATCGAGGAGGGGCCCCCTTAGAGCCGAAGCCTGCCGGGGTCAGCGGGATTGTCCGAAAAGGTTACCGCTGGCCCGGAACATAAAGGGCTAAGGAAGGAACACGGGTGGGTTTTACTCAGTAAGAGTCTGACACTCCCTTCCGCTCCACCCAGGGCGGGAGGGGTCATTTGATGATTTCAAATCCAAAAAAAAACCCCAATATAGTGAGCAAAGGCTAGGAATATGATAGTGACTATAATAATTAGTTAGTTAGGTTAGGTTCACCCAAAACTGACGAGGTGGTTTAAGAGCCTGACAGCCTCCTCCAATCCCCGAAGGCGGAGGACATCTATGAGGATTTCAACACGTAAAAAAAGGTTAATATATGAACATAGGTTTGGTTTTCATACAGAAAGAAAGAAAGATATTTAATAATATTACCTTCTTTCCTATCTATACCTTCATTTAGTGAGAAGTTAAATCAAAGTATTAAATGACACGTGCACATGAAGTGTTCAAACGCAGTATTGTTTTCTTCAATTTCGGAATTCCATTACATTACATCAGTGACTGAAGTGCCTGGAGTAATTGTTCGTTCTTCACGTTGAGCTGAAAATAAATGTTTGGGGCTTGGAAATTGGCGTCATATAAAATACTAGCAGTGCCCCGCGGTTTCTCCCGCATAAGTGTCGATCCCGTGAGAATATCGGGACAAAAATATCCTAGGTCCTATCCTATCCGGAACTTAAACTATCTCTATACAAAATTTCATCTAAATCGGTTCAGCGGTTTAAGCGTGAAGAGGTAACAGACAGACAGCCTTTCGTATTTATAATATTAAGTACGGATTAGGATGGATATGGATAGTTGACACGAGGCCTGTGTCCCAGCAGTGGGAACATTATACTTTGGTTATGCTAGGCTTATTTCGAATGACCGATAAATCTATTATCCCCTATGTCCTATTAGGGGATACATTTTCAAAAAAAATGCAGTGGTATTTTTAAAAATTTACTTCCTTTATAAAAGTAAATCTTGTGCAAATTTTCTTGCTTCCAGAGCTACTCTGAGTTGTCTGTCAGTGAATAAATGAATTGAAGAATATCACGATATCTATGATTATAATAATTATGTAGACAAGCTGTGTGCCCGATGTGATGTATCTATGAGCGTCGTAAGAGGAAATGCGGTCGGAGAGACTTTTGAAAAATACTAAGTAAAAAGTCGTAAAGTAAGTCGTCGGCTCTCGCCTATTTCCTCCTCCAATATTGTACCAATTTAAAAGATATTTCATAATTTGAATAAGAAGGATATATACTGTGTCCTTATGTTTTCTTTTTCATTAATATTTGTCAAATTTGTACACTATGCCTCGGTTGAGAACCCTCAAAAAATGATAATTCGGCATTTTTTGAGGGTTTTAGTGCTTATAAAAATAATGTATCTTCAAAAAGGAAAACATAGGGACATACAAGTAGTTAATATTTATTATTCCGTAAAAGATCATTGCTTTACGGTCATTAACCAGAAAGAAAACAGGCGAGAGAGTTTCTATGGAGAAACGACCACCCGCCGCATTTCCTAAGGGGTGAATTTTCAAAAATCTTTCTTTAGTGCTGGGTTTCACTATACAACGAACTATTGTGCAAACATACTTATAAACCCTGATTGAAGCTGTGCGTTGACTATCAGAGAATGAATGAATTAATTTTATTAAGTTGACAGTTAAGAGAAATTAAAAGGCTAGGTTAGCAAATGATGAATACACCTTCACAAGTTGAATAATTAACCATGCGGTTTTTTCATCCAATGACCGTTAGTAATTATTCCATTGCGATCAAGTAGGTACTACTGGCAAATTTTCTATGATATGACGAAGAAAGGTTGCCTGGACGAACATTAATTTCTTTCTTACGTCTATTATTTGGAAAAACCAGGATCAGTTTTTCAGTTTCTACAAAATCTAGGTCTAACTAACATTAAAAGTAGTGCAGTCAATTTATATAATACGTGAAATATTAATCAGGCCGCAGCATATATAAATTATGTTACTAACCCTAGTGTATAAGTTTTAGTATTTAAGGTGTGTACTAACAAAAGTGGTTCCTATGTTGTGCCAAAATAAAACAATTATTATTAATATTATATACTCAATTTTCCATGCGTTACAAACTTTTAGTCGTATTTTATCCATTCGGACGGCCGCCAAAATAAGTTTGTAACCACAGTTATTAAGCTCAAAAGTAGAACAACCTATTTTTTAATAATTATGATCATCCGCTTATTTTCTGGCCTCACTCCAGTTGCAGAGTTCTCTTCTAAAGTAAATTTAATTAAGAAACTGTTTCAAGTGCGAGGTTTTCACTCCTTCCGATGTTTTGTGGTTTTCTTCCTGTTTTTATACTTTTTTTTTAAACCCGACTTTTTCTTGCAATAAAGAAAATATCTAGGTAGTTTGAATAGTAAAAACTTTTCTTCAGTTGACTCATGAAAAAGTTGTAATAAAGCTTTTTTTTTTTCTTCAGAGTCGAGGACGACTGAGCTATTTGCTTAGATTCATTGATGTTGAATCTTTTCAAGGTTTTAACTAGAGATGCGCGGAGCACAAGTTTTACCGAGTACCGAGTATTGCTCGGTATTAGGTTTACCGAACCGAATACAGTGTCGAGTAACTCTCTTCAGTTGACGCAGATATTGGGAATGTATCAAACGCTTCACGTGTTATAAAAGAATGCCATGCAAGTTTTTGGCATTGCTTCGAGGCAATTAGCATCTACAGCACCGCAACAGTCTGAAGATCCGAAAAGTGACTACAGAGTTAGATCTATATATAAGCGAACATTTATTACCACGAGAGACTGATTATTTAATTAATTATGTTCGTTTTTTTCAAGTAATTTTTATGCCAATGACTAAACTATATTAATATTGTAAAGAGGTCAGGCTATAAGTTTATGCTTTCTTTTCGAGTACCTTGGTAGTCAAACCGAGTTATTCGGCTGATAACGAGTACCTACTACCAAAATGGCCGAGTATGCCGAGTACCGAGTAATAAACGTGTACTCAGCGCATCTCTAGTTTTAACATTTAATTCTCTCGTGGATTGAGTTACTTAAATGCTAAGTAAATTTTTTATTCGTGTCGTCTTTTTTGCTCTCTATCCAGCGCAGCGTAAGATTGAGGATATAATTTCCATCGTACTAAAATCTAGTTTTCTTTGGGTAAGTACTAGAAAAACCATTGCCTTTTGTTTATACAAAATATTGAAAATGTTGTGTACATTTCATCCCAGATCATTATTCTACCTGTGTATTAAAAACAAATTCATTCCGCCAATTATTATGAATGGATTTGTGTTTAATGTTTTGAGTATTGTGTGTTGAGCATCAAAACTATCAAACATCTGTCAGTGGTAGCATCTACAGCGCCATTTCCGAACTACGCATCATTCTGACGTCACGCAAAATCCTGCATCCCGCAAACAAAGTTTACCACGTGACTAGCATATTTACAGCCCGACATGAATCATGGAGCAGTTACTCACCAGACACAACTCCCGTCTGGTCGGAGGATCCTCCCTTTTCTATGGAGTATGAGTGAACTTTACACCCTATTCCTCATACCTCTATACATCTAAATACAAATCCAAACAATAATTGCATTAATAGTTTGATTACCTCATTATTCATACAAGGCACAACAAATCACAGATCCGCATCTTAGTTTAAACCATATCCCAACGCTTCCTAACCGTGTAATGCTATAAGTGGGTAATGTTAACACTGTCCGGTCACAACAGGTTGGTCAGATAACGGTTAATCTGGGACCGTGTCCCGGTCTCAGCGATTCCTCCGGGATGTTAGCGAGTAAGTGATTGTTCTGCCGCATTCAGCATTGTTGGAGTATGTGTGACTTGTTTAAGAAGAATTTTGAAAATAGGGAAATATACACGTATTTCTGCTATCCATTAAATACATATACGTAGGTAATACTATATATACTATATACGTACTCAACAACAACTCAACAACAAAATCAACAACAACAACTCAACAACATAATCAACAACAACTCAACAACAACATCAACAACAACAACTCAACAACAACAACTCAACAACAACAACTCAACAACAACAACATCAACTCAACAATAACATCAACAACAAAATCAACAACAACAACATCAACTCAACAACAACAACAACAAAATGAACAACAACAACTCAACAACAACATCAACAACAACTCAACAACAAAATCAACAACAACAACTCAACAACAAAATCAACAACAACTCAACAACAACATCAACAACAACAACTCAACAACAACAACATCAACTCAACAACAACATCAACAACAAAATCAACAACAACAACATCAACTCAACAACAACAACAACAAAATGAACAACAACAATTCAACAACATCAACAACAGCATCAACAACAACAACTCAACAACAACATCAACAACAACATCAACAACAGCTCAACAACAACATCAACAACAAAATCAACAACAACAACTCAACAACAACAACATCAACAACTCAACAACAACATCATCAACTCAACAACAACAACATCAACAACAAAATCAACAACATCAACAACAACAACTCAACAACAACAACAACATCAACTTTCCTTCATACTTATACATATCATCATTTAAGTACCTCATACGATATTTATTAATATATATTTATTTATTTACACTAAAAAAGTACGAAGCAAAATAATCACAAAAGTAAAAAACACGAACCAAATAGCATATCATTAATTATATTACGTATTTACGTGAGCCGCCCGAGATCGCAAATCGCACGCGGTGCTTGCTTATACGATTTATTATTATATTCATTGCTTAATGCGTTTCGCGCGATATCAGAGACAGAGTGCGATGTAAAAAAGCAATAAGCAAATAGCAACTGTTGAGAGCCACGATAGCGTTTGCTTTATGATGTGTGTATTAAGCAAGGTGCTTAATTTTGCTATATGATATATTAACCACCACTAGTAGTGACGTTTTGTAAGTTCGGATACGTTCACGGAAAATGTGAAAAAATGTCTTTTGTATGCTTGAAGGGTGCGTTCGGAATAATTAAAATTAGCGTAACAATTCCTTTATCGCTTTGTAATGTAAAGTTTCTTGATTTTATTTCTTATTGTATTCACTGTCTTTAATGATGATGTTAGCTGGCGGGTGGTGCAGAGATGCAAACGTCCTACCAGTATTTCGTGTAGGTCTCTTTTTATTATACTAGTATATTTATTTAGTATTTATATCTGTTTTATTGTATTTATATATATTTGTAACCATGACAACATCTGATAACGAATCTTTTTTCTCTGCCAACGAATCTACTGCCTCTTCTGGTGATGATAGCTTTTGTTCTGTTACGGAAAACCTAGGTGAACTTTTACGTCAAAGATTCAGCCAAAATCTTGACCGACTGTTTAACGTCTGTCATATAAATGCTCAAAGCATTCCAAGCCATTACAATGAGTTGTATGAAACTTTCTCGAATAACAACGTCCATGCCGTCCTGATTTCTGAAACTTGGCTAAAACCTGAACTTTTATCCACCTCTTACTCTCTCCCAGGATTCGTTCTTTTGCGGAATGACCGAGTCGGCAGGAGAGGGGGTGGTGTAGCTATATACCTTCGTGCTGATCTTCCTTTTAAAGTTCTCTCTACTTCTTCCGGTAATACTTCGGCTGAGTTTCTTTTTCTAGAGGTTTGTGTCAAAGGAGCTAAAACCGTTCTTGGCGTTGTGTATTGTCCCCCCTCACTTGATTACTTCACTGAATTCGAATCGGTCCTAGAATCTTTAGGTTCGGAGTATGCACATCACATAGTCATGGGGGATTTCAACACCAATCTCCTTGCCCACAACTCCCATCGATC
This sequence comes from Oligia fasciuncula, assembly GCA_963082905.1. Lineage (NCBI taxonomy): Eukaryota > Metazoa > Arthropoda > Insecta > Lepidoptera > Noctuidae > Oligia > Oligia fasciuncula. The sequence continues at coordinate 16,375,203 of OY720390.1, forward strand.
CCGTAAACTCCTACACCTGGTCGAGTCAGCTAGTCTGCATGTGCTGCCTCTCCAACCAACTCATCATAACACTGCCGGTGATGATACTTGGCTCGACCTGATCCTCACCTCAAATCCTTCCCTAGTCTCACATGGTCAACTTGACGCTCCTGGTTTTTCCCATCACGACCTTATTTTCCTGTCTTATGCCCTTAAACCTCCTAAACCCAAACCTACGTTCCAGTACAGGCGTGCCTTTGCGCGGATGGATAGTGAAAAGCTTGCACAAGATGCTGCTAATATTGACTGGACACCCCTGGAGGAAGCCACTACAGTTGACGATAAAGTTACTTTTTTCAACAATGCTGTAGTTAAGCTGTACGACACCCACGCTCCTATCAGGAGAGTCAAGATAAAGCGCCCACCTGCGCCGTGGATGAATGTGGGAGTTCGGATGGCGATGCGACGAAGGGACCGCGCGTTTCGGAGGTTTAAAAAGGATCGGTCGGATGATAATTGGACCCTCTTCAAAACTGCTCGCAATCGTTGTAATCAGATGATACGCAACGCTAAACGTCGCCACATTCTTGATAACATCACTTCTGCTTCTCCTGCTGATATCTGGAAATTCCTTGGAACTCTAGGTATCGGCAAATCGCGGCATTCAGACCTTCCTAACACATTTGGCTTGGATGATCTAAATCGTCATTTCTCCACTGTTCCCACCCTTGATAATCCAACCAAATGTCAAACCCTTGTTTACCTTGCTGGTCTGACGCGACCCAATATTACCCCCTTTGTCTTCACCCCAGTCGACCCGGGAGAGATCAAAAAGATTATCCTTTCCATTAAATCCAAAGCCGTTGGTTGTGATGACATCAGTCGACACATGATCGTGATAGCGGTTGATCAGCTCCTTCCTGCTATTTCCCATATTGTTAACTTCTCCCTTTTCTCCGGTGTTTTCCCTTCCCTGTGGCGGAAAGCCCATGTTCGACCACTACCTAAAATCCCTAATCCCACTCTTCTCAGTCACTTTCGTCCAATTTCCATCCTTCCCTTTTTATCTAAAGTACTCGAGGCCTGTGTGCATAAACAATTCTCCAACTTCATTCACAAAAACTCCCTCATCAGTCCGTTCCAATCCGGGTTCAGGCCCGGGCACAGTACCGTTTCTGCTCTCCTTAAAGTGACTGACGATATAAGGCGAGGAATGGAAGACACTAAAGTTACGGTTTTAGTGTTGATCGATTTTTCAAATGCCTTCAATACCGTCAGTCACGAAGTCCTTTTATCCATCCTCTCCTATCGCATGGTCTCTCACGAGGTTCTGGAATGGTTTTCTTCCTATCTTCGGGGGCGTCAGCAATCAGTTCTTGCTGGTGACTCTAAGTCCAGCTGGTGTGATCTTGAAACTGGCGTCCCTCAAGGCGGCATTTTATCTCCACTTTTGTTCTCTATCTTTATAGATCTCATAACTTCTCTGCTTCAGTGTGCGTATCATCTTTACGCTGACGACTTACAGCTCTACTGTCAGGCAGGTGTTGACAGCTTATCCGATGCGGTCGAGGAGCTAAATCGGGATTTACGAGTTGTAAAAAACTGGTCTGATCGTTTTGGGGTGGCGGTTAACCCAACCAAGTGTCAGGCTATCATTGTAGGGAGCCCCCATAGCTTGAGGAGGCTGAATGGGTTAACGGTGCCACCGGTTACCTTTGATGGCACAGTGATTCCGTTTAGCTCTGACGTCAAGGATCTGGGTTTGCATGTTGACACTTGCCTTGACTGGCGTAAGCAGGTCGCGATTGTGAGCAGGAAGGTCACTGGAACGTTGCGGTCGCTCTATCGGTTGAAAAATGTTCTCCCATCACACATTAAGGCATTGCTTGTACAGTCCCTTATCTTCCCCATAATTGACTATGGCGATGTGTGCTACTATGACCTGAATGCAGATCTCCTCAATAAACTTGACCGACTTCTTAATAGCTGCATTCGATTCGTTTTCAATCTCCGCAAGTATGATCATGTATCCGCACATCGATCGCTTTTAAAGTGGTTACCTATCCGGCAGCGCAGAGCGTTGAGGGCTTTGACAACCCTATTTTCTATCCTTCACAAACCCACTTCTCCTTGTTATCTGACTTCTCTGTGTCAATATTTATGCTCTGCACACAGCAAGAATCTTCGGTCAGAGAATAATCGTCTTCTTCGTTGTCCTTCTCATCGCTCTGGTTTTATAAAGTCTTCTTTCTTTGTCCAGGCGGTTTTCCTTTGGAATGCGCTCCCTCAGAATATCAGGACGGTAACCAATCAGTTCACATTTAAAATGAAAGCTCGAGAACACATTCACAAGAAGTTGGCAGATTCGTCTCAAGATTAAGTTGTTGCAGGTTTTTTTTTTTTTTTTTGTATAACTCTCATAACTTTTTTATTTTATTATATTTTGTTGTATGTATGTATCTAAGTATTTATTCTTATATTCTAGTTATTTTCTAAGTTGTTTTCTGTATTTGCACCTACTGTGTATTGTCTCTGCATCACCCTAAGGTAGACTGGTAGAAAATGCCCAAGGCATTAAGTCCGCCTTTGTACAGTTTTTACTTGTGCATAAAGTTTAATAAATAAATAAATAAATAAATAAATAATAATTTGTAACTTTATACTGTGATTGGTTTTTTGATTTAGCGAGCTTTTGGTCTAGTGGTCGCCAGTGCTGCTGCTAAGCATGGGGTCCTGGGTTCGATTCCCGGGTCGGGCAAACTGTTATTGCTTTTTTCAATCTGGAATTTCTCAATAGCAGCCAGGAGTCTGGTTTCGTGCCCGGTTAGTGGCAATGGGCTCGCCCCCTATTACATGGGACTTAAACATAACTGGCGGAATGTGGGTGTACTATAGGGACACCTCTTTTTGTTTTTGTTTCCGGGGTGGAGTATCCTCATGGATGTCCTCCACCCTGGGGCGGGCGGAGGGTTTTTTTTTTTTTTCCGGGTGGGAAATCATCAAATGACCCCCTCACGCTCTGGGTGGAGCGGAAGGGAGTGTCAGACTCTTTCTGACTAAAACCCAACCGTATCCTTAGCCCTTTATGTTCCGGGCCAGCGCCCAGCGGTAACCCTTTCGGACAGTCCCGCAGACCCGGCAGGCGGAGGGGTCTGTTAGACTCTTACTGACTAAAAACCACCCCGGTATTCCATCTCACACCTACGCCGGGGATCGCGGGAACGTATATACGATCCTTCCGCATATAAGGATACCGTGATGTTATGATGTTTATGTAACTTTCATAAGTACTATGTTTTTTTTTTTACATTATTTTTATTGAGTACGGCGATGGTCCCCGCTTGGCTTGTCTAAGATTAAAACATGCTACATGTCTTCTTCAATAAATTTCTCGCCGTTTAAATAAAACAGTCAGCGTCAAAAATAAGCAAAAAAAAAACTTTGAAATCTTCGAACATTTTACACAAAAGGCAACCGCACTATTATTATTCAGATCAGCCCAAGTCCCCGATCTTTTTGCCTTCTCCTGTATCTATTCCTTTCGCCGAATTACTCGAAATGAGCCCCGCCTGTTCCCAGTTCACCTTTTTTTCTTCCAAAAAACTTTCAAGTCATTAGTCTCAGCGTACTTAAGTTGGTCTATTGTGGGTAAAAGGTCCACTGACATTCAAAGGCCTATTTAGAAAGGTAAATGCTTTCCGTCTGACGATACTGTTGGATATATTTTGGGATATATTTTTCTTTGTAGAAAATCAGTTGGGCCCAGTGGCCGCGACTTAAGAGTAGGTAGTGTGTTTGAACCCAAGCAAGCACTTTACTTGGTGTAAATTATTTCTTACCACTGCTGTCAAAACGGTGAAGGAAAACATCGTCAGGAAACCGGCATGTCCCAAAACCAAAAAGTCGAAGACATGTGACATCCGCCAACCCGCACTGGGCCCGCGTTATGGATTATGGCCCACTCCCTCTCACAGAGAAGAGGCCTGTGTCCCAGCAGAGGGAATATTACAGGCTGATCAAGCTATTTGTAGGTTAAGATTTTTTTTATTTTTTTATTACTAAATGTTCCCGCTCTTGACCCCGATCACGCCTGATGGTCTGAATGACGTCGGTATTCTAGAAATCTAGATATTGGCTGGTCGGTAAATTGAAAAACTTACTGATGTAATGGGACAAACTCAAAACTCAAAGCACTTATTTTAATTAAACCATTAACAGGCACTTTTGAACTGTCAAGAAGTCGGTCAGTCAGAAAATATGAAGCTAGTTGCTCATTCCAAAGCGTAGGTACCTACCTTTTTTTTTTTTTTTTTGTTGTCGGGGGGAAACCTTCAAAAGGCACCCAGACCTCCGGGGATCAGTTCGGGAATGTGGGATTTTTGGTACCTACCTATGGAGAAATTGGTACCTATGGACAAATAACTTCCTCCTTAGACGGCAGGCTGAACACTACCATTGGAAACCGATTTTAATGTCAATGAAAGATGAAAATAATTAATGTGAATAATATTATTATTTGTATTACCCTCGTTCGGTCCTTTCAACCATTTTGTTGAATTCAAACTAGTTGGAATTCAACACTAATAAAATAATTCAAGCACAAAGTGGCTTATGAAAGCCAGGTGGAATAATGGTCCGGCTATCAATGCCTATACATTGGACAGAGACATACTGCATCCTCTATGAGTCTATGCTCATAGAGGATGCATCATGCCTTTGTCTGTAGTATTTGTACTATTGTATGCACAAAGCGTGTCTAGGCATTCGGTACGTGACTTGCTGCTAATCCTTGTAAGCTCGCGTTTGTCGGTATAATCCCTGGCATTATCGTAATCAGAATGTTAGGATAAAACACTACGACTGCTATATGCATAAATAGCTTATTTATTCACTTTGTATCGTAAAGCTGAGTGAACCAATTAGACTGAACTAGAGCTGTAGCTGTCTTTTGTTATTCGTTTGCCTATGAGCTATGTGCCTTATGTTTTGTGAGTGATTAATAGTGAGTTTTGTTTTCCAAATCCTATGTGATTAACCTACTTTTAAGAACAAGAGTGGTGGCCTAGTGGTACCTGCCGCGACTTACGAGTTGTAGGTTTCGAACGCAAGCAGGCACTTTGTGTAAATTATTTCATAACCACTGCTCTCAAAACAGTGAAGGAAAACATCGTGAGGAAACCGGCATATCCTAGAACCAAAAATTCGAAGATATGTGACATCTACGAACCCGCCCTGGGCCCGTGAGGTGGATTACAGCTCACTTTCTCTCACCGAGAGGAGACCTGTTTCCCAACAAATGGGAACATTATAGGCTGGTTATGTAACCTACTTTACAATTGTAATACCTGTCAGTAAACAACGATTTAAACAGTAGCAAGATAGCCTTTGCTTTAAACTAGGTTACATCAATCCCCCTTCCTACCTTTCATTGAAACCCGTTCAACCGTTTAGGCGCTGCTGTATGTAAATGAGCTCAGTAGTTTCGGAGATAAGGGTGGGAAATGGTAAATGCTCATCTATTACCTAACGTAACTTTAAAAATATTGATTTTAAAATTATTTAAAAAATACAGATATTCTCAGAATAAGTCTTCTATTTGTTAAGGGCGCACCGAGCTTCTAGCGCTAATCGATTTTAGGTATTCTATGCGCTCAGTGTATGTGTGCGTGAGGCACACCGGCAAGAGATCGAACGGCTAGATAGATAAGAGCACTGCGCCAATCGCGCGCCGCGCGCGTCGAGCCGTGCGCCGCGCGCCGATCTACTAGCGAGGTGCTACCAATATTTACAAAATAACGATTTGAAATACTTTTATTGGAAATATTCACGTTATGAAAACTTTTTCAGATTTTACACAATGTTTAATTTATAATTTATCGTCGTTAGGTAGGTATCTATAATCAATGAAAAATTAACCAATATTAGGTATAATTTACTTAGTCGAATTATTAACTATTACAATTAATTACCTTTTATGATAATATTCAAAGTACAATAGAAACTTAAAAGTGATCTCAATAACGTAAAATAACATAACGGCTAAATAAGTAGGGTAAAAGTCCCAGTAGTCGACCCTTTATTTTCAATTTCAAATTATTTATTCTTCAAAGTAGATTCAATAAAAAAAAATGGTTGCCTGTAAAGTCGGTTTTACGGGCGAAGATTTTACGTGACAACGACCGATCATCCGATCATAGTTGAGTGGGAGAGAGACGCAAGGCATTCGGCGGGCCTCTCTCTCGTTCGGTGACTCATCGTAACGTTACCGAGCGTTACACTTTTTCATAAGTGACTCCCAGTCGCAACCTAATTTAAGACGTTGTCACGTCAATACTTTTGTTACTACGTAGTAAATGATAAATGATTTATTTTCTGTAAGTAGGTTTGTACAAACACTTTTACACGTCAATCATATTTTTTTTTAAACTAGTTAAGGTCGGCGTTTCCTATCTGACTATTCTGAGAAGAAAGGCCGAAACAAACTCAGAAGTCACAGTCTCTTTTAAAGTCCAGACAAAATCTTGGTCAGATCGTGTGAAGACCATGTAAATTGGTGTCTGAAATGGTCTTTTGAGGAAAGAACCACACAGATTGAGCGGACCTGTCCAATCAGTGCACGCATTTGTCAAAAATCGTGCAGCTCAACTCAGAACTTGAGGAGCTCAACGATTCGGCGAACAATACAAAGACAGGACATTTGGATAGGCCGCATAAACTACTCAAACTGCCAGATCATGATTAAAACTAAGAGTGAAAAAAGAAATGACCCACATAGTCCTCACATTCACAATAATTAAATAAAAAATTAAAACCGGGCACACTGAGTTTCTAGCGCTGATCGATTTTAGGCATTCTATGCGCTCTGTGTATGTGTGCGTGAGGCACACCGGCAAGAAAGCGAACGGCTAGACAGATAAGAGAACTGCGCCAATCGCGCGGCGCGCGCTTCGAGCCGTGCGCCGATCGACTCGCGAGATGCTAGTGCTACCAATATTTACAAAATAAAAAAACACGATTTGAAATACTTTTATTGGAAATATTCACGATATGAAAGCTTTTTTCAGATTTTACACAATTTTAAAAATTTATAATTTACCGTCGCCGTCGTTAGATAGGTCCTGTATCTACGATCAATGAAAAATGGATATTACTTATTAGGTTTATTTTACTTAGTCAATTATTTACCTTTTATGATAATATTCTAAGTACAATAGAAAATTAAAAATGATCTCAATAACGTAAAATAACATATCGGCTAAATAAGTAGGGTAAAAGTCCCAGTAGTCGACCCTTAATTTTCAATTTCAAATTATTTATTCTTCAAAGTAGATTCAATAAAATCATTTTGTTAGTACCTAGTAAGTTTTTGCAAGCAGATTCTATTGAATTTCTGATAATGAAGTTACATTGTAAGTATTTTGTTCGATAAGGCAAGACGTCACATAGCCACACAAAATATGCATTCCCTATGAAAATATAATGTGAGAGCGTCGACTTCTGGATAACATGTTTCAGGAAGAAAGTAGCCAGCAAAATTGTTATTTACGATAAGATCGGTTAGTATACCGGATAATTTTTTTACCGGTTCCAAATTTATACAGGCTGTCCTATGATTATGAACAACTTTCACTATAGGACCATCTCTGAAATCACGAAAAAAAAACTGGTGTTTAAAACAGAAGTTCAATGCCTACTTGACCAAAATCAAAGTTAAAGCATTTATTTCAAATGGGCACATAAACGGCACTTTTGAACGTCAAAATTTACATTAAAAAAATAGAATTGATTCTAGTCGCCAGTTCCAAAATGTATGAAACAGCTTTTTTTTTTCGTGATTTCTGAGTTGGTCCCATAGTGAACTGCAACTGTTCTAATAATTACATAAAATCTACAACTCTATTTCCACTTATTCTGATCTCTTCAAATTTTTCTTCAGGTTCTATTGTATAATAATCTTCTTCTGAATCTGAATCAGCTGACGAATGATGTGTAGGAAACAAAACGGTGAAGGAAACCGGCATGTCCTAGAACCAAAAATTTGTAGACATGTGACATCTACCAACCCGCACTGGGCCCTCGTGGTGGATTACGGCCCACTCCCTGTCACCGAGAGGAGGCCTGTGTCCGAGCTATGGGAACATTATAGGCTGATTATGCTTATGCTTATGCCTGTTAGGAGCGGGCTGCTAAAGCTGCCAGCGAGGTGTAATGAATAATATTCATGGGTAGCTACCCACCCTTTATTCATGGGTACACCCTGTGAAAAGTAGAGTAGTGATAAAAAATTGTCCAGTATAATAATCAATATCGGACTTATAGACAGACGTGACAGGATTTTTCATAACGATCATGGATACGGTTAGATTTACTTTTATGGTTTGTATAGTAGTCCCCTAATGTGAATGATGTCGGTCTGCCTGCTCTCAGTGGTTGCAAATTCGAGTACCGACCACTGAGAACCGGCAGACCAACTCGTTTCACCTGTGGAGACACCATACTTCGAATAGGTACTAAAACTGACCATTTCTCTTATTGTTTTTTTTTCGCAACAATGCAGAACTGCAACCACTGTGACTTGCGTGCATCATAGCTCTGAAATGCATCCACTGAGAGCCGGCAGACCAACTTGTTTCATCTGCGGAGACGCCATACTTTGAATTGAATATGTACCAAAACTAACCATTTCTCTGATCGTTTTTTTTTTCGCAACAATGAAGCCTCCTGTGAGCGCTATAACTCGAAGTTGCAACCACTGAAAGCAGGCAGACCGACATCATTCACATTAGGGGACTACTCTACAAACCATAAAAGGGAATCTAACCGTATCCATGATCGTTATGAAAAATCCCGTCACCTCTTAGACTATTACTTCATGGTAATATTTTCTCTATGTGAGTAAGTCATATCACCGTCTATTTCTCCTTCCACTGAAAGACAGAATTGTGTTCCGGTGTAATTGGCATCCTGTAATAGAACAGAATATTTGATTTAATTATAATTAGTTTATTTATCAACAAAACTGTTTTTGGATGAAATTTTTAGGACTTATTTCATTAAAATAATTAGTTTTTGAACTTACAAGTCCAGAGTTTGATAAATTTTGAACTCGGTGTCATCCATGAAATTTACCCTGGAAATTGAAAGTTATAAAGATAATGCGGTACTTAATTTATAAATACTTAATTTATTATAATGTTTTCTTAGACACATCCTATTATTTTTACGCTTACCTCACCAGTTCTTCAGATGTCTCTTTGTTTTGTAGTGAAGTGCCAACAACTGGTACATTTACCCTATAAAACAGAAAAAGATAAAGAATTTTCCAGTGTACCAATGTAGTTTCTATCTGCACTTGTCTTTCTCTCTCGTCATCAGATGATTCAAATTTATTTTGCAGTGAAATGTCAACAACTGGTACATTTACACTATAAATAGAAAAAAATATACAGAGAATGATTAAAATCATAGTAGATTTAATTTAGTGATTTTTACCCACCTTTCGTATGTAATCTGTATTGCAGAAATATCGTAAATACTCGTAGATATAATACACACACAGGTACAGGTAATACATTCTACAAATAAATTAAAAAAATAATATTAAAAATAAATAAAAAAACTTCAGAATAGCGACTCATAAAAAAGGTCACTCCATTTTTAATCATTCTAATTAATTAATTTTTTATATATAAATCGCTGCGCAGGCTAGCGCGCGCGCCCGCGTGCCGCGCGCACGGCGGCTGTGCTGAGAATGCAATCACTATACGTGGTTGAAAGGATATCGGTACTTTTCTAAACACCCTATATAAGGCGAGATTAATTATACAGCCAAATTCATACTAGGGGCTTGGTAAGTGATAGACGAGTATCACGGATCGACAACATCACAACATATTATGCAAATGCTAAATAAAATGTTGACCTATTTGTATTTGTGTATTTGACTAAGGGCTGGGATTGCGTTTGAACCACACGAAAAAATAAATTTACGAAATTCACAAAGGCGGTCATCGACCCTTGATACTGAGCACTTACAGAGTCATCAGTATGAATTTGGCTGCATGAATTAATGTCAACAGATACTAGAAAGTAGGTAGGTACTGTACTGAGTATACTTACGAAGCAACAGGAGTATTCTTTTTGTCTTCAACATTCTCAGCAAAGATAAATTAAATTGTTTTCAAAATACCCCATTAAAAAAATAACACCACCTAGTAAGGCAATTAGCTCAGATTATAGTTTATTCTATAATCTGACGCAATTAGTAAATAAGTAGGTAAATATACGAATTTTACTTACTTCATTTTTTCATGCAAGCGAAGGGGCACGGGCAAGGGGGCAAGAAAAGGGGTTGGCGAAAAACCAATGCTAAACGCATTGGTTTTTCGCCAACCCCTTCTCTCCCTTGATTTCTTTACTTTGTTCCCCATTTCAAATACGCTACAGTGAATTTTCATACAATATTCTTCGTTACATTATTAAATCCGTGCGTAAGCGCAAGCGACACAAGCTCCCCGTCCGATGGCCGAAGCAGGACTAAAGCGGATAGGAGGGCGGCGCGGTAGCTCAGGGTATGCTGGGCGAAACTCACGCGACTTTAGGTATTTCCTTCTTATTGTTAAACAAATACACATTTTGAAAATGTAAAGTATATACGTTGTATAAAACATGTAGTTTTGTTATTATTCAAAAACTGATGACCTTCCGCGAAGTATTCACGCCGTACTAAGCGTTTGTTTTATTTTTTAGAGATAACTTTGTGAATTTATTCTATCGAGCCAACTTTATCAAATCGTGTTTCCATCGTGTATACTGGCTAGTATATATGCCCAATAATACTAATTTATTTCCTTAGATTTTTATTTAATTGTTTACTACTTCAAACAACCGTTAGAAAAACGTGTTTTTGTGTATAAAAAGCTCGGTGCCCCGTTAAGTGTAACATGGTACAGTTAGCAAAACTTTTTCTAAGTTTTCTAATTTGCCCCCCAAAAGTGACCCCCATTATTCAAAATTCATTTATTTACGTTGAACGTCCGTGTTTGAGTTTTTCATTCATATTTGTACCAAATTTCAACTTAACCGGTCCAGTAGATTCAAAGCTATTTGGCTGTGGCAGACGGACAGACAGACAACCACACGAGTAATTCCGTTATGGATTCCGTTTTTTCATTAGGACGTACGGAACCGTAAATATACACTTTTAAGTCTATTATGCCATTAATCGTTACTTTTATGTGACAAAAATCCATAGTAACAAACTGTCATATTTGGATAAAAGGAAAGATTTCTTTAACGCCTCACCCAGTAAAACAACATAAACATAAAAAGGGATCGTGTAAACGTTCGAGAAGCCATCAAAATGTCATCAGCCCTTTGTTTATGTTTATCCAAACATTTGAATATAATGGCCGTAAATAAAAGGCGGGAGTGTGATTGAGAAAACTTCTCACAAGTTCCTCAATTGATCGCTCTTTGGGGAAAATTCCCAGATATTTTTATATTCAGTTAGTAGCAACTCAAGTTTACAAGTAAAAGAAATAAAACGGTGATAGAGCAACTTATTATTTGTACAAAAGTTTCTTTGTGAATTTCTTTCCGCTATGATATTTAGTAAATGATTTGTTGGTACCGTGTTTAGAATATGATTTGCTATTGTTTTGCTGTTTTTCTTGATAGTGTACGATGTTGCAGTAGTTGGGCAATATAATTAGCCATTTCTTTTTCTTTTCTATTTATTGATTGGTTTTGTAGGTATGTGACATGTTTCCCGTTAGTTTAAGGGTGTTTTTTTTGTATGTTACATGAGACTGTTAGACTAGATTTTTCTTTTTTTTTTGCGTTAAGTATGGACATGCTCTTGACCACGATATCGCCTGATGGAAACCGATGGTTGCGGTCTATGATGGAACGAGCGTGCCTAGAAGATGTCTGTTGACTCTGTAATAGGTTTGAAGGTATTGTACGGGTCACGGATATCTATGGTACGGGTTTTAGGTAGAAAGGGATACAGATGCTGGCAGAGACACATACTTCATATTCACATATAATTATATTATGTATACAAGACCTTGTAAAACATTTAAAAAGAGTAACGGTGAAGTTTCTTGCCCATTCTTCTCCATACGAAAACTACCTTTTGGAATGGGCGACTAAAATCATTTCTATTTAGTTTTTTTTGACGTTCAAAAGTGCCTTTAATGTGCCTATTCTATTTGAAATAAATGATTTGACTTTGACTTTGAGAGAGTTCAACACTCCGGTCGTTTTTTATAACACATAAAATAATTTATACACGTAAACCTTCCGGAAGAAATTCTCTAAGTGATTGTGAAAAGCGAAAGTTGCGTAGTTCAGGAAAACAACGCTGTCACACAGACAGACATGAATACACGGATATCGATCTATGCATGAATAGCTACTTTATTCTATATTATGTATATCAGTCTTAGAACTGTGAAATGAATTTGAAGGTTATCTTGCAATTATAGCTGTTTAAAGTCGGAATTTGAAAAGAAAACAATACAGGAAAAAAAACTTCGAAGTTTATATGATTATAGTTTTTTCAACATAACTTAAAACCCAATCGCCTATCGTATTTCGATTTTTAGCATACTAGATACCTGACATACGAGACAGTATATGGCATAGATATACCAATATATTTTTTTATCAAAATTGGATGGCTTATAGTGTTCCTAAAAATCTAAACAAAATCCTTTGTGACGTTTTGATAAAGTTTTATCTCGTTAGATATTGTCGTTACAATAGCACGATATAACTACCTTTGTTATGAACCTGTCACATATTTCTATGAGCGTTCTTCTACGTATACGTACAGTCCAATTTTATGTTTCACAGTTTTTTTTCTCCTGTACCTTAGTATCGATACCTTAGATGTAGGTCACACGGCTGCCAAGCTAAAATGGAACTGGGCTGGTCACATCTGTCGCATGCCGGAGGAGCTATGGGCTAAAGTAATTTCACAATGGGTCCCAAACAGCAGCAAACGACAACGTGGCAGGCTCAGAATGAGGTGGTGGGACGAGCTCGACTCTTTCCAGAAGAATTGGAGTTTAACAGCACTGGACAGGGATAAGTGGAAGGAGGGAAGGGAGGCCTTTGCCTTGCAGTGAGACAGAAATGGCTGATAATAATAATAACCTTAGTATCAGTTTTTACAGGCAATTTGCTGGAAAAAAACATAACTTCGAACATCTCCGAACATCTTCGAATATCGGATTTTGGATAACTCCACCGTGGACTGTGTAACTACGGTATCTTCTACGTAATTATGCCCAATCGCTGTTCGAAGTTATGGTTTTTTCAGCAAATAGGCTGTAGTGGTGTGGTACAGCCTATTTGCTGAAAAAAAAAACCATAACTTAAGTTACTACTCGTAGATACCGTAGATAAACAAAAATGATAATATCTTAAACATGCCATACAGCACGTTAAGTCCGGCTATATGTAGTTTGTAGATCTTTGACAGTCGTTCCGCAGTCAGAAACCCAAAAGTCTGCCAACCAGTCTTACCATGACATATCGTGTTACCCAGTAACTGTGTTGTTTAGGTCAGATACGCAGTCACTCCATTTAAAATACTGGTATTCAGCTGCATTCATTTAGACTGGAAACCGACCCCAACATAGTTAGGAAAAAGACTAGACAGATTGAACTCACTATTTGAATACTTTGAATAACAGCAATGTGAAGCCATTTAATTGATAATATTATTTCAGTGATTAGTTTTCAATCAAAACAACTCCAATTAAACGGGATAATGACCGCATTTATGTTAATAACTATGATCTCATTATAATTAGATCATTTTGCAGTGAATGTGCATTTGCATAAATCGGTGTTATTACATACAAACTAAATGTTTTGTAATTTGTTAATCCATACTAATATTATAAATGCGAAAGTGTCTGTCTGTCTGTTACGTCTTTACGCTTAAACCGCTGAACCGATTTAAATAAAATTTGGTATAGAGATAGTTTGAGTTTCGGGAAAGGATAGTTTTTATCCCGATATTCCCATGGGATCGAAACTTACGCGGGTGAAATCGCGGGGCGCTGCCAGTTTTCTATATTTCAATTTGAATAGCTTTTTGGCTTTTAAATTAATGTTTGTGGAGCAATTCGTTTATGTATCTACCATTGATAATAATACCATTAATTAACAAATTTACGTGGTTACATTTAAACGCACTTAGAACTTCAGTTTAAGTTCCCTTAGATTGCAAAAATTGTCTTAGCATGAATGGCTGTAGTTTCAACAGTAGGTACTGCAGTACTTTTACGTTTACTCTGTAATATTATATACAGTAAAGATGAGGACTACTGCTAAGTGTTGTCTGTTGCGAATAAGTACACGATTGCATAAAATTTTCTCGAAACAAAGAAATCTCAAGGTTACCTCTGGTCATAGCACACGTATCAAACCGGAAAGGGATCGGCACCGTATCAACTCGAGCCGTTCTGTAGGTATTCTTAGTATGAAACTCCCTACTGCAACGCACACTAATCGGAATCGTAACATAATCGCCTCGCCTCGGAACAAGCTGACGAATCGCGGTGCGGTGCGTTACGGCTCGTCGTCCTCGCGCTTACGTCTCTCCGTACCCGAGCTTACGTCTCTTTGTCCACCCTTGCCCCTCTCACCCCTCTGGCCTACCTGCTGCACCGTCCCTTGCCGTGCAGTGCCGATCCCTTTACGATTTGATACGTGTGCTATATGACCTTAAGCCGTAAAATAAATAGAAAATAATTCTATAAGAAATTTCAAATTAGGTCATGAAACTTTGCAGGCTAATTTAACTATGCATTAAGCAGGTGTCATAGGTTTTTTTTATTTTTAAACGTTACATATAACGTAAAAGAATTAGATCGGAAATATCAAGCTTTATAACCTTGAACAGATTTTTTTTCTGAAAGTCATTTGATAATTTTGCTATACCGGATATTTCAATACCGGTATTGAAAAAGTGCGAGTCGGACTCGCACACGAAGGGTTCCGTAGGTACCACAAGGCAAAAAAACGGCGAAAAAACACGTTTGTTGTATATAAATTGTTGTTTGTTGCCCCCTTAAATATTTATTTTATTTTGTTTTTAGTACCTATTTGTTGTTATAGCGGCAACAGAAATACATCATCTGACTATCTAGCTATCACGGTTCATGAGATAGAGCCTGGTGACAGCCAGAGATGGACAGTGGAGTCTTTAATAGGGTCCCGTTTTTATCCTTTGGGTACGGAACCCTAAAAACGTCCTTGATGAAGGATTTATTTCATGACGTGGTGCGTAATCCAAATAGTATACGTTACGTTACGATAAAATTTTATGTTACGTTTCTTCAACCGTGTTTGTAAAGCCTCGTATTTATGGTAAACATTTGTTTAGCAACATGGTTGCATAAACATGTTGCCGAGTTGCTGTCAACATATTGCGGGCAACACTTGTGTTGCGAAGTTGATCACGCCATGTTGCAGAGTAGACGCCCGGCGAAAACATCAGTTTATCCACAAATGTTGACGTGTGTTGACGTGTTTGCAACTGTTTTTAAATATGGCAGCAGTGTGAGATACATTAAATTCAAAGAACACAACAACACTACTACCGCGGGCAACATTTTGACGCAGACTGGTGTGTGGACAAGATATATTGATATAAACTTTGTTTCCAGCAACTTTGTCGTTACTCATCAACAATGTTAATCAACTGTTGCTCAACAAAAGTTTACCGTGAATACGGGGCTTAAGCTATCCTATCCTTCCTATCCTACTAATATTATAAACGCGAATGTTTGTGAGAATGGATGGATAGATGTTTACTCTTTCACGCAAAAACGACTGCACGGATTTGGATGAAATTTGGCACACAGGTAGCTTATTACAACCAGGATTAACACAGGATAGCTTTATCCCAATAGAATAGAATAGAATAGAAAAAATTTATTTCAGACCGGAGTCCATAGGGTTAGTAACAATTTTAACTTAAGTTCTAGTGTTAGTAGGTTACAGACACATAAAAATATACAATTAAATTTCGGCATGGAGCCGCATCCATCTCCGCAACATCGGGGAATCCCACCGATCTACGAATACACTGAGAATACTGTTGGTGCCGCCGCGAACACGAGACATCAGGGATGCACATCTTTTCCTAATAATAGCGGCAAAACCATCAATATTACTATCTGCAAACATCCCCGACGCACTACATCGCCACGGCAGCCGCAGCAGTACTCTCAGTGCATTATTATATTGAACGCGTAGGTCGCTGTATGCCCTCTGAGTGAAGTTGACCCACAGGCTGCACGTGTAGAAAGATTAAATAAATATTCCCCAATATTCCCATGGGATCGAAACTTATGCGGGTGAAACCGCGGGGCGCTGCTAGTAGGATCATAAAACTTGCTTACGAAGACACTTGTTCGAACTGCGGCAAAAAGAAAAAACCGGTCAAGTACGAGTCGAACTCGCGCACCGAAGATTCCGTACTTTGTAGGTATGTAAATAGTTTATCACGGGTTTTTTTTTTTTAATTTACCTACTTTACGGTTTTCGGATTTTTTCCTTTACTTATGCTACATGATCTTGCTTCTTGCCAAATTACATGATTCTAGGCTAACGGGAAGTACCCTATAAATTTAAGAGTGTCGAAATATACGTTTTTTGCGGCATAAACGGCCGTATCTGTTTTTACGTTAGCTTAGGTGTTTGATTTTTCGCAGCTTCAAGGGATTGTAGATCTGAGTACTTATATGGTTTTAATTTCAACTCGATACCTCCACGCGTTTCCGAGATAAAGGATCTTGACAGACAGATGGACGGACGGACGGACAACAAAGTGATCCTATAAGGGTTCCTTTTTTTCCTTTTGAGGTACGGAACCCTAAAAATGGAACTGAAAGGCTAATAAAGTCCAGGGAAGGGCAAAAAAACAAAAAGCCGTCTCCCTCTGTGCCCCACCGCCAGAACCCCCGGACACTCAGGCAAAGTGATCGATCGTGTTTTTTTAATTTGCTTGTAGTTTCATTTTTGAAAACGAAAAGTAATATATATAACTAAAGTTTTGTAAATGATCGAAATGGTTGTTTTAATCCCCATTTATAATTATTAAAAGCCTGTGATGACGCTGCGCTGCGCGTGCGCTTTCAACTTTTCTCTATATAAAACTGCTAAGGACCAATTCCCCATAGTTTTAGATTGAATCTCCATAGTTTTCCGAAAATCTCTTATCAAAGTTAGTAAGACCGATACCGGGGACTTACCCCATTTTGGTATAACGCGAAGATTTATGCTTTTGTGTAAATAAAAGTTTTGAATTGGTATACTTAACTAAACACTCGCCTGTTGTGATTGTTATTTAATTTACAGTCTGTCAAATCAATCAATCAATCATGAAATTGGTAAACCTTAGCACACAATTCCACTTTAAATAAAAACAAAACAAAAAACAGTCCGTTTTTAATTCAATACATTTTATACATATGTTTTGATGGATGAAAGAATAATAACATGATTGATTGCGGTATTCATATATTTGTGCTCATACTTATTTTCAATGCCCTTTAGACGTCCTTGGGAATAATAGCTCCCATTATATATTCATAGGCGGCCAGATAATGATATTTCGTCACGAGATGGGAAAGGAGATGTTAGGATGAATAATTTAAATAATTCGAATATTATTTTGGTGCAAAATGCTTGGTCTTTTGAGGCGGAAAGTTGGCTCATATAAATTGGAGACTGAGTCGGTTTTTGGGCCATGCTTGGGGGAGGCCTATGTCTAGAAGTGATCGTCTTTCGGCTGTAATGATTACCATGAAGTCAGTATTTTAGACTTATAACTGATGAGCTATGAAGATATTGTACCTAAAAGTCTTTTAATGTAGAATTTCAGGTACGTAAGGTAAGTTTAGATAAAGACGTAGTCTCATTAGACTACGTCTATTTGTATAACTATTTATATTTATTAATACATTACAAATTAATTAAGCAGGCAGGCAGGTTAAGTCCGCCTTTGTACCTTTTTGTGCGAAAAGTTTAAATAAATAAATAACAGGTAGGTAGGTATACAAATACACGTTCACTCAATAAACTACGTATATTTGTAAACCTATTAATAATATAGATATTTCCATTTTGAAGATCTGTATTAATAAAAGAATAGAAATAACCACAAATTAGAAACCACTATTAGTTTTATTATTCTACTGGGCACTCCTGTAACTAAACATAGAAAGACGATCAACTAAAATGACGATTAAAATAAATTAAAGTTTATCAGGTTTACCAATGTATCCTGTCTTTGATACTGGGTAGGTATACCACACATTGACTCACGCTTTCTTGACATGTGGATAGGCAGAAACTACAATTCTGAAGTTTCTGCCTATCCTCATGTCAAGAAAGCGTGAGTTAATGTGCATTCAGTGGCATTCGCCACTGCTACCAGTGGCGAAGGTTCCATACAACTCGATTCCCACCGGCTTCCCTTTGAAAAATGGCACAGTCAATATTCTATAGACAAATAATATAATCATATTAAAGACTAGCTTCTGCCCGCGACTTCGTACGCGGATCCTGTTGCTTATGCCAGCGACAACGGGGTCGTCAAAATCGAAGATCTGAAACGTCTGATGTCGAATTCTAAGAACCAGGGGACTGGATAACAACGGGATGCGCGAGACGATTCGAGACGTCATTTTCAGGCAATAATGAACCAATAGGGTGGTAAACTTGGCCTTGCACTTTGAATGTTGGCATAAATGGGCCTTCTGAAATCTGTTTCGCAACAAAAGATGTCATTTGAAAGGCATTATTGTACGAACGTATATTGTCCAAGAAATGTTTTGACTGTGATGGTCACCGATTAGCAGTGATCTTAATATTTCTGGAGGATTTTGTAATATTTCAATATGTACTTTCCCACCTGAGCAACACATACCGTTTGTTTCTTTTTGCTATTTAACAGCTTCACAAAAAGTACAATTTTCAACCATACCTCCGATGGCGGAATATGTGGCGTAGTCAATCATAGGAGTATACGTAAATGCACTCCGTTCCTTATCAACCCAAGGAAGGTCGCCATGCCCTACGGCTATATCTTGAGACACATCCGATTCTTCAGATGATATCGACATTCTGTTCAGAGAATGTCGAAGTCGATCAGAATTCAAACGTTCGTTGCGCTCTTCTTAATCTGTCTCTTCATGCCGTACTCCAGCAATTCTTTCTTTCTCACTTTCTGATTATGAATATTTTGTTGTGTGCGTGTTCGGAACAATGTATGATAATCTCACCGTATCAGCGGTCAGTCGCGCATCATATTCTGTGGTCTCTAGAGACCTGGATGTAGATGCGTAAATACGCTGAGAACGCAGGCGTGCTTCGCGATCCGAAGAGGTTTCCACGGAGCGAGTTGCAGCCTGATGTTCTCAAACAGCATCAAGTCTCTCCTGACGCTCTTCGGTAGATTCTTGGGATCTTATGATCCTCAATCTTTTAGCTCCTTTGGAACTTTGGGAAAGATTTGACCTCTTTCTAGGCATGGTTATAGTTTTATTATGAAGATACCTGATCAATTAAAATCTAAGTGACTGCTCCCCTACCAAGGGTGCCCAGCCACGGGATCGTCTGGCGTCCATGTGCTGGTTTGGTCCCTGGGGTGGTCACGGCGTGCTATGTGTTCTGGTGCGCCGGTGATGGGGAGTACTCCCCAGCGGAGGGTCCGGTGACGGACAGCCGCGGCGGGTTCACGGATGAGTGCTAACGCGTGCCCATGTTCCCGCCGTAAGCGGCAGAGGAGGACACAGTGGAGTTTTAGTGGGTTAGAGTCCCACATAACTGCACTATCTCCCCGTGGTAGTGCAGAATGCATGAGAATTTCTTCGCGTTAAAAAAAATAAATGGGAGTTTTGGCCAGTAGAGTCAAATTTTCAATGATATACCATCGTCATCGAAAATCAGTCCTAAACTGTTACCGCCTTCACCGCGTGGAGGTGAAATTAGTGATAGCTTTGATTTCCACATCAGATGTTTCTGATCTTCGATTTTTATAAGTCAACAGGAAATGCCCATCAGACCGAATAACTTTTACTAAGACGTCATTCCTATATGTGTTATGGTGTAGCTGGGCTCTTGGAGTTCCCCATCAGGTGTTCCAGATCTTCAAATTTATTCTCTCAGCAGAAAATCCTCATCACGTGGAACAATTTTTGCTATGGTACCATTTTTGTATCTCTTATAGTTAAGCTGGTCTGTTTCGGTTCTGCATCAGGTGTTCAAGTTTCCAAGATAAATTATAGCCTGAATGTTGTCCAACCATATAATAACTATACAATAAAAAAAAAAACATTCAAATCCGTCCAGTAGTTCCGAAGATCGGACGCGCAGGCCCGAGGCGTGTACGTACTCTGATAGAATACCTTAACAAATGTTCGCCGTGATTCTTTAAATTGACATAACTTTTTTATTTATGAACCGATTGACATGAAATAAACACTAAATGTTAAGTGAAGCCTACTACAATATATTAGTGAAAACCGCATCTAAATCGAATAAGCCGTTTCTGATATTAGCGTGCACAAACAAACAGACAAACCGACAAACAGACAAAAAAAAAAATATTACAATTTCGGGTTCGGCATCGATATAATAACAACCCCTGCTACTTTTTTTTATATATTTCCATTGTACAGACACCACTTTTCTACAAATTTATTATATGATATATATATATGTATATATATATATAGAATAGAAGAAGATATCTACTCCGGCTTACCTCTTACAAAAAATTACCCTTCATTACTGCTTGCTACCAAAGTCAAAGTCAAATCATTTATTTCAAAAGGCACTTCTGAACGTCAAAAATTACAACTAAATAGAATTGATTCTAGTCGCCCATTCCAAAAGGAGGAGTTTTCGTATGGAGAAGAATGGGCAAGAAACTCCACCGTTACTCTTTCAAAATGTTTTACAAGGTCTTGTATACATAATATCATATGTGAAGGCGATGCGATGCACCTATAATAAAATTAGTCTACACAAAAGGTAAAAATAATTAAACCCATTCCACACATTACATACTCCTTTTGCTTCGTTTACTTTGATATAATTATGTAGTCATACACGCAAGCCCGTTGCGGGTACTACGCACCTGCCCTTTCTGAAGACCTAGTATATGTACGTGTTTAAAACCTAAATAGTGCTAAAATACAATAAGTATTTTCTTCCACAAGTACACGCGTTTCATAGCTGCATTAGCCAAGTTATATGGGGCTTTACCGCCATACTTTTCGGTCCTTACATAAAAATGTCTATCAGATAAGTTATTGGGCTCGCGGATAACGTGACGTAGTTCTATACACGTTCCAGTTTAGAGATTTTACGACTTTGCCACTGGTAAGATGAGTTGAGAAGGGTCATTTTGTACTATGGAGCCATGAGGAACAGGGTGTAAAGTTAACTCATTCTCTATAGAAAAGGGAGGATCTTCCGACCATACGGGTGTTGTGGCTGATGAGCTACTGCCCAACGATTGAAATTAATTTTCACCTCACAAGTCAACCTAGGAGGTTGTCGTCTGCTTAGTCTGTCTTGACCTAACGATTGATGTTGAGACGTTTTATATATTTACGCTAGTCGCGCGGTAAACTCTGCTTTCGCGATGTAGGATTTTTCGTGAGGTCAGTATGATGCGAAGTTCGCATGTGGCGAAGTAGATGTCGCCACAGTACAATCCAAGATACTCATTATGGTAATAATGTCACAGTTTACTCTACATTCTTCTTACAGTGCGAGGGGTTAAGTGAGAAAAATTAATGATGGTGTGCGGATGAATATTTAGGCGTATTTCACGACGGCGAAATAATTTAGACTCATCATGTTTTTATTTTAAAAGGTCTGTTATTTTTTCGAGTTACCAATTTGCGTATATTTTGTGATCGCAGTATCCAAGCAACCAAACATATATATTTATTTTCTTAACCATGTGTTTAGTTGCATTCCATAATTTTTTAAGGTATTACAAAGGCTTAAAGCTAAGGTACAATTATGGACCCTATAGGGCAAAGCAAAAGATACAAAATTAATTCTTAAAATAAAAAAAAAAATTGAAAACAATGAACAATCCAAACTAATATTATAAATGCGAAAGTGTCTGTCTGTCTGTTACCTCTTCACGCTTCAACCGCTGAACTGATTTAGATGAAATTTGGTATAAATATAGTTTGAGTCCCGGGAAAGGACATAGTTTTATATTAAGGATAGTTTTATCCCGATATTCCCACGGGATCGACACTTATGTGTGAAACCACGGGACAAGGCTAGTTTTTTTTAATATTTTATTAACATGAACTAAGTAAATATAATATTTTATTAACATGAACTAAGTAAATATAATATTTTTTTATTTGTTTTATGTCACTAACATAGGTATACGTTTACATTCTGATCTCAGTCTGTCATCTGTCAAAAATATCTCTGATTTCCCTACATTTTTTTGAGATGAGACTGCGACTAGATTTTTAACGTTTTAAATTACGAGAATTGGTCTTCAGGTTGCGCGTCGATTTCCCTGCCACCCTGTATAAGATTGTTTCTGTGACGCTTACAAAGAAGAGGTAGGAACTTCTGATCTTTTTATCTTGTGACTTTACTAGGCACATAAAACAGACGCTCATGTAAATACCAGTTTCTCAATACATGTAAACGAAAATCGAAGGAATTCATGTTATTACGTCGTTTTTTTTTTCTTGCTTTTATGGTTCGTCTTGTTTGCCAGTTTCAGCTGATTTATTCTTTTATTTTACTGTGATTTCTTGATTAATTTTACTGTCCGCTTGGATTTTATTGTGCTATCTCGTGTGATAGCTTTCTAGTATACTTATCTAATATTGAGTTGGGTATGTAATTTGGAACGCTGTGTAAGAATATTTTTATGCGTACGTGCTTTTTATAGATACTTAGATACACATATATGCATTTTTTTTTTTTTGATCGATAGTATCAATACTCATTTTTTATGTTGATAGGTTACTTTTATATTTTTGTGGCGGCATCTACATTGCCACATGCGAATTACGTATCACAGTGACGTCACGCAAACATCCTGCATCGCGCAAGCAGAGTTTACCGCGCAACTAGATGCTAATTAGCCTTAGTTAGCCCACTATTTGCCGTGTGAGACGCTTTTTCATACAAATTTAGATATATATAAACAATAAATAATTAAATAATGAATTGCGCGGTAAACTCTGCTTGCGATATACAACCGACATCAATCCTTCCTTTTCCGTAGAGGTTTCCCTTTGCTTTTCTAAATAATGAAAATATAGAGGTATGAGGAACACCTCATATAGAGAAAATCATCTACTTTTACATAAGCAGGATACAAAGGTCTAAAAAGTTGGTAGAGAACATTTTTGAAATGTCTTATTTAAAAAAAGATAAGTTTCATTGAAATCGGTTCATTCATTTCAAAAAGTAACGGCTTGAAAGTTTGTATGAAATGCCGGACGGCGTAAACACTCTTAGACACGAACAAACCGATCGAGATTGAAAAACACAAAGCCACGCTTTTTATCCTGTCTGGAAATCGAGTTCAGATCTTAATATCCGCAGCTGTTCTCGTTTCCTATACCGACAAAGTAACCCATAGATATTTTCTATTCATATATACACTGTATTTTTAGCAGTTACATGTAGAGAAAAGCCAATATACTCCTCTGAACATCAGGATGGCAACCAGTCGGTTATCTTTTAAAGTGAAGGCACGTGAACATATCCGTCAAAAGTTGGCCGTAGCATCGGATCCCAGCGCTGATTTGCTGGTTTCGTTTTCTCCTCTACTAATATTTTTTTCTCCTCACAGTTCATATTGTTTATATGTATGTACGTATCTATCTATGTATTAGTATTAATTCTTGTATTTTATCATTTATCCCGTATGTTGCACCTGCCATGTTTTGTCCCTGCATCACCCTAAGGTTGACTGGTAGAAAATGCCTCAGGCATTAAGTCCGCCTTTGTACAGTATTTCTTTTACTTGTGCATAAAGTTTTAATAAATAAATATACCTACAAAAAAAAAATTGAAAAATATACGTGAATTTCAGGAAATAATGAAAAATAACAAACTTTTAGGTTTGGACACTGCACTAGGAACAAATTAAACTAAAATGTTTTAGTCATAATTCGACAGAACGAGGGGCCCGTGGCTGAATAATAACAGCCGCACAGTTCGATCGATCAGGTTAAGCTACGCTTGCCGCGGTTGGTGTGTAGATGGGTGACCATTTTTGCATACCGTGCCTCGGAAACCACGTGAAGACGTTGGTCCCGGCTGACATTCGTGGATCTTTGACAGTTGTTACGGATAGTCAGAAGCCCGAAAGTCTGACAACCAGTCTTACCAAGGGGTATCGTATTACCCAGTAACTCGGTTGTGGAGGTCAGATAGGCAGTCGCTCCATGTAAAATACTGGTATTCAGCTGCATCCGGTTAGACTGGAAGTCGACCCCAACATAGTTGGGAAAAGGCTTTGCAGATGATGACCTTTGTAAAACTGGCTTATAAATAATAGAAAGACGTGTTCTTGAGTGAAGACCGCGAATTGGTAAACGTAAGGTGGGATACGCCCTCAGGCTAGGTGGAGCGACGATCTTCGCAGGATGGCCGGTAGCAGCTGGATAAGAGTTGCCGAAAATCAAGTTAAATGGCGTGCAATAGGAGAGGCCTATGTCCAGCGGTGGACTGCTATAGGCTGATGATGATAATGAAGTACTTGCGACCTCTCAAGGCCAACTACGAGATGCTATTATCAAAAAAAAAAATACATGAGCAGCATGTTGTCGTCGCAGCCGTCTGACGTCAACGGCTGCAATAATTGCCACTGCTATTGACGTGTGTCGCTCCTGTGTTTGAGCACTTACAACAAGGGTAATACTCCTCCTGTGTTTGAGCACTTACAACAGGGGAACAGCAGTGTTCGAGCATATTTTCAATGATAAACTGATAATGAACTAAATCATAAAAAATAGAGTTCAAATTAGCGTGCAAGAGATAATTCCCTGCGGCGTGTGTCCGAGCATGCTCGCGCATATTTTTACTTAAATCTTGAATTTTCTGGCATTTTGTTAGTGGTTGATTCTACTTTTACATTGCAACTAGAAAGAACAAAACTAAAATTTTGTCTGATCATACGTAATTTCTGTTATCACGCTAATAACAGATGTAACAATCAAAGAAATGACGAACTTTAAGTAGTACGTGGTATTTCACTTGTCTCGTAATTATTATCATTATTATTTATTATTGATCAAGTAACATAGACTCAATTACAATACAATTTTAGGCATACAATGTCAGAAGCAATAATTACACTTAAAAACAAATAAATAAATTAAATTAATAGAAAATAGAATAATTAAATTAAATTAGATATATAACAACAATTAAATTAAATTAGATAATAACAAAAATTAAATAAAAAAACATTGCAAGGACAAAATAAATAAAAAAAAACAAAATTAACAGATAGATTATTTATAATTTTCTGACCGGCATTGGAACAGCAACATGCCTGTCACAACCATGCCGGATATAAGGACAGTCCAGCCTGTCGGCAATCATTGCCAGGATGGTAGTAATACTTTTCATCCAATTTTTCTATCGCCAAAGCTAAAAATATCATCATCATTAACACAAAAAATATCAATGTACAATTTTTTGACTGTAGAATAGAATCACCATAGGGTTGTTCCCAATTTTATTTTTTCCTAAATCCACAGCGCAAGGCACACAATAAAAAAAAATCCAGTCGGTCAAGCCATTTTCGAGACTAACGCACGGCAATTGGTTTTTATATGTAGGTATACAGGTTGAATTTTTCAAGTGGGCGTGGATGACCAAATCCGAAACTATGAGCTCTATGGATCGAATTCTGGGAAGTAATAACATACGGAAAATGTTGGATTTTAATAAACTGTCAACAAGTCTAACCGGTATTTTATAAGGAGCGACTGCCTATCTGTATCTCAGAACCCTTAATACGGTAATACGATACCCTTAGTAAGATTGGTTGTAAGACTTTTGTACTTCTGACGACCCGTAACAACGGTCAAAAATCCATGAATGACAGCAGTGACCAACAATGGTTTAATGTGCTTTCCGAGGCACGGAGGGGTCTTGGTATGTAAAGACCCGTGTGGCTGTTATTACTTAGCCACGAGCCCCCGGCCAAAGATATTTTTACATTTCAAAGCACAAAAATAATGTTAGCTGCATATTTCAATTTGTAGATACCTCCTAGCAGGCCTCTCACCTACTTTGATCACATGGTCACGCATCCATGGACCAACCGTTGTTATTACTTAGCCACAAGCCACAGTGTAGAAACCACTAATTCGCCAATTAACATCTACACCAGTACCCAAATGACCCTAGACATAAATCGTCGAACTGTCCACCAATAGATCACTGTATCCACAGTCTGTGACCCATTGGGGGTCCTATGACGTTCAAGCATTAATTCGGAGGTCAAATGGCCCGACTGGTGTCGTGTCATGGATAATTGGGAGGATTTAAGGCCGTTAATATTGAATGTCTCGCCCATGGTCCGACACTGGTTAATGGGTGTTCGAGTAGTGGAGTATGGCAGGGGAATGACAGAAGAACCTCATTAGTAGAAATATGGAATACTCTTGCAGTGCTTTTTATTATTGACATAACTTCACACCTGTATTCCCCGATGGGTAAGGCAGTGGTAGCTACATACACCTCTGCCTCATAGTGGGTGTTACTATACTTCTGCGTTCGCCATTTACTTGCCACAAATGAATGAATGAATTGAATTGAAAACAAATATGAATTAATGGAAAAATAACTTTAATTCCTACAAAATAAAGTTTCGTTTACGTTACAACACATTTTTATAACTTTTTCAATAGTGCTAGTCACTCTGAAATCAACTTTATTGACATTGAAATAAAATTGATATTTGTTTAACTTAAAATAGGGTGGGGGTGTGCAACACGGCGCACTTTTACTATAGGTACATTACGCCAATTATCTTTAACCAACTATCTTTATGGAACAAACGAAATTTGTAGTTGACTAGTCTAACTTTGAGGTCAATTTAATCAATAAAAAATCGACCTTAAAGTTAGACTAGTCGGGTGGTTACAGACTCTGTACAAATGTCGTTCCTGCTCTTTCTTGTTTCCTAGTTACGTCCCATTTAATAGGGGGCGAGCCTACTACCATAACCCGGGCACAATTTTAGACTGTCACTAAGAAATTCCTTATGGAAAAACTCAGTAACACTTTGACTGACCTTTGTGAATTGAAAGTAAACATTATGACAGTTTGTTAAATGTGCAGATTTAGAAATTACTAGCTGCGCCCCGCGGTTTCACCCGCATAAGTTTCGATCCCGTAGGAATATCGGGATAAAAATTAGCCTATATGTTAATCCAGGGTGACAGCTACCTCCATACCAAATTTTATCAAAATTGGTCTAACCGTTTGAGCGTGAAGAAGTAACAAACATATAAACACATACACTCACAAACTTTCGCCTTTATAATATTAGTGTGATGTGAGTTATACAAATAAGCCTTAGATGGTTACCTAATGTTTCTAAAGACATACTCAGATTGACATACATGATATAAATCCAATTTGAATCAATCATGTCAGAGTGTGTTATGCTACGATTTCCTAAAAGAATGGTGGCCGCCACATAACGGCCGCAGTGACAGCTGTCATTAAAATTACGGGTTTGACTTGTCAAAAAACACTCTCTAGAGAAACTTATTAGATAATACAGGCTGGTGTCCGCAACTCCACGTCAATGCGCGTATTTTGCGTATGAAATATAAAAAAAATACAAAATATATGTATGTAGAGAAACATACCAAATTACTTTCATAAGCAACGACAGAAGAAGGCAAATAATTCAGTGTTCCGTCTTTTGTTTACCTTTATTATTATAGGTACACTAGCAGCGCCGCATTATTATAGGTTTCAACCGTGTGAGTTTCGATCCCGTGGGAATATCGGGATAAAAGTATCTCGTGTTAATCCAGGAAATGGTCTATCTATGTGCCAATTTTCATCCAAATCTGTTCAACGGTTTACGTGTGATTGAGTAACAAACATCCAAACAACTTCAGAAACTTTCACATTTATAATATTATTATTAGGATATATAATATCAGAAACACTAACACGTTTTTACCATCACCTAGTTTTAGGGCTTGTAAATCCAGTCTAAACCATTTTTTATAAACTGTTTTCGTTTTAAACCAAAGCCTTTCTCAACACTGTATTTTCCCCTTATTTTATTTTTAGAAAGTTGACCTACTGATCCACAACGCTAAAGGTGCTGTGAGGTAGGCGACGTCATGTGCAGTCACTATACATGGCAGTATTCCAAACACGTGTATGTTGTGATAATTTTTCTATAAACTAACTTCTTTTTGATTTTAAGCTTGAAATTAGCTTTGGCTTCTATTTTGTTTTCATTTATCTCTGGATCAGCTGGATTTTATATCCTTTAAACAAAAAAGAAATAGATTTATTGATTTTAGATAACACTTGTGACTCTTCCTGTATTTATAAACTAGCTTCTGCCCGCGACTTCGTCCGCGTGAAATTTCACCCTCTCCCCATTCACCCCCTTAAGGGTTGAATTTCGAAAAATCCTTCCTTATTCCTTGTCTACATTATAAAGGGAACCTCTGTGCAAAATTTCAGCTTTCTAGGTCCAAGGGTTTGGGCTGGGCGTTGATGAGTCAGTCAATCAGTCAGTCAGGACTTTTCTTTTTATTTATATAGATTATTTTATACACTTATTGTGAATATTTTGGAGTATATAGCGTGTATTGAAGTACACGCAAGTACTAGTAAGAAAGAAAAAGTATTTATTGCGTGTCGTTGATCACAAACTAAGCTAAACACAATCATAAGTAAAAATAAAAACCAGCCAAGTGCGAGTCGGACTCGCACACGAAGGTTTCCGTACCCCTATAAATTTTAACTTTATTTTATTTTTATTATTTGTTGATATAGCGGCAACAGAAATACATCATCTGTGAACACTTCAACTGTCTAGCTATTACGGTTCATGAGATACGGCCTGGTCACAGACAAACTGTCAGACGGACAGTGGAGTCTTAGTAATAGGGTCCTGTTTTACCAAAGGGTAAAAACAGGACCCTATTACTAAGACTCCACTGTCCGTGTCCGTTTGGCTGGTTCAAAGGGGTACGGAACCCTAAAAAAACAAAATATCATATAAATAGAAAGTAACAAAAAAAAACAGAAAGTTCTATACGAGGCCAAAAGACTCCTATCTGAGCATGATGCGTATTCTAATAGGACTTGATTACGTAGTTTTTGTATTGGTTTTAACAAGAACTACAAAAATAGCCAATGGTTCAATTAGCGAGGCTGACTTGCTCACTTTTAACTGCACGTCAAAGAAGTAGCTACTATAAAAAATACAAGAAAATTGTACTTGTAAAAAAAAAAATTACGGGCTTGTGCCACTCTCTATCTAGGCCATGTTTGTCTAACAGAATTAATTAAACGTCTTCAAACAGAATAATTGAAAACTATCAGCCAATCCGAGTCTTCAGACAGAAACAAATAGGCTCTGTACGTGATAGACATTTTTAATGTGAAGTCTAACATTGTTTTGAACCGCAATTGGCTAATTATTCTAGTAGTGATTTGTGGTCAGAAACTTATTCCAACTACCAGTATTTTTTTTTAATTCTGAAAGAATTAGTAGCTTTTGGATCTCAAATTAAAGATAATTTCGTGTTATTAATCCCGTAACAATGTTTTTTTTCCAAAATATACATCCACTCTCGCAAAAGTAAAATGAACAAAAAAATATGAAGTGTTCGTAGGCCGCTACGCACGCGCTACGAGCGTAGCGTTCGTAGCACTTGTCTACGTTAAAGCACCGTGCCATCAAAAACACGCCTCGTACAGTTCCGTTCGCCGTCGAAAGCACGTCGTTTGGCAAAACGATACATTCCACTATTAAAAGGAAACATTTCCATAAAAGTTCATATTTTAACAAAGAATTTTCCACATTCGACCCGATTTTGGTCGTTAGTTGAAAATCTGAAAGCATTGTATTGTGTCTTTTTTCATTCATTCATTCGTTTAAATCGACCCATCTATCTGCGTAAATGTCCCCTTCTGGCTTTATGGGGCTCTCTAGTGGACTGTCCAGGCAGATAGACATGGAAGCACTGGAATACTGCCATGAAAATTATTGTAATTTATTATTATTTTCTTATAATTGAATGCATCTGAATGGGTCTGTCTGTGTGACCACGTTGTTCTAAGGGCTGATTTTTTAATCGACAGATAACTTTTTTCGTGGAATAAAATTGACGTCTGACAGATTTTGCATGGAAGAACTGTCAAAAATTCAAATTATTCCTCGAATAAAGTTATCAAATGATTAAAAAATCAGCCCTTCATCATGCATTGGAGTTTGATGCGGGTTTCACCAACATTCATAAAATTCATTCCGGAAGGTTTATGTGCATGATATTTTATTAAATGAACTTAAAATAAAGAAATCTCTATATTTTGTCAAATACTAAAAATCGTGGGAAGCAGAGAGTTAAATTATAAGAAATAATAATGCATAGAAACCAAACTCAAAAAACCAAAGAGACACTAATCTGTATTTTTCCCATGATGAGGTGGCCAGAGGACACATTTTTCCGGAGACATCATTATACTTTACCTTTCTAAATGAGTTTATAATGCTCTCCATAGGACAGAGATTTATTTTTATTCTTTTCTGAGCCACCTGGCGTATCGTACGTGGGCCCGTTTCGGACTTAAACGGAATATAATACATTCGTACCATAGTCATATTGTTATGTAATGTGGGTCCCAAAACTTTTTCTGTCAGAAAAAGTACTGAAGTTAAAATATATTAATTTTCGCTTGTTGATGTTGGACCTAAAACTAATTAAATATTTTGTTATTTTTACTAAAATTATATACAGAAAAGATTTGATTTTTTGTATGTTGGTTTCGCTTTCACGCTAAAACGGCTTAACTTAGCTTAGGATTTGGATGAAATTTGGCACATGACCTGGATATACATGTCATACTACATAGAACACTTTTCCCGATATTACCACAATACCTAGACTTATGCTGGAAAAACCGCAGGGCTCAGCTATTTTTTTATAAAACAACGTAATATTGAAACGTGTTTAAATAGTTTTAAAAATAAAGAGACGAGATATTTTAAAGGGTCAAATTAAGAAGAAACGCGGTTACGTGGTCGTTGGCGTGAATTCCATGCTAAAGTATTCCTCTGTTTTCTCCATGTCCTTATGATAAATGATAAATGTGATAAATGATTTTATTTCTGTAAGTAGGTTTGTACTACTTTTACACGTCAATCATATTTTTTTAAACTAGATGAGGTCGGCGTTTCCTATCTGACTATTCTGAGAAGAAAGGCCGAAACAAACACAGAAGTCACAGTCTCTTTTAAAGTCCAGACAAAAATCTTTGTCAGATCGTGTGAAGACCATGTAGATTGGTGTCTGAAATGGTCTTTTGAGGAAAGAACCACACAGATTGAGCGGACCTGTCCAATCAGTGCACGCATTTGTCAAAAACCGTGCAGCTCAACTCAGAACTTGAGGAGCTCAACGATTCGACGAACAATACCAAAGACAGGACATTTGGGTAGGCCGCATAAACTACTCAAACTGCCAGATCATGATTGAAACTAAGAAGGAAAAAATAAATGACCCACATAGTCCTCACATTCACAATAATTAAATAAAAAATTAATTACTTACAAAGTAAATATTCATGTCATATGTTATGTTTTGACCACGTGGCCGCATTTACTCGTAACATTGAAACGGGAGATGACTGGACACACAATTCTTCAGTGCTACCGTCATTTAAATAAATACCTCGTTCAACCTCAGAAGTCAAGCAATTCTTTCCCACACTCACAATTACTGGCAAAAGCCAACCAAAAATCATACTTAGGCCTACATTCCTGTAGCAAAAAAATACAACATATTATTTATCTCGAGGTCTGACTGACCCACGATTTAAAGCCCTGATAGAGGTCCTAAATCTCTGTAAACGTTTCTTTTATTTGTTTCTGCAACCATTCTTCATCGGTATGAGCAAGGCTATTGAATACTAAGTCGGACATAGGTAATTTTCGTTGTTCAGGTAATTTTATGTGCCAGGGTAATTTATTTGAGTAATATTGCTGTAGGAAAACACATTTATTGTTGATGTCTGCTGTTCTTTTCTTCTTTGTGGTTAGTTTTTGTTGTGTTTTTTTTTTGTTCGTCCGATGTTTATTATTATGTCTTAGTGGGAATTCTTGTACTTTTACAAAGACAGTATGCTTGGATGGTTTGATTATGTTGAGAGGATGGAGAAAAGGCGACTAATAAAAGATATTTACAAGGCAGATTCGAGTTGGAACCGGGAGGGCACGCCCTAGGACATTAGGTGGCCTTATTCTTGATGTTTTCAGAATGGTCAGATGCGTAGTACTTGGACCGGCGTGCGTGTATGACCAGCGATGCTAATCTGTAAAAATCTCACCGTGAAAACTTAGGTGAAGTGAGCGTAGAGTGAGCTGTCAGTAGTGTCATTACCTAACAAAAACAAACTCACTTCACCTAACTTTTCACGGTGACATTTTTATACAATCGACCGGCAGAAGTATGAACGTAAACAAAGCAAAAGAAGTATGTAAAGATTGTTGTAGGTGGCGTTTAATGGATTTTCAACTTTATCGCTAAAACTTATGGTTCAAAGTTGATTGGGAAAATTTGACAGTTTCGGGTAGCTTGATGTGCTGGTCTGTACGTGGTGGAAAAAGGCGTGAGTTTGACATGTGTGTTCAATCGGCTAAGAGAGCGACATAAGTACGTTACAGGGATGGAAAAATTTGTTCAAAAATGTAAAAAAATAAGTTTTTTTTTAGTTTTGCTTACTTTTATGATTCTGCTAGTTGCGCCCCGCGGTTTCACCCGCATAAGTTTCGATCCTGTGAGAATATCGGGATAAAACTATCTGTGTAAATCCTGGTTGTAATAAGCTATCTGTGTGCCAAATTTCATCCAAATCCGTGCAGTAGTTTTTGCGTGAAAGAGTAAACATCTATCCATCCATTCTCACAAACTTTCGCCTTTATAATATTAGTATGAATTTTAAAATACTTCCCTTTATTGTTGTATGTAACCGCTAAATAGTCTTTAATAGACTCAATACACGGTACATCAATACAATCAAAGATAAGACTAACTACTTAATTTCCACAAACAAATAAGACAGGTAACAAAAGCGAACCTCAATCAATGAAAGCTGAATCGTAGGTTCCACTTACACAAAGCCGAGGACGTCAGTAAGTCGGAAACAAAGGGAATACCTGTGAGCTCAACACAGGAGAACCGAGCTCGAAAGTGAACGAGCCGCAATCGGAGCCTGTAAAGAACCTTGTGTAAAGTGCATGTGTATTAGAGGAATCTGGTTTGAGCTGGTGTATGCCTTTTGTAGTAAGAGTTCATAGTAAGTTGCCGTATGTCATTACTTCCCAGAACTTGATCCGTATTAGGGACACTATCGAATGGTGTAATAATACAGTGTTTTTTTTTATCAAAATCAACGGGTTCGATTCCTGGCTAGAAATATTAATTGTTCAAAAATCCAATGATGCAGTTTTAGTTTTCATCAAAGTCGAGCCCGAGACTTCTTTGAGTACTTTTCGCTATTCCTCATAGTTTCGAATTTGGCCATCCACGCCCACTTGAAAAATTCACGACACGCAGTAAGGGACATACACATTCTTACTCTGTCTCTGTCTGTTTTCTTTGCTAGTGACGTTAATATATTTCCCTTTTTCTTGTGCGAATGAAAAAGAAGATATGCAGCAGTCTATAGTTTACTCTGTCTACGGACCCGCACCTGCTACGCACGAATGCAATGGCGGCATTTCAAATCACAGAGAACTAAAAAAAGTATAAATCATGCATACCTATTTAAGACAGCAGTAAATTGTGACTACCTGATTTCTGCCTAAATAAAAAAATCTTAGTTTCTCCGCTCACACATTTTTATGATTCCGGGGAATAGCGAATAAGTGGGGAAAAACATTAATAAAACAAAGAAAACAATACAACAACATGGTCCACTAATATTCCAGGATCCCAGGAACCATTTTTACCTTAATACTAACAAGCTAATTTTATGTAAGAAAATAAATATATAAATAATAAAATATAATGAATATCTTATTTTTTGGAAAAATGGTTCCTGGGATCCTGGACTATAAAGTCTGCGATTCTAACTCCAAAAAGTATGAATGCTCTAAAAGTAGTTTTCCAAATAAAGCTAGCCTTTAAAGACATTCTCACGACAAAACACTAATAATTTCCATAATAGCAACGAAATTGATCTCTTATGGAGAACAGATCTCATACTGATCTCTTAAGATGTACAAGGGAGACAGACCTCATATTATGAAACCTATTTCGCCTATACTTAATGTTTATTTGATCGTAACAATTAATAAAAGGAAGCTTTAGCCGACGACTTTGTTCGCTCATACACTGTAATTTTTTTGACATAATCTCTTTATTATATGACATTATAATACAGACAATTCAAATTTTTCATCTCTTTAATTGTAATGGGAATTATATCACTTGGTTTTAGTAGGTTTTTATTTTTTATTTGTCCTTTTGATAGATTCTTATTTTGTAAATCTGAGGACTTTGTAGGCCTTGTAGACTTTAGATCTGTACACCATTTTTTATTTTATCAAGTACCTGGTACTTGTTGACAGGCCTACGCTGTCCTCCCATACCTACTGTAATTTGGAAACATTGTAAAAGCCAATTATTTTTAAAAAGAGCAACCGTGGAGTTTCTTGCCGGTTCTTCTCCATAGGAAACGACCAATTGGAACCGTGCACCTAGCTTCTGACGTTTCATAAGTGCCCATGTAGGTTTATGTGAAAGAAAATATTTTGATTTTTTTGAAAATAACATTCGTTGTTGAGCAGATGAAAAGCAAAGCATTAGCAATTCCCTTTAGAATTGCGATTAAAATGTGTTTCACAATTAGGATGCAGGGTATTTTTTTCTTTAATTAACCCTAGAAAAGGCCCTAAATTAGGTGTACTAAATTACCTACATTAAGTGTGATAACACTTTAAGGCACAAGATACAGTCAGCGGGATTGTCCGAAAGGGTTACCGCTGGCCCGGAACATAAAGTTCTAAGGAAGGAACACGGGTGGGTTTTAGTCATTAACAGTCTGACACTCCCTTTCGCTCCACCCAGAGTGGGAGGGGGTCATTTGATGACTTCCCAAAAAAAAAAAAACAGGCACAAGATACAAGCGACACTAGTTTGTGACTCACTGAATCCGTCTCATATTATACCTATTGTTACTTTTTGATGAATAAACTTTATTATTATTTTGTATTTTATGGTTAGAAATTGTACATTTTCGTCTCAACAAACAAACACACATCTCTACAGATTAACTATACTCCAAACACAGATAAAACAACAATAACCATTCTGACATATAAGGTCAATCTAACAAATGGAGGACTAAGTGCCCATTAGCGGTTTATAGTGCTCCACCACATATTATGTATTTGATAGGTACTTTCATTGTATCAAATATGTTTGAGCGCGCTATAAAATAGTAAATTGCAGGTGAACTGTTACCATTAGGTTATGACTTACTAACTTTTGCTTGTGGTTTTCTCCGTGAAGAACATGGTATTAAAAATCTTTGAGGTGCAATGGCTTATGAGAAATTTTATAGTTGTCTTAATTAATTCGATTTACTAAAAGCGTGAGAACGTTTAGCTCCAAAAAGAGGTATTGTTTTCGCCAACACATAAATGAAAAAATAATGCACTTTGTTCGCCATCAACAATTTTAATTAAGAAACATTAAATGATAAATGATTTATTTTCTGTAAGTAGGTTTGTAGTACAAACACTTTTACACGCCAATATTTTTTTTTAAACTGATGAGTAACTGTTTCCTATCTGACTATTCTGAGAAGAAAGGCCGAAACAAACTCAGATGTCACAATCTCTTTTAAAGTCAAGACAAAATCTTGGTGAGATATTGGTGTCTGAAATGGTCTTTTGATGCAAGAACCACACAGATTGAGCACTGTCCAGTCAGTGCACTCATTTGTCAAAAATCGTGCAGCTCAACTCAGAACTTGAGGCAACATTGAGCCGTATTGCATGATAATTTAGATAAACCCACCACACCTACGTCTTCGAGTACATTATAGAAATCAATATAATTATCCGAGTTCTTATATTATCGAACATTAAAGAATTTATTAGGTATCTCATCAATTGGCATTCAATCGGAACTTCAAATTGAACCTTCATGACAGACAAACTAAACTATCATACGAGTATGGACTAATATTATGAATTCGAAAGTAACTCTGTCTGTCTGTCTGTCTGTATGTTATCTTTTCACGCCTAACCCACTGAACGGATTTCGATAAAATTTGGCAGAGAGATAAATTACATCCCGGGGAAGGACATAAGATAGTTTTTATCCCCATATTCCCACGGGTTCGACACTGCGGGTGAAACCGCGGGGCGCTGCTAGTAATTGTATAAGTTAGATTAAGGTTGACGTCGTAAAAAACTTTGGAGGGTCTCAAATCTTTTGTCCAATGTTTTGTTTATGAGCTGATCCGTTAAGTCGGTCAAGGGTGCTTCAGCAAACAAGTAGTTTTTGTTGTTTGATAAAAGTCGCTGTTGTTTACTCTTCTTCCAGTTGTTTTTGAGGTTCTAAGCCTGTATTAAATCACTTCTATTTCAGTGAGATTTCATGTCGTAATGGCCTTGTAGCATAAAGATACTATACAATACACACTGGCAGGAATATGGACACGCAAACTGTAACCATGAATTCAGCACTTATTCTAGAACCCTTTTTTTTCAGGATAGGAAATCATCAAATGACCCCTCCCGCTCTGGGTGGAGCGGAAGGGAGTGTCAGACTATTACTGACTAAAACCCACCCGTGTTCCTTCCTTAGCCCTTTACGTTCCGGGCCAGCGGTAACCCTTTCAGACAATCCCGCTGACCCGGCAGACTTCGGCCCTAATGGGCCCCTTCGTTGATGCTGACCATCTCTTTGAGGCGCGCGTGAAACACGTACGCGCCGTCCGGCGCGGGCCTGGTCCTGACCGGACGGTGAGCTACTCATTACTCTCCGTCCGCAGGCCCGCGCCTACGGTGGCCGGGAGTCGTCACGCGGCTCCCGACGTCCGGAGCGTCTCCCGCGGCGGCGGGGACGTATAGACTAGACTCAGATTGTCTGTGATGATACCCTAGACTAACCCCCTTACTAATAAACGTTGTTTAGCGTATGTACAGTTACACAACGCTATATTCAATTCCTATCGTCTAGACATAGCATGATTACCTACGCCCTTAATAGTTATGAAAGTATTGAAATCAAAGTTAATATGCAGACTTCAATTATGCTAAAAACAAAGTCACAAGTAAGTCAAGTAAAAGTACGTAAAGTAAGTCAGTACAGTAGGTACTCTGTTTATTTTATTATGATTGATTGAAATGCTTCAGCATTTGTGTTAGAAGTTCATAACCTAGATCGAAAGTTTGTTATTTCTTGTGAAGAGCTTGTGTTACTGCCATTGTAAATAGCGTTTTTTTTTCGTGACTGAAGTATTATTAAGAACTAGCTCCCGCCCGTGGCTTTGCCCGCGAGATGTGTCGATAAAAACTATCCTATGTCCTTCCTCGGGATGCAAAATATCTCTCTGCCAAATTTTAGCGAAATCCGTTCAGTGGTTTAGGCGTGAAAAGGTAACATACATACAGACAGACAGACAGAGTTACTTTCGAA
Organism: Oligia fasciuncula; assembly: GCA_963082905.1. Taxonomy (NCBI): domain Eukaryota; kingdom Metazoa; phylum Arthropoda; class Insecta; order Lepidoptera; family Noctuidae; genus Oligia; species Oligia fasciuncula. The sequence goes on from OY720390.1 coordinate 16,413,155, forward strand.
TTTATTAATTAAATCGAATTATTAATTAATATGGATTAGCAACGCCATTCAACGTAGCAATGTTGCCGGTCTTCTGGGCACGTTTCCGGATGCGATGCAATGCGGACGAGTACTTCGACGCCTAAATATCCTTTTGTTTTTGTATTTATTTATATAATTAGTTAGTTAGTCTTTTAATTGAATACCTAGTGTAAATAGTTAGTTAAGAGATTATGAAAATAAACAGCACAATGACTGAAATTAAATTCAATATAATTGTTTATTCTGTAAATAAGTAAGATATGGGAATAACGTTAACAAATAATATTTCTTTTTTTCATCTAGGTCGAGTCGACATCTTCCATCCGACTCCTGCGAATGAAGGCAAGGGTCAAAGTCTCTTTTAAAGTCCTGACATAATTTTAGTCTGCCTATTTTTAGGTCACTGTCGTTTTAGTAGCGTATTATTTTTATGTGACGGTTCATTTCAGCCATCACAAAATAAACATTGTATGTAAGGTCGTGTAGGAAGCTTTAAATTTTTTTAATGTATCCAAACAGAAGCGAATAGGAAGCTTTATTAATTTTTGATTTTGGAATAGTAAGTTGTTTTTTTTTTTTTTGGTAGAACGATGATGAGCAAGGATGGGTGTATTTTTGGACCTCATTGCTCTAAACGTCCCGAAAACCAGCGTCAGGCACTAGTTGTCAGGCAAACTTTCCTGCAAATTTTTTACATCAGACTTCACACTTTTTATTTGTTTTTATCTGATGTAGGTATGTATCTAGTGTATTGTGTGTCTTTTAGTCTATGCTAAATAAAGGTATTTTCTTTCTTTCTTTCTTTTACATTTTAATATAGGTACTAGGTAGGTACTACGGGCTGGTATCCGCAACTCCACGTCAATGCGCGTATTTTGCGTACGGCATTTTAATATAACATAGTTTTATCGATTTGAATGCTGAATTCTGTTTGCCGTAACCATTCCCACATGTATACTCAACATTTTTTATATTTATTCCGTACATCTGAAAGTCTCACCGGCCAACATAATATTTTGCTACGAACCTGCCGGCAATTTATCCGAAAACTACCTTACCTTAACGACCAAACGTTTTTGGTACAAACGGCAACAAAAAGTGTTAGGAACACTTTTGTTCAGCAACAAGACTGTTGATATATATGGTGCAGGGGAACGCTGACAATTTTGTAGTGTTGCGACAAATTGGCGAAGTGAAAAATTGTGCGCCTGACAGGACGGAATTAGGGCTGCCAAAAAGTAGTCGTTTTAGTCAGTTGTTTTTGCTGCCGAATTCATATAAAGTCCCTGTGAACTACAGTGCTGAACTGCAGGTCAACAGTTCAGAGTTTACTAGCCATTAAAATTTTGCATTATTTCAATGTCAAAATTGTCCGTAATGGTTATTATTTAGATCAATCAATCAATAAATCTTTATTTGTGAACATAGGTAGATATACATAAAAGGTCTTAAATATACATATTATTGTAGTCGAGCTCTATGTTCTATCAATAAAATTGGTGTACAAATAGTAAATTTTTGTATCATATCATAAAAAAATTGTGTCATAATATCATAGATATAGATATTTTAGATAGTTTAGTCTGATTAGGTACACCTTGGCATAAATAGAATAACGTAGGCACGGGCATAATGTTCTATGTAGTTCACACGTTTGCAAACTCAAATTATTTTCTATGAACAAAACAACATCAACCTTTTAGCGGTAGGTACTCAAAACCTCGTTGCTCAGCGGCAAGTTGCACAGGTGAGGTTGCCTTTTTGAAACGAGAGTTTTAACCAATCCCCTCTTAAGCCCCAACCCTTGTTAAATCCTCTTCTTCTTTTATCGCTCATCTTTAAAATGCACCCCACATCTAGTAATTATGACAGCAACATCTCTAATGACCGCGGTAACCGCGTGAATTATTACAAGGACCGACACCCCTGTATCTTTCGCGAATTTCTCCCAAAGAAAGATAAGCTCGCGTTGACTCTGGTAAATTAAAATGTAACCTCCCCTTCATAATTCTCTTTGTGACTCGGAGAACATAATAGACTAAAAGAAAAAGTATTCTGAGCGGCAGTGAAATCGTAGCAACTAGGTAATACACTAACTATATAAAACAATAATTTGGGTAATTTGGTTAACATGACAATATACAGCCCAATAGCACAAATTAAAACATTATAAAAAACTTAGCCGATGTCGGAGTTTTCAATGCCACTGGCAAAAAAAAATTTTTTTCACTACCAGTATTTAAAGTTGGTATATCGTAGTATTGCACTACCGAATTTCAAACTCGAATTTCACTAAAAATAAGAGAGTTCAATAATACGTTCGTATTTAGCCTTGCAAATGAAACGTCACATCTATACTGGCCAGTGCTCGAAGTCCCACCTGTTTTTTACCAAGCCAAAGTCAGTAGTACCTTAAATTTATTGCAGTTACTAAATTCGGAGTTTGCAGTGCTCATTACAATAAAGTACATAAAACACGAACCCACCTAACCGAAGTACGTTTATCTTTGTTGACGAAAGTTTAACGATTAATTACGTTTAGTTTTAATCTTAGTGGTGTAACTTACCGGGTATGAAGTACATGAATTGTGATTATCTATAGTGGGTCGTGTTGATGATTAATCATTTTGAAACTGTTTATTTTTGTAAATAATTACTTTGATCTTTAAACTTTTGTTTACGAGTGTCTTATTCTATAAAAATTAATGTCTTGTTAAATTTATCAAAACTGTTCTTACTAAATTAAAAAACAATATCTCAACTTAGTCCAAAGCTATGCAAATACTGAATAATATCTCAACTCTATAAAAACCAAAATCAGCATAAAATTTTACACTTTTCACGGCAAACCTAGCAAAAGTAGAAAAACAAACACGTACCTGAAAGAGGGAACTCATTAAGTTATTCTCAAAGAAAAACAGAGGCGGGAAATATTAATTAAAACCTTCTTCGTATAAGGACCGCGGTTAGCTAGACTGCGGCAAACTTCTTGAATTGCAAAATATTCTTTGATAGAAAAAAAATCTTTCGTCTTTGGCTTCGTTGTCGTTGACGCGGCAAGCTTTTGACGTCGCGACAGGTCTCGCCTTCGATCTATCGAGCAAAGACTAATTGAGGTTAGAGGTGAGAACTTAGTCATAACTCATCTTGGTTGGATATTCGATAAATATTGATTGGATGACACCTTTCGATTTTAGTACGATCTTTATTTTTTGAAGGAATATGTTCCTCTCTTGTATACCCTTTTAAGCGAGGAACAATTTAGCATAAGACTGTGAGTGCTCTCTTTAGAAATTCTAGAGACTTTTAAGACCTCTCCTGGACTTGGCAGGCATTGCAGTGTTCTAGCGAAGAATTGCGGAAGTAAGGCAAGTTTTAAATTTGTTAGCTTTTTACCGACTTCAAAAAAGGAGGTTATCAATTCGATACGTATGTATGTAATATTATTGGATTTGCATTATATTCACATATGATGATCTATTAGGGCTTCCAAACAAATATACAAAATTTCATAGACGTATGTATGTATGTATGTATGTATGTATGTATGTATGTATGTATGTATGTATGTATGTATGTTTGTCCACGCATATCTCCGGAACTATTAATCGGATCGTGACCATTTTTTTTTTATTGGCTTACATTTTCTTCAACTTAGGGAACAGTGCAAGTTTCATCAAGATCGATTCAGTAATTTTCAAGATATGGACTAATACGTGTAAATGTGACGGCCTGGCTTATTGATAAGAGCTACGGGTGTAGTGTCAAAGGGAAAACATCTCAAAACCTTGGTCAAATACTAGTGCAAAAACTAAAAATTACGAAATAAAAAGTAATTTAAAAAAATTAAACCGACTTCAAAAAGAAATTAACTCAAAATTATGAAATAACTTTAATTTCGGAAGTCGGTGGCATAAAACTAAAATACAGATCCCAAGACACCGACTTCCGAAATTAAAGTTATTTCATAATTTTGAGTTAATTTCTTTTTGAAGTCGGTTTAATTTTTTTAAATTACTTTTTATTCAATTTGCTAAGATTAACCTTACATATTTTGATATAGAGCAAAGGTGGTCCAGTGGTAACGGCTCTGACTTACAAGTTGTAGGTCGTGGTTTCAAACCCAAGCAGGCGCTTTACTTTGTGTAAATAAACCGGTATGTCCTAGAACCAAAGATTCTTTGATTCTTTTTTTTTTTGTTTTTTTTCTTTTCTTTCTTTCTTTAATTTTTTTTTCTTTCTTTGAGATTTATTTGACTGTAATTTATATGGTGTACATAATAAAGAGTATTCTATTCGAAAACATGTGACATAGAGCATCTACCAACCCGCACTGGGCCCGCGTGGTAGATGGTACTCAGCCCACTCCCTCTCGGAGAAAACTGTGTCCCAGCAGTACAACATAATAGGCTGATTATATATTTTGATATTAGTCAGAACAATTAGTCCTAGACCTACGGGTTTTCCGGGTCCAAATGAAATAACCTTTAAGATTTACTTTAAAACAAGATGATATCGTCAATTCGTCGCGTTAACTTTTTAATTACCTGCGCAATTCAATCTTGGAGTTCATCGACCGATGATGAAGGAAAATATAATAAGGAAACGCCACTAACAGCAATAATAATTAATTAACATCTCTACTTTGTACGAGAAAATACCTTTTCACGACAAAACTTTTCGCCATTACATTTGTTCTGACAGTCAACAAGATGGCGTCATCATGACAAAACAGAAACTTATAAATTATTAATTTACCTGCGGTGTAATTGCGTAACACACTTATCTATAGATATATATAAAATTCAAAGTCCTGACTAACTGATATATCAACGCACAGCCTAAGCCACTGGTCCTAGAGACATGAAATTTGGAGGGTGTGTTCTTTGTGAAGAGTAGGTAGGTATCCACAAAGAAAGGGTTTTTCAAAATTCCACCCCTAAGAGGGTGAATGGGGGAGGGTGAAATTTCACGTGGACGTAGTCGTGGGTAGATGCTAGTTAATAATAATAGTTCTCCAGACCCACGGCGGCCAATCTCAACGTGCTTTCCGTGGCATGTATGTACTAAGAAATTCCCAATTCTCTTAGCTCGACCTGAGCATCAAACCCTGGACCCCACGCTCAGCAGTCCCGCTTGCGACCACGAGACCAACGAGGCAATTACAATGACAATGTCTTTCATTTTGACAGTTCAACAACATTCATTGCGTTACTAGCAGCGCCTCGCGGTTTCAGGAATAAATATCAGGATAAAAACTATCCTATGCCCTTTCCCGGGACTCAAACTATCTCTATACCAAATTTCATCTAAATCGATTCAGCTGTTTAAGCGTGAAGAGGTATGAATTTACGTTGTTCTGCAGATGAATTTTAAACATATCAAACTAAAACAAAATGTTTCGGATTGTAATTGGGATCGTGCGTTAAGCAAATTATGATGCTGATTGATCATCGTTTTACTCAAAGTAAAATATAATTATCTTCGGAACTACAGTTCGAGTTGAGCAGCAACATTTGTATACAATTGTAGGTAAACTTTAATGGTCTTCCCAGAGCAGAAGTTTGTAAGTTAGTATAACTCACTTCTACGTAACTAGTTCGAACTAAGTTATTAAAATGCAGTGATCTAGGAATAAGAGAAATGCGAAATGTGCTCATTTTGTATTTTATTCTCTAAAGGTATGCCAAGTTTTAAAAAGCAAACTTCCTTGTTTGAAATTAAAAGTTACAGGATAATAAAAATTAAAGGAGTATGCTTAGATGAGTGTTTGTTAGTTACGTTGAGAGGTTGATAGAAAGGCGACTAACAAAAGGAATTTAAAAGGTAAGATGTGTCTGGAAACGCCGGGAGAAAGATAAATCTTAATTTTTTTTTTTTTTTCTCAAACATGCATTATTTTGTTGTTTTTACAATTTTACTCGCCAAACATTCGAGTTTGATGGCGAGAAGCAAATAATTTAGTAAAACCAACTATGCACTATTTCACTCAGGGATCAGTCACACCGACTCGGACAGATTGCGGACGAGCCGCGAACACCCGACACTGACAGATTCCAAGTACGTATCCGTCTGGGGGTGTCTGTGACAGTAGGTATGTGTCCGCAACCCGCCCGTATGTCTAGCCTTTTCCCAACTATGTTCGGGTCGGCTTCCAGTCAAACCGGATGCCCCTGAATATCAGCGTTTTACATGGAGCAACTACCTATCTGACCTCCACAACCCAGATAGTGGCTAATACGATACCTCTTGGTAAGACTGGTTGTCAGACTTTTGGGCTTCTGATGGCCCGTAACGACTGTCTACGAATGACAGCCAACGACTTAACTTGCTTTCTGAGGCACGGAGAGGTCTTGGTATGTAAAGGTTGTCACCCATCCACGGACCAACCTTGGCAAGCGCAGCTTAACCTGATCGATCGACCCGTGCAACTGTTATTACTTAGCTGCATGACCTAGAAAGAGATAATAGTGACCATTATACGGTCTTATAGGTGCTGTTCTTCGAAAAGGTCAGGAGTGTGGTAAACGAAGCAAAAATAGTATGTAAGGATCGCGACAGGTGGCATTCTGTAGTTTTTGTCTACCCACATAAGAAGGCATGAGTTTGTGATGAGTTTTTATCATGTAACGAAAAAGTTTTATCACAATATAATAGAGAGAGAGAGAGATAGTTTTCATTACTATTCAAGGGTACTGAAGTCGATAGTGAGGTCAAAATGAAAATCCTAAATGGCGGCTGCAAACATTTTAAAGTTTTTCTTCATGGGTGTCGTTTTCATAGTTTTGCCATTTGTACAGTCAGGCAAAGTGATAATTAATTCTATTCATGATTTCTATTAATGACAAACAGGTTTGAATTTCAATAAAGAAAGTAAACCTCACCTGCCAGTAATAAAATCCACGTATTTCAATGAAATAACTCCAAAATAATTTCACATTCGAACGTTTCCTGAGGGGCAATTCTCGTAATTTGAAGAACGTTCACAGTCTGATCTCAGTCTCAATCTGTCAAAAATACCTCTAATTTCCCTACATTTTGACAAGTTTTTGACATTTGTTTGTCGCTGAGATGAGACTGCGACTAGATTTTGAACGTTTTAAATTACGAGAATCGGCCTTCTGTTGTCGTAAACGACTCTTGAAATAAATTGTGTGTAAACCGAATTTTCGTTTGTGCTGACTATAGTTGTTTGAAATATTACCTTGTAATGTTTGATATAAATAAAATGGTTGAAGTATTTTTGTTACCGTTTTTGTATGAAGGTGGCGTGATTTTTAGACTGTTTACTTTATAAATGAGAATTCATTCACAGCTTGATTTTATTGGTTTGTGGGATGCAGCTGAATACCAGTATTTAACATGAAACGACTGCCTATCTGACCTCCACAACCCAGTTAATGGGTAATACGATACCCCTTGGTTTGTGTGCCTTTATTAAACTTTATGTCTACACCACGGAATAATCATAATAAAGACTTTAGGTATGTGTTTTATCTCTAGAGCCATAATATAGGTAGTGTCTTGATATTATCAGAATAATAGTGCTGCGACCCTTTTTTAAATGTCACAGCATCATACTGAGATAGGGCCTCTTACAGGACTTTTCTGTTTTGTTTTCATTTTACTTTTGTTTTTATTTTTTACTAGCTTCCGCCCGCGGCTTCACCCGCAAGGTATGTCGATAAAAACTATCCTATATCCTTCCCCGGGATGTAATCTACCTGTTTGCCAAATTTTATCGAAATCCGTTCAGTGGTTTAGGCGTGGAAAGGTAACATACAGACAGACAGACAGAGTTACTTTCGAATTTATAATATTAGTATGGATGTTAATAAGAGTGTGTTCAGTTTAAAGAAAAAAAAAATAATTGATTTGACCCAGGCTTAAGTAAAGCACACAATATTCAAACATAAACAAAAAAGAAACAGAAAAAAACTTAAAATAGTAATTGTGTGCCTCATGATTAGTTTGTGATATTCATGTGAGAGTCTCAATAAATACTTTCTTTATTCAATCGCCAAAGTTTCACAAAAACTAAAATATAAAATATCATAGGTAACTTCAATTATAAGTGTCTAAACACACTATGCCGAAGGTACCCGACCGCAGTTCGGCATGATTACGCCTGCAATGCTATTTGAATTACTGACGACATATTATTATGCCGAAATTACGTTGCGTTCAGTGCGTTCGGCATAGTGTGTTTAGACCTAAGCACGCACGTCACACGTTAAGCGGAAGTGACAGGATTTTTTGAACAATGTCTGTCACCCAGACACAAAGTTGAAAAGTCATGCGCTTGTAATTTCGAACCCTTTCGAAACTGGAACACAACAATGTGGTTTTGTGACAGAAATTGGTATGGGGGCCGCCCTCACACGGACAAAATATGTACATACTTAGTTGCATAGAGAACGCCATTACCACTGAAAATTCACGTAACGTAAAATACAAAATTTGATTCACCTATACCTTTTCCAGATCAATATCAAGACAATAAATCTGCCCAGCCTTTTCCCAACTATGTAATACTGGACTAGTACACTCCAGACATAATATGAACCTAGCTCAAACATATTTTTATTCCCAAGTTAGGTCTCGCATTTTACAAAGAAGCTACTAAGTAACACTTAGCATTCCTTTTATGTGAAACTAGCTGACCCAGTGAATACAAAATGTATGAGAAAATTAATTATCATTAAAATGATAATTTATATTTCATGAATACCTTGTTTTAATAGTTATTCTGCTATTCGGGGCGGAGACAAATCCAAAAAATCGAAGATCATAAAAATTGGTCCAGCCGTTCTTGAGTTATAAACGGTGTAACTAACTTGACTTTATTTTATATATATAGACAGATCATCTGCCTATCCTTTTCCTAACTATGTTGGGGTCGGCTTCCAGTCTAACCGGATGCAGCTAAATATTTTTTGTTATTTATATGCCTAGTATATATACTATTATTTAAATAAATGTAATATTGTGGGCTCTTCCTGGTGATATTTACTTACCGCAATACTATATGTGTTTTTAGTTTCTAGTGATGGGACAAAGGTTGAATCTATAATTTTAACTTTAAATAGTCAACCAAAAGGTGATTATAAAATTTCTTGTTTTTCGCCAGATAAATTGAAAAGGCCATCGACCGGGACGAATTCAGACTTCGGGCTGCAGCTAAGAAATTCCAAATCAAGTTTTTCAACCCAATAGCACTTTGCCCGACCCGGGAATCGAATCCAGGACCTCAACCACTAGAGCAACGAGGCTGTCAAATATTAGTAGTTATCAGTATAGGTTTTTTAAATATATAATTTTACAATCGTACCTACATAAAAAGACGTATTAAGGGTATCTAATAATTAAAAAAAGAGCAAAGTAATCATACCTTAATCAATATAACTTTTCAATATTTGAATATCAAATTCATATTGGCTAAAATCAATCGCATTCTTAATCAATTTACAACTTCAAATTAATATTTTAACGCAATTTGTTGGCAGGCCTCCAATATTTTAATATCGGCGATTTATTTAATATAATATATAAGACCTAACCGCAGTCGCCCTAGGCAATTTATTATGCGTAGGATTTAATAATAAAAACGTGCGTAGATGAGTACAATTTGCTTAAAATTTAATAATGCACAAACATCTGCCGCTACTGTAATTTGTTTGAAGAATGTCTAATTACAGTTTGGTTCTACACAGGATATTTTTCAAGAAGCCTACCAAGTATCTGCAAAATATATGCTTATTAAATCAAATCAAATCATTTTTATTTCAGGAATACACCCAGAATTCACACCAGATTACAATTATTCATCCATAGGTACTAATATTATAAATTCGAAAGTAACTCTGTCTGTCTGTCTGTATGTTACCTTTTCACGACTAAACCACTGAACGGATTTCGATAAAATTTGGCAGAGAGATAGATTGCATCCCGGGAAAGGATATAGGATAGTTTTATCCCGATATTCCCATGAGATCGGTACTGATGCGGGTGAAACCGAGGTTATATTCTGAAAAAGTTGGAAACTTATTCATGGCCACACATACATGACCCTTCACGAAGCCGTCAACTACGCGTTCTGTACATCAAACTAAATAGGTAACTTTGTGCAAAAATAATTGCTGGGACACGACTTTTATTTCTGGTGTGAAAATTCGCTGTTTACGGTAGTGTGCAACACACGTAAAACATTATGCTTATGGGTTCATGCAATGGTACAGTTAACATGAGGGTATTGAATAGATAAGTTATAACATTTAAAACGTTTTTTCAAAAAAAAGAAAAAAACATCAGAAACACTTTAACCTTCAATATCTCTGTAATCAGAAGGTTCCCAGATATGGTCCAGTACCAAAAAATCATGATAATAACGGAAACAACCAGTGACTTTCGGCTTCGATAAGGGTATTTTTATTACACCCGTTATTAAAGACCGTCCAGTGCTTCGGAAAGCAAGTTAAGCCGTTGGTCCCGGCTGTCATTCGTGGATCTTTGACAGTCGTTACGGGTAGTCAGAAGCCCGAAAGTCTGACCACCAGTCTTACCAAGGGGTATCATATTACCCAGTAACTGGGTTGTGGAGGTCAGATAGGCAGTCGCTCCATGTAAAATACTGGTATTCAGCTGCATCTGGTTAGACTGGAAGCCGACCCCAACATTGGGAAAAGGCTAGGCAGATGATGATTAAAGACCGTCCAGTAACTTGTAGGTACCTTCCTGACTGGTACTCTAAGCAGAACTTACACTTCTTTGCCGCAAGCAACTAAAATGTGAATGTGAACACGAAACAAAAATTAAAACATTGTTAAAAGCAAACTTTAATTCGAAAACTCTAACAAGGCAACAAGACTCAGTAACAGTTTTAAACATCCGTTTCCGTATTTCCAAGATCTATCTCGTGCTAAGTACATTTAATCTAGACAAGGCACTGTTACTCAGGTCCCGAATCGACAATTATTCTCGATCAAAGTCACGACTTCTTCGCATTTCCTTAGACGAGATCGCGATAATCGATTTACGCCAACGGTTGGTCCCATCACTATTTTTGCCGCCATTTGCCTTAGTGTTAGCACGAAAATAGCCAAATTCTTCCCTTGCGGTGGTAGGGCTGACCCCCGCCTGGTTTGCGACCACCTTCCCACCGGAGTCAAGCAGCCTGCTTTGTTTCGTCGATGCGTTAGAGTTCCATTGCCTTAGGCATCTTCTGGGCGCGCTCGTTAGACCTCATCCATCGCTTTCCATCAGACGTGATCGAGATCAAGAGCAGGCCAATTTAGCAAAAAAAAAAAAAAACATTTTGAGGGAAAAATTTGTCGGGGTGGTATTAAAAATAATATAAAACGAATAAAACTGAATGTAAAGCGTCGCTGTCTGCCGTCTGTCTGTCTGAACCACTTAAGCTGTAAAAGTTTAAGAACTTGCGCCTTTGTGATTCATTTAAAAAGGAAGTAAGAAGATGTTACCGCTGCACCCATTACGGGAAACTAAGATATTATGTACCAGATTAACGTAGACAGGATATTCACTTAGTTATAATAAAAGGTCTGTAAAGGGGACTGCGTCGTTGGTCTAGTGGTTGGAAGCGCTACTGCTGCGCCTGAGGTCCAGAGTTCGATTCCCAGGTCAGGTAAAGAATTTTTCTATCTGGAATTTCTTAGTAGCAGTCCTGAACCTAGATTTGTGTCCGGATGATGGCAACAGACTCGCCCCCTATAACATGGGACTTAAACATAACTGAATGAAAGAATGAATGAAAACGGTGAATCGTGGGTGCACTATACACGAGCACTAATATGTCAACACTTGGCAACTCTCAATTGCGATTTCTTCGTGAAATGACGAATGCAACGTTGAAATACGACAATTCACATAAACCTATAGGTTCGAAAATTCTGTGTTCGTAATAACATAAAATTTCATTAAAAAATAAAGAAGAAATTGCCTTTGAATAAAGCCAAGTGTATACATACTTATGCTCGTGACTGTACACTTCTGCCAAGCCCTTTGGGAAAACAAGGCGTAATGTTATGTTATTTTATGTTTTAATAAAAGGTTAAAGATCTTTGTATGTTTCAACAACAACTAAACGAAAAGTAAAGACGGATTGCCATTGGTTATTGTTTAGTTAAAAGCTTTTACTTGTACTGATTTAGGTATCTACCGAAAATTTCAGTGAGTATCAGGTACACTCTAACAGCTAACATTCGATTTATATTGTAATGTTCTTATATTGTATCCATACTAATCCTAACTTCCTAACTAATATTATAAATGCGAAAGTAAGTTTGTTTGTTACCTTTTCACGCCTAAACCACTGAACCGATCATCCTGAAATTTTGCATAAACGTAGTCAGGTGGCCTTTCATCCCGAAAAAAAGTGCTGTTCCCGAGGAAAACAACAATAAAGTTATTATGATAATAGATGGCGCCACGTGTCTTTCGAATCATGATTGAATTATATTAGAAATCACGGGATCGAGATTTAAGCGGGTGAAACCGCGGGGCGCAGCTAGTAATATTATAAATGCGAAAGTTTGTCTGTTTGTTACCTCTTAACGCTTAAACCGCTGAACCGATTCAGATGAAATTTGGTATAGTTATAGTTTGAGTCCCGGGAAAGGACATAGGATACATTTTATCCCGATATTCCCTCGGGATCGAAACAGGTGCGGGTGAAACCGCGGGGCGCAGCTAGTATCCAAATATACATACGTTACCTTCTAACATAACATCCAAAAAGCTCGTGCAATCCGCACTACTCACCCCTTCTGGGAGTTCAAGCGTGTTTATAACAAAAAGGCACTTTCCTTAAAACACAATAACAAAAAGAGGAGTAACAAAACTGCACTTCGCTTTGCCTCCATCAATATTTATACAAACCGGCAATATTAAAATACTGTAGGTACTTAATGGTACTTCATTATCATTTGGCGCAGGTGCATCAGTATTCAAATAGGGCTGCGTTGGAGGAGCGATAGCGTTAACGTCACCGCTACCACGGTAGCGATCGACGTTAGAATGGTTAAATTAGGGTTGTTATTACGTCATTCCGTGGCATAACTGTACAGTCACGAGCACTAATATGTTTACACTTACAAAATTCAAAAGCGATTTTCTCGTGTAGTAGCGAATGTTACTTTAAGATAAGACCTTTTTCGTAATAATACGAGTTACAAGTGGAGGAGAGGAGTGGTGGCGCAGAGGTAACGGCCAGTTACTAACTGTAGGGTATAGTAGGTCGTGGGTTCCTAGGCAGCCGGTTTACTTTGCGTAAATAATTTCATCACTACTGCTCTCAAAACGGTGAAGGAAAATATCGTGAGAAAACCGGCATGTTCTTAAAACAAAAATTCGAAGACATGTGACATCTACCAACCCGCACTGGGCCCGCATGGTAGATTACAGCCTACTCCCTTTCGAAGAAAGCCTGTGTCCCAGCAGTGGGAACATTATAGGCTGATTATGCTACGAGTTACGATATACTATGTTCGTAACGACACGAAAAAACAAGCTATACAGTACGCGAAATAGTTCCAAGGATCTTTTGGCGCGTGGCCAAAATTGGAACTAACGCCGCCATCTTGTTTTTCAATACATTTCACAAAACAATTGCACAAATTTTTACCAACAGCGCCCCCCTTTCGACGTCATTCGAGCGCCAAAAGATCTTTATAACAGGGTCCAGTAGTGTAGGATTCTACGGCCCGGCTTTCGCAGTGGCAATCGGGGCTACAGTTTGGCAGTTCAATTCCCCACGGAACGAATATTTGTAAGACTTGCAAAGAGTTTTTTCAGGGTCTGGGTGTTTGTGGATACAAAAGCACGCGAGCACAATACAAGAGAAGTTCCTTAAACAAAATAGATTCGTATCTGCTCTTCAGGGTTGAAACTTGGAACTCATTGGGTCGACCATACGCTGCTAAGCGGATATGACAAAGCCGCACGTATCTTTAGATTTGACTGCAATCGTTTAAATTGAAATGGAGCCATTGCATTTCCAAGTATCATTATGATTAATGTACCATAGCAATCATTGATTTTTATCAAAAGGGTTTCGTTATTAAAAAGTTCTGAATGAAATAATGAAAACGTGAAAGTAAGAAAAACCCATTTTGTCATTCTCCGAAACATTGAATATATTGTTTTCTACTATCTTTTTGTAATGTAACAAATAGTAAGGTCCGGTCAGTACAGTACGGTGTGCAAAAAAAAGCAAAAATTCACATTTCATCGCCCTGTGTAGACCGCTTGCCGAATGCTTTTTTATATCTCGCGCATTTTAATATTGAGTCAGACTGTACATGGGTGTAGTGCGAGACTATTAGCAGTATACCAACTGAATTCTCTTTTTCATGTGATTTATTTTTTCAGTTCAAAGTGCAAAGTTATTCTTGCGTCACGCAAACATACATAACATAATCAGCCTATATTGTTCCCACTGCTAGGACACGGGCCTCGTCTCTGTGAGAGGGAGTGAGCCGTAATCCACCACGCGGGCCCAGTGCGGGTTGGTAGATGTCACGTCTTCGAATTTTTGGTTCTAGAACCTGCCGGTTTCCTCACGATGTTTTCCTTCACCGTTTTAAGAGCAGTGGTGATGAAATAATTTACACAAAGTAAAGCGCTTGTCTGGGTACGAACCTACGACCTACAACTCGTAAGTCGCGGCCGTTACTTGGTTACCACTGCTCTCACGCATACATGACGTGTAATTTCCGAAGGGTCAAAAATAAACGGTAAAAAAAAAACAAAAAAGTAAAAAACCCTTTATAATGTTGAACTTGTCTATTATAACTTTAACCATTGTGTCAATCAATCCTACGGATTATAGCTGCCCCAGTATAACTTGTTTGTTTGAATACAAATATATGCCATGTGTACTTATATTTATTACATCACCATTCTGTGCAGTCAGCTCTTCACCATCACACGCACACACACACCAAACACACACGCACACACCAAACACACACGCACACACACTAACAAACCCACATATACTAACCTTAGAATAAGTAATATATAATCAATAATGTAATCTGTATTTTTTCTGCTTTTATAACTTACCGCATTTGTGTACGAGTGCATAATCCGATTTAAATATAACTGCTTCTGAAGGGGTGAAGACCTGGTGTCCTGAAATACAGGTCTTTATCTTAGGCACCAGTCTCCCACAGTATAATTTAAACCATTATGTATTGTTCTTGATCTTTTTATGTACTTAAACATATATTGTGTTGAGAAATAAATCATTATCTTCAGACTAAATCCAACTGTGTCGCTATTTCAAAATAGAACTTTAGTTAAACTTACGTAATACGCAAGTTACTCTCAGAACATTTCGAAAGCATTTGGCTAACATAATTGGACATATTTGGAAACCCAATGGCGGAATGATGTCCTACCTAATAACCTGAGAAGGCTTAACATTAATCCATCTGTCAGAAATAATCCGATTAGACTATTTTGTGGATTGCGTACCTTCATCACTTTTGGTATTAGTCTCCCTGAGCCACGAAGCTACGAATATAAAGGGTAAGACAACCTGTAATTCGCCTGAAAAGGGATGTAATAATTAAGCCAACGCGCGCACACACACACACATACATAAACTTACGCCTTCATCCTATGGGGGTAGGTAGAAACTAAAGAACGTCACCTGCTACGATCTTTACATACTCGTTTATGTTCATACATCTGAAGGCTTTCTCGTTATTAAAAACGTTCAAAATCTAGTCTCAATCTCATCTCATCGCCAATCAATGTCAAAAACTTGTCAAAAATGTAGTGAAATTAGAGATATTTTTGAAAGATCGAGACAGATGTTAGAGTGCGAAAGTTCTTAAGGGGCTTACAGGACCTAAACGCAAAAAAACGCAAGTTTTAGAAACAATAAAATTAAACCATCGACTACAAGTAAACAAAATCAGAAAAATATATGATATTCTTCAGGACATACGCCAGGTAGGTAATGTATTGAAAACATACTAATTTGATACGATAGAAAAAAATCATGAAGATACCTCTAAAACTTTCTTTTTACAATAAAAACCATACTAACATAATACAATCATTCTGATTTTTGTCAGATTATTCTACAAGCAACATACTAAAACACTAGTGTTTTAATGTTTTAGTCCAAACAATGGATTTTTTGTAATTAAATAATTACTTCATATTTTGCAATAAATTACCAGCGTGTGTCACCGCGCTTCTCTTTCTTTTCTATGCAGTCCGACAGTGACCGCGCTTTATGTCATGTAAGCCCCTTAAAATACGGAAATTGCCCCTCTGGTCATACACTTGCCGGTTGCCAGTACCACGCACCTGACCTTTCAAAGAACATCACCAAAAAGGTCACTATTATACCCGTCTAGGGCAACCCCTCCCGGCGTTTCCACTCACGTCTGCTTTGTAAATACCTTAAAAAAACGCGTCTTATACGATTACTTGTGTGAAGTGCCCGGAAGTAGATATGATACATCAGTGGATTTTATAGAGGCTGTCGCAAAGTCATGAATGACAGAAAAGGACGACTTAGCCTTCTGTAACACCTCTGCTATGTGACTTATTGTTTTACAACTGTTACACCAACCCAAGCGTAATTTATCATTGTATTATCGTCCTTCACTGTACTGAATAAAGTCGTGAATCAGCATAGCATTAATTTTCTTTTTCACTTCGAATTTATTATCTTTGTCGATATGTCAACTTTTTTATTGGTGACAAAAGTGGGGAAGCAGCTTACGTGTTGATTTTTAAGCCTCTTTTAAAGAGGAAATTTTTATTTACCTTGGTGAAAGTGTCTTCTTTTTGTATTGAATGGATCAGTCAGTATTGGAAATTGTTGATTTGGGAAAAAAAGTGTGGTTAATACATAATGAAGACATGACAAAGTATCATTGTTGTACCAAAGTAATGATTGATTTGCTCGGATTCTCAGGATTTCTCGGATGTTGCAAGTTTGGTAGTGGGTGGACCCATGGATTGCTAAAATTTTAAGTAGGTACAGTGACAGGGACGCACAACCTTGTTACCTTAGATACATAATCCAACATTTTATACCCATAGGTATACATTTTATTTTAAATACTTATAGGTATCTACTCTGTCTAGCTAGTCCGTCTTCGTCCAATCTACCTTATGTAAGAAAGTTTTATGAAAGTATCCTATTTCTAAGACAGAAACAATTTTCTATTGTTTTCGTCACCTCAATTCATGTTTTTGTCATTATTAAAGGCGTAAGTAAGTTATAAGTTAATTTTTAAGTCATTAATTGGTTTTCGCTTTTTTTGACCTAGTTTTCAACACTTTGGTATCGAAGTTGGAACTATTTTATTTTCATTTATTAACTATTTTATTTACTTCCTGTTCATGACATGATCTGAGAGGCTTGTGGCTAAGTAATAACAGCCGCACGGGTCGATTGATCAGGTTAAGCTACGCTTGCCGCGGTTGGTCCGTGATGGGTGACCACCTTTACATATTAAGACTCTCCGTGCTTCGGAAAGAACGTTAAGCCGTTGGTCCCGGCTAACATTCGTGAATCTTTGACAGTCGTTACGGGTCGTCACAAGCCCGAAAGACAACCAGTCTTACCAAGAGGTATCGTATTACCTAGTAATTGGGTTGTGGAGGTCAGATAGGCGGTAGCTCCATGTAAAATACTGGTATTCAGCTGCATCCGGTTAGACTGGAAGCCGACCCCAACATAGTAGGGAAAAGGTTAGGCAGATGATGATGATGTTCATGACATGATCTCTTATGGTTCTCTTTGTTGTTTCAGAAGCATCCCTTGTATTCGGTGTTTTTTCAGCCATTCTGAAGTTAAAATATAATGGCCATCTGTGTACCGCCGTGTTGCTGTGGACAGCAGTGTGGACGCATGTTTCCCCCAACCCTTTCATATTTTTTTGTTTATGTTCTTTATTAATAATAATAATCGTTTATTTCAGGCATTAGCACCCATAAAATTAAAATTGAAAACTTACACTAAAAATAAAATAAAACTTATACTAAATACATAAACATTTCACACCAGAGAAGCCAAAACACAAAGAGGTACAATTATTTTGTCTCCCTCAGTACATGCACCGCATGAAACACAACTTTTACAATAGCATTTTTACTTGCTACCACACGTGAAAAGAACGACGCCCTGAGCTTCCTCATGAGCGCAAAGAAGTCGGTAACTCCGCTCTCAGCAAACATCTCAGTCGCACTACACCGCCAGGGCAGGTTGAGCATGACCCGAAACGCGTTATTATATTGTACACGAAGAGTGTTGTATGCACTCTTCGTGTACTTGTACCAAAGTTGACTGGCATTGTTGCGTCATGTTTACCGCAAATAAACGTATTTTCTTTCTTTCTTTCTTTCAGTGGTAGTCCAGTGATTTCGGCCCCGACAAGAGTTACAGGTTGTGGGTTCGAACCCAAGACTAGGTTATATTCTCTTTGATTCGAACCTAAGCAGGCTCTTTACGTAGTATAATTTATTTTATCACCACTGTTTTTTTTTTTAGGTGGGAAATTATCAAATAACTTCTCCCGCTCTGGGCGGAGCGGAAGGGCGTGTCAGACTTTTACTGACTAAAACCCACCCGTGTTCCTTCAGTGTGCCTGGGGCCACGGTATCTCTTTCGAACAGCCCGCGACCCTGGCAGGCATCGGCCCCAGCGGACCCCGTCAGTTACTGCTGACATCTCTTTGAGGCGCGCGTGGAACACAACGCGCTGTCGACCCCCGCCTGGTCCTCACCGGACGGCGAGCTGCCCATTGCTCGCTGTCCGCAAGCCCGCGCCTACGGTGGCCGGGAATCGGCTATCGATTCCTTATCACTGCTCTCAAAACGGTGAAGGAAAACCGGGATGTCCTTATATTACTATACTAAAGGAAATATTGGAATCTCTGAGTGATGACGAGTGGAGTAAAGTGATTATTTTAGGAATAAACGTGTCGCTCCACTTAAAATACTGCAAGCTGACTCCAACATATGTACTTACATAGTTGGGAAAAGAATAGACAGGTGGATGGATGGATGGATCAATTATGTATTACTTTGAAATTGACTGTTTTAGATCTTCAATTTCGCAGAGGAGTTAGAGAAATGTATTTTTTTTTTTTTTTATTGCATGTATAAGGAAAGTCACTGACCTATATTATACAGTAGGCACGCTGGACATCATACTATCGACGACAAAACGAAGATATTTGATTTTCGCCATTTTGGCGCTGAAAGCAACGTGAGAATTCGAAAACATGCAATCCGACAGGGTGCCCTGGGCCCGCGTGACAGATTACGGCAGAAGAGGCCTGTGTCCCAGCGCGGCAGCGTACCGCCAAAATGTAAAAACGGGTTACAATTAACTAGACTAAGTTATAGAGTAGTTATAATAATTATTTTTACAAAACAATAACACTTTTATAGCTCGAATCAATAAAATAGGCACCTAGAACATTACAAAATCACCATTTTTCTCTGCTCTCGACTACACAAGGCTTTGTAGCCTTGTGTGACTGGGAGCAATTTTCTCAAATACTCCGTACCCAGTCGCGCCGCTTTGGAACACTCTACGAAATCGAAGTTGGTAGCTTACGATAAAACTACGCCCCAGAGTAGGTTCAGTGAGGAAGTCCGTATACCGCTCCTAGAGGGAGCAATCCCGCAGTATTCAGTATAACTGACTGAAGTTCAAATTTTTTAATAGCTTAAGAGTTAATGTGGTTTTATTCTTATCATTATAGGCATGATGGTAAGGTAGAAGTTTGGAGTGGTTTATTGCTACCTACTATTACCCGACTACGACGAAGCAAAAAGGTGGGTTATGATTTTGACCGGTGTGTATGTATGTTCCTCTGTTCCCTCATAACTGCTAATGCACCGACGGCCTCCATGGCCCACGCACAATGGTCCACTGAAGGACTAAGTGCGGAAACCAAACCCATAACATAGAACATTAGAACTGCTAAAGCACTTGTCATGATTTGACAAATAAGGTATCGTTGGAAGTGTCTTGATCGTCCTCTGGTTAAAGGTCATGTGACGTCACATTGAATTGAATGTGGCGCCCTCTAGCGGAAATAAAGTCATTAATTGAAAAAAATAAATTTAATCATGCCATTTTTGGTATCAAATGAAAGAGCTTAATTAGCACATTTCAAAAATATAAATACTACTGAAATACGCCCCAAAACAAATAAATAAAAAATAAGTTTAAAAACTATAACCTCAATACTGAAAAGGATGAAACAAGAAATTATCTTCCCGTGGTCGCATGCTACCATAGCTTATAAGTATGTTAGTAGAGCGGCATGCGACCACGGAAAGGTACTTTCTTGTTTCATCCTTTTCAGTAGTCGGGTTTTAGTTTTTTTACCCCTGCAATTAATGCAGTACGATGTGATCAGCTTGTTTATTCTATAAAAAATTTGGTGAAGTGAGCTTGAAGGCTCCTACAAACAGGCGCGACACGCGACGCGAATCGCGCGCGACACAAGGGAACCGCAAGTCGCTCAACGAGCGATGCCTTTGTTTCGCGCGCGATTCGCGTCGCGTGTCGCGCCTGTTTGTAGGAGCCTTGAAGTGAAATGTTATCACATAATGCTAAGAAATGACCGACTACAGCCCAATTCAAACTATATGGGAGCTCGGAACATGAGGCGAGTCGCTGCGATTTTCAGTCCTTGTCTGCACATAATACCGTAGGGTTAATGGGTGGCGACCCTTAATTCTAACCCCGATTCGCAGATAACTCTCACCCATATTAATAAAAAAGCCAATTCCTTTGTTTGTTTATATCTAGATCTTAGTCACGATGACAGGTTGAAACCTGCATTGCGACCTAGACGAGAAGAATAGAATTATTATATTCTGTGTACTAACACTAACTAACACTATGTTTATTCATCTGAGTCGAGTTCAGCGGCTTTATTTATTTGTAGACTGTTTCGTCTGGATATTTTAAGTATTTCTTTAGCTTATTGTTGAGTCTTTCGGCAATGTCCTTGTTTATTTGAGCGACAATCTTTGGCAATAGTAAAACGACTTGTGACAGGCATTTGAGAGGTTGAACCTCAACAGAAGTACCTACTTATGTAAGATTTTCTATTTGAGTCATTTGGGTTAGTGCTACGCAGAACTGGACCTCAAATCTGCTATTACAATAGTGTCAGAATCATTGATATATATGTTACACTAGATTACTAATTAGCGCGCCAAGGCGTTGCCACTGGACATGTGTCCACAGTCACATGCGTAGCTAACGTCAGTTCAGTGCTCTGTATGACGCCAAACGAAGTTAATCGAGTGACACGCGACAAAAAAATTCCGCCAAAATGGGTAAATGCGTAGTGGGAGTGCGATTAAATTAACTGAAATTACTTTCCACACGTAAGTTTATTATTTCTGTGTATATATCAACGTCAAAACGCTATAAAAATAAATAAAATGTATAAAGGAGATGTTTGATTTTGGGCTACCACCATGTACACTACATAGATAAATAGGAAAAAAAATAGGGGATTTTCATAAAAATACAAACAAATTAATTTGATGAAAAGTACAGGTGTACACAAATGATTATTTAAGAAGTTTTTTGATAAGATAACCCTATTTTCATGGTAGCCTTGACAGTTGTTTGACATGACGTTTGACGACTTTGACTTTTGTAGATCGCGGTATTAAGATTTTCTTGCAAGGTATGATCACTGTGGTTACGTTATGTGTTAAAGTTTGGTTTTACTCTGGTTGTTATTATAACCATTAACTCCTATTAACTTTACCATTACTTATATTCAGAATAAAGAACAACAGAATCGTACTTTATTGTGATAACGGGCTAGGTACTACCTTGTTTTTTTTATTACAATATTCATGTCCATGTTGATTTTATCATTACTTATAATTTGTTGGGTATAATTAAAACTGTCGGTTGCGCATGGCTGATTGATGAACGAATTTCAGCTGAAAATACGAATATTTGTGTTTACAATTTCGGTAATTTAATTGTTTACTAGAATTGTTTCTGGTATCTGGAACATTAATAAAGCAGCCTACAGTGACTACTGATAGTCGAGTGCCTCTCTGTCACCCCGTCTGACAAAATGATTATTTAAATATTATTATGAAATGCTGTGTACCCACTGCCTACATTGTAGGCATTGTTCACTGGACAAGCAGCTATCCAAGTTTTACGATTTAACCAGTAACTAATGGAGGTCAGCATAGCAATTCACAACCATTCGACAGGCTATCGTATCGAAAATTACACATTTCGATAAGCTGATTCGCCTTGCCCCCGACAGCAAACAGCTGTTGAGAGACTAGCGGTCATCTGTTTGATTTAAACTGACAACATTTTCGGGTTTTCGACTTGTGAACAACGTTTCAGCGGTATTGTACCTGGCATATGCTGAGCTGGACTTCCATTTGGGCGAAAGAATCGTTGATAGCTTCTTCGTTGATATTCGCTTCCTCGGACCCGACCTAGGTATGTCAAAGGGGCATTGTGTGACTGTAATCAATATCAATTAATTGTAAGCGTCCAGCGACTCTCACATCGATCGTTATAATAGACGGTCGATCAATCAAACATAATTTGTATAGCTTGGCATAATGGACGACACCCGGTCCTCGGAGATATTGCTGTAATCACTGCATGCTGTTCACTATATGTCTAACAATATGCATAAAGGGTTTGAAGCGTCAAGGATCACGCCAAATCAAATCTTTGTAGCTAATTAAACACAGGTTTATAAACGCATTACAGGATGTTGACTGATGCGCAGTTCGCTATGTTCTACCGATTAAGGCATGCTAAATTATTATTTTATATTAATATTAATAACTAGCTGCGCCCCGCGGTTTCACCCGCGTAAATGTTGAACCCGTGGGAATATCGGGATAAAAGTAACCTATATGTTAATCCAGGGTGTCAGCTAGCTCCATACAAAATTTTATCAAAATTGGTTTAGCCGTTTGAGCGTGAAGAAGTAACAAACATATAAACACACACACACTCACAAACTTTCGCCTTTATAATATTAGTGTGATGATTACAATATAAAATTATTTAAACTGAAAAGTAAAGTCAAAAGTTCATAAAAAAATCGATCAAATTGATATTTTCTTACTGTGGAAAATGCTACGGATTCCCTCCGACCTGAGGATGGGCGGAGGCGTCTCTAAGTCTAAAACGAGTTTTTGCAGAAAACAGTAGAACTATTTATTAATTTATCAAGTCATTTCTAAAATTAACGATGACACTATTGTCCGCTAATTACAGCCGCACAGGTCGATAGATCAAGTTAAGCTACGCTTGCCGCGGTTGGTCTGTGGATGGGTGACCTTCTTTACATACCGTGACCCCTCCGTGCCTCGGAAAGCACATTAAGCCGGTGGTCCCGGCTGTCATTCGTGGATCTTTGACAGTCGTTATGGGTAGTCAGAAGCTCGAAAGTCTGACAACCAGTGTTATCAAGGGGTATCGTATTACGCAGTAATTGGGTTGTGGAGGTCACATAGGCAGTCGCTCCATGTAAAATACTGGTATTCAGCTGCATCCGGTTAGACTGGAAGCCGACCCCATCATGGTGGGGAAAAGGTTACGCAGATGATGACTATGTCCGCACTATTTGTCATTATCTAGAAGTGCGTAGGTAGGTACTGACGTTCCTTTTAAAAACGCTCGGGCGACTATTCCCGATATTATGTTCTTACTGTATTATTTCACACTTCACTATTTTAAAAAGCTTTTCACCCACATAAAATATCTCTCCTAACACCGATTACAGTCGCCATTTGCGTAATAACAACTCGAGTGTTTCTATCCTCATTTTTGAATTGTACGAGTAAGTGCCAGTCTGTTCCCTCCCCCTCCCTCCGAGTTCACTCAGTGCAAAGAGGAACATAAATCTTAGACGGTGCACAGATACATTTGTGTTTCAAGTTTCTGCTTAAGAGACAAGGTTGAAGTGAAGAGGATTTTAAGGTAAAATACGCTCAAATAGCGGTTGCCTTTCTAGTAAATAAACAATCAGCCACACGGGTCGATCTAACAGGTTAAGCTACGCTTGCCGCGGTTGGTTCGTGGATGGGTGACCATCTTTACATAGTAAGACCCCTCCGTGCCTCAGAAAGCCGTTGGTCCCGGTCCCGGCTGTCATTCATGGATCTTTATCAGCCGTTTCGAGTCGTCAGAAGCTCGAAAGTCTGACAACCAGACTTACCAAGGGGTATCGAACTACCCAATAACTGGGTTGTGAAGATCAAATAGGTAGTCGCTCCATGTCAAGTACTAGTATTCAGCTGCATCCGGTTAGACTGGAAACTGAACCCAACATACAAAAGGCTAGGCAGATGATGAGTTTGCCACACATACTTAGCACATGCTATTTAGGTTATGACTAGCGACCCGCCCCTGCTTTCCGTGGTTTTTACGGCTTGTCAGCACATCGAGATTTCTTTATTAAATGTAAGTTCATAAGTTTAATATTCATGTATTATACACATAACCCATCCGGAATAAATGATTCTCTAATGATGTTGAGAACGCCGTAATAGATGATGATCGCATTATGTTGTTCTTACTCTTAGGAGTTCCTACACATCGGAAAGATGTTTGAATGTCATTTGATAAGATTCGCCAGCCACATGGAAACTCAAAACCCAAGAAAAACTTTTCAATGCTAGAGGCAATGAAAGGAAAGAAAATTATTTAAAAATACTGTTCTTTAAATATTAATACAGTTTGCAGTAGGAACACCTAGGGGAGAAGAGGAAAACACAGAAATGCTACCTCAAAAGGAATAGTGCCGTCACATGCCAGTAGAACGACAGTAATTAGAAAAATGGCGGCTTTGACTTAGGGTGCAATCACACGTATCGCAACCACACCACAACGACCACACGTGGACGGGCGTTAATTTGTATGAAAAATAAAATAAAGTATTTTATTCACATGGACCACATTTGACCGCCA
Source organism: Oligia fasciuncula (assembly GCA_963082905.1). NCBI lineage: Eukaryota > Metazoa > Arthropoda > Insecta > Lepidoptera > Noctuidae > Oligia > Oligia fasciuncula. Next base: position 16,438,173 of record OY720390.1, read on the forward strand.
AAATCAACCGTGTGGACGATACTGACCACATCAAGGCCACGTCGCAGCCACAACGCAACCACTAGCCAGAGACCACGCACTAGCGGCCGGCCACATCGCTAGCACAACGTTCCGTCTGTCTGCAAAAATACAAGACGTAACCACACCACAACTACTAGCGACAACGCGACTGCAAGAAGTTGCAGCGACACTATTCTCAAGTAACCACTGCTTGCTCACATATTGTCGCAGCGATGTACTGTGGTGGTGGTACGTGTGATCGGGCCCTTACACTAGCCCTTACACTGGGAATTAAGTAATATAAGAAATTCGTGTTCGTAAGAATTGTCCTCGACATTTCTATGGTAACTTGTATAATTTTATTGCTTGAGCCCTTACGACGGCGTGTTCTGTATTTAATGTTACCTGTTCTTTAAGGATTCTGGTACCCTATATTATTAAATGATATTTATTTTTATTTATAGAAAATGGTTACACATGGCGGAATCAGACTGTCGTGCTTGTTTTTGAAATGTATGTGGGAATTTTGGGTCTACAAACAATTTATTAGGTCCTTTATATCAAGTCTGTTTTTAAAGTATTGAAGTAGAATGAGGAAATCGGGGTCCGAAAGAGTAACTGGTCGAAAAAAGAACTTGCCACGTCCCATGTGAAGAGCCCTCTCTTCACATGGGACGTGGCAAGTTCTTTTTTGTGGCAAGTGCGTGTAGGCAGAAACTCTAACCTAAAGCGAATCTGGCGTAAAGCGAATCTGTACTTATGCTAGCAAATGCTACAGAAAGCCACCTGCTACGATCATCATTACATAGACTCCTTTTGTGTCGTTTACGTTCATACATCTGGTCATACACGCACGACGACTCCAGTTCCTATTACACGCCTGATCTTTCTGAAGAACATCAACATTTTTTTATTTTTATTAAACAATTTTATGTCCTACTAGCCCCCCCCCCCCTCCCCGTTATTACAAAACTTGGCCATGATGTATCAAAATATCTAGTTTAAAAATCGAATTGAAAATGATATTGTAAAAAATTATTTAGTAAAAGGTTTATTTCGATATCTAAATATAATTATAAAATTCAAAGTCCTGACTGACTGACTGATATATCAACGCACAGCCTAAACCGCTGGTCAGAGACATGAAATTTGGAGGGTGTGTTCTTTGTGAAGAGTAGGTATCCACTAAGAAAGAGTTTTTCGAAATTCCACCCCTAAGAGGGTGAAATTCCACGCGAACGAAGTCGCGGGCATAAGCTAGTAAATAAATATGTGAACTTTATAATATTTGCCTTCAACAATGTTTATTTTTCATACACTTTTCCAATTAGGATTCCATCATCATTATCCCTTTAATGATACATAATAAAAAAGTTATCGAAGAATATACGTCATTACAATCATTAGATCGCTTTAGCATCTAAGGTTTTAAGGGACAATTTAAAGAAACTGGAAATGAAAAAATAATCATCACACTAATATGATAAAGGCGAAAGTTTGTGGGGGTGTGTTGGGGTGTGTATGTGTGTGTATGTTTATATGTTTGTTACTTCTTCACGCTCAAACGGCTGGACCAATTTTGATAAAACTTTGTATGGAGGGAGCTGACATCCTGGATTAACTTATAGGCTACATTTTATCCCGATATTTCCACGGGATCGACACTTATGCGGGTGAAACCGCGGGACGCAGCTAGTTGGTAACTAAATGTAAAGAAGCTCTTAAAAATCCTGTAAATAATTCAACGAAGTTTCCGTCAAAATTACTTTTTTTTCCTCCCATAGGTATATATATAACCTTCTAATTTGCTCAGAAAAAGAGCGCTACTAATAGGGTCCCATAATTTGTGACGTAACTTTCCTTATATACCGGAATGCATACATACCGTACAGTGTCGATCAAAAGTCCATAAGCAAATTCGCAAAGTTATAGTTTGAAGTTTAGTTAGTGACTTACGACCTTCTTTTAATGAGTAATTTGACACACACACCCGCATATTACTCGAATAATCACGCTATTGAATATAGTTCCGTGTCATGTTCGTCTTGTTCACATAGTTCGTAAAACTTTATGATTATACCCACAGAAATCTTAATAAATAAATTAATTATAAGGTGGACAGATGCACCATTCACCGCGAAAGAATGTTGTGGTTCTTTGTTGGTTGATAATAATTTGATATTGTGGGTTAGTGAAGTGTGTTTAATCTATTAGAGGTGTTATTCATTTTGAAACGCAAGCAAATTTAAATATTGAGATGAAAGCGGATATTATCGCGCTGCGTAAAAGTGGACTTAATATTATACCACAAATATTTGATGAAACCGGACTGACTGTGAGTATTATGATTTAATTCTTTTATCGAACATTTATTTAATTAATGTATAACTGCTGATCCTTGTAGTTATTTTATTAAACGTTTTATATTTACCATAGGGTCTAAATAGAAGAAAAAATATATATTTCCAAGAGTTTATTTATTTACTTTTGGAATGATGAATATAACATTAAGTATAAATTATAATCTTATCTTTTGAACTATTTTCAAAAAAAATTTTTTTTCAAAATAGTAGTTAATAATATTTTATCATTTTGCTAGTAGCCTTACAATATTCCTTTTTTGTTTTAGAGAAATTACCTACCTACTGTGAGTAGGAAGGTCAAAAGGTCGGAGGGTCCGTGCCAGTCGAACGCGATCGACAGTGGAAGGCCCCAGCTGGTCAGTGAATAAGAAAGAAATGTTGTTTTAACCAACCAGTTACCAGATGAAGTTGCATTGCAAGGAAATATGCAGAAATATGTTTAAATATTATAGGATCCATACGCCAGCGTTTACTTGATAGCATGGATAATAATGGGGGTTATACAACGTATTAAGTTATAAATTACAAATTGATTTTAGTAATATTAAAATAATATTGTGTCTTAACCGTATTAAGGATTATTTTGAGGTTTATAGTTTCAATCTTCTTTTCATAATGAAAATGAATACTTAAGCTATAACCGCAATATATATCTAAAGAACAATATTATTTTATCAAAGATACTTACAATATTTTAAGTCTAATGGTAGTAGTTCACATGCTTTACTTCAATAAATTGTTCTTTATGAGAAAATAAACTGTTTTAAAAGTTTATTTATAAAATTATAACGAATAAAATTTTGGAAATCACTTAAAAATCTTTTTTTTTTATCCCATATTTCAATAAAAATATAATAATACAAATAAAATAAATATTACATTATTATTCTCGTGTATTAATTAATCGAATAATAATAAAAAAAGATAAGAATATTGTTGAAAAGATAAATTAAAGTTTCATCTCGAGATTCGAACCTAGGCCAACTTGTTTAATAATCCAATACGCAACGCTATCCGCTAGCGGTACTTGTTATGAAGATGTGAATTTTAGCAATCGTATGAACCAACCAAGGTCATACGTAATTACGCCGCGCGTGTGAAAAAGCGACGGTATAATTATTTTTTGTTTCGTTCGACGTTAGCCAGTGTACACACACAGATGTAGGTACGGGCCTGCGCGGCGCGGGCGCGTGTTCACAGAAATTTCAACTTTATTGTGCCTATGCAAATTTGTTGCAGACCGTACATGCCATAATTATATAGGACAGTACCGTTAATATTAATAAGGGTAGCGGAGGTTCATCTGTCCGTAGTTCCGACAGGAAACCAGTGGGGATATTATGGACTTAACGTCTTGTTAAGTTGGGCAGTGAGTGGAAAAAAGAAGAGAAGATATTTTTATCATTATAAATATACGTAAATAATTTTTATAAGAAAACGAGGACTACCTAAAGTCCGCGGTTAAGCCTTCAAGTAACGCTGTTTTGTACGACTGCTGAGCCTTTTTTTTTTTTCGGATGGGTAATCATCAAATGACCCCTCCCGCTCTGTGTGGAGCGGAAGGGAGTGTCAGACTCTTACTGGCCACAAACCACCCGTGTTCCTTCCTTAGCCCTTTTGTTCCGGGCCAGCGGTAACCCTTTCGGACAATCCCGCTGACCCGGCAGGCTTCGGCCCTATGCTGACATCTCTTTGAGGCGCGCGTGGAACACGTCTGGCACGGGCCTGGTCCTGATCGGACGGTGAGCTACCCATTACTCTCCGCCCGCAGGCCCGCGCCTACGGTGGCCGGCAGTCGTCACGCGGCTCCCGACGCCCGGAGCGTCTCTCGCGGCGGCTGGGACGCGAGGCTCTCTCCCTGAGCCGTCCCGCCACCTCCTTCGCTAGCATGACTGCTTCGCAGAAGGAGGTGACTGCCTCCCACTCCCTCTCGCCCCGGACCATGGCTTGCACCAGGGCCGGGCGCGAGAGGTCGCCGCCGCTGCCGATCGCCTCTACGAGGACACGGCGGTGCTCCGCCCGACTGCTGAGCCTGGGACTGAGTTTTTAACCGACTTAAAAAAGGAGGAGGTTCTCAATTCGGATGTTTATGCAACATTATTTTTAGTATATGCGAAACCCGAAACACGTGTCTATTTTTATGTAAAGAATCTATAAACAAAATTTCAAAACTGTAACATGAAAAATCACAAAGTTATAAGCTTGTTAAATTACCTGTTTGTCCGTACAAAAACATGCTCACCCGCGCCGCTCGCGCCGCGCCGTCTTGCCTTCTTTGATAATAATAGTACCTAGGTATCTAACCGTTCGGCGCGGAGATTGGATAACCTATTTAGTGTCGCTCGGTGTCCAACTTTTAACCTTTTTTAAATATTTTTGGGACAAAATATAAACATGGGGTAAAAATTATTGGAATCGATTCAGTTACTTAATCTGAACAAACTATTATTCAGGTTTCGCATATACTAAAAATAACGTTGTATAGACGAATTTGCAAAATTATTTTTTTATTCTAAAGATATTATTCCGTAATAAAATTTAAATGGGACCACATTTAAATTTTGTAAAGATCTCATCATGAGTTTCAGAGACAGACAACGGAACTCTTCAATAAATGCCAGCAAATCAACCGCGATTGCTGCTATCGCATAGGTATGCATTGTTTACGCAATCACACAACATAATTTATATCAAAATATTGGTTACATACTAATTCATTTTTAAATTTTATTATACATGGGAAAATAATGTAGAAAGATTTGCACGTTAAAAGCATTCTTAATAAAGAGATAATAAAACAATTCATAAATTAAAATAAGCTGTGGCAGCTAAGAGAGACGAATCAGAAACCCATAATTTCAGACATATGCGGAAACTAACGCCTACTCCAGCATAATTGATAAAGCCTTTACTGCGCAGTACAAGGTAATTTATTATGTTGAAGCTTTCCTGGTAATATTTGTCCAAATTGTTGGTTGTTTGGTCAAATGTTTGTCTCGCTTTAGCCAAAGTTAATATTTTGTGTTTGAGTAATGGTCACGGCGCGGCGCGGCGTGTGGAATAGCCCACACTTTGCTGAATTGTTTATGTATGTTTTAGGTTATTTCGGTAACTGAGAATATTATGTAAGGACTTAAAGCGAGCTTGTAGAAGTGCCTGCCACTAATCACAAAGGTGTTTGGGGGAAACTTTGAACGTCAACACGAAAATATAATTAATTTTAGACACTGCTTTCAAATGGTAGTTTCGTATGGAGAAGAATGGGCAAGAAACCCAAACCATATACTTAGTTCGGAAGCGCCCGAAGAAGGACAACATACGACACCCTAAATTGATTATTTAAATATTAATTATGCTACCCATCAAATCTTATGAATTTGCGTTAATTAACCTATTGACCGCCACACGTCAAAAAATCAAAAACGTGCCCTCGGCGTCAAAATCTGTCATGTAGTCGAACCGTGGCGTGCTGGGCACATTTTGGTTTGACGTCTATACACGTCTGTGGCGGTCAAAAGGTTAAGAGTTGCACACCTTCCAAAAAATAGTTTATTAAGGAGATGAATGTGCAGGAAACTCCATATTTACTATTTTAAAAGGTTTACAACATTTGGTACCTTTATATAAGTAAATATATATGTGATGACGATGTATAAAATTATTATACTCAATAGGTGGTACAAACTTATATTAGAAATAACTGTGATTTGGACAGTGATGCAAAATCAGAGATATTTAACTGTGAAAAGACTTTACCTAAAAGATTGTGAAAAGGCTGTATTTTCACATTTTCAATTAAACTTTATCGGCACTGGTTTTAATCTAGGTTGAACCATTCTGATAAAACGCTAGTACTTACATAGTTTGTCTTTCACACATAACATCGTTGCTAAATTATAGGTTAGAGTACAGACACTTAAAAATTATGTAGGCAGAGATCACTTTAAGGTTTCCGTACCTCAAATGAAAAAACGGAACCCTTAAAGGATCACTTTGTTGTCCGTCCGACCGTGTCTGTCAAGGCTCTTTATCTCGGGAACGCGTGGAGGTATCGAGTTGACATTAAAACCATATACCAACTCGGGTCTACAGTCCCTTGAAGTTGTGAAAAAATCAGACACCTCCGTTAACGTAAAATAAAGATACAGCCGTTTATGCCGCAAAAAACGTGTATTTCGACACTCTCGAGGGAATCATAATTTATAGGGTACTTCCCATTGACCTAGAATCATGAAATTTGGCAAGAAGCAAGATCATGTAGCACAAGTAAAGGAAAAAATCCGAAAACCGTAGATTTGTCGGTACACTAAAAAAAATCCCGTGATAAACTATTTACATACTGTTGCGCGCCACAATTAATGCCTGGTACATGGCGACATTAGTTACCACTAGCGCCATCTAGTATCGAGTAGCAGAACTAGTCGAGTCACGATCGTTCTAGAAAATTCGATACTAGAACTTTGTAGAACTTTCTCGAACTATCGTCACCTAGTCGGTCGGGGCCGGTATGTACTCGAACATTCTAGATGTTTCTACAATGGAAGGTTCTCGAACTATCTGCGGCACTATATAAGGCCGGGATGCGCGACGACCGACACAGTTTGGATAAAGCGACAAGAGCGAAAACATCAAGCGATCTTCAAGTGCGAATTAAGAGTGATCAGTAGTGAAATTGTGTTCTTTTAATTAGTGTGTTTGAGTTGTAATTAGTGCTTTTAATTAAAGAGTTATTTTTTGGTTATTAAATCGGCAGTTTTTATTGTCACGAACCCGAAGCTCGTAACAATTGGTGTCAGAAGCAAGGATTATGCCGGTTTTACCCAAAGACGACACGGAGGGTATCCGTACCCGGAGTCATCGCCAGCAGGAGACGGACCAGAGGAGATTCGGTGGAGCAACGCCACAGAGGTCGGAAGGCCAGCTACCGACCTCGGAGGCCGGCCCGTCCACAGCTGCTCTAGCATCATCAGCACCAGATTTGGCTGCTCTGATGATGATGCTGCAGGAGCAAGCTCGCCGACAGGAGGAACAGGCTCGTCGGTTGGAGGAACAGCTCCAGCGGGATAAGGAGGAACAGGCCCGTCGACAGGAGGAACAGGCCCGTCGACAGGAGGAACAGGCTCGTCGGCTGGAAGAACAGCTCCAGCGTGATAAGGAGGAACAGGTCCGCCAACAGGAGGAGCAGGCGCGCCGCCAGGAGGAGCAGATGCTCCTTATGAAGGACCTTCACGCTACCTTCGGGAAAGACATGAAGGAGGTGAAGGATAAGGTTGCTCAATATGACAACCGCCTGTCGGAAGCTGAAACCCGAATCGACCAAGTAAATAATCGGGTTGACAACGTGATGGCTGACGTGAAGGTAACCGTGATGGCTGACGTGAAGAAAACGCTGGATTACCTCAAATTTGGGGATGGAATCGCAGCTCCCGTAGCTACAACACCTTCGCTACGTGGATTCAAAGTGCCACCGTTCGACGGTACTTCTTCCTGGTCGGCCTACAAAATCCAGTTTGAGGCTGTCATGTAGGCGAACGGGTGGAATAAAAGTCAGGCCATGACTGCCCTCACCCTAGGCCTGCGCGACCAGGCCTTAACCGTTCTGGAAGCTCTCGGTAAGGAAGTGACTTACGAGCAGCTCCTTGAGGCATTGGAGTCTCGGTATGGTGACGCTCACCTGGAACACGTGTTTCGTGCGCAGCTCAAGGATCGCGTGCAACGCAGTAACGAAAACCTGCAGCAGTGGGCCCTTGAAGTAGAGAAGCTGGTTCGCAAAGCTTACCAGTCCGTACCTGCGCTTATTGATGGGAACCTGGTGCAGGTATTCATCGACGGCATCCGCGACCTTGAAGTGAGAGCTGCTGTGAGGCTCGGGCACCACGGGACGCTTAAAGACGCCTTGGCCCATGCACTGGAGGTGGAAGCTGTGCGGCAGGATTATCGTTCCCATCGCGTCAGGGAAGTTGCAGCGGCTACAGTTCGCGACCGCAATAAAGTATACAGCCCTAGGTGCTACGGCTGTGGGGAAAGGGGCCACCTTCGATCCAGTTGCCCTAAGCGAACTGCAGAAAGAGAAGACGGCCGATCTCTAGAAGACAGTGCGGCTAACAGCACCGCCCAGCACCAGCAGCAGGGAAACGAGTAATAGCCAGGACTGCGGGGCGGGTGCTGGCTGATGTTCAAAGAGCCCCAAGGGTTTCTATTACACAAACCCATGACGGGAACAGCCTCAAGGGCGAGGTCAACGGAACGCCGTGTAAGCTGACCATAGACACTGGAGCCTCTCGCACGGTTGTCAGTTCCCAACTAACAAGACGGTCCCTTGGGGACTCAGCATACAACAGAGAACGCATTAATTTGGTAACAGCCACCGGTCAGCGCATACCCGTCCATGGAGAGAAGAAGATGGAGTTGAAGCTAGGCAACAGAATCTACCTGCATAATGTCATCGTGGCCGATATAATGGACGATTGTATCCTAGGCCTTGACTTTATGAGGAAGAATTGTTGCGAGATTGATGTCAAGCAAGGTGTTTTGAAATGTGGACAAGAGGAACTTTTCGTGGAAGGGGCGTTACCAGGGAATGTGTACAGCCTTAAGAAGATTGTTCTTCCGCCGAGATCGGAAACGATTGTGCCGGTTAGTCTTCCTCGGAATCCTAGGCAAACACATCGTTGTGTACTCGTGGAAAGGGTAGACAATGACCTTCCATGGAAAGTGGCACGAACTTTGGTCAGAGCCACCGACATCTCAGGGGTACGTGTGCTGAACCTTTGTGATCAGGAACAGATAATAGAAAAAGGCACACTAGTCGGTACTTGCGAGGAAGTGGATTGGTTGCGTCGATGCCAATATCTATCGACTGGGACCCTCAGCAAGGATGCACAAACGAAAGTGACCACACTTTTAGACGACTGCCGCAGCGCTCTGTCCCAAAATGAAATGGTCAAGGCGAAGAAGATGTTACTCAAGTACGCCGATGTTTTCTCGTCAAACGATGCTGACATCGGGAAGACTGGTTTAGTTCAACACAAAATAAACACAGGAGAAGAATTGCCTATCCGTCAGCGGCCAAGGAGATTGCCGGTAGCACGTGAAAAGGAAGTGGAAACCATGATTGAGGGAATGGTGAAGGATGGTGTTATTGAACCTTCATCTAGCCCATGGTGTTCACCTGTAGTGCTGGTAAGAAAGAAGGACGGCAGCATGCGGTTTTGTGTTGACTATCGTCGTCTGAACGACGTTACAAAGAAGGACAGCTATCCTTTGCCAAGAATTGATGACACGCTGGACATGCTTACTGGAGTAAAGTGGTTTAGCACGCTGGACCTGAAAAGTGGCTACTGGCAAGTCGAAATTGACCCTAAGGACAAGGAGAAAACTGCATTCTCGACAGGAAAGGGTCTGTGGCAATTTAAAGTTATGCCGTTTGGATTGTGCAATGCTCCGGCAACTTTTGAAAGGTTGATGGAACTTGTACTTACTGGACTAATTGGCGATGCCTGTTTGGTCTACTTGGATGACATCATCATCGTAGGCCGCACGTTTGAAGAACATCTTCAAAACCTGGAACGCGTGCTCATGAAGATCCAGAGTGCCAACCTCAAGTTAAGTCCGAAGAAGTGTTCACTATTCAAACGACAGGTTAGCTTTTTGGGATATGTAGTGTCTGAAGAAGGTATCCGCACGGATCCAGAGAAAATCGCCGCTGTCAAGGATTGGCCAGTTCCAAAAGACAAGACGCAGGTCAGAGCATTTTTGGGTTTGTGCTCCTATTATCGGCGATTTGTCAAGAACTTTGCAGACATAGCCAAACCCCTGCATAAGCTAACCGAAGAGAAGCGACATTTCTGCTGGGATGAAAGTTGCGACATCGCATTCCAAGAGCTAAAGGACCGTCTGTGCAAAACACCTATTTTGGGGTACCCTGATGCGGGCAAGGAATTTATAATTGACACAGACGCAAGTGACATAGGACTTGGCGGTGTGTTGTCTCAACGGAATGGTGATCAAGAGGTTGTGATAGCGTACTTCAGCAAGTCGCTGTCAAAGCCGGAAAAGAACTATTGTGTCACGAGACGGGAATTGCTTGCTGTGGTAAAGTCATTGCAGCATTTTAGCAAATATCTTCTGGGGCGGAAATTCCACGTACGAACTGACCATGCTGCACTGAAATGGCTATTGCAGTTCAAAAATCCAGAAGGACAAGTTGCGAGATGGATTGAGCTACTGCAGGAATACGACTTTGTGGTCGAACATCGCAGCGGGAAATCACATGGCAACGCAGATGCATTGTCAAGAAGACCTTGTCCTGGAGACTGCAAGCATTGTACTAGGCAAGAAAGTAAAGAAGTCGTACCTGTGAGGATGCTCAAGACAGACCTCAGCAACGAGTGGAAGGAAAGCCTACAACGTGCACAGCAGGAAGATTCGGAAATCAAGCCGATTCTGGAGTGGATGAAGGCCAGAGCTCCTAAGCCCAGGTGGAGTGACGTCTCAGCGATGAGTTCGATCACAAAAAGCTATTGGGCCCAATGGGACAGCTTGGTGATTCAGGATGGAGTCCTGTGCCGTAAATGGGAAAATGCTCGGGGAGACAGCTGTCATTTGCAAATGGTTGTCCCTAAAGCTCAAGTACCGGATGTTCTACAGCTGTACCATAATGGTTGTTCAGGAGGTCATCTGGGAGTAAAACGGACTCTACTGAAGATACGAGAACGGTTTTACTGGGTCCACTGTCGGGACGATGTCGAGGACTGGTGTCGCAAATGTACGAGTTGTGCAGCTGTAAAGGGACCTCAGACTCGCAGTAGAGGTGCATTGAAATTGTACAATGTTGGTGCACCATGGGAGAGGATAGCCCTTGACGTTGCGGGGCCGTTTCCGGAAAGTGAAAGTGGCAACAAGTATTTCATGGTTGTGATGGATTACTTCACCAAGTGGCCGGAAGTCTTCGCCATTCCAAATCAAGAAGCTTCGACAGTTGCAGATAAGTTAGTTCATGAAGTCTTCTGTCGTTTTGGAGTACCTTTAGAGATTCACAGTGATCAAGGAAGGAATTTTGAGTCCCAAATATTCCAGGAAACTTGTCGAGTTATGGGTACTCATAAAACGAGAACAACTTCTTACCACCCACAGTCGGATGGAATGGTGGAACGGTTTAATCAGACATTGGAGAGGTACCTAGCCAAAGTTGTGGAAAATCGGCAACGAGATTGGGATAAGCACATACAACCATTTTTGTTGTCATATCGAAGCGCTGTTCACGAAAGTACATCGGTGACACCAGCTTTCGCAAACTTTGGAAGAGAATTACGGCTGCCTGCAGACCTGATCACCGGAATACCACCTGATGCCCCACGCAGTATAACCGATTATGCGAATGACTTGCGGAACAAAATGAATGACATTTATGAACACGTCAGACAATCGGGCCAGCAAATGTCTGAAAAGATGAAAACCCGTTATGACCGCAAAATGAACAATAAAGGGTTCGACGAAGGTTCACTAGTGTGGTTGTACAATCCAGTCCGCAGCAAAGGGAAATCTCCTAAGCTTCAAGCTAAATGGGACGGACCGTACCGGATTGTGACAAAGATCAATGACGTAACCTACCGGATACAGAAAGGCGCAAGAGGTACTCCTAAGATAGTCCATGTGGACCGACTGGCGCGTTATTATGGGGCCGATAATGCTCGGGACGAGCATGTCTTAGGAGGGGGCAGTGTTGCGCGCCACAATTAATGCCTGGTACATGGCGACATTAGTTACCACTAGCGCCATCTAGTATCGAGTAGCAGAACTAGTCGAGTCACGATCGTTCTAGAAAATTCGATACTAGAACTTTGTAGAACTTTCTCGAACTATCGTCACCTAGTCGGTCGGGGCCGGTATGTACTCGAACATTCTAGATGTTTCTACAATGGAAGGTTCTCGAACTATCTGCGGCACTATATAAGGCCGGGATGCGCGACGACCGACACAGTTTGGATAAAGCGACAAGAGCGAAAACATCAAGCGATCTTCAAGTGCGAATTAAGAGTGATCAGTAGTGAAATTGTGTTCTTTTAATTAGTGTGTTTGAGTTGTAATTAGTGCTTTTAATTAAAGAGTTATTTTTTGGTTATTAAATCGGCAGTTTTTATTGTCACGAACCCGAAGCTCGTAACAATACCTAGAAAGTACTGAATCCTCGGTGCGCGTGTCCGACTCGCACTTGACCGGTTTTTTTAAGCCCTGTGTGTCTACAACAGGGCTGCGAGTTAACAAGCTCAGCTATTAACAGGGCTGCTCGGACCGACAGCTCAATATACTACGTGGACCGCACTTACACTTATATGATCTAATGGGTTAAGAACTAGGTTAGGACTGTCGCGTTGATTGCAAACGTGACTGCTGAGCCTAAAATGCTGCATTTTGATCCCTGCGTCGGGTAAATTGTGATTGTTTTTATTTTATTAAGAATTATTTAGTAGCAGCCCTATATTTGGATTGATGCAGGATTCATAGCTATAAAAAAAAAAAAAAAAACGTAAAAAAACCGTAGTAAAGTAACCTCTATAATTCGTCGGACGAGAGTAAATTGGAGGGTAAGTGTGGTGCTGTTGCACAAACGATGGGATTCTAAGACTGGTTTTCCACCAGAGAAGAGCGAGAATGCGTAGCGAGGAATGTGCGTGAAACCAACCAATACCAACGCTAACTTAGTTCAAGCTATAAAAATGCAGAGATGTTATTGGCTGATTTAACACACATCCCTGGCTACGCATCCTCGCTCATCTCTGGTGGAAACGCAGCCTTAATGTTGTATCTGGCGTGTCCTGTCGTCTGCACGTTACAGGAACTGATGGACGCTAGTGACGGCGCTAAACTCGAATTTCCAACCAAATTCGAAAGGCCTCTCTCTCCATTTAATTCAGATTTAGATTGCCATCGACACGCTAAGATGAAGAATACATCATCTACAATATATCTGTGTAACTCTTCCTTCGGGGCATATAACAGGCGTGGTGTGTTACTTTGTATTTATTATGTACTTTGTGTTGCCTTTAAAGGCACCTATTCTATATTAAAGTTAGTAAGGAACCTCCTAAAAGGATTTGCGAAGCAATATTGCTAATGGGTATCTTATTATATCGATGTATTTTACATCAGCTACCAATTGAACAGTAATTTGCCACACCTTAGCATACTGGTACCGAAAAACAGTTCGAACTGCGTACCGTAATGTCTCAATTCCTGTAGCTAAGTCATATAGATCCGTTATCTCTCAATAAAGATAGAAAAATAAAGAATCAAACTCAAACTCAAATCATTTATTTCGATTAAACCTTGTACAGGCACTTTTGAATTGTCAAAATTAAATAGTCTGTCAGTTAGTCAGAAAGTTGAAGCTAGTTGCCCATTCCAAAGCGTAGATCTCTATGGAGAAGAACGGAGAAGCAGCAAACATTGTTTACGATTTTATATCATTTGCTCCCTTTAAAAGCAAGATTACTATGGACGACGGTGACACAGTAGTCACTTGCTGCCGTGCATAGCGGGCTCAGGGGAGGCCCCTTACAGTCTCCCCAGGGATGTGCCTTACAGGCGTTGCACGGCGTGGTTCCGGAATTGGTCTTTTAAGAGGAACCGGGACCACCCCTATGTGCTGATGGTGATCACCGGGGTGGTTTTAGTGAGGTAAAAACCCACACTCTCCGACCTCCCTCCCCGGAGGTTTCCCCCCAACAAAAAAAAAAACTTGAGTTAGTAAGGAACCTCCCAAAAGCATTTCCGAAGCAATATTGGTAACGGGTATCTATTGGAGATGCATTTTACATAAGCTTCCAATTGGCAGGAACGTTGGTTATTGTACTTCAGTTATATGAGGCTAGCTGTGACACCGAAGTGGAACGACTGTCTTGTTTTACAATATCATCGAACTTTCTTTACTTTTTGCTTTCATCGGAACACTCTTTTGGCAGTAAATGGAATGACAATCAAATACTTATAGTTTTTGCATTTTGCCTACATATCTAAAACGTGACAAATCAGCTTACTATTTTGCTAAATAATTCCTTATTAAGTTGAATGGATGGATGGTAGACCGCGAAATTCAAATTTTCTTACGTTTTCGCGGTCTCAACTACCCATTCACCTTAAACTTAAACTGTACTCCATTACATTGCATGACAGCATCTAATCTAAACGCTACAAAAAAAAAATTGCGAAGCTTCCCAAACCTAACAAAATGTTCGTTTAAAAACTTCGGTGTACAGGCGGCACATCGTAGTCTATGTGGCATCGACTGTCTGCTCCCCGTGAGTTATAAATAAATAAAAGATGGGATTACCAAGTGGCGTGTACCCCTAAAACACCTCACTGTATCGTTAAACGGGCAATAAAATCGGTGTTTTCCCTTACTAGAGCGAATTTAAAAACGTATCGATGAATTAACCATGGAACATTCGAAGTATTCAGCGATTCCTTTTTTTTTCGTGGAGTTTTTTTATGATTTTCTTTTGCAAAATGTAACATAAAACAGTTACTTACCTACTAATATTTCTATGAAAAAGGTTATTTCTATAACATGCTATCGTAATATTAATTATTACCTACTAGTAAGTAGGTACATTATTATCTGTTTAATACAGGCTAATTTTTCAATCATCACATAACTTTTATCTGGCGAACACATACACACATATTTTCTACTTAAAAGTTGTCAAACCATAATTTTTATTCCTCAGATACAAGTTGTCTTACGATTGTTTTAATTTCGCACAGCTATACAAATATAATTATGTTAGGGCTGTTTTTTCAATCGGCAAATATTTTTTATTCGTAGAATAAAATTGACGTCTGACAGATTTTGTATGGACGATCTGTCAAAAATTTAAAATTATTCCTCGGATAAAATTATCTGGCGTTGGAAAAATCAGTCCTTAGTCATCCAAATAACCTTTTTTGTTAAAAATTAAACCATTATGTCAATAAAAAGTTTCAGGTGTTTGTATGTTTTTTTTTTTTGTATGTTTGTTCATCGAATACTCCGCCAATTGTCGACGGATTTTCAAAATTCTTTTTTTGTTCGAAAGTAGATAGTTCTGAGGTGGACCCATTGTCACCAAGTTAGGATCTGATGATGGGATCTTAGAGAAATCGAGGGCAACCCTCAAATTTTATAGGCTCACTTATTGTTTTTCGCATATTTTATGAAGTATCTTGTGTATTTGTGTATGGTTGTCACTATCTCAGGTAGCTGGGCTGATGATGGAAGGTACAACTCCTTAACAGTAAGAAGTTACTCGAACAGGCAAGGACTGTTTTAGTAAATTGTTTTGATGTTTGATAGGGCATTTGCCACATTTGGTCTCATGATCATCAAGTCATGACCTGATGCTACCTAACTCCTCGACAACTAACAGCAGATATATCGTGTTTAGGCTCATTGAAAAGGGCTCGATTTGTGGATAAACGTACTGTTACTGAGGAACACCGAAGACCTGATGCTGAAGCCAGGAGCATCAGAAAAAGTACAAACCTTGAAATTACAGCACCGTAGTCGTGTTTGGGCTCATTTTAAACAGGACTAATTTTAAGTTCAATGCAATGTTGACATTTAAAGTCTGGCCTGATGCTGCAGCCAGGATTATCAGCATCTAATCTAAAAACTAATAAAAGGAGAACTCCTCAACAATTAACGTCCCTGCATCGAGAAAAGGAATATTTTATAAAAAGGCGATGGGCAAGTTGACATTAGGCTATTGTAACTTAGATAAATTATAAACAGACCCACTAAAAAGCGAGAAATAAAAACTTTTTAACAAAAAAAAAACCGACTTCCAAATAAAACATTACAAACTGAAAAATAACTTTAATTTCGAAAGTCGGTGGCAAAAACTAAAATACTCATCCCTAAGACACCGACTTCCGAAATTAAAGTTATTTTTCAGTTTGTAGTGTTTTATTTGGAAGTCGGTTTTTTTTTTGTTAATCTCTTCTGGAAGTAAATGGCTTGCAATCCATTTTTTTTCATCTATACCGGTCAATAGAGATAAAATTTAAACCTATTTATTTTATAAGTACAGGTCATATTATGTAAAAAAAAAAGTTTCACGCCATTAATGTTTTCTTTTTTTTCTTTTTCTTTTCTGGAAGTAAATGGCTTGCAATCTATTTTTAATCTAAACCGGCCAATAGTTTGAGATGTTGATCAGAGTGAAACCTCTTGAACATTTCTTTCTCTTGTTGCATTTAAAAATACATGTCATACCTATAGTTTAAAATGACATACCAGCAACTCGCCTCTAGATGCTCGTTTGAAAACCAAATAACTTTTATAGTTTTGAGACTCAGCTCTGCGGTGAAACTTTTAAATTTCCCTCTGAGGATTATATGGTAGCAAACTAAGTATTTATTTACAATGTAATCCTACTTTACTTTGTCGACAACTGCAACTTGTTAACTAAACTAGACTCCGTAGGTATGTAAAGTATCTACTTGCTTTAAAGAACTTGAGAACTTTGTCAAAATACTGATATTCTCTTTAGTTTGCGACAAATAGGTACTACATATGCTTTTTGGTATCAAAACTTTGTACCTACGATTCCTTTTAGGTACCTAGAGGAAATATTTTCATAATAAATATAGTATCGCAATGCCAGGTTTATACGCGAAAATACCATCATTTTACTTCCGAATATCATTCTATGCTACTAATTCTTACGTCTTTCCTTCAATCTAAGCAATTTATTTACGTATAACAACATCGAATTAGAACAAAATAATGTCATTAAAAAAAGTCATGGATCAAAAACTAAGCCTAAAAAAAACGATTGCATTTATCTGTGGACATGATTTTTGCCGCGCGAATCAGCTGTGAATAGTGAGAAGGTTCGAATTTTGATTACACGGCCATGGCTTACACACTGCTGATGCGTTAGCCAAAAACGTGGCAAACACAAAACTGCTACGGTTGCGTAAGCGACAGAAATCAACGCAAAAATAGAATATTTTTAGCTTCCATAGACAATAATATTTTTGAGCGCATAAAGATCTAAAACTGTAAGAGACATTAAAATTATGTTTTAAACTGTATTCCATTATTGTTATGTCTTAATTATTTCACCAAAATACATGTCACACGAGTTTACACGAGTATGTAAGTAGTACATTAATTTTCAGCTCGTGACGCACTTGTGGTGTTATTAAGCATAAAGCCTTCGTCTGTCTGTCTAGATGTCTGCGGTTTGTTTTATTTCACCTGAAACTCTAAAAGCTAGTTTAATCGGGATGCTTCTTAGCTAGACTTTGCAAACACTTTTCGATTTCATTAGCTTCTCGAAAATGTATTATTATTTAGAATGCATACTTACATATAACTCAAGACTTCTTCCCGTGAGGGTAGGCAGAAATTACTTTTAGTTTACAAGCAGTGTCGTATCCTGTTGATTCTGTATTTATGTTGAATATATCACCGACTCACTACATAACATACCACACCAAGCGCTATCGTGCAGACCCTGCTTCACTTTGTCTGTTTCCCGCCATTCCTAGTGACCGATAGATGACATTAGTGACAGCAGCTGTCCCACTTCCCTTAATGAGACATAGTACCGATTCCCTTGTTCACAAACTAAACTAAATTTAAGTTCAGTGCATCTTTTCCTTCAATTTCATTAAGAAAAGGACAGAAGATAAATTTTAGTTTAGTCCTGTCAAATTATGATTAATTTGACAGGGGGTCTCCCTTGTTTTGCCGAAAAGATTTTGCCAAATTATCACTTCCCAAACAATTTTCCGCATAATTTCATTTGCCAAATTATTACTAAGCAAAAAATCTCTTCACAAATAATTGTAACCCAAACCTAATGTTTGGCAAGTGAACGTTTAAACAATAACTTGTTTACCAACTAGTACTTTTACCAATTTTTATTTAGTCAAATATTTCAGTTGGAATAACTCATTTTACGCAAAATTACATTTGCCAAATATTTAGTATCGTCAGTTTTCGCAGTTTTAAGGCAGCCATTTCAAGCATAAGATCTAACTTTGAAGACGTTTTATTACAAGGGTGTTTTTTCCACTTGGGACAAATTCTAAACAGGTAATAATAATATTAAGTATTCTGGTAGTATTTTTTGAAATAATTAATCTCGTCTAACTAGTTCAGTTTCGGGTAGACTTTTTTTCCATTTTTTTTTTCTATATAATCTAGTCGTTTCTGGCACTCGCCGGCCGCTGCCGCGGCACCGCTCGCTTCGCTCGCTCGGCTCGTGCGTAGGAGGTCACAGTTTTAACCTAACCTAACCTAAGCATTTTTTTTTAATAATTAACCTCGTCTAACTTATTCGGTTCTCGATAGCCTGCTAAAAATAATCTCTTTTTTCCATATTTTTTTTTCTATATAATCTAGTCGTTTCTGGCACTCGCCGGCCGCTGCCGCGGCACCGCTCGCTTCGCTCGCTCGGCTCGTGCGTAGGAGGTCACAGTTTTAACCTAACCTAACCTAAGCATTTTTTTAAAATAATTAACCTCGTCTAACTAATTCGGTTCTCGATAATGTCCATTGCAAAAATTTAAAATAGTAAGTTACAAATATTTTGTATTTAATAAATGATTATTTTAAAATAAAATTGCATTTTTTAATTATTTAATTAACAAAAAAAAAAAAACTCAAAAAATCTTATTTATGCCTTTATATTTTTTGTTATAACAAATCGTTTGACCAAACGTTTGTTGTCTAAAGATTGTTTGCCGTAATAAATCATTTGATTAAAGACCAAATGCCTAAATGACATTATCCTTAATAATATTCTGCCAAGTAAAAATTCGACCAAATGAAAATGTGCATACTAAAATTATTCCAAACATTGCATTGGTATAATGAAAGGTTGCGAAAATTTGTTTGGGTAGTGAAATTTTGGCAAAATCTTTTCGGCAAAACGGCAGGCTCCCTTTGACAGGACTAAACTAAAATTTATCTATCAAAGGAAACGGCACCAGTGTTTACTTATCTAATAAATAGATACACTACAAGCAGCTTCTGTCCTGTCTCTTTTTTTCTGTAAATGTTATGTTCCTACACCTATAATTTGTGTATACATTAGCAGTAATACCTTCCTAAATACTTTTGTAAACCAATGTAGAATGTATATGCTGTTGATGTCCTTTAGTAAATATATATAAATAAACTACAGAACGCCACCTGCTACGATCTTTACATAATCCTGTGGTCATACTCATCATACACGCACGCCGGTTGCGAGTACTACGCACCTGACCTTTCTGAAGAACATCGCCAATATGGTATAGTTTATGTCTTTCTAGGGTATCCCAGCGTTTCCTCTCACATCTGCCTTGTAAATACCTACACGCACGCCGGTTGCGAGTACTACGCACCTGATCTTTCTAAGAAGATCACAATTATGGTCAGCATGGGATACCTACTGCCGTTTTGCCAAAAAGATTTTGCCAAAATTTCACTACCCAAACAAATTTTGGCAACCTTTTCTTATACCAATGCAATGTTTGGAATGATTTTAGTACGCACATTTTCATTTGGTCAAATTTTTACTTGGCAGAATATTACTATGGATAATGTCATTTAGGCATTTGGTCTTTAGTCAAATGATTTATTACAGCAAACAATCTTTAGACAATAAACGTTTGGTCAAATGATTTGTTATGACAAAAAAGATAAAGGCAAAAATAAGATTTTTTGGGAATTAAATAATTAAAAAATGCAATTTTATTTTAAAATAATAATTTATTTAATACAAAATATTTGTAACTAACTATTTTAATTTTTTTACATTATCGAGAACCGAATTAGTTAGGCGAGGTTAATTATTAAAAAAAAAATATTAGGTTAGGTATGGTTAAAAGTGTGACCTCCTACGCACGAGCCGAGCGAGCGAAGCGATCGGTGCCGCGGTAGCGGCCGGCGAGTGCCAGAAACGACGAAAAATATGGAAAAAAGAGATTAGTTTTTAGCAGGCTATCGAGAACTGAATTAGTTAGACGAAGTTTATTATTTTAAAATAATGCTTAGGTTAGGTTAAAACTGTGACCCCCTACGCACGAGCCGAGCAAGCGAAGCGAGCGGCGCCGCGGCAACGGCCGGCGAGTGCCAGAAACGACTAAATTATATAGAAGAAAAAAATATGGAAAAAAGAGATTAGTTTTTAGCAGGCTATCGAGAACTGAATTAGTTAGACGAAGTTTATTATTTTAAAATAATGCTTAGGTTAGGTTAAAACTGTGACCCCCTACGCACGAGCCGAGCAAGCGAAGCGAGCGGTGCCGCGGCAACGGCCGGCGAGTGCCAGAAACGACTAAATTATATAGAAGAAAAAAATATGGAAAAAAGAGATTAGTTTTTAGCAGGCTATCGAGAACTGAATTAGTTAGACGAGGTTAATTATTTTAAAAAAAATGCTTAGGTTAGGTTAAAACTGTGACCTCCTACGCACGAGCCGAGCGAGGAGATTAATTATTTAAAAAAAATACTACCAGAATACTTAATATTATTACTACCTGTTTAGAATTTGTCCCAAGTGGAAAAAAACACCCTTGTATTATAACGTCTTCAAAGTTAGATCTTAAAATATGCTTTAAATGGCTGCCTTAAAACTGCGAAAACTGACGATACTAAATATTTGGCAAATGTAATTTTGCGTAAAATGAGTTATTTCAACTGAAATATTTGACTAAATAAAAATTGGTAAAAGTACTAGTTGGTAAACAAGTTATTATTTAAACGTTCACTTGCCAAACATTAGGTTTGTGTTACAATTATTTGTGAAGAGATTTTTTGCTAAGTAATAATTTGGCAAATTAAATTATGCGGAAAATTGTTTGGGAAGTGATAATTTGGCAATTTCTTTTTGTTGAAACAAGGGAGACCGTCGATATTACGTCCATAAAAGGCTTCGGGCGTTTCCACTCACATCGACTTTTTGGTAGTCGCCTTTTATTCATCCTCTCAACAAAATACGTATCTAAAATTCGTTTTTCGTTTTATTTATAAAATTTTTTTTAAGACGAACGCTAATCCTGCCGACAAACTGCCACGCAGTTTGGCAGGTTTATAAAAAGTGTACAAGTGTTTTGTCCAAAATAAATTATTTATTTATTTCTACATACCTACACAAAAAAATATTCCTAACAAAATTTGTGTATCACCGCTTGACTTTGTGCTTGTTGTGGGTAGTCTAAATAGTACTGACGCGGGCTCAGCATTGAAAACTACCGAGCTAGAGAGAGATACGTAGGATAATTAGACCATAAATTGCTCACGTGGTGAGCAAAACCACCGAATTAAACCCTTAATTTGGGATCTATCAATTAGGGTTAGTTGTTGAGCTGTTTGAGAATAACATTGTGGGTATTACTCGTATCATTACCTAATTTACACACATTACACGCTTGTATTCCTTTAAAAGGTTTAGGCAAAAGAATTCTTATCCTATATCCCTACCTATATAATAATATACATGTGTTTAAGTTTCATGTAGGGCGAGACTCTTGCCATCAACCGGGCTCAAATCCACACTCCTGCAGAAAAGCAGCTACTGAGAAATTCTAGATAAAATACTTTGCCCAACCTGGGAATTGGACCCAAGACCTTGTGCTCAGCAGTAGCGCTTGTGACCACTAGACAAACGAGGCAGGACATGTGGAATACCCAGTTGTATAAAACTTTTTTTTCCTAGTAATTCTTCGGATTTATAACAAACATTAAACTTCGATTGGCGTAAAGTATCCGTCACGAGAAGCTATAAATTTTGTAAACACACATTGTTTTTTTGAGGTCGTTTGTCCATCTTGCTGGGCAACATCTCACACTTCGAGTGCTATACGCGGTCTCCGCTCCAGGCCTCGTCTGCTCCGCCAATCATCGGTACTTCGACAAATATAGCCAGCCCACTGCCACTGCAACTTGCTTACTCTGTTAGCTATGTCGGTAACTCCAGTTATTTTCCGGAAACTGGATGACTCTATTGCTAAAAATTGTGTTACCTATAGCAAAACATCCAAATCGCACACTTATATGGTTAATTACTCGTAGCAACTACCTAGAACTAGTTTGCAAGTTGTAACATTACTACAACGTATCGCGGTAAGTTTCAACAGTTAGACCACTTCGTTGATCGCGCACTTTAAACTTTTACTAACAGTCACATAGTGTTCGGCGACTGTGAACAGTAACCGGAGTTTGTTTAACGAGATCAAGACAGATATTTATTTTATTTTTTTAACAGAAACACTTTTTTTTATCACATTAAGTTTCTTCTTCTGTAGAATTATAATTAACCGTAGTTACCTATAGTTCGGAAGCGCCCCCGATTGCACCCGAACACACAAACCTCTGCTGGTTCGGTACCGGGTCCCATCGGACCAAAGAGAATATAAGTTATATCGTCGTTGCATCGGAACCAAAAGTGACGGATGTCGACACCCTTAATTGATTTTTTAAATATTTATTATTCTACCCATCAAATCTTATGAATGTGCGAGAGAGAGAGTCGAATAAACAGCTTATATGTTAACGTAATTAAATCATTCATATTTAGTGTACAACTTCATTAATTTACCTATATAGAATTCAAGTCGGAAAATGCGTTAATCGCCGTTTTGATGACAATGGCGGTCGAGAAAATTTAAAGAAATATGTTTTTGGCTATAGATTATTAAGTTATAAGGTTTCTTATTAAACGATCTTTCGTGTAGGAGATTGGTTTATTAGAATAAGTATGAATAAAAATAATACATGAATAACGGACTAAGCTAAAATATCTGGTTAAATTACTGACATACCGTTGTTTGATATTAAGTAGCGAAACGTACCGAAGTTTGAAAAAAATCACTTTGACCTTGCCGACTTCACTCCCGATTAGTCCCGATAACTCATGAAAATGGCAGCCATCTTAGACCCATACTTTACACTGATTGGTCGTCGTGGACGTGCTTGACTTTGATAAAAACATGGCAACGGACATACCGGGATATGAAAGAAATGATCAATTGATCAGGTATTTTAGTAATGTTTTTACCTTGATTTGAATAAACACAAACATTACTAGCAGGCAGCCTGCAGCCCCCCGCGGTTTCACCCGCATAAATGTCGATCCCGTTCGAAAGACACGTGGCGCCATCTATTATCATAAAAACGTTATTGTTGTTTTCCTCGGGAACAGCACTTTTTTTCGGGATGACGTATATGCAAAATTTCCAGATGATCGGTTCAGTTGTATAAGCTTGAAAAAACAAACAAACTTACTTTCGCATTTATAATATTAGTTAGGATTAAATTACAAATTTGACCTCATTCACAGTGCAATTTCGAATAGGCATGACTTACCGAGTTTTATACACACGAAGCCAAAAGACATGTTGCGCCGACCCCAAATAAATTGGGATAAGGGCAGGAAAATGATGAGAAGCCAAATTGTTACATGCCCAGCACCCTAATTTTGTAACACACTATCAAACACAATCTGAATCATTTTGAAGGATATTGTTAATCCATTGCTTCATAAGGTCGAAAAATTTGTCTTCTCAACAACGTAAATCACGCAATGAATGTTATTGAACTGTCAAATGAAGCCATGTTAGAGTGTTTTGCAATTTACCCGCAGGTTTTAAAACCCGCCCTAGTGTTTTAAAAGCAGCTTTCTAAACCTCGTTTCAACATAACATAAAAGCCTTCACCTCTATGCATTTAATTAAGATGTCCTCCAGTCGTTACGTAGCTAAAATACGTTATTATCATCCATGTAAGGGTTTGCTGTCGGAACTGACCCTCGCTATCAAATTATTAAGGCAAGATAAGCCTCCAAGGATGTAACTGAAGTTTATGGAATGGTGGATAGTAATTATTGTGTAATGGGCTCATAAAGGATGACAGGGACATCGATACGTAACATGTTACCGTGAATTCAGCACATGATTCTCTCGCTCAAGAAACGTACAAACGCCAAGGTACCCGAAACTGCCAAATTTCCCTAATCAACTTTGAACCTTATGCTTTAGCGATAAAGTTGAAAATCTATTAAAGAAATATGACAGATTGTAGTAGCTTGATGTGCTGGCGTCTGTACAAAGGTTGCAGGACCCGTGTATCTAAAAGATATACATATACTCGTATTAATAGTTGATCGCTGACTGTTCACACCTCCAGCGAGTATAGTTCGCGTCAAACTTTATGCCTGCTCTGAAGTGCGCTACTCGCTGCGCAGTTCCCCCCACCTCTCACCCCCGCTGACATATAAATTTGTTACTGCGCAGCGACTCGCCTCAGGATTCGCTCGTGGTCACGCGAGCTTGTCCTTTAGTTAGTGCCAAGTTTTGCTCCGCGCGGACTGCCGTTTTAACCGTTCTCTCTGTGTTTGTGACAAGTACCCCGTTGCTGCTCGGTGAGTAATCACCGCCGCGGTCGCGGAGACCACGCCCACAACGATGCCGAAACCCGGCATGCGCGGCTCCCTGGGCCGCGATGCCGGGTCCCAGGAACTCCACCCGGCGCTGGACCGGGCGACGTCGCTGCCGAACATCCGCGCGGCGTTGTCCGGTGCACCGCCGGCCGGACCGGAGAAGAAAAAGAAGCCCGAGAAGGAGAAGAAGAAGAAGGAAGAGACCGGAGGGGGGGGGGGGGGAAGTCGAGCGCTGCTGTTGCTGCCGGCCCACCGACGTCATCGGCGCCTGCGCGCGCTGCGCCGGCACCGTCGACGAGCCACCAGCAAGCCGTGTCCGTACGCCCGACGGCCTTCCGCCCAGTGCCTATCCAGGCCCCGGGGCCCGCCGCGACACAAGGCCGCGCGCCTCAAGCGCGCGCTGCGATGCCGCCCGCGCGCGTGCCAACACCCGCGCGCACCCCCGCGCCCGCGCCCGCCGCGCGCACCGCCGTGTCCGCTGCACGTACCGCAGCGCCCGCTGCGCGCGCCGCCGCGCCGCAAGCGAACCCCGCGCCACCCGCGCAACCACCCGCACCATCCGCGCGACCCCGCGCACCACCCGCTCGCAGTGCCGCGCCGCCGCCGCGTTTCGCGTCGCCGCCGGCGCCGGAAGAGCAGAAGCCCCAAGCTGTGCCAGCTTCGCGCACCGCCACATCCGGCCCCCGCTTCTCGCTGGCGGGACCGGCGACAGCGGAGCAGGAGCGGCCAGCGAGCGCCGGACCCTACACCCGCCCGGCGCACACCAGGACCAAGGTACCCCAATCGCCAGCACCACCTAGGGCCGCGGCGTACGACTCGCCCGCCATGCTTTCGGCATGCTCGTCAAACGCGGGGTCGAGTATGTCGCTCGCTTCGGTGAGCTCGGCCGCGTCCGGTCGCTCAGACGTGTCGCGAGACACGACCCCGCGATCCGGTACGCGGTCCACCGCGGGAGACACGTACGCCTCCGCAATGTCGCCGGCTACGTCACCAGCACCGTCGTCGCGGGGAGGGTTCGGTCACGAGCCCAGACCCCAGCGGCGCAGGAGGAGCTCCGGCGATACTGCGGCGGGGGAAGAGGCGAAGAGGTACTGCCTAGACCCGCCGCGGCCACAGCGCGATAGCGCGCCGCGGGGTCGGGGCGCGCCTCCGTCGCCCACCTTCGCCGCAGTTGCGCGCCGCACACCGCCGCGCTCGCCATCACCATCGCCGCCACCTACACCATCAACCTCAGGGGTGAGTACCTTATTACCTCCCCCTGCCTCTGCCGCATCTACTGATGCGCCACCCACCACTGCCGCCGCCCCTGGCGCCGCTTCTCAGCAGCAGCCGGGGAAACAGAAAAAGAAGCTGCGCTACCCACCGCTGGTAGTAGAGAAGCTACCCAACTGGGCGACGCATTTCCGGGCCATCAGTGCGCAACTGGGCCGGCCCCCTAACGCTCGTCCATACGGGGGTGGAGTTCGCTTCACCCCAGACAGCGAGGAGGAGTACCGGCTGGTCCAGAGGTACTTGACGGGCCTGGAGAAGGACAGCGGCGTCTCCTGGTTCGCGTACTCACTGCCAGCGGACAAGAACCTAAAGGTGGCCATCAGAGGGCTGCCTGCGGACACCGACCCGAAGGAGATAGAGGAGGAGCTCCGGACGCTGGGATACCAGCCGGAGTACGTCCGCCACATAAAGGGGGCGGCAGGAAGACCCGGCTGCGTATTTCACGCAATTTTGAAAAAGACGCCAGACGTCCGGGCCATATACGACACCACCATATTTATGTATATGCGTGGTGTCAAAATAGAGGCTTGGCGTGGGAAACGCGGGCCCGCACAGTGCCACAGGTGTCAACGCTTCAGACACAGCTCGCACCTGTGCCACCGACCGCTCGCCTGTGTGCGATGCGGGGGCGAGCACGCGGCGCGTGATTGTCCGCGCCCGCGGGAGGAGCCGGCCACATGCGCAAATTGCGGTGGCCCGCACCCCGCGTGCAACATCAAGTGCCCCGTGTTCCAGCGAGAGATCCGGAACAGGCGAGCGGGGACCGCCGCCATTACGGCCACTGTGCGCCAGCCACAAGCGGCTACAGAGAGGCCACAGGAAACGCCGCTTGAAGAGGCCCAAGGCACGACGCTAATGGCGGCGGCCAACGGGCCCACAGATAGAACCCAAGCCACCTCCTCCGGGCGGAGGAAGAAGAGGCGCGGGGGGAAGAGGAAGGGGAAGAAACCCAAACCCCCCCCCTCTGCGACCCAGGAAGATATCCCCACGGCCGTCCCTGCCGAAAGCGGGGCGCAGGCTGTGGAAACACAAACAACAACCAATGAGGAACCCGCCGCTAGCGCCGGCACTACGCAGCGGGCGAAAAGGGAACCACAGATAATCAAGATAGCTGCGAGTGCCGGCGCTGGAGCCACCAGCGCGACGGCCCAAAGTGGTACTAAAAGTACCACTAAGAAAGAATTCACAGCTTGCGCCATTAAATTGTTAATGGACTTGATTAAAGCGATTAGGCAGGGACAAGACGTGGAGACGGTCATCCTTGACGGTCTAGCCACGCTTCTGACCCTTTACCATGGATAGACCGTTAAGGGTGATCCACTGGAATGCCCGCGGCCTACGGGATAAGGTCGCCCCCCTCCGCCACCTCCTTCGGGAACAAAACATCGACGTGGCGCTAATAAGCGAGACGCTCCTGGGACCCGAGGACAAGACCAGGTTCCCGGGGTATCTCGCTTATAGGAAGGATGAACGATCGACTCATACGACGTACCGTGGTCTGGCGGTACTTGTGAGGCGAAGGGTCGTCCATCAAGAACTCCCCTTGCCGTCGCTTAGCACGTTTTACGCGCTGGGTGTGCAGCTACACGTAGCCGGCGAGGACATCAACATTTACGCGTGCTACAAGCCGCCCGCGGCCCGCTTGGGTCACACCGAGCTGCGGGCCCTGCTTGATGGCACCTCACGCGCCACCCTCCTCGCCGGCGACTTCAACTGCAAGCACCCGGCGTGGAATTCGTGCAACACGAATACCGAGGGGAGACGACTCTTCGCGGACGCGGAAGCCTTCGGCTATACGGTGTCCGGCCCAGAGACGCCCACACATTACCCGGACGCCAGGCAGTACATGCCGGACGTGCTGGACATCGTAGTCCACCGAGGGCTACACCGCCAGATCACGCAGCAAGTGATAGACGACGAGTTACAGTCGGACCACCAACCCGTACTCGTCGTCTTATCGGGGATGCCGACCCGATTGAAGCCCATAGCGCCACGTCGACTCACGGACTGGACAAAGTTCGCAGAGGAAGTAGAGACCACTACGCCGACTCGGCCAATCGTCACCTCCGCGGACGTGGACGAGAGAGCGGATGACGTCACTGTTTGCATCCAGAGCGCCTTACAAGCGGCGACGAGCACGCAGCCGCAGGGGAGAGGGCTATTGCCGCCCCTGCCGGCGCGCCTAAATGCGATGATCGCCGAGAAGAGGCGCCTTCGCAAACAGTGGCAACAGCTGAGATGCCCAACGCTGAAGACACAGCTGAACCGTCTCGCGGAGAAGATCAAGGCCGAGCTCCAGGCGCACGCCGCCGAGGGCTGGGAGGAAAGGATTGACTCTGCGACGGATAGTTGGCCGTCGCTACACAGACTTTGCGGCCAACTCACGAGTACCCCAGCCCCGGTGCGCCCTCTGCTAAACAGCGACGGGGCGCTCAAGTACGCAGCGGAGGACCGGGCGGAGGTCTTCGCCGAGCACCTTCCGCCCCAACCCGACCAGCGACACCGACCATGTCGCAGCAGTCGAGCAACACCTGGGAGACTACTTCGCTACGCCGATAGCTCCCGATGAAGTCCCAATATTTTTCTCGCCGGGCGCAGTTAGACGCGCCATCCTTAAGACGAAGCCTAGGAAGGCCCCCGGTGCTGACGGTATCACCAACACAGTGCTGCGCCACCTGCCGTACCGAATGGTCGCGGCGCTGGCGCGCCTGTTCACGGCGATACTGCGCACGGGGGCTTTCCCCGCCTCGTGGAAGGAGGGGCGCGTCATCATGCTGCCCAAGGCGGGAAAAAACATATTGAAGCCGGAGAGCTATCGGCCGATCACTCTGCTGCCGACCGTCTCCAAGGTGTTCGAAGCACTCCTGCTGCGACATCTCCAGCCCCACATCGCGCCGCGCCCGGAGCAGTTTGGGTTTCGGGCGGAGCATAGCACGACGCTCCAGCTGTCGAGGGTACTGCACCACCTCGCAGTCGCGCTTAACAAAAAGGAATACTCGGTGGCAGTATTCTTCGACCGTGTGTGGCACGACGGCCTCGTCTATAAGATGGCCACATCCGACGCGCCCCGTCGCGTTGTTAAAGTGGTCTCTACTTTCCTCTCCAACAGGACTTTCAGGGTGGTGGTCGACGGGGCGCTGTCTAGCGCCCGCCCGGTGCTCGCGGGTGTACCGCAGGGCAGCTGCGTCTCGCCGGCGTGTTACTCGCGTTACACCGACGACATTCCCACCACTCCGGACGCTATGCTCGCGCTGTACGCAGATGACGCCGCGTACATTACTACATCGCTCAATGCGAAGTACGCGGCCGTCAAAATGCAGCGCGCGCTCGATAAGCTTCCCGAGTGGCTGTCCAAGTGGCGGCTGTCGGTGAACGTGGGTAAGACGCAGGCGATGGTCACCGGGTCCGCGCCTCTCCCACCACCCTTGAAGCTGCAGGGAGCCGACGTCGCGTGGTCGCCCCGGGTCAAGTACCTAGGGGTCACTATCGACCGTCGGCTCACGATGGGGCCACACGTCCGCTCGGTCGCCGCACGGGGTAGGGTCGCCCGCACCTTGCTCAAGCCAGTGCTCTCGTCCCGCATCCCGGCGCGCGTCAAGTTGGGTGTGTACAAGCTGTACGTACGCCCAATATTGACGTACGCCGCTCCGGCATGGTTCGCCCTCACGAGCGAGCCGAGCCGAAAGCTACTCCGCGCGCAGGAAAGTCTTGCGCTGCGGACCATAGTAGGCGCGCCTCGTTTCGTGAGGAACGATGTCATCCGGAGGGATCTCGGTATTGAGAGCCTGGATGAGTTTGTGCGGCGCCTCGCTTCTCTTTATATTTTAGAAAGTATTTTGTATGTTCGCAAAAACTTAGGACTCTTCAAAATAAGAAGCGATTTCCACAATATAAATACACGTAGTAAAAATGAAATTGTGTTACCTAAATTTAGATTAACTAAAACTAGCAAGTCATTTCTTGTAAGCGGCGTCCGTTTTTATAACAAGTTGCCAAAGTCGGTTACAGAACTTAGCGATGGAAAATTCAAAACCTTCATCAAACGTGTCCTTATCAAAAAAGCATATTATAAGATTAAAGACTATGTTGAAGACAAGGTAGTTTGGCAATAATTCCTTCTGCACATGTGGCTTCCCTGGCTACTCATTAACGGCTTAACTATTTAAATGTCTATTAACTGCTCTCAAATTACGATGTTCATTTTTTATTTACTTTACTTTATTTACTTTTTTGACATAATCTCTTTATTACTTGACATTATATACAGAAAATTCAAATTTTTTCCATCTCTTTATTAGTGGTTGTAATGGTAATCATATCACTAGGTTTTATTAGGTTTTTATTTTTTATTTATCCTTTTGATAGATTCTTGTTTTGTAAATGTGAGGACTTTGTAGGCCTTGTAGACTTTAGATCTGTAGACCATTTTTTATTTTATCAAGTACCTGATACTTGTTGACAGGCCTACGCTATCCTCCCATACCTACTGTAATTTGAAAATATTGTAAAAGCCAATTATTTTTAAAAAGAGTAACCGTGGAGTTTCTTGCCGGTTCTTCTCCATAGGAAACGACCAATTGGAACCGTGCACCTAGCTTCTGACGTTTCATAAGTGCCCATGTAGGCTTATGTGAAATAAAATATTTTGATTTTGATTTTGATTTTGGGAATGTTCGCGCGTGCCGACGCATCTGCCTGGCCCCATGTCCAGGACATTGCGCCCTGGCACGCGCGCCCCCCTGACGCGAGACCCTTGCCCCGCGACCTGGTAGCGGACGACGACCCCATCGCACCGGACTGGACGCCTCGAGTGAGCCGCACCCAGGTTACACGCGGCCTACTCGACCCAACTTAACTGTACAATCTACATACGCTCGTCGCGTAGCGCGTGCTAGGTGGATGTCTGAGTTTCGCCGCGCAACGCGCCTAGCGTTGCGCGGCGAAACTCAGACATCCACCACTACACAGACGCCTATACTCACACGCGTACGCGAACGCGGGACGCGATACGCGTAGACACTGGGCGGTGTTACACAGTACAATACCGCTCACACACACACGACTGCTCCTTAGCCCGGACCGTGGACGGCTCGCTCTGGAAGCGGGGCGGGCGGGGGCAACTCACCCATACTCTGTAGGAGCGTCGAGTCGGCACCTCCGTCGCTGGTCGTCCTCCGCCGGGCCTCCCCCAGGTAACTGGGGGTCTCACCTGGCGGGGACTGACCGCCGGGGTGTCGTGAAGAAAGCGGCGCTGCTTATCAGCGTCGCGGCGCCCTTACAGAGACACAACATGCAATCACTCACATGGGCGCACGTCATCTACGTGCGCCCAATAATCTTCAGGCCTTTGATGCCGCCATTATGAGGGGCCCGTATTTACGGGCCACCGTGTTGCCTTTCGCGGCCGGGGGGCACAGCCCCGGTACCGCTCGCCACGCCCCCTTACGGGGGCGTCGCGATCTCTACGACTCGCCTCATGTTCCGAGCCGCCATAAAGTTTGCATCGAGTTGTACTCGTTTATTGCAGCAGCAAGACCTCTCGAAGAGAGTACTGGCTCAGCCTCGTACTGGTTACACCTATCGAGAAACACCGAATCTGGTTACTGTTCCACTTCTTTGGTACTCTCCTGCCCTTATCCTACTGGACGGGCGTTTTAGGAGACTGTCTTATGTCATTTTGACGTTCGAAAAGTGCTAATTCTCATCCTAATTTGAATAAATAAATGACTTTTGATTTGATTTTATTTATCGTAATAGGGTCGGCACAACATGTCTTTTTTTTAATGCAGAATGGGCCCGCTCTTGACCTCGATCACGCCTGATGGAAAGCGATGGATGAGGTCTATGATGGCACGAGCGTACCCAGAAGATGCCTAAGGCACTGGAACTCTCGCTCAATCTGTCTTTTCTTCCTTACTTCTCTGTTAGTCGTCATCACGGTAGTCACTCCCTTTCTCTCATCTTTCACACCGCCCACCGTTTCTTTGTTAAGAACAATTCTTTATTCAAAATTTGAAGTTCTTATAATTATAGCCCTTCACATTCATACTCAAAACCACGGAATAGATAAACCTTATTTATCTATTCCGTGCTCAAAACCATCCTCACAAAATTTTCCTTCTTTTTACTCTTTCTTTTTTTTTTAAATTAAGGTATTTCCAAAATGTTTTGCTCCTTTGGTTGACAATTCCAACCAATCTCGAAGTAACCAAATTTAAACCTGCAACGCATCTGAAAACTTTAAGTCCATAACGATTTTCCAGTAGTTGAGACCTTCCATCTTAATCTTACTGAATACTAAGGCAACATGTGTCATAATCTATCCGACATAATCATATTAAGCACTCAAACTCGCGTATACCAACAGATTTATATATCACCTAAAAGCTTTCAAACACCATTTCTCAGGGCTGGCTCTAAAACAAAGAAAACCCAGATATACTCGTACATACTCGTGTTTCACCTTACGCCATTACTTTTGATAAAATTTTCAATTTCGCTGACGTTTATTGCACATAATAATAAAACTATGTGCTACTTTATTAAAATCTAGCATTAAAACGAATCTTCATGCAAAGTTAATGTCTATACTGGGTATTTAATTTTGGCCGGCTATTATTTTAAGTTATACACTTGCGGCCGAGAAAATATATTGCCCCATTTTTTGTGGGATGGTTTTATTAAGTTGTTCTGCTCTGTGGTTAGAATAGACTAACGCCCTTACTAATAAACGTACTAGATCAAATGAATAGTTACACACCGACTTCTCTCTTTCAGTCGTCAGTAATTTGGCATTCGAAAGAAGAAGACAAAGCGTTGTGTAACTATGCAGACGCTATACAACGTTTATTAGTAAGGTGTTTGTATTCCTGTGAACTTCTCAATTGAAGCATAATAATAAGTATGCTGTCTCAAAACAGTGAAGGAAAACATCGTAAGGAAACCGGCTTGTTAAAGAACCAAAAACTCGAAGACGTGTGATATCCACCAACCCACACTGGGCTCGCGTGGTGGATTATGGCCCGCTCCCAGGCCTTCTCAGAGAGAGGAGGCTTGTGTCCCAGCAGTGGGAACATTATGCTTGAAACTAGGAGAGTTGGACAGACCAGGGAAGCATGGCACAAAAGGGAGGAGGCCTATATTCACCAGTGGATGGAACAAGACTGCCAATGATGACGATAATGATGATGATGATGATGAGTGGGTTCACTTCAAAAGTGAAAGAAGCACTCACGAATATGTTCTACTCATGAGTATATCATTATTGCCAGTTCTACTCAGGCCAGATCTCCTAAAAGTGTGAAATCAGCTGAATGCCCTCAATAACGGGTATATTTGGACACAACAGAGCTTATAAATATTAATTTGCTCAACGAATAGAATTGGTCTCATTCTTCTCAGGTAATTTATGTAAATGGAAAATATTTCCGTGCCAACCGACGACTTTATTTAAACATACACTGACCTGTAAAAACTTCCTTGTCATCCCACATAATTTGCCACGAAAACAGGTTAGTAGGTGAGTAAGGATGAAGGACAGAAATCTGAATCTTGTGGGACACAGAGGTAATTGATACGGAGCTTATTAGCAGCCTTCAGCTCAGATACCGGCCCCGAACAATCTAAAAGAAAAATATTGACAAATTAAAAGATATGACGAGGAAAATACAAGAAATAATATGTTTACGACACAAACCGAGCCTAGATCTTATTTATATACGCATACGTGCTTATTACCTCAATATTCTTTTATTTCAAATAAGTTTTTTACTGTACCATAAATTTGGTCGTAAGTATACTATCATTGGGCGCAGGGTTACGCACTTAAAAGACAGAAAGGTCGGGCTACACTAAGGGACCTAGCCCTCTTAATTACATAGATAGCATTGTGGAATTTATTTCGCCCGATGGCCATTTACAGTACATAAGTGTTATTGTACCATTTCCCAAGATTACTACTATGAAATACTTAATTACTGAAATTATTGCGATCCTTTAAGACTTCAGCGGACATTGTGATGTCTTGTTTGGGTTCTATGAAACTGTATGAATATTATACGTTAAAATTAATAAAGGGTTATTGTATATTAAAATGGAATTGAATGTAATAAGGAGCAAGCTAGTACAATGTTCTATAATATAATTTTCTGCGAAGCTTATATTTTAAGTGGCGGATATAATAATTCTTGAGGCACGATAACAAAGTGGAGTGGTGTGTGGTGGGTGAGTGGTTTTAGTGGGTTTAATATTAAATTAACCTTTTAACCGCCACACGCCAAAAAATCAAAAACGTGCCCTCGACGTCAAAGTCTGTCATGTAGTCGAACCGTGGCGTGCTGGGCACATTTTGGTTTGTCATCTATACATGACTGTGGCGGTCAAAAGGTTAATATAGGCCAGTAGTTTCAGCATAGAAACGTAATTTCATTTTTAGATACCTCTTGCTCGAATATAAACGTATCAAGGTAAGGTTGACGAGACAGTGCTTCCATACCCAAACCATTCGTTCCACCCGCTGAAGATCTCCCATTTAGTTACATTAGTTACTTTGGGTAACCTGGAAGTCTTTAAACAGACTCCGGTCCCAGGTTGGCCGAAGCAAGGAAAACCTATTCGGGTCAGGATTCATAGACGACTCCGGCTTGGAGTGTAAATGTGATGCTGTCCCACAAACGACGGGACACTTAATATCGTGTCCTGCGTGTCGTGTCAGCTGCACGTTACATGAACTGGTGGACGCTCATGATGGCGCCAAACAAGTAGCCGGATTCTGGGCCGAGTCCATTTAGATTGCTATCGACACACTAAGGAATTTTGATCCGTAAAACATAGTAACTAATGGTTAAATTTTGGCAAAAAGTGTTTTTTGGATCAATTGTTTGTCTTTGAATTGGCCAACAATTAACTATTCGTTGACCCAGTTGACCATTAGTTACTATTTTTAACAATTGGTCGACTTAACCACGGATCAAGAAACCGACCCTTGAAGAAGGAGGTAAGGTTATCGTAATGTGTTTTCTATAATAAAGTTTCGTTGAAGTCTACTATATTAGACCCCATGTTTTTGAGACATACAGGGTTAGATATTGAAATAGAAAAACTCAAAAACTTAATCTGCCTAGCCTTTTCCTAACTATTTTGGAGTCTGCTTCCAGTCTAACCGAATGCAGTTGAATAACAGTATTTTACGTAGTGCGACTGCCTATCTGAACACCACAACCCAGTAACTGAGTTACACGATACCCCTTGGTAAGACTGGTCGTGATCCGTAACGACTGTCAAAGAACTACTAATGACAGCCGGGACCAACGGCCTTACGTGCCGGCGGCGGCGTTGCGGAGGCACGTAGGGGCTTGACATGTAATGGTTGGTCACCCATCAACGAACCGACCGCGGCAAGCATAGCTTAGCCTTCGCGATCGACCCGTGCGGCTGTTATTAATTAGCCACGAGCCCCTCAAAGCAGAAAAGTAGAAAAGCTATAAGAAAATATTTAAGAAAAATAGAAAAGCTATTATATTTCTAAACGTGCCACCGAAAAAAAGCGTGCATTATAACGAGATTCTATTTCATCTCTAGATTGAAATAGAGCACATTTTACCTGAAAAAAACTAAAGGTCCCAAGGGAAATTCGAAAAAAATCTTCAATTTTATCCTAAGTCTCAAGCCAGCAAATAATTATTTTTAGAACTTCTCTCAGATTTTCAAGCATTTTCTTAAACACGAGGTTCTGACAGGTGGTTTATTTTAGAAAAGACTTATTTTATACCCAAGAGTGTGTTTATCAGTGACATATAAAAGTAGAAGTTGAAATTTAGAGTTTTGGAATTCCTACATACGCCTACAGCCGGTCGATTCTGTAAAAATGTCACCGTGAAAACTTAGGTGAAGAGAGTTTGTTTTTGCTAGGAATTGACACTATTGACAGCTCACTCCACGCTCACTTCACCTAAGTTTTCACGGTGAGATGGTTACAGAATCGCACTGCAGAACGCTTGAATTTATAACTATCTATCTGTAATAACAAAGCAGCAAAGAGAGAGAGAGTTTAAAGATTTATCAATCTCAAGAGTATTCTATTCTATTCTCTTTATAAGTCATAACTGGATATCTATGGTCATAACTATATAGGTACCTCTGTCACAAACATTATAGCAGTGGTGGCTCCGAAGAGTCGTAGGTCGTCGTAAATTTAATTTATTTCATTACCACTGCTCTTAAAACGGTGACGGAAAACATCGTGTCACACAAATGTCCTAGAACCAAAAATTCGAAGACATGTGACATCTACAAACCCGCACTGGGACCGTGTGGTGGATTATGTCCCACACGCTCTCACAGAGAGGAGGCCTGTGTCCCAGCAGTGGGAACGTACATGTTACATTATGTGCTCTCCAATAAAGTCCCCCAGACCGAATTTCGGCCATGGCGACCAATGTCAGCAGAGACTATAGTCCGCGCGGAACTAGTTGGCCGCGCCTTGGGTGGGTAAGGGCGGCGGGGTTGCCTATTGTTCGCAACGCACGTACTGAGTAATGACAAAGCGCCCCCGCCCCTCCGTCCCACCGCTCACATACCTAAGGCCCGGCCAACTAGTTCCGCGCGGACTATAGCTATATCGGTGCGGGAGATATTATAGTGCACAAGTGAGTGAGCAGATACTAGTGCACTCTTCCCTCACTCTCATAGTCCGATAGGGCTGCAATCCGACACGATCAGAGAAAGATAAGGCGCAGGACCGACGGCTTACCGTGCTTTCCGAGGCACAGGAGCATCACACCGCCAACTTCTAAATTCCGAGTTTACTAAGAAATTCCTAATGGAAAAACTCAATAAGACTGTCCGACCCGGGAATCGAACCCAGGACACCACGCTCAGCAGTCGCGCTTGCGACTACGAAACCAACGGGGCAGTCTCTCCAATAAACTACGTATACAAAACACGAAAGAAGGCAGTTCCCAGAGAGATCGTCAATTCGTTACGAGCCATTATTTTGAACTCAAACTTTTCTCCGTTAACGTCTCTCGTCAACTGACCAAGTTTTGATTATGTTAGTATAATTTTATTGCTACGGAACCTCCCTCATTTGTTTTTTGGCCTTGGCAACTCTACGGGTATTTTTGATAGTAAAATCAAACTAGAGGTGTATAACAGCGATTACAGATCATATTCTCGTTTCGTTTTTTATGATATGGAATAAAAAAGTTTTTTTTGTTGATGAACATGGATTGGGAAGTTATTTGGATGAAAGTTTTTTCATATCTTTTTGGTGAATTGATAAAAACATATTATGGCAAACCTAATAAAATTAACGATTTTATTCAGATAGATAAACTAGTCACTTTTTCCCTCTTTTATCCACTTGTTTAAATCCTGCACCCATTATCAATCGGAATCATTTTGACGGATATTGCTAATTCATTGCTTCATATGTTCGAAAAATGTTGTCTGCTCAACAACGTAAATAACGCAGTGAATGTTGTTGAACTGTCAAAATGAAGGCCATTCCTGCTTCCTATACATATTACTTAGTGTGTTACGCAATTACCCCGTTTGGTCTAACTTATATCTATTTATTTATTAGTGAATGTTGTTGAACTGTCAAAATGAAGGCCATTCCTGCTTCCTACATATTACTTAGTGTGTTACGCAATTACCCCGTTTGGTCTAACTTATATCTATTTATTTATTAGTGAATGTTGTTGAACTGTCAAAATGAAGGCCATTCCTGCTTCCTACATATTACTTAGTGTGTTACGCAATTACCCCGTTTGGTCTAACTTATATCTATTTATTTATGTTAAGTACCTTTGCATTTTCGACTTAACTAACCAATTATTGTTATGTTAATGTTTACCCGACTGTGTCATAGCAAAGACAGGATTATGTTTTTCACGCGTATCTGGTAGGTATTCTTTTTTCGAAGTATCTCAACAGCTGGATCGATTTTAAGCAATGAGTGTTTATCGATTCGTCTTAACTGTGCGATAGTTATATGCTGGGTTTTGTTTAAAAAAAAAACTAAATGACGGATCTTAGAAGACATTAGGTCTTGAAAAAATTACCATAACGATGTGAGGTATCAAAATAAAGGGCTTGCGGAGACGATTCCAAAAATATGACATACAAGGGTTTAGAATAAAACAAAAAATAAGAAAAATGGGAGTCGGCATCAAATCTGAGATTGAATTTTAATAATTGCCACCAACTGCATCGGACTATTTAAAAAAGTGAGTTTTTTTAAGACTGGTTGTCAGACTTTCGGGCTTCTGAAGACCCGTAACGCCTGTCAAAAAGCCACGAATGACAACCGGGACCAACGGCTTAACATGCTTTCCGAGGCACGGAAGGGTTTTGGTATGTCAAGATGGTGATTCATCCACGGACCTACCGCGGCAAGCAAAA
This sequence comes from Oligia fasciuncula, assembly GCA_963082905.1. Classification (NCBI taxonomy): domain Eukaryota; kingdom Metazoa; phylum Arthropoda; class Insecta; order Lepidoptera; family Noctuidae; genus Oligia; species Oligia fasciuncula. The sequence continues at coordinate 16,476,631 of OY720390.1, forward strand.
CAGTATCAAACTAAATGTCATAAACATAAGGTTTACCTACACACAACCTTATCAAACTTAAATCTACCACTAAAACAATCCCTTATAATCTGATTTAAGTTAAGCCCCCAGCCCACGTTTCACCTTATCATGACAGCTGTATGGTAATTGGAAAAGTTACCAGCCCAATGACTACCATACAATCAAGGTGGATCTGTTTCCACCACGCACTCCTATTATTTTCGAGCTGGGAACTTTTAGAAGACACTTCAGATCTCAATTGGTCCATTGAACCGTGTGATAAGGCTCTAATATGATTGGTCTTACTGTTGATTAAGGAAAGTAGGGGAGACTGGGGTGTCCGGTGACACCCCACTCTCCCCTACTTTCCTTGGACAAGGACAAGGAGGTTTGGAACAGGGAGATAAAAAAAAAGCACCATTATATTTTTTTTTTGTTTTTTATCCTGCATTGTGTCCTACTGCTGGGCAAAGACCTCCCCTGATTCCTTCCAAACCTTCCGCCTTGTGCGATCTCTGGCTATGTTGGCCCTGCAAACGTTACAAGATCGTCACACCACCTTCGCCGTGGTCTACCTCGACGGCGATGTCCTCCCTCAGGCGTCCAGTGAGTGACTATCTTTGCCCATTTCTCCGGGTGTATTCGTGTGACGTGTCCGGCCCACTCCCATTTCTGCCTGGCTGTTTCTCCAACATCTGCCACTTGAGTTATGGAGCGCAGCGTGGTGTTTCTAACTCGACCTGTACACTTAACACCTATTATGCTGCGCTCTATTATAATAACATACTAAAATATCAAATTCACTCATCAATTAACATAATATAAGACATTACTTTGGCAAAAAAATGTCACAGATATCGCACTAATATTAAAAAGGCGAAAGTTTGTGAGTGTGTGTGTTTATATGGTTGTTACTTCTTCACGCTCAAACGGCTGGACCAATTTTGATAAAATTTTGTATGGAGGTCGCTGACACCCTGGATTAACATATAGGTAATTTTTATCCCAATATTCCTACGGGATCGATACTTATGCGGATGAAACCGCGGGGCGCAGCTGTAATTAACAATTACAAGACCAAGAACTTGTTTTAATAATAATATTAAATCTTTATTTTGCCAAAAGAATAACAACCTTACAACAGATTTTACAAGTACTTACTTATTATCCATGTATGTACCTAAAAGATTAGATACTCAATTAGCAACTCAGTTCACAATAATAAATTTAGGTCGTTGCGAAACCACCCCGATTCACCCTAACTCCCACGTACTAGTTATAAACTGTATTACGGTGAGACAGCATTCCTCGTTCTCTGTATACAATATTATAGCCGATTTGAGAGAAAATAATTTAAGAAAAAACATACAACCGATTTCACTTCATACCTATGGATAAAACCGGATACCTAGGTACTTTAATTCGACAGGGTGAACACGGTTTCACCCTCTATCCGATTTCCCGCCACATTCCCCTATAGACAAAGAAGACGTGTCTCGTTAAGTGAAAAATAGGTTTTGGTTTTTCAAATACGTCAGCCAAATCAAGGTTTCACTCAATTAATCACTACGTTGCTAATAACGAGGCCACCTCTTGGGCACAACTGATTTTACAAGTTCCATCGACTCGAAAATAAGAAGTCTATATTATTATACTTTACTTGGAAAATAGTACGAGTAACCTTGTGCAAGCCTTTTCTTCCTTTTGATATTTTACTATTTTTATTAATTTTGTCTATGCTTTTTCTACCTTTTGGTTTCTACTTCTGATTGACATTATACTTTTGTTTTACTACCAAGAACCAGCGCATTTTATTAAGTAGTTAATAAACCTAAATTAGTAAAACCAAGGCATAGAAAATTATTTTGTTTTTTTTTTCACACTTATAATTGTAACCCTTACTTTTTGGAGACAAAACTTGAACAATCTTCTCTCACTTTGTGTATTTTTGCCATCACCACTGCTGTCAAAACGGTGAAGGAAAACATCTTGTGGAAGCCGGCATGTTCTAGAACCAAAACTTCGAAGACATCTGACATCTACCAACCCGCACTGGGCCCGCGTGGTGGATTATGGCCCACGCCTTATCACACAGAAGAGGCCTGTTTCTCAGCAGTGGGAACGTTACAGGCCGATTACTCAATCAATCAATTCAGCGCATCGCAGGCCACTGCTGGACATAGGCCTACCTCAGACTGCACCACAGCACCCTGTCCTACGCCTTCCGCATCCAGTCTACCCCGGCCACCTTCTTTAGGTCGTCCGTCCTACTAGTGGGGGGGGGCGTCCCACACTATGCTTGCCGATACGCGGTCTCCACTCCAGGACTCATCTGCCCCACCGGACATCGGTCCTTCGACAGACATGGCCAGCCCACTACCACTTTAGTTTGTTTACTCTGCAAGCTATGTCGGTAACTCCGGTTTTTTTTCCGGATAATTCCATTCCTGATTTTATCCTTCAAAGAGACTCCGAGGGAGCATAGCTCGCTCCATAGCGGCACACTATTAAACTACAATACTTCATAAAAAGCGACCACGTACTTCATTTTACTCTCTCATAATAATATAACGTGTTCTACGTAAGGGGCATATTATTGCTAACTTATAGTCTGCGCAACCCACATTAATTCTAGATACCAGCACGTATTTCACCTATTATATCATAGGTAAGCACGGTAAACCCTTCGGTACACACGATAAAATAGTCAAGTGTTCAGGCAACTAACGTATTTTGGTACTTTTTTACAGTCAACTGGGGTGTTAGCCATGTGGTTTATTTACGGCACCGGTTACTTCATATACAACGATGGGTACCGTTGCCGTTATGTAGATATCACCGCCATCTAGCTAAATTAGCCATTCAGTTAACTGCCTAGCCTTTTATTTAACTAAACGGCGCCGTTCAACTAGCGGCCTGAATTATATTTAGCCAATGCGTCTAATAGAACATTTAATGAACTGGCTAGCTGATGCTTATGCCATTTATATAATAGGGTGAACATTTAAGAAAAAAAATTGAACTAAATTTAAATGGGTAATCATTTTAACAACTATTTATTTAAACATTCGGGTGGTTATTATGATCAGGTGAAAATATGAACGGGCAGTAATTTTATTTTTCCGGTTATTTTTTGTTATATTAAAACATGAATATAATTTTCTAAAAAGAAAATTGGTCGGTTATAAATAATCCAACAATACAAGTAGGTATAGGTAATACGGGCTGATGTCCGCAACTCCACGTCAATGCGCTTATTTTGCGTTACAAGTAGGTATTCAGCAAAAATAAATGAATGGCCAGTAAAAATGTTGGCATGGGCAGTTAGGTAAATAGGTTAGGTTGGAACTGTGATCAACTAAGCCAGGGCACCCCGACCAAATGGTTAGAACTGTAATCCCCCCCCGGTGGGTTCCCGCATTATCAAGGCGGGGGGGCTCAGTAGGGTAAATTTCCTAATTACAAGCTTCCACATACATACATCTAGTTACAAGTACTTTGCGTTGATTATGTTCGTTAACAGCGATTTGCAAACCAAGAGAACAACAAAAATAAAAAAAATAAGTTAAAAAGGTTATAAGTGTAATAAAATTGAATGAATTAACATGGATTTTGTCATTTTTATAATTTTCAGAACTACAATAAACAACTGCCGCTTTAAATCAATCACCAATCAATCAATCGCCAATTTAAATGTCTGGGCTAGGCAAGTAGTTAAACGTTAGCGATTCAATTCATTTGCCTAGCTGTTTGATTGAATGGCTGAATATAATTCAGGCCGCTAGTTAAACGGCGTCGTTTAGTTAAATGGCTAGGCAGTTAACGGAATGGTTAATTAAGCCAGTTGGCTGCGACGTAGACAAACAGACGAGGGCCGGTCTGAGTCTGAAAACCATTGCAATCACCAGATCATCGGGTCAGACCTGATAATTAAGACGAAATCTGGGTACTTGATGGTCATTGAGAAATTTGTGTTTATAAGGGGCATTGGTCGCGTGTTGGATTTTGGGCTGAACGAATTTAAAAAGTTAAGTACCTATATTTTTTATTTTTTCGTGTTATTTTTCCCATCGACTCGATGTCACTTTATGTTATTACTAGCTGCTCCTCGCGGTTTCACCCGCGTAAATGTCGATCCCGTGGGAATATCGGGATAAAAAGCCTATATGTTAATCCAGGGTATCAGCTACCTTCATACCAAATTTCAACAAAATTGGTCCAGCCGTTTGAGCGTGAAGAAGTAACAAACATATAAACACACCCCCACACACACACTCACACACACACCCACTCACAAACTTTCGCCTTTATAATATTAGTGTGATTTACCTGCACTCATATTTCTTTTGCCGTCTGTACAATGACTTACGCTTCGGTCAGACAGCCCATTACATCTTTTCATATCAACGTGGCATTAAAATATCACTATTATTCTCGGACCTTATAAACGAGGGTCTTCAGTGGCTATAATGTTCCTTCGAATCTATTAAAGTGAAGGCGGTCCTACCTAACTTTTTTGTTTTTGCTTAATTGAAAATTGACGTGGCCATAATGATTGATTGCTTCGAAGTGACTTCGCTTTACATGGGCTGAAATTATAGAAGATTTTGTAAAGCTTTTTTGTGCTTTTTATGTAAAGTTTATCGCATTGTTTTGGCGCATGAAAAGCCTATGTGAGAGAAGATATTTATGTGCGGCCTTGTGTGCGACCAGTTAAAATCAAAATGAAGTGGGCTGGGTGCGCCACTTCATTTTGATTATAACTTGAGCATGAGCAACAGATCTCGTGGCGAAATGAGAGAGGATCAAACGAAGCAGTGTAACATAATTATTATAACATAAAATAATATCACGCTTGTTTCCAAACTCGAAACCGACATGTCCTAGAACAAAAAATTCGAAAACATGTGACATCTACCAACATCGCGAAAAAAAAATCAGCTGTTCCCTACATTTATGTTCGAACTCGTAAAAATGTAGGGAACATCTGGTTTTTTTTTTCGCGATTTCAGGTTTGGTCCCATAGTAAAAGTTGTTCATAATGATGAGTACAATGGCTTCTTAAGAGGTTGTTGGCGTTTTTCCAATAACCCTGTATAAGTAGAAATTTTAAAGACAATCCTACAACAACAAACTTCGATGAGATTACAAATTTTCTGCGTTAAAAGTAATTATATTTTCGACCCTGCCTATCCTCAGGAAACTTTATTTACTAACACTTGGTACATTTAAACAAGTGGTTGAGTATATGGAGTCTTCTTTAATACTGGAGGAGCAAACTTGAGTACCTACAAACTCTTAAACTTTGTTTATAATTTTCAACCGATCAGAATGTTCTTCTAAAATACCTATTTAGTTGTTATTAAGAATTTTCGTAAGTGCTTGATCCTTAAAGTTTCCCAAAATTTCATTAAAGTTAATTTCACAATTATAAAGATTTTCATATCGACGGCATAAGGAGCTTTCTTTGTTTTAGGACAGGTTATAATTTCTACAAACGTGTATTTTGCATGAAAATTATTATATATCTTATACAAAATGAAAAGATAGCCCCAAAATACGCGCTTCGGGCCTCTGGCGGTTCCCCGAATCTCGTATTTAGGGATATGTTCAAAAATGGACAACGTTTAAATTAAAACCAATTTAAGTTGGTCTTACTTTCGACCGAAGTATTTGAATTGGAGGCAAATCTATAAATTATCATCTCCCTCTTCAGTTAATTGTCTGACGGGGAAACGGGAATGGGTGTCGAAGTTTGAACCTCATTTAAACCGCGGTTTGAAATTCGGCGTTCGGAGATCTATTGATCTTTTAAAGGTTTAGTACAACTTGTTTAACTTCGCTTTTGATTAATGACAGTTTGTGATTGTTTAGTAAAAATGCCGCTTTATGTTTCACAAGTTTTATAAATTCAGGATTATGGTAATCTGACGAAAATTTGATGACGGGATTTGGAAATCTACAGACAGTAGTTTTATTTGGCTTTCAAAAATTATTTCCAGCGTTTTTTGCAAAAGTCAAATACGCAACCAATACGCCAAAAATAATACAAATATGACGTCAGGCCATTTTAATATCGCCAGGCCATAAGTTGGGCTGAGGTCGAAGATTGAAGGAGTCCCGAAACTCTATCACGGCCTATTGGGCCGACGTGACTGACGCAATATGAGCCCGACGTCGATCAACGAAACGTGATGCTTTTACCAAAACCTTGTAGGTATATTAATATAGGGTTGACTCGATACAAATTTCTCAAAATAAACGATACTTTTTAATTAGACTCGAGTAAAATTGGTATCGATTACGTCACGTTTAAAGGTTTCATAAGTAGTTTTGAATTCTGTGCGTGGTTTTCATCTACTTAAAGGTGACGGCTGATGTTGGTATGGAAGAAGAAGAAATGCTGCGCCAATCTTACCTAATAAAAATCTTAAATTCATTAATTAATTTTCTGACAGACTACGCACAGCCTAAGCCGCTGGGTCTAGAAGCATGGAATTATGCATAAGAGTTCCATATATATCGACAGTGAGAACTAAGAAAGAATTTTTTTAAATTAATAGGGGATGACAGTTTGTCCGTCATTTTTGCAGATGGGAAATCAGATCGGAGCACGTCTTGAAGACATAAAATTATTTGCTTATATCGAGTCTCGTTTGTAATGCAAGTTGGTTGTATTTGATGAACGAATCGAGTATTTTTTTTATTTTTTTTTTGTATTTTGTGGTAAACCGCGATCAATTTTTCTTTTAGCGGCTGAGTTGGGGGTAAAAAAATGGTTATTAAATGGAATTAAATCAAGTCAAACTTTCAGCCCTTGGCCTGTTTGTAGACCGAAGCTAAAATTTAATTTGTTGTTACATCTCTATTGCAGATTCACGTTGCATCAAACGCGGAATCGATCTTCGCAAATTGATGCCGAGAGTTTCTAAGATTGAACTTAATAACGTGCAATCGGAGAAGCCTATGTCTAGAAGTGGACTAGAGATAATGACGAAAATGAAGAGCATAGCTCAGTGCAACTCCTTTACCAACCTATATTCCAGCATCGTAATCACGTTACACACTTTCGATCACAATCCGAAGAAAATCCTAATCCATTGCTTCATAGGTTTGAAAAATTCGTCCGCTAACATCGTAACTAACGCAATGCATATGGCTGAACTTTCAAAATGAAAAGCATTGGGATCGATAGCCATTAAATGTGTGTCACGCAATTACCCCGCACCGCAGATTTCAATAATTACACGCCATCACAAATACTCTTGAAGTTTCGTCGAATATAAGTTGTCCTGAATTTTAAAAGACTTCGGTATTGTAATTAGTTTCAAAGTTGCCAGCCAGTGGTGGGATTTGGTTTCAACAGCGGTCTACTTCACAGTTTATAGAATTAAACAATTTGGTTTCACTTCGTTTCATGGAATAAGGATCATGTTTCATTAGAATTGAGACCGACTCAGAGACCTTTAATTTAACATTAATATAACTTTGTAAGTTTAAGCATTTTAGTTACATACTTCAATTGGTTGTCAAAGTTGTTTGAATGTTCCATGAAACGCTACCCGCACAACTAAATCCAAATAAAGTAAGAAACCGAACACAACTAAATCCGTCCAAAATTGCAATTTTCACAACAGTTTTCGAAGTAGGTATAAGTATGCCAAACTACACAATCGTGTCCCTTGAGCTACAGACGATAAGAAAACTTCGAAGAAAGGAAACTTACCCAACGCTAACGTACGCAAGAGACGCAAGTCACTTTTTATATCTTATCGACACCTCCCAATGCGAGCTTGTCAGGAATAGTATCTATCAGTTATTCGTGAAAGACATGAAAATAATTATAGTCATCGATACTTTGAGAATATAAGAGCCTAGTCCTGGTGCTGGCAGTCCTGAACTTGGTTTTATATCAACATAACATAAACATGAAAAAGAATATACAAAAATGTATTTTCTTCCTCTCTCTCTTTATATAAGTATCACGCTTCTATTACCAGAATTAAAAGCATATAATATGTATAAGGCATACCTTATACATATTATATGCTTTTAATTCTGGTAATAGAAGCGTGATGCAGATACATATATCTGCATAGTTCACCCACATGTCATCAGTTATAACTACCCAACTAGGGGACTGGGAAGCCCAAGTATTGTGCTCATCTTTACGACTTAAACCCACAACGGTGGCCGTGTCACCAATTACAGAGGATCTCAAGAGGAACGACATTCTACATCGAAATTAAAGAACTGAAACATTTATTCCTAACAGCAGATATTACAAGATATCATTCTATAAGTGGTTCACCGGCTATAATCTGGCTTTCTATATTGCAGTGGTCTACTCCACGTAGTATTTTGAAGAATCCCTTATCACCCCAATCTGGGTTCCAAAAATTTGCGATGAGCCAGTACTTTTCACCATTCTCTACTCCCCAGCCTAACATTTTAACAGAATGTTCGCCAGCAAAACTGCCATTCACATGTTTGTACACAAGGGGTGTATAAGTGACAAAATCGTTTTATACTGTATAACTAGCCTCTACGGGACCATTCTTAAATAGTTCAGCTTTAATCTGTTCTTCATCAGAAGATACTGCATATACGTGCTTGCCGCGACGCTTGTCTTTATCATAATCAGTGTTGTAGCTCGACTCACATTCCTTTACGCATTTCGGAGTGTCAACTTCTTCGCCACAGGGCGGCAATTTGCCTGGCACATCATGTTCGCAGCCAGCTATCCCGTACGGTCTACAGCCTTCATTCGAGTTGTAGTTCCCTCCTGACACAATACCCGTGGAATTCCAGTATAACCAACCTGATACCTCCATCTTGGCAAGTACTTTCGCAATCCGAACAACAGGACACAAGATCGTGAGCAGAGAAATGGAAATTCTTTTGTTCGTTGGAGTGTATACAATACCGGTCGGTCATCGCTTCTACAGCGCCGAACGCCCAGCAACTGCCGCATGCACCTTAGTCTCTAATTTCGTTCAGGGAGGGACAGTTCGGCCATTTATCCCTTGGGTCGAAGCTCTCAGGAAGACTTGCAATCAGTTCGGCGTCATGTACTATCTTTGGTAATTTCTCAAAGTCTGTGTCATCCAAGGAGCCCAGTAGATTCTTGATGTATGAAAACGGTGTATGTACTGGAAAGTTTCTGCCGGCTTTCCATGAGTTTTGCTTAGAGTTGATCAAATTAATGAATTCATCGGACAGCGGGTTCAGTTTTCCGGTGACGACAGCCGCCAGTGCACATAGCAAAAATATAAAAATCACACGCGATACGACCATTATCTCTGAGTTCTTTAATAACTTTTCTACTTGGCGCTAAACTCGACAATTTATATAGCCCTTTTTCAGGACACAACTATTTATTTTTGTCGCAAGGAACTTGTAAGATTCCATAAATGTAGGTATTTCAAATACGTGTGAACATAAAGTGATAAATTGAATACTACAACAAACATTCTTATTTTTGTGTTTCGTGATAAAATTGATAAAACAATAAAACTGTTATATGTGCAATCAGTGCGTTTCTTACTTTTGCATGAAAAAACGTCCTTGCTTTATATCAGACGTAGAACAAAAACAGGCTCTGATAAGTCGGGAAAAGGAATCACTGTGTAACTATCACCAAAACTATCTCAAAAAATCAAAGTGTAGAAGGTCGTGGAGCAGCCTTTTAGGTACCTAGAGAGTCAATAAGTTGAGAAATTAATTGATTTAAACTATATAAGAATGCATCCATTATGTCGTTGGACCTTATTGCGATCTCTAAAGCATTGTCTTATTGTAATAGTAGTCAGCATAAAAATATGGTTATATGCACAAACAGCAAAAGTTCTTTAGAACATTTAGCTCGATGCGCTTCTAGCCAAACAGGTGTATATTCACGAGCAAAAGTATGCATACACTTGGCTTTATTCAAAGGCGATTTTCTCCTTTATTTTTGAATGAAATTTTATATTAGTAGGAACATAGTATTTTCGAATCTATAGGTATATGTAAAGTGGCGTATTTCAACGTTGCATTCGTTATTTCGCGAAAAAATCGCAATTTAATGTTGCCATGTGTTGACTTATTGGTGCTCGTGACTGTACCGCTAGCTCTGTTTGTGGTCTTGACGTTGAACTGACTTGACTTTAGACTCGTTCCATAGAATTCTGTCTCAACTCAACCAAACGTTGATGACCCGAAGAGTCTATTCCGCTATATGGCCCGAATGTAATTCGTAGCAATGTGTCAGGGTACGATGGCATTGATTGATGGATTCCGCTAGGGCCGATGCCTGCTAGGGTCGCGGGTTGTTCGAAAGTGTTACCGTGGCCCTGGCACAGGCAACTGAAGGAACACGCGTGGATTTTAGTCAGTAAAAGTCTGACACTCCCTCTGACACTCTCCTGCTCCGCCCAGAGTGGGAGAAGTTATTTGACAATATCCCACCCAAAAAAAGGGTATGGTATACGTATGTCATAAGCATTGCAATTATAAAAGTCCTTAATTAATTAAACAATAAAAAAAGTGAATCCTATGCCATGACTCACTTAAAACTTTGTTTTTCCTTGAGACGAAAATAATGTTCAATGAGACTACCATTGAACATTATTTTCGTCAAAATAATTAAACTCAAAATATTTAAAAAACAGTATTGCGTATTTTAGGCTCTATTATATCGTCAAAATCATTATCAGAATTTCCGATTTCGCTTTTGTGGTGGACAAAATTGGCGCCATTACTCGGATTTGTTAAATGGACGAAAACCTCTTTGGTGTTACATTGTATTGATTTGGAATTTATTGTCAGTCGATTGAATAGTGCTTTACAATGGCCAACGTATTGTATTGTATGGCAATTCCTGCCTACGGATGGATGGAGCATCTGAATGCCTAAGTGTAGGCTGGATTTTGGCAGTGTTCGATGTACTGAAGTTCCTCCTTTTAAAGTATTGCAAATGTTTTCAAAAAATGCTCTGCGGAAAAAAGTAATGCATTGATGACTTTTTAGTTTCTTGACACTACTAATACTTTTGAACATCTCCGTGAGTCAGAAACACCAAGGCGTTGCTGGAGGGACTTTCCTTGAGGAGCTGGGGTGGATCAAGTTATCGATATGCAAAATACGCACTTGGACGTAGAGTTGCCGACACTAAACTACTAGATACTACTTTTGAACAAAAGTGATATATACTGATATTAAATATGACACGATAATATGGACTAAATGAAATTGTTTTTGTAATATTATAAATGGGGCCGAAAGGTTATTGAGTCGCGACCGCGACCCGGAAGACGTAGTGTTAGAAGGCCTCCCCAAGATGGACCAACGACCTCATGAAGGCCGCAGGAACCCGTTGGATGCGGGAAGCACACAACGGGTCGTAGTGGAGGTGCTTGGGGGAGACCTAAGTCCAGTGGACGTCTTTCGGCTGAAATGATGATGATAATGATGAATATTATAAATTCTTACTTCTTAATTCTCATTCTTTATCCGGTAGGTTAATCCTGTGTATGTAGATTATCCTGGTGATTCTATCTCAGAAATGTAAAAAATATAACTTTACTTCGCAGAAAAAAAAAAATAACATGCCATGAAATAAAGAAAAAAAAATAAACCATTTCAAATTACAACATTATTTATGAAAAAAAACATTCCATAAATTGTTCCAAACGATTTTCTTAACCAAATATTTATTTCATTCCTCTCCAATACGGTCCAACCAGGCCTACAGCAACGGAATTAACGGCCATACATTCTTTTCAACCCAATTTATTTAATTGGAAGTCACATTGCCAACGAAATCCGTTTTAGTCTATTAAAATCGGATTTCACTGCGCAGAAATGGGAAGATGAAATAATTTTAAAAAATTATGATGAAGGTTGAATCTTGTTGATTTGGTATTTCTTTTTAAATTATGGTATGTTTTTTTATGAGGGCTATGCTTGGAGTTACCCTACATGATCGAATCAGAAATGAAGAGATCCGCAGGAGAACCAAGGTAACCGACATAGCCCGAATAATCTCCAAACTGAAGTGGCAATGGGCAGGGCACATTGCTCACAGAACCGAGAGATAATTCTCGTTATTTTAGGAACGTTCACGGTCTGATCCACGGATATCTATGGTCTGATCTCAGTCTCAATCTGTCAAAAATACCTTTAATTTCCCTACATTTTTGACAAGACATTGATTGTCCCTGAGATGAGATTGCGACTAGACAAATTGACCATCATATAGCCGTGGGGCCGAAAGGTTCTGGGGTGGCGACCGCGTACCTGTAAACGTAGCTGTGCTAGGCCAAAAGGTGGACCGAAGACCTTGTCAAGGCCGCAAGAATCCGCTGGATGCGGGAAGCACAAAACCGGTTAAAGTGACGGTGCTTGGCGGTGGCCTATTTCCAGCAGTTGACGTCTTTCAGTTGAAATGACGATGATAATGTTTTTTTAAAGAAAAACAGTTTCCTATGTCTTTCACTAATGGCGAATCAGTTACAATCTGGTTAATAAATGGTGATTTTAATGATAATAGCGGGCAGTGAGTGTATCATCGTCATCAACAGCCCGGCTTCACCCACTGCTGGGTACAGGATTCTCTTTGCTTGTGCCAAACTCCACGGTCCTGCCGGCCTCATTCGCCGGTCAGTGAGTGAAGAGTATGAGTTGGTGTTTATCAGAATGGCGGGGTACTTGCGTAACACACAATTGGAATGCCATTCATTCTACCTTGACTTAGCACACGAGGTTGTTGACATGTGGAATGTGAGCTCGGCTATCATTGTGCCGATTGTCGTATCGGCCAATGGCCTGATGACCAAAGGCCTCGATCAACATCTCTCGAGGCTCTCGTTAGGCGGTTGGATCAAGGGCCGATCGAATTGTGAGGAGGTTCCTGTCTCTGGAGCTCTAACCACCGGTAACTTGGATCCTGCTCCCGATACCGGTGGCGGACTACTATTTTTTAATGTTTGTCTTATGTTTTTTATAAAAATATTTTAAATAAGTGAGTAAATAAATAAACGAAAAATAGTATGATGATAATACTAATACTTTATTATCAAACAATGCCTAACACCATAAGATTTGTCACGTGCTTCAAACCCACAATCGTTGGCAAACTTCCAGCGTTTTGTTTGTGTGGACATTTAATAATTCCTAAGTTATGGCAGACGAGCTTTTTGAAGGAGTTTCAGGGGAGCTATTGTTGAGTAATTGAAAGGGGTGAACAACATTATATATATCTACCTACTCAATTTTCACATTTATATAGAACTAGCTGCACCCCGCGGTTTCACCCGCATAAGTGTCGATCCCGTGGGATTATCGGGATAAAAGTATCTTATATGTTAATCCTGGTTACCTATAAACTCTCTGTAGGTATGCCAAATTTCATCCAGATCCGTTCAGCCGTTTGTGTGTGAAGAAGTAACAAACATACAAACACACTCACAAACTTTCGCCTTTATAATATTAGTGTGATACTAACAGCGCCCCGCGGTTTCACCCGCGTAAGTTTCGATCCCGTGGGAATATCGGGATATAAAGTATTCTATGTGTTAATCCAGGAAATGTTCTATCTATGTGCCAATTTTCATCCAAATCTGTTCAACGGTTTATGCGTGATTGAGTAACAAACATCCAAACATCTTCACAAACTTTTACATTTATAATATTAGTAGGATTGGATACTAGCTGACCCGACAGACGTTATCCTGTTTTTGATTCGAAAGACACGTGGCACCATCTATTATCATAATAACGTTATTGTTGTTTTCCGCGGGAACAGCACTTCTTTTCGGGATGCAAGTTATGTCCGTTTCTGTACACCTGACAACGTATAATAAGTATGCAAAATTTCAGGATGATCGGTTCAGTGGTTTAGGCGTGAAAAGGTAACAAACAAACTTAATTTCGCATTTATAATATTAGTTAGGATTAGTTAGTATAATATTAGTTAGGATAGTGTGATAGAATAACAGAACATCACGCCTTTATTCCCCGTAGGCAAGGAAAGGCTTTTTTTATCCCTTAGAATATTTTTTCATTTTAATACGGTTTCTGTAAGAACCCGTTGGTTAACTTAGTCCGGTTTTCTACAGTGGAAACTGGTCTTCAACATAATTTGAATTGAGGATCTTGGGTTCGACATTCTACGTTCATCCAGAAGTATATTGAACACCTTCGTCAGCTCCGGGATCCGGGACTCTCAAAGTCCCTGGCGCCCATTTATTAATTATTAATAACATTCAAAATAACTGGAAGGTTATACCTTAAATTTTAAATTTATAATATTTAATTTAAACTTTTAAACGGAACAGTACTGTGTTTATCTCCAACTCCCCACGACCATAGCTGTTTCTGCTGAAATTTTAGCTGGCTGGCAATAATAAGATATAACAATAGTCACCTACCTAATTTGTAAGTAATAAGGTAAATTAGTTCTTAAGGTTCACCATTTATTAAGGTAGACCCGTACAAAAACCCGACCCGTAGGAAGGGGTTAGGCATTGGTGTACCTATTAGTAAGCCCACACTGTCCTGTTGGTCAGGTGTTTGATTCCCGGGTCGGGCAAAGTTGTTTTGGGTTTTTGCAACAGGAATTTCTCAGCAGAAGCCCGGAATCTGGATTTGTGCCCGGTTGATGGCAATAGACTCGCCTCCTATTACATGGGACTTAACTGGCGATATGTGGGTGTAGAAAACAATAAAACAAGGTTTATTGTCTCCTTACAGCCAGTAGTAAGTGCGTACACAGAACTATAGGTAGCAAAAGGCTTTTTTAATACAGTTGCTCAAAAAGTGGTGTATTGCAGGGACGTATAGCGTTCGGGATGTGGGCTATTACATACTAGTGCTTTTTTTTTACCTTTCCCGAACTCGTGCGTTCTCTTTCCCAACTGTCAAAATAATGTCTATTAAAAAGAAAAACCAACTATGAAGTTTTTACTAAAGAGTTTTTGTGATTCATACAAATATGTATATTTCTAAAAAGAAGCTACTAATTTATTTCAATATCAGATTTAATGATTTAATTGAATGAGTTAGGTTAGGTTTCATTTCATTTCATCTCATTAAATTTCATTTCTTATCAATAAAAAAAATATACTGAAGGATAGTTCCCTTTGCCTACCAAAATGGGTGAAGAAAAAAAGACTCTGCTTATATTCTACGGTTGGCGCCATTTTCCAGAAAAAAATATTAGTTAGTTGAGTTTATTGTGTTTTTATTATTTTATTAAATTGCTTCATTTTTTCGCAACTGTATTAAAAATAGTCGTTCAGTACACCTGCGGAACCGTCATTGCAACTTGTTCCGACTGTCAACCCTCGCCTTCGGCTGCGCCTCGGCTCGGGTAGACATTTGTCGGAACTCTTTGCAATGACAGCCTTTCCGCACTTGTAATGAAATATACTATTAACGCCCTACGTCTTCTTTATTTTTTACATCGTTCTCATTTAAATTACTAAAATAATAATTTATAATATAATTATAAATTCAAAAGTAATGATGTAGGTAACTAATCTTTTTGTAAATATAATTTAAAAAGAGTGTCCATGGAGTTTCTTGCCCGTTCTTCTCCATAGGTACCCACCGCTCCGTACTACGCTTTGGAATGGGCAACTAGCGTCATATTTTCTGACTGACCGACTTTTTGACAATTCAAAAGTGCCTCTTAATGGTTTAATTGAAATAAATGCTTTGAGTTTGAGAGTTGAAGCATCAGCATTATGATTAGGTATTTTAAGATTTATTTCTAATTCTGAGAGGGATTTTCCAAAAATAAGCTCTACATGTTACCGAGAGTCGATATTACGTAAAATAGAGGCTGTAAAATTGAAATATTGTCGGTAATTCCTATTGTAGGGGGTCCTCCCTCCTCCTCAATCCTCAAAGATCACTGACAGTGCTTCGTCAACCGGATTAGTTACTTTTGTCAGCCCAATTTTTTTAACTATTGTTTTGTTCTATTTATCCTGGTATATTTTCCAAATCTAACGCCCTGCAGAGCACTACTGCTTTGACAAAGCATTTGCATATAGGTAGGTAGGTACCTTTACCAGTTTGTTTATGAAGTCCCACGGAATATGTACAGTCAGCCTCAAAAAGATGTATCAATCGTCAAATAATTCAATTGATTGTCTACAATTTGTATTTTATTACCTACATTTATTCAAACTACAATGAGGTCCACAAATAAAAAAACTCTCATTTTAAGGCTAACTACAATTGTCATTATTAGCATCTTGTTCATCATTATTGCAAGTGAAGATAAAATACTAAATTATAACCCTCCTTTTATGCAAATTAAGTTTCTGTGAACGTGGCGAGGCGAAGTGGTTGGTACTGCGAAGCAACTCAGATGAATTACTTCGATTGCGGCCAGGCTGCCTCCGACACCATATTTAAGTAGCTGTCTTATACCTTTTTCAGCTAATCTGCAGATGGAAAATGTTTTAATTTCGAAAGTGGAAGGAGTTTGTGGTCCATGGAGCTGGGTATCTGTTTACTTTCAAAACTGGTGGGTAGGAAAAATCTTCGGTACGCATACGATTTTTTTTTTAATCTTGGTATTAACTAAATGCATTACCTACTCCATTAATTCCATTGTCCATTGCATTATTTTTCAAAAGCCTTGTAATGTACTTTTTTCGGGACTTTATATTATAACCCTAAAAGTCTCACAGATTTTTCAAATACGTTTTTCCTTCGAGATGGATAGCGAAACTTGCTTCGCAGAGAGTGCCAGGCATACAAGTAGTTACCTCCATCACTATTCTTGCTCATGGAGGCTCTAATTGCCTTTGGCATCTTCAGCGACACCAATTCGAAGCTATGCTACACTTAGGTAATTAATTTGAGTCGGTAGATGTCCGACCCAACCCTCCACTTTCCTCAGATGGAGGGAGCTATCCATGATCTTAAAAGGTGGGTATTTGTCAGACCTACAACGTATAGGTATAAAATAATATGTGTTTACTAGTACCTAAGTGTGTTTGCGTTATCAACCAAAACTGTATTAAACTAATGAGTGGCAGACCACTTAATAAAATTATTAATTTGGTCGGTAGAAGTCCGATCCAACCCTTCACTTTCCCCAGATGAAGGGTATCCATGATCTGTTCAAAAGGTAAGAAGGTATAGAAGATTTACAACGTGTTGTAGCGAAATATTGAGTAAGTAAGTAGTAAGTACGTAAATAGGCTGATAAAGGAATACGGCAACATAACGCCAAACGAACGATGGGGCAAGAATGAAAAAAAAACAAATAGTTGCAAACAACTGCGCATAAAAAGACGAAGTTTAACCACCTAAGACTAAAGGGTATCATAAATATATACAAGAACAAATAATAAGATATGACTTCGGTCAAAGAAACAACTTCAATTAAAGAAACAACTTCAGTTAAAGAACCAACTTTAGTTAAAGAAATAACTTCAGTTAAAGAACCAACTTCAGTTAAAGAAACGACTTCAGATAAAGAAACACCTTCAGTTAAAGAACGACTTAAGTCAAAATACCACTGTATAGGTACGTATGTTACTATAAAATATGTATACGAGTGTGTTTGTATTATTAACCAAAACTGTATTCAGCTAATGAATAGCAAACTACTTTGATACTTAGACAAAATTAATCTTAAAGCGATGATCAAAGTCGATTTTAAACCGACACTACTTTACAGCCTATTAGTTCTGGAAACTCATTCGTTTGACGATCAACCGATTGAAATTTCGATATCATTGAGTACATAATTATTACCCACGATATTACCTTAATTATCTGTTTATTGAGACACACTTGAATACTTCATGATTTAGTTTCTAATCTGTTGGTTACCCTTTAACACCTCAACTATTTTTTTGGAAATATTTTCAATGTATTTTATCGCCTCGTCTACAGATTTATTTATATGTTTAGATGTGATAACGAGAGCTTGCTATTCTGTAAATAACTCAACAAAACTTGCTATAGATACTATAATAATTGTTATCGTACCTACTCATTAAAGTATACGATAAAAATTATTATTCTTAGCCTTCAGCAAAAAAAAAACAATCGGCCTGGCTTTTTCCTACATCGTTTGGGTCAGCTTCCAGTCTAACCGGATCATCGGTAGTCGGTGTCGGAGGTAACATACAGACAGACAGACGAGAGTTACTTTCGAATTTATAATATTAGTATGGATAAGAAGAAAGGACCAGAAAAATACGTACAACAGTGTTCCTTATTTCTAAGGAAATCTCTTCCAGCATAACTGTGATATGAGAGTACATAAAAAGAGATGTAGACAACGTAGAAGGGAAAACGAAGCATATAGAATCAAAACAATTCTATAATTTAAATATAAACAAACTATACGAATAAAAGATATCTGACTTTGGTAAAATTAGCCCTAAGTAATAAATACTACTACTAAGTAGGCCTACGCCAAGGAGGCGACTACTACAAATTTAATTAATTAATACTATTTATTATAAATACATTATTATTATTACAACATAAAATTTAATCAAATCAATTTTCAAAATCAATTAACCACTATCATACAATATAAAATATATTAAATATCAAATAATTTAAAATGTAATGAAAAAAATAATAATAATAATATAATAATAAATAATTTTGCATGTTAGAAATTGTAATGATTTATTGTTAATTATGTATACGCATGATACAAGTGTAAGAGAGTAGTGGAATAAATGTTTTTTTTTTTTTTTTATAAATGCTTAGGGCTCGTGGAATAAAATTGATGTCTGACAATTCTACCTTCTACCTAAAACTGTCAAAAATTCAAAATGTATTCTAGGTTAAGACTTATTCCAGGTATAAAAATTTGGTGGAATGGCCCTTAATCGGATACTTAGCGGAAACCGATTAATGGCAGATTTCTCAATAGTCAGATAACTTTTATCTGAAGAATAATTTAATTATTAAAGTTTGACATATTTTCTATACAAAAGCTGTCAAACAGCAATATTTATTCAAAAATCAGCCCTAAGAATTACAACAGTCAAATTTACTAACAGTTGGAATCTTGAGGTAGATTTTCCGAGCTCGTTTATCTACTTGGGTATTTTTAGAGTTATCTAAACGTAATTGCTACGCGTAACAGTTTCCACTGAGAGCTGCAGTGAACATAGTTTAGACAATGTCACTAACGAGAACTAACGACTGACGGTGCGAGTTTCGAAACTGAGTTATATATTTAGTTTTTTTTACAGAATAGCGCTGCGGGACAGCCATTATCATACAAGTCTTCTCATTACTCGACAGCTATAAGCTTCCTTGTATATTAAGATGGGTCATCATTATTTATTATCAACAAACTAGGTAGGCAATTGCTAAGACAGGCGTTTTACTTTGTGTAAATTATTTCATCAACACTGCTGACAAAACGGTGAAGGAAAACATCGTTAGGAAACCGGCATGTCCTAGAACCAAAAATTCGAAGACATTTGACGTGACATCTACCAACCCGCGCTGAACCCGCGTGGTGGATTAACCCACTCCCTCAGGTGGAGAGGAGGCCTGTGTCCCAGCAGTGGGAACATTATAGGCTGATTATGATCTGGTCATACACCCGCGCCAGTTGTGAGTACTACGCACCTGACATTTCTGAAGAACATTACTATTAAGATAGATAGTGTCGCCGATCATTAAAACAACTTTTACTATGGGACCAAACCTGAAATCGCGAAAAAAAATCAGTTGTTCACCACATTTTGAACGAACATAAATGTAGGGAACAGCTGATTTTTTTTTTCGCGATTATTATAATACATGTATAGTAATATAAGCTGAAGAGTTTATTTTTTTGTTGTTTGAACGCGCTAATCTCGGGAACCATCAGTCGGATATAAAAATTTCTGCATTTAATTCTTGAGAAAGGTCACAGACTATCTTAGAATCCGAGCAATGTAAGCAAAGAACACTAAGTCAAAACGATTTAACGGGGCGCAGCTATAGGATATATTATGTTAAAATAAAACAAGAAATATTACGCGGACGAAGTCGCGGGCTGAAGCTAGTATTTTATAATAATACTGTTCCACTTTTATAAATGGAAAGTAGAAAACTGGACCTTCGAACAGTTTCCAATTGGAATTTATTTCAGTTCGAAGTTAGTAGTTTTTGAACAGCACCGCAGTTACGCTGTGAAATATTGATATTTACCTATTATTTCTCATATGCGGTTACTTAGGGAATTACTAATAAAATAATGACTTTATTAATACTTTCTATAGGTACATTCTATGTACTGGAGCAATTACATTTCCCAGTAGTCAATACTGACGATTTTAATAATAAGGCTCCCACAGACAGGCGCCTCGCGATGGTGCAACGCGATTCTAGTAGAACAACTCCCATGAAGGTTTCATAGAAATTATTTCTACTAGTCACGTCGCGTTATCGCGTCGCGCCTGTCTGCGGGAGCCTTTATGTATTGGCGATCAATAAAAAGCTTTTTAGATAAAAAAGAAAGTAATTTTAGTAGGTACTTAGGTATTTTCGGAAACGAATAGAGAAATAGGTATCATATCTCATCCCATTTTGCTTGGCACACATCTCGTTAGGTACAAAGAGTAGGTACCTAGAGTACCGAATGCCTACACAACCACAGAATGACCCAGGGGCTACTTTAAGTGCAGCAAAGCTACTGCCTAGACATATTTGATTAAAACTACATCGCGTTAACTCTGCGTTTACGTCACGTTTGCGTAGCGTTTACGGTGCGTTTACGTTTGACCAATGCCTACGCTGGATAAACGCCAGATGCACACAAAGTTAACAACTATAGTGCTTACAAAAAAGGAAATGAACAAGTACCTAGTTACTTAAGTACAGACGCTAGCACATCAAGCTACCCGAAACTGTCAAATTTTTCCAATCAACTTTGAACCTTAAGTTTTAGCGATAAAGTTGAAAATCTATTAAAGAAATTTGACAGACTGTAGTAGCTTGATGTGCTAAAAGCAATGTGTCTGTACAAAGGTTGTACAGACACATTGCTTCACAATATCTGTAACATTAACATAGTAACATTGAAAATCTGTTAATGAAATTTGACAGATTGTAGTAAGTTGATGTGCTGGAGGTTAAGGTTCTGGAGTAGCGACCGCGTACCGGAAGACGTAGCGTTGGAAGGCCTCCCACAAGGTGGTCCGACGAACTTGTGAAGGCTGCAGGAACCCGTTGGATGCGAGAAGCGCAGAACCGGTCGAAGTGGAGGTGCTTGGGGGAGGCCTATGTCCAGCAGTGGACGTCTTTCGGCTGCAATGATGATGATGATGATGTGCTGGCGTCTGTACCTACTTCAATACTTTTCAAAAGAGTGTCGCTTCTGTCCCGCAGTTGCTACTTATTCAATACTCTGTGCTGAGACGTAAATATTATATATTGTTGAAACTAGTAGTTAAATTAGAAAACCTGACTTAAATTAGACTTTGATTAAATTTTCTTGTCTTGCAACTAAATTTTATTTAAGTCTCATAGAATCGTGTCTAGCTTGAGCAATTTCTTGATTAAATGTACCGAAAAACCCGGGTTGAGATGTAAATTGTATAGGGAAGGCTCTTCGGTGCTTTTGTGCTGAGTAAGGATCGACTCGAGCTGGCAAAAACGGGGTAAATAGATATTCAATTATTTTGAGACGCGTCTCCGTGATTTATTTACATCGCGACTCGCGAGGCCGCTAATGTATTGCCGTATCGATATTTGCTGTGAAATAAATCAGATGTGGAAGCAAAACGATCTGTTTCTGGCTTCAATACTTTGTATTCTCCTTACGTTTGGAATGCCTCAGAGCCTAAGGCATTTGCAAAAAATTCTAAAGCAAGTGCAATATTCTATAATTTTGGATATGTATATATCTGTGTATCTATTTTAGTGTATTGTATACTTATTACCAAGCACCAACGACAGCCCCATTTTATGTCCAGGAAAATCACTGTCCATTCCAAGGTAGCCTGGAAGAGATCGCAGAAAGCGATAAGGCCGCTCATTGTAGGTATATTTTGTAGTGTTTGATGAATTTTTCTCATGATATGTATTTTTTTGATGTACAATAAAGTATATATAAATAAAAATAAATATTAAGCAATATTATATCTCCATTACTTTTAATATTGTATAAAAACGTCAGTAGATACTTATAGATTTATGGATATAGGTAAAAAGCAAAAAGGTTATGATCACTATAATCTGAGTCTGCCAAACTTCATGATTGTGGGGATTGGATCATCATGGAAAAGTACTTTAGGCGCACTTTAAGCTTTGTTTGAACACTTTGAACAGCGAACGAAACTGTACCTTCACGCTCGGGTAGGTGACGCTGAATCGGGTATACTCGGCTCCAGTCATAAGTTTCCACTTCTACTTATCGTGTGGTCATAGGCTCACACCCTCTTCTTTTTATTCGCACTTAATTTGAAGAGTCGAATAGTTAATATAGTCTGGCTGTATTGACTATGCTAAAAAGGCTATGCTAAAATAACCTAGAGTTCACAAAAGCGAAACAATTCACTCCGTCTATAGTCTAGCTCTCAGAATCTAAATGCAAGCTAAACTTAGGCATCTACTTAGCGCGCCAGGAAGTCTAAACCATCTACTCCAAACAGTATTACCATACGTGGCGTAGTCACCGCCTTCAACTTGCTCCCACTAGAAGTTTGCTTATCTATTTAAAGGCTTATATGTCAAACGGACTGCTTAAGGACCCTAAGCCAGAGGACCCAAAGTGTACAAATACAGCCAAAGACCGACATACGTTATGTGGGACAGCACAGAATACTAAGCGTGGTCGGTACTTAATAATTCAGTGGGCAAACTTTGACAAAATATGCTCAGATCTAGAGATTTTAGCGCGTTGATCTAGGTACTGTTTTATTTGTACTGTGGCGGGGTTTAGGACGTGATTTGTCTGGGTATATCCCAGAAGGCTCCTTAGGGATGACTTGTGGGTGAACAACCGTATGGTTTCATCGATTTTGAAGATTAGTCTACCCTTGATCCGGTCAGCCAGTGGATTAATGACCATTGTTTAGACAGACTGAATTTAAGGTTGTCTAACCCTGAACTACAATACTACAAAAAAAAATTGCTATTCCAGACATTTTGACCGCGCGTAGGTAAGTAATTGCACTAATGTAGGAAACAGTTTTTTTTTTTTAATAACCGACGATAAATTTCATTGCAAGCGGATCTAGAATCATGTAGGTACTGAATCCATGGAAACAGGATGTGTGTCGATGTTCCTGCAACCCTGTAAAGGTAAATAAACCTTAATTACAGAATTATATAGAGGTAGATACTTATGTTGTACCTCTAGCCCAAACAAAAAAACCTGTGAGACTGCCAAACATAATCCAAACTATTGAAGGTTGTCCATTTAGAATTGTGAGAAATATAGCTGCATCCCCTCGAGATTTGGTTGCAGGTACCTACATTTCAACGAGTATAGCTCGAAGCATCGTACACTAAGACTGGCCACCTATGCACATCTGGCCGCACAGTCTACGTGAGCGGCATTGAAAGAATATATCTAAGAAAAGGTATTCAATGTAGAGTAAAACTTGGTAGTAATGTCCAAAAATGTATAGGTTTCTTAGCAATGTAGTTTAAGGTCCTCTGATCTGAAAACAGGTTGTAAGTTAAATAATAATATTAAACAAGATATAAAAAAGAGGGGAAATAATCAAAGGGCATCAAAAAATTCATCCGCATCGCTGTCAACAGGAAACGTGCCCAAAAGACTGGCAGCATTGTCACGTTGTATGGCAATGCTGATTCTTTGGCCAAAAAATAGGCCAGCCCTCTGGTCACGTGAAGAGTCGACCAACCGCTTGGCGATTTCTCGAAATACTAAGTGTTGTCTAGGTTTCTAATATATTGCATAGGTAATTGATGAGCTTGCTTGACCAGTAGGTAACTCACCCGATGGTACCTAAGTAAAGATGCGACCGAGGATAGATCACGATTGCCTAGACTCTAGGCAACCGCGCTCGGGAAACTGTGAACTGTGTGTGTGCTAGAGCCCCTAGTGCAAAAATACCAATACCTAAAGCAGCAGGAAACCTATTCACTCGAGATTTGAAAATAAAAAACGTGTGGGGTCACCCGACTCCCGGCAGGAACGTAGTTGAAAATGAAAATCCAAGATGACGGCTGTGAAACTGTGTCTTTATTTTCGGCTCCATTAACCTCGAAAACCATGAAAACGACAACATAACGAAAAATTTTAAAATGTTCGCAGCCACCATCTAGGATATCCATTTTGACCTCACTATCGGCTTCAGCACCCTGGAAAACTGTGAAAACGACACCCATGACAAAAAAAAATCGCAGCCACATCTTGAATTTCATTTTAACCTCACTATCGGCTTCGGCACCCTCGAAAACCATGATTACTGACTCTCTCTATTATACCTATATCTGTCTCTTTCTATTACCTATATTTATTAAAAATTTGCATGAAGTCCCCCCTTCATGCAAATTACGAAATGCATAAACATAACGCTTTTTCGATTTCTGCCAGTTTTCTAACATCCTATGGATCAAGGTCTGAAGTAATGTATTTTTATTACTGTTTTTTTTAGTCCTGCCGAAAGATCCATTATAGAACTTCGTTCCAATAATAACGGTGGGTACAATTGGCAGGTATCTATCGGATTTAGGCCAAAAACTCACGCTCATGCTTTTTATAAGTTAGGTACGGAACCCTCAAAAAGCGAAACCAACACACACTCAACCGGTTTTTGTTTTTAATATAAGAGATTTAATGGTACGTAGGATCATGACTGTGAGATTCAATTTATTAACATTAACCCCTAAACTCCAGGGAAGTTAAACCTCATTTACTTGATGTCAACATAAAGTATGGTAATGTCTTTCACGACATTACCGCAGGAAGAAAAGCGGAAATAAATTGAAACAGTGAACAATCAGAAACCATTGGATCATTAGAGAAGATTTATAGTCTATAGCTTCAGGGTACTTTGTATAATAGAATTCGTCGCGTCATCGTTATGACGTCACTCATGAATGGAGAATTTTTGTTCATAATGAGACGTGCTGTTTTGCCCTTTCAGGCGTAATGTTAAGCTTGATAGATTTTCATATTTATCTGGAGTAAATAGGTATGTAGGTAGATACCTACTAGTTTTTTTCTAGATTGTAGTGTGAGTAACCTAATGACTGGCTTAGATATACCTACCTACTAGGGGTTTAATTATTGAAGACCAGATACGTCTTTATTAACCAACACGCCTTTATTACCCTAAGTAGGTACCTAGTAAGCAGTGATATATACATTTCACCAGCTCAGTGGCTGTGTGGATTGGAGCCCGGTACTAAGCGAGTAAAATACATTGCTGATCCAGACTTCTTAATGGTAAAACCTAATAGGATGTAAGCCAGTTCCAAAACCCTAAGACCCCACGATCAGTAGTCATGCTTGCTTGACCAGCGAGATAGTTCAAATAAGTAGGTACTTAGGTACTTATTGGCATTTATAGAAAACATGCACGATTGGCATCGAAAAGTTTTTGTGAAAATTCCCCATTTTCTTGCTGAGTGTATCATCATAATCATCATTTCAGCCGAAAGACGTCCACTGCTGGACATAGGCCTCCCCCAAGCACCTCCACTTCGACCGGTTTTGTGCCTCTCGCATCCAACGAGTTCCTGCGGCCTTCACAATAATAATAATATTCCACAACTATCACACAACGCCGTCTAGTCTCAAGCTAAGCAGAGCTTGTGTTATGAGTACTAGACAACTGATAAACATACTTATATATTTCTAAATACATACATATTAGATAAATTACACCCAGACACAGAACAAATGATCATGCTCATCACACAAACATTTGTCCTGGGTGGGAATCGAACCCACGACCTCCGGCATAGCAGTCATAGTCACTGACCACTAGACCAACAGGCCAGTCAAAAGTTACAATGTATGAGCTGAGTTCATATTGTTATCAAAATCTGTAAATGCAGACCAAAAACTTATGGACAGTCTCCTAGACCATTTTCCTGTAGCTACAACAGTTAAGGTACCCTTACTGCACCATCTCAAAAATCCATTCTGTATACTCTACTGTACTGTACAAAAATAACAACGGTTCTACATTAACTTCAACCACGGCTTCTCTCCACGGACCAGGGGGCCTAAAAAGGCCACTTTTGCAGAATCATAAAAGGAATTCATCAAATCATTATAAATCATAATAGACAGTTAACTGTTAAGTTAATCGTATCAAATCCCATTGGTGAAGGATTTTTCAGTTATTTTTTTTTGTCTGTGCTTAAATACCAATCCAAATCCAATCCCAATCTCTTGCAACGAAAAAAAGCAAAATACGTTTATGATTCTGCCAAAGTGGCCTTTTTAGGCCCCCAGTAATCCATTTCTAAATAAAATATGTCGTCATAAAAGGCTCGCTGTTTCGTACAGTATTCAGGGAGTGCAGGTGGCCGACAACGACTGCCGTCGGCAAGTGACAATCCAATTTTGTTCAGACCTCCCTAGACGCGGTGGGATAAATAAAACCTCTACAGCAAACATTGACTGTACTACGGAATGTTACCAGTATAAAATAAATGAAATCTTGAGTAGATATAAATGGAGGAATAGTTCTCTTGTTGAGTGGTTGGTGGTCTTTGTTTGATTTGCTTTGTTATTTGATACTTTGTACGATGTTTCGTGTAGCTTAGGTGACACTGAAGTCTTGAATTAATTGGAAAATGTTATGCTACGTTCACACGCGCGCGTTCAACTCGACATTCAACGTGCACATTCACATTCACGAGCGTGTAAACGGTACGCCCGAGCCCGTAAACGCGCCTGTGAACGTGAATGCCGCGAACCGGGCGTGCTGACTGACACGACGGCGTGCGTGTGAATGTGAACAGCTTGAATTTTCGCCGACCTGGGGCGGGCTGCATGCCGCGCAGCCCGCCAGGCAGCCCGCGCCGGGCTGCACGGCGTGCATGTGAACATAGCATAAAATTTTAGTTTAAAAACCCTAATTATTTGGTGTTGTCTGAACATCGTATTTTCAGAGAGGCGATGAGGAGAGCTTATTAAGGTGAATGGATAGTGGTAGACCGCGAAATTCAAATTTTCTTACGTTTTTTTGCAATTTGCAGGTCAGTGTCAGATTGTACCTATCTTGATCAAAATATGATTCGCGACTATAACAGGTACATATTTATAGAATTATAATCATTAATATATCTTTCTAAGTTAGATTTCTACCACCAACCACCAATCTCTTAGGGAAAAGTATTAGGGGTAGAAATCTAACTTAGAAAGATGTATTAATGATTCACGATTGCACGGACAGACAGATAGACAGCTGGATAGGTGAAGATGTGATTAGAGGTAATTCATGGAATCAGGAATGTATGTAAAAATATTTAATTTTAATTCGGCAAAACCAAAAGCCATATGACAATTAGTTAGCTTCTTGGGAACTAAACGAAATGACAACTAAAACCATTTATTTAACTCTAAAATATTAATTTGCACCGGATTTCTGCTCGCCGACAAACGGCGTATCATAATTTTCGAAGTAACGTCGCACGCGCCGATCGCCGATTTCGCCCTCGTATATCACTGAAGACAGCTGTTCGACCAGTTCCAAAGTACCAGGACTCAAATGCTGTTCGTGAGTGAAGCCCAGGAATGAGGAGCGTTCTGTTTCCAGCAAGTCTGAGGTCTTGAACAAGGAATATTAAATTTATGATTTGTAGGTAGAAAGTTTTCGTAGGACAAACTCATCAGCCATTTGGTGACAAAATTCATCCGCTTAAAATTTGTGGTGAATGAAGGTAGAATACGAGGTTACGAGAACTTACACGGCGTAGCACACTTTGGAGGAGTGCCCAGCCTGCCGGGTAGTTTCGTATCACACTATCAGTAGGAATGGCTTTCATTGTGACAGTTCAACAACATTCATTGCGTTATTTACGTTGTTGAACAGACAAATTTTATGAACACATGAAGCAATGGATTAGCAATACCCTTCAAAATGATTCAGATTGTGATTGAAAATTTGTTCTGCAATTAGGATAGATACTGGGCTGTGCAGGCATCTTGTTTCCGGCATGGTCGGGAGCGAGACGGGACGACGTCGTCTCCTTTTGCGAGAAGTGATGGTCGCAAAAGAGGCTCCGGAAAGGGAGTGAGAGCAAACAACCTCTCAACCACTCTCTTTATCACACATCGGGCGCCGGAGGTCGTTTAACGATCTCTGGGCAACAGGTGCACAGAGAACCTGAACAGAGTACAGTCACAGGCCCGAGTCGACGGCGTCTCTTAAGGCGAAAGCGCCAGGGTAGCCCGCGAAATTCAATTTTTTGTACGTTTTTTGCAATTTGCTGGTCAGTATTAAGTTGTACATTGATTAAAATAATATTCGCGGCCGTAACAAATATGTATTTACAGAATTATAATCAACAAAGTCATCAACACAACTCTCTAAGACCATGTAATCCCCAAGAATGACTATTTCATGAAATCTTGAACTTTGGGGATTATACGAACTTAACAAGTTGTATTACTGATTGTAATGATTATAATTCTGTAAATACTTATTTGTTACGACCGCGAATCATATTTTAATCAATGTACAACTTAATACTGACCAGCAAATTGAAAAAAACGTAAGAAAATTGAATTTCGCGGGCTACCTTGGCGCTTTCGCCTTAGAAGGAGCTGTGGCCGTATTGAGTGGCGGCTGCAGGAGGTGAGGTCCACCTTCAAGTCAACACCTATCTCCGGAGTGTCGACAGGAATTGCAGCGTAGACATATTTTAAGATTCTACTCATAATTAAGTGACTCACCGCCATCTTCACTGCTAATAAGACGTACAAGAGTAAAACTATGCTATACTTCAACACAATAATCATTGCACAAGAGTGGTATAAAATAAAAAAAGCATTATTTCTTCGCAATGAAACTATGTAGTAACTGAAGAAAAACAAATATTTAACTTGTTAAAAATCAATATCCAGTACTTTCGTTCGTTCTAATACGAATTCAGACATTAAATGTAAAAAATAAACAATAACTTTAATTTTATTACTATTGCATGTTGTGAAAATAAATTGAAATATTATAAAACCTGTCGTGTTATTTGGCTGAAATTGCCACCTTTGGACAGCAGTGGTGGCCCTGTGGTAACGGCCGCAACTTACGAATAGGTCGTAGGTTCGAACCCAGCCAGGTTCTTTACTTTATGTAAATTATTTCATCACCACTGCTATCAAAACGGTGACGGAAAACATCGCGAGGAAACCGGCAAAGCCTAGAACCAAAAATTCAATCAGATATGTGACATCTACCAACCCGCACTGGGCCCGCGTGGTGGATTACGACCCACTCCTCCCAGAGAGGAGGCCTGTGTCCCAGCAGTGGGAACATATTGTGACAATTTCTCATGTACTATTTCATTCGGCCAGTTTAAAGCAACAACAGTGGAAGTGGCGAGTATATGTATGAAAGAAAATTCAATAATTGTTAACTAGAATTTTATTTTTTTTAAATACTGTCATTAAGTATATTTTTTTATAATAATATATGCATTGGAATATCACTGAACATGGAATTTCTCCTGTTTTTGTGCTAAATTTGATAGAAAAATTGGAAAAACTAAAATAAATACAATTATAGTAACATATTTTTATCTATATTCTTAAAAAGCGAGCAGTATGCAATATTAGAAAATAAAACTGCCGTCGTAAGAACAACCGGTGCATCTGCGGAAAATGTAAAGAAAAATGAGCCTTACTTAACTAAAAAGGCGTACCTAGTAGGGCTCATTTTCCCATATTCCCTTTCCTCAGATGCATCCCTTTTACTTAAGGTGGCAGAAAAGTTGAGCATCGCTTCACGCATCTGTGATCATGTCTGAGCCACAGCACCATGACATATCAAGCTATACATTTCCAGTACAAAGGTAAACACACATATCAACTCGGAAAGGGATCGACACCGTATCGTCTTTCGCCTCGCCGTCAAACAGGCGTCAACCTAACGTAAGCACGTAACCAAAGCGGATCAGAAGCTCCGATACGTCGACTGGGCTACGGCTCGTCGACCGCTGGTTGATGGTGCTGCAGGCAGGCCGCGGGAGGAGTGAGAGGGGCAAGAGTGGACGAAGAGACGTAAGCTCGGGTACGGAGAGACGTAACCGCGGGAACTGCAAGTTGAGCTTGTCCCGAGGCGAGGCGATTACGTTACGATTCCGATTAGTGTGCGTTGCAGTAGGAAGTTTCATACAAAGAATACTGAACGGTTCGAGTTGATACGGTGACGATCCCTTTCAGTGTTGATACCTTTAGCTGACTTCTCACTGTACGAAAAGCCTATATAAATACAATGCGACGTCAGCTAAAACTGGAAATGTATAGTTTGATATATTATATCGTCGTGTACAGTCAACAGCAAAAGTAGATGATCAAAATCAGAAATTCAATACTAATGAACGAAGTTCGCGTCAGAACTGTGTGGCGTCGAAGTGATTCAAAAGTATTCTACGTAGCAAGTATTCTAAGTAGTAGTACTTCGACGCCACACAGTTCTGACGCGAACTCCGTTCATTAGTATTGAATTTTTACCAAGAATCAATAACATCGTTGTCATAATTATTACTTGAATTTACAGTAAATTATCTTTTATCGAAAACATAAAAACAGGCAACATAAGGAACTATTGTATCAGCCTTCAACAGTCAGCAGGGTGTTAGCATACTGGAACTCAGGACTGTTTTCATACTCAGACATGTCTAGAGCCACTTCACAGCTTTCACGAACTACACGGCGCGGGTCATTTAGGTACCTGAAAATAAATAATTAAAGCCTTAATAAACACAACACGTTCATTATTCAGTAGCGTTTTAATTAAACACTCTTTCATGAATGCTGCTGAAAAGTCAGCAAATATGGGATATTTTGTCAAGAAGCCTGCTCAGTTATTAAATCAAATCAAATCAGGAATACACCCATATAGAATTTACACCAGATTACAAATTATTCATCACACTAATATTATAAAGGCGAAAGTTTGTGAGTGTGTGTTTGTTTGTTACTTCTTTACGCTTAAACGGCTGGACCAATTTTGATACAATTGTGTATGGAGGTAGCTGACACCCAGGATTAACATATAGACTACTTTTATCCCGATATTCCCAACACACTCAATATTCCATTGTCAGATCAAATTTATGTATTTGGTTATTGCCAGCCTATTTAAAAGTGCGAGTGTCTTCAAGAAAATTAAGGAAACCAATTGATTGTGACAATGTAGTTAACAATGTAGTATGTGAAAGAAAGAAAGAAAGAAAGAAAATACATTTATTTAGCACAGACTAAAAGACACACAATACACCAAATAGTTAGACAGTAATCGTACATACATCAGTTAAAAACAAAAAAAGATATTAAAAACAAAAAAAAAAAAAGTGCAAATTCCGATATATGAAATTAGCAGGAATGTGTGCCTCACGGCTGCGCCAAAAAGGTCCAGTTCAGCAAAAATGCCAGACAACTAGTGCCTGACGCTGGTTTTCAACTGGACCTGGTTGGTATGTCTTGTCAACTTACCACAGTGCAATAACCATAACATTAATCACACTAATATTATAAAGGCAAAAGTTTGTGAGTGTGTGTGTGTTTATATGTTTGTTACTTCTTCACGCTCAAACGGCTGGACCAATTTTGACGAAAATTTGTATGGAGGTAACTGACACCCTGGATTAACATATAGGCTACTTTTTATACCAATATAACCCACAGGATCGAAACTTAAGCGGGTGAAACCGCGGGGCGCAGCTAGTGTCTTAATAATAGCAATACAGGGTGGCACGAACATCAATGCGCAAACTGTAACCTTCAGTAGATCATTCTAGACACCATACCGGAGAAATTTTCGTCGATTATAAAAAAAAAATCTACTGTTTCTTAAAAAAGTGCAATACCTAAGTGATTGAAATGTATGGAACGGTTAGAATCATGTAATGATTGTAAAGGCTCGATTCCACCAGTGTGCGGCACTGTGCGGCACAGTGTACGACACAAATGTTTATTCTGGTCGACTCACTCAAGCAAACAATAACAAATTAAAACATTAGAAATGTTCGCGCACATCTGCATACTTTTGTGCGCGCACATAATTATGCAAGCAGTGGACTCGCGTCGACGCGTACACATTTGTTGTTCGCGAACTCAGTCTTGCTTCCGCTACCGGAGTGAAAAAAATGATTTGTCCTGTTTCATCATGTTTGCGCACAAGTGTGCTACACTCTTCGCGTACAAAAGTTACACACAGCTTTGCCGGTGGAAACAGAGACTATCGGATCTGCAGCTCACTACGTGCACTGTTGGAGTTCTGCACAAAATGTTTGTGAACAAATGTGATGCACACTATTTTGGTGGAATCGTACCTTAAGGTTACAGTTTGCGCTTCAACGGCCACCCTGCATACTTATGTCTACTTTACACAAGCTTAGTATAATTAGCCTATAATGGTCCCACTGCTGGGACACAGGACTCCTCTCTGTGGGATGGGAAGTGGGCACAAGCTTAGTACAGTCGGTGACAAACTTTGTCTGACTGTACTCACTCAACATATTTACATGCCAGGAGTAAGTATAAGAGACCAGAATTAATAATTTGTTACTAAGCTTGTGTGAACTAGGCATTAGTAGTTACTAGTAAGCTTTTTATAGCGTTAGTTATTGGAAAACTCAAATGATATTACCTCTGCAAAACCTCAGTGCATTCCTCAGTGGCAATACAACCTAATGCCTCAGCTGCCTCATGTCTCACCATCTCATGCTCATCAGTATCTTCAAGCGTCTTCTTCAAGAAAGGCACACTGCGCTCGTCTTGCATCTGACCAAATACAAACGCCACTTCATGCCTAAAGAGGGCGCTGGATGCTTTGAAACCTGGAAGATTCAATATAAACCTGTTTTAGAAACGTGTTTGATTTGATTTTATAAGAATTTTATAATTGGGTTTTTATGTAAAAACAAAAAAAAAATCTGATAAAGTAACAAATACCCAGTTTATGCATTGCAACTCTACTCTAGCATCGCATAAGGTGAAGCCTTTTTGCCTACGAATCCAAACATATCTTAAGATTTTGCTAAGAAAATTTCTAAACATCAAATCATACATACATACATAATCAGCCTATAATGTTCCCACTGTTGGGACACGGGCCTCCTCTCTGTGAGAGGGAGAAACATTAAATCAAACTGGGCAAAATCAAAATCAAGCTCTCATTCAAAGTAACTGGAGTAAAATATAAGTACTAGAAAAATAAAAACTTCAAACTCACCTTCACCCAGAGCATTAATACTCTCATTAGTTCCCAAGTTCCTCAAACTAAACATAGCCCTATATCTTTCAAACAATGGCTTAGTTTCATCCATCAAAGTATTCTTTAGATTCTCTAAGTCACCCTCGCTGCTTGGTGGAGCTGGGTCTATGGATGTAAACAAACTCTTTGATAGGTTGGACTCCTTGGTGCTCTCGTTGGCAACCCAGTTAAGCCTTTGCAGAGCAATTTGACAGGTCTCCGCAACTTCAATAGCTGGGTCATGCTGGAATTTTTCTAGTAATTCTCGGAGCTTTGGGTCACCAATAGCTCCTAGGGCTTCACCTGGAATGTGACAGTTATTTGGATATTGAATGTGTATGTTCAGGGAACTTTGTAAGTTATAAGAAGAAGGATTTCATGTAATACTATGCAGTCAGTCATAATATCTACTGGATTCATGGATATAATGATCCAGTATGATGTAAATCATTACTTTATGTACAGTATTAAAATAATAATAAGAATATGTACAAGTATATAAAAAGGAAAGGAAAGAATCAAAGGGCATCAAAAAATTCTTCCGCATCGCTGTCAACAGGAAACGTGCCCAAAAGACTGGCAGCATTGCCACATTGTATGGCAATGCTGTAATGCAATGATGTAAATTATATTATAATATGTATATTATGATCTAAACAAACTTTCAGTAATTACAACTGTTTAATGAAAAATCCTACAGCATGTGAATAGCTAATTTCTTATTACCAACATTTATGTTAATTTTACACATGAACTAAAGATATAAGCTCCTTATGAATAAATATAACATCTAATAATGTCATCATGATAGTTTAAGAAAGGAGAATACTTGGTTTTCCTGTTTGTAGGAAAACATCAATGCTATTAAATGGTTTTGAATCATTTACATTTTATAAATGCAGTTACAGATTCAAAATCGATTGAACTAAACTCTTGCTTCCACCTTTCGTAAATCCATACTAATATTATAAATGCGAAAGTGTCTGTCTGTCTGTTACCTCTTCATGCTTAAACTGCTGAATGGATTTAGATGACATTTGGTAGAGATAGTTTGAGTCCCGGGAAAGGAAATAGGATAGTTTTTATCCCGATGTCACGCCCACGGGATCAACACTTATGCGGGTGAAACCGCTGGGTGCTGCTAGTATTCTTATAAGATAAAATAGGATTAGCTATGTCCCGGCGTCCCGCCACTTAGGCATACAATAACAATCACATAGTAATTGAGATTAAAATATATTTTAACAAGTAAAAAAAAATCTTTTCAAATATTTTAGCAAAAATAGTGATCAGTGCAATCAAATAGGCCTATAATTATTCATATTTGATTTGGCACCTTTTGTAAATACTGGTTTTATTACAGATATTTTTAATTTGTCAGGAAAGATACCCGCTTCAATCTGTTGTGATGTATTTTTATAAGTTATATTAATATTGTATTACATGTATGTGTTTTTGTGGGCCTTGATGCCCGAAATAAATGGATAAATAAATAAATACATAAATTAACAACGTAGGATATGGGCTCAGAGATAATTCTAGCTACATCTTTAATTGTACTTGTTACTATTACATCATAGCCTACACTGTTTGAATTTTTTAACTATTTTATGTATGTCATCAGGACCCACCGGTTTCAAAATAATTGAGTTTGAATTTAAGGTCACTTTTTTTGGAAGTTGACGTGTATTCACGTATGATTTAATAATAATATTGATGCTGAGGAAGAAGTCATTATAGGTTTGTGCAACATCTTTAAGATTATTTATTAATACATTATTGTTGATTAATTGTTTTACGCCTTCTATAGGATATTTACATTTCGTTTCGTATCATTGTATGCATGCACTCGCTCACGTATTCACTATCGCACAATGATATCACTTACATGCGAATGAATTGATAAGAACCAACCTGCCTCATGGCGTACTATGGGATCTTGGTTTTTGTCCTCCAGCACGCTCCTAAGCACAGGTATCGCACGTTCATCCTGCATTTGACCCAAACAGTAAGCTAATTCATGCTTTAACAGTACAGATTCTTCTACAAAACACTGGCTTATACACTCAATAGCGGTCTCGCCTCCCAAGTTTCGAAGAGTAAATAAAGCACGGAAACGCTCCTTCATCGGCCTCGATGGATCGTTGAGGACTTTGCCAATGTTCTTCACAGCAGACTCGCTGGCTTTTGCCATGTTAAGTTCCATATAAAAAAAGAATTTAACAAGAATTCTCGTATACCAACAACATGCGGCTATGACACAACTGACAGTGGTGACAGTAAAAAGAAAAACGAGTAACGACTGTCAAAGTCACACAGAGACGTCATCTGTCAAAATAAATATGTTCGAGTAGTCTTTGAAAATCGAATTCTAGTGATATACACAATGAATCTTTATTTTGTAACTATAATATTTTACATAATTTATGCTAATACCTATTTAAAATAATAATAATTTGTACATTTATATGAAAAAAATAAGCAAAATGATCATAGGGCATCAAAAAATTCGTCCGCATCGCTGTCAACAGGAACAGTGCCCAAAAGGCTGGCAGCATTGCCACGTTGTATGGCAATGCTAATTCTTTGGCCAAGAAATAGGCCAGCCCTCTGGTCACGTAAAGAGTCGAACTAACCGATTGGCGATATCTCGAAAAACCAAGTGGTCACTCGGACCCCATGGCCCTAGTGTTTCTAAATTCTAGTTGTTTCCCTAATATTCTACGCCATTTTAGACGATCACATTTTTTTTTTTGTAATAAAATGGCACAGAATTTGATTCGTACTATTTATATATATTTGGTCTTATCCCAGCGACGAACTTACCCCAACATACCTTACCTTATTCTTAGTTTTCGCCTTTAGCTTACACTTTATGGATTTTATTGTTCTGTTTTACGCTGGTGAACATCAAAACAAAAACAGCAACTATAGTACGTACGATTGTTTCTACTTATCGTTTACAAAATGATACGAAAATGACGTATCCGAGAAACACTAATGTGACCATACATTTTTTAAATATTCCATTATAGCCAATTAAAAAAAATGAATATAATTTTGATTTTATTATTGACATAAATAAATAAATGGCTGTTGTTTATTAACAATTACCTACTGATAAGAATAGTTTATATATTTTTATAATTGTCAAAATAATCGCAAATCTTGTATTAAAAATCCTTTGTAACTTTCAAAACTTAGCCCAAAACATTGTTTAACTTCATTTGACCTTTTAACAATTGTGAACTCGAAACTTGTTGCTAGGAATGTAAGTATGCAAAATCCTTATTATAAACAATGACGAAATCTATATAAAGATTATCAATATCAAGTTCAATATCAGTCTTTCGCGGTCATTCGATCGATGCTCATGCGTCGAAACCGAAACAAACAAACTTAAATATTTGAAAATATAAAACAGGATTTTAATTGAATAGAAGTGTAGGAATAATAATAGGTAGGTACTTAAATCAGTTATTATTTTTTAAATATAATTATTTTTCTCAAGAAATCGTGAATGTGCGTGGTATTGTAATTTTTAGTAACATAAATAGTGATAACCTCCTCGAACCTTGAATTCTTAAGGACATAATTATTATTCACATAAACAACATTATTATTTTTTTCGTAAGTCTCAAACGTTTCTATTTTTATTATCATTTATCTTTCGCTGTTTTTGGCTTTTGCTCTGAGGGCGCTATAGGTAGGTACACGGGTGGCCACCAACAACAGAAGTGTGTCGTCACACCATTAAGTCACAGTCCTATTCTGAAACAGGATTTCAAACTTTTTTTTAATCACCATTATATAAGATTGATGTTAGCTAATACCATAGAGTAGGTAATTAGTAATAGATTAATAGGCTAATCGTAGACAGAGTAATCTATAGACTCATGGTATCCGTGTCACCGAAAGGGAAGGAAATTAACTGAATTTAGCTGTAAGTTTCCCGAACAGAATAAAATAAAATAAATAAATAGCATTTTTACAGCTTGTTACACTTCACCTTACCATTTTCACAGTTGCTGTACTATTGTTGAATTATGCACGAAAAAGATCTTATTTTCCGTTTAATCGCGGTACAGTTTTTATTATTTTCCTTCATTATTTCATTCATAAACGTCAAACTTGTGCACATTGATGTGCTTAGCCGACGCGCAGTAAGGGACAGAAATATTCTTACTCTGTCTCTTTTCTTAGATTTCTCTTTTTCTTGTGCGAATGAAAAAGAAGATATGCAGCAGTCTATAGTTTACTCTGTCTACGAGGCTAATAGATTCAACCATAGATTTATGCAATGCTGCACTTACCTTACTAACATGCATGTAGATCTATGCTCTGGGGTGATTATGGACTGTACTCTAGCAAAATTAGTAAGCTTTATTTTTTAAATTGTTTTACCGCTTTTTGTCGGTCATCAAGTCGGAGATGTACTTTTTTTTTAATTCAAAAGGCACAACACACACAGCTACATTAAAACACGAAATATACAAAACCTATAGGTATACAATATTGCAGTTTGCAGCCCTTACCTCACACTGTTCACAGATTAACTATTGGATACTTAACAGTGTAATCTATATATATAAAAGAAGAAACTGACTGACTGAATGAATGAATGACTGACTGACTGACTGACTGACTGACTGACATATCAACGCACAGCCGAAACTACTGGGTCTACGAATGTGAAATTTTGCACACGGCTTCCTTTTATAATGTAGGGGAGCACTAAGAAGGGGTTTTTGGAAATTCAACCTTTAAGGGGGTGAAAAGGGGGGATTTCGTTTGTATGAAAAATCTTATTCCTTGAGTTATTAAACTTGAAACTTGGCACAAATACTTATCTAAGTAAATTATTAAGTTTGGCATTTTTTGTTTTTCTTAACTACCCCCTAAAAGGGGATTGGGGGGTGTCAAAGTTTGTATGGAAGAATTTTAACGGGCTGTCCGAATATCTCGAAACTCAGTATTTATACTTAAGACCAAAAATAGAGAAAAACGTGTTTCATGGTTTTCCAAAAATGTACCCCTAACGGGGTGAAAAGGGGTAGTTAACTTTACAGGGGAGGATTTAACTGCGTGGCTTGATTAACTCGAAAATTGGTACAAATAATCTTTGAGTCAAGTAATGAGCACATCCCAAAGGATTCTTCGAAATTCCACCCCTGTGTGGGGGGGGGGGGGGGGAAGCGAGGATACAGTTTATATGAAACATCTTATTCATTTGGTTAATAAACTTGAAACTTGGCACGAATACTTATCTAAGTAAATTATGAAGTTTGGCATTTTTTGTTTTTCTAAACTACCCCCTAAAAGGGGCTTGGGGGGTGTCAAAATTTGTATGGAAAAATTTTAACGCGCGGTCCGATTAACTCGAAACTCGGTATTTATACTTAAGACCAAAAATAAAGAATAACATGTATCAGGGTTTTTCGAAAATCTACCCCTAACGGGGTGAAAAGGTGTAGTTAATTTTACAGCGGAGGATTTTACTGCGTGGCTTGATTAAGTCGAAAATTTTACATAATTTATGCTAATACCTATTTAAAATAATAATAATTTGTACATTTATATGAAAAAAATAAGCAAAATGATCATAGGGCATCAAAAAATTCGTCCGCATCGCTGTCAACAGGAACAGTGCCCAAAAGGCTGGCAGCATTGCCACGTTGTATGGCAATGCTAATTCTTTGGCCAAGAAATAGGCCAGCCCTCTGGTCACGTAAAGAGTCGAACTAACCGATTGGCGATATCTCGAAAAACCAAGTGGTCACTCGGACCCCATGGCCCTAGTGTTTCTAAATTCTAGTTGTTTCCCTAATATTCTACGCCATTTTAGACGATCACATTTTTTTTTTTGTAATAAAATGGCACAGAATTTGATTCGTACTATTTATATATATTTGGTCTTATCCCAGCGACGAACTTACCCCAACATACCTTACCTTATTCTTAGTTTTCGCCTTTAGCTTACACTTTATGGATTTTATTGTTCTGTTTTACGCTGGTGAACATCAAAACAAA
Organism: Oligia fasciuncula; assembly: GCA_963082905.1. Classification (NCBI taxonomy): domain Eukaryota; kingdom Metazoa; phylum Arthropoda; class Insecta; order Lepidoptera; family Noctuidae; genus Oligia; species Oligia fasciuncula. The sequence continues at coordinate 16,516,041 of OY720390.1, forward strand.
AACAGCAACTATAGTACGTACGATTGTTTCTACTTATCGTTTACAAAATGATACGAAAATGACGTATCCGAGAAACACTAATGTGACCATACATTTTTTAAATATTCCATTATAGCCAATTAAAAAAAATGAATATAATTTTGATTTTATTATTGACATAAATAAATAAATGGCTGTTGTTTATTAACAATTACCTACTGATAAGAATAGTTTATATATTTTTATAATTGTCAAAATAATCGCAAATCTTGTATTAAAAATCCTTTGTAACTTTCAAAACTTAGCCCAAAACATTGTTTAACTTCATTTGACCTTTTAACAATTGTGAACTCGAAACTTGTTGCTAGGAATGTAAGTATGCAAAATCCTTATTATAAACAATGACGAAATCTATATAAAGATTATCAATATCAAGTTCAATATCAGTCTTTCGCGGTCATTCGATCGATGCTCATGCGTCGAAACCGAAACAAACAAACTTAAATATTTGAAAATATAAAACAGGATTTTAATTGAATAGAAGTGTAGGAATAATAATAGGTAGGTACTTAAATCAGTTATTATTTTTTAAATATAATTATTTTTCTCAAGAAATCGTGAATGTGCGTGGTATTGTAATTTTTAGTAACATAAATAGTGATAACCTCCTCGAACCTTGAATTCTTAAGGACATAATTATTATTCACATAAACAACATTATTATTTTTTTCGTAAGTCTCAAACGTTTCTATTTTTATTATCATTTATCTTTCGCTGTTTTTGGCTTTTGCTCTGAGGGCGCTATAGGTAGGTACACGGGTGGCCACCAACAACAGAAGTGTGTCGTCACACCATTAAGTCACAGTCCTATTCTGAAACAGGATTTCAAACTTTTTTTTAATCACCATTATATAAGATTGATGTTAGCTAATACCATAGAGTAGGTAATTAGTAATAGATTAATAGGCTAATCGTAGACAGAGTAATCTATAGACTCATGGTATCCGTGTCACCGAAAGGGAAGGAAATTAACTGAATTTAGCTGTAAGTTTCCCGAACAGAATAAAATAAAATAAATAAATAGCATTTTTACAGCTTGTTACACTTCACCTTACCATTTTCACAGTTGCTGTACTATTGTTGAATTATGCACGAAAAAGATCTTATTTTCCGTTTAATCGCGGTACAGTTTTTATTATTTTCCTTCATTATTTCATTCATAAACGTCAAACTTGTGCACATTGATGTGCTTAGCCGACGCGCAGTAAGGGACAGAAATATTCTTACTCTGTCTCTTTTCTTAGATTTCTCTTTTTCTTGTGCGAATGAAAAAGAAGATATGCAGCAGTCTATAGTTTACTCTGTCTACGAGGCTAATAGATTCAACCATAGATTTATGCAATGCTGCACTTACCTTACTAACATGCATGTAGATCTATGCTCTGGGGTGATTATGGACTGTACTCTAGCAAAATTAGTAAGCTTTATTTTTTAAATTGTTTTACCGCTTTTTGTCGGTCATCAAGTCGGAGATGTACTTTTTTTTTAATTCAAAAGGCACAACACACACAGCTACATTAAAACACGAAATATACAAAACCTATAGGTATACAATATTGCAGTTTGCAGCCCTTACCTCACACTGTTCACAGATTAACTATTGGATACTTAACAGTGTAATCTATATATATAAAAGAAGAAACTGACTGACTGAATGAATGAATGACTGACTGACTGACTGACTGACTGACTGACATATCAACGCACAGCCGAAACTACTGGGTCTACGAATGTGAAATTTTGCACACGGCTTCCTTTTATAATGTAGGGGAGCACTAAGAAGGGGTTTTTGGAAATTCAACCTTTAAGGGGGTGAAAAGGGGGGATTTCGTTTGTATGAAAAATCTTATTCCTTGAGTTATTAAACTTGAAACTTGGCACAAATACTTATCTAAGTAAATTATTAAGTTTGGCATTTTTTGTTTTTCTTAACTACCCCCTAAAAGGGGATTGGGGGGTGTCAAAGTTTGTATGGAAGAATTTTAACGGGCTGTCCGAATATCTCGAAACTCAGTATTTATACTTAAGACCAAAAATAGAGAAAAACGTGTTTCATGGTTTTCCAAAAATGTACCCCTAACGGGGTGAAAAGGGGTAGTTAACTTTACAGGGGAGGATTTAACTGCGTGGCTTGATTAACTCGAAAATTGGTACAAATAATCTTTGAGTCAAGTAATGAGCACATCCCAAAGGATTCTTCGAAATTCCACCCCTGTGTGGGGGGGGGGGGGGGGGAAGCGAGGATACAGTTTATATGAAACATCTTATTCATTTGGTTAATAAACTTGAAACTTGGCACGAATACTTATCTAAGTAAATTATGAAGTTTGGCATTTTTTGTTTTTCTAAACTACCCCCTAAAAGGGGCTTGGGGGGTGTCAAAATTTGTATGGAAAAATTTTAACGCGCGGTCCGATTAACTCGAAACTCGGTATTTATACTTAAGACCAAAAATAAAGAATAACATGTATCAGGGTTTTTCGAAAATCTACCCCTAACGGGGTGAAAAGGTGTAGTTAATTTTACAGCGGAGGATTTTACTGCGTGGCTTGATTAAGTCGAAAATTGGTATCAATAAATCTTCGAGTCAAGTAATAAACACATCCTAAACGATTTTTCGAAATTCCACCCCTGTGTGGGGGGGGGGGGAAGCGAGGATACAGTTTATATGAAAAATCTTATTCATTTGGTTAATAAACTTGAAACTTGGCAATATTTGGCTCAGTACCTATATAATAAATAATGTCACTTTTAGTTTAAAAACATACCCTCACAGAGGATTTAGAGGGTGACAAAGTTAATAAGTTAGAAAAATATGTAACCCGCTGTCGGATTAACTCTAAACTCGGTAAAAAAGTAGGTATGTGTTTTAGGGTTTTTCAAAACTCGACTCCTACCAAGGTGGAAAAGGGTACCTAATAAAGTTCAAGGGGTGGATTGCTGGGAAATATAGTAGGAAATGCTGTATCCACTAGCAGGAATAGCGCCTCCAGTGTTTCGCAGAGCACTGGCTTCAGCGAAAGAGCCAAAATGGTCTCCGACACATGACCCTTTGCACGACAACATCCTTGTGCCTGTGCCACAAAGGCTGAAAAGCCGAAACATTTTTTTAAAGTGTGTCGTCTCACTCACTGGTGAACCATCACAAGAAAGACTGAAGCTGTGGCGAGACAGTCATTCCTTACCCAAACCCAAAATTTTTAGAGGAAAGTACGAAATACACGCGGACGAAGTCGCGGGCAAAGTGCTAGTCTATCTATCTATATATATAAAAGAAGAAACTGACTGACTGAATGAATGAATGACTGACTGACTGACTGACTGACTGACTGACATATCAACGCACAGCCGAAACTACTGGGTCTACGAATGTGAAATTTTGCACACGGCTTCCTTTTATAATGTAGGGGAGCACTAAGAAGGGGTTTTTGGAAATTCAACCTTTAAGGGGGTGAAAAGGGGGGATTTCGTTTGTATGAAAAATCTTATTCCTTGAGTTATTAAACTTGAAACTTGGCACAAATACTTATCTAAGTAAATTATTAAGTTTGGCATTTTTTGTTTTTCTTAACTACCCCCTAAAAGGGGATTGGGGGGTGTCAAAGTTTGTATGGAAGAATTTTAACGGGCTGTCCGAATATCTCGAAACTCAGTATTTATACTTAAGACCAAAAATAGAGAAAAACGTGTTTCATGGTTTTCCAAAAATGTACCCCTAACGGGGTGAAAAGGGGTAGTTAACTTTACAGGGGAGGATTTAACTGCGTGGCTTGATTAACTCGAAAATTGGTACAAATAATCTTTGAGTCAAGTAATGAGCACATCCCAAAGGATTCTTCGAAATTCCACCCCTGTGTGGGGGGGGGGGGGGGGAAGCGAGGATACAGTTTATATGAAACATCTTATTCATTTGGTTAATAAACTTGAAACTTGGCACGAATACTTATCTAAGTAAATTATGAAGTTTGGCATTTTTTGTTTTTCTAAACTACCCCCTAAAAGGGGCTTGGGGGGTGTCAAAATTTGTATGGAAAAATTTTAACGCGCGGTCCGATTAACTCGAAACTCGGTATTTATACTTAAGACCAAAAATAAAGAATAACATGTATCAGGGTTTTTCGAAAATCTACCCCTAACGGGGTGAAAAGGTGTAGTTAATTTTACAGCGGAGGATTTTACTGCGTGGCTTGATTAAGTCGAAAATTGGTATCAATAAATCTTCGAGTCAAGTAATAAACACATCCTAAACGATTTTTCGAAATTCCACCCCTGTGTGGGGGGGGGGGGAAGCGAGGATACAGTTTATATGAAAAATCTTATTCATTTGGTTAATAAACTTGAAACTTGGCAATATTTGGCTCAGTACCTATATAATAAATAATGTCACTTTTAGTTTAAAAACATACCCTCACAGAGGATTTAGAGGGTGACAAAGTTAATAAGTTAGAAAAATATGTAACCCGCTGTCGGATTAACTCTAAACTCGGTAAAAAAGTAGGTATGTGTTTTAGGGTTTTTCAAAACTCGACTCCTACCAAGGTGGAAAAGGGTACCTAATAAAGTTCAAGGGGTGGATTGCTGGGAAATATAGTAGGAAATGCTGTATCCACTAGCAGGAATAGCGCCTCCAGTGTTTCGCAGAGCACTGGCTTCAGCGAAAGAGCCAAAATGGTCTCCGACACATGACCCTTTGCACGACAACATCCTTGTGCCTGTGCCACAAAGGCTGAAAAGCCGAAACATTTTTTTAAAGTGTGTCGTCTCACTCACTGGTGAACCATCACAAGAAAGACTGAAGCTGTGGCGAGACAGTCATTCCTTACCCAAACCCAAAATTTTTAGAGGAAAGTACGAAATACACGCGGACGAAGTCGCGGGCAAAGTGCTAGTCGTAAATAAAGTTGACCTTACGCTAACCACTCACATGTACGCTTCCCGCGCGAGGGGCATTGTTACGTCCCATACATTTTTTATTTGGGCCGCGCCACTTATACACGACTCGTACAGAAAAAAAATCTATGGACCGCTGTTAAACTAATGGCTGTTTCTTCAAGTGGATAGACCAGGGTAGATTACAAAACTTGTTTCGTAACTTTAAGAGACTTTGTTTTTTTTTAAATAATTGCTTATTTTTAATGTTTGTTTACATTACGAAAATTAAAAATTAAAGTAATTTTCATTCAAAATACGGCGTACGCGTGAGTGGCTAAACTGTGTATTGTGTGTGCACCTATTTGTGTATCTACTTAAGCCCTCTTATTTACATTTTTATAGACTAGACCGTATGTAGGTACTTGAGACTCTACGATAGGTGCAATTGACACAAACACATTTATTATTTGGTACCTACCGTCCTCCAACTACGGCCCCACTAAACAAATAGGTACCTAATTACGTGTACATTTAGCTTGGCCTGTAATAACTTTAATCATTCTATTTACGTTGTAGGTACCAAACATTAGTATGGTACTAATGTTTGGTACCTACAACGTTGAATCAATACCTACTTAATTCAAAAAGAAATAAGGTTTCAACTGGAAGAAGGATGATTCTTATAACGCCCTTGGCTGAATGCGTTAAAACTGCAGTCACTAAAAACACTTAAGGCGAAAGCGCCAGGGTAGCCCGCGAAATTCAATTTTTTTTAGGTTTTTTGCAATTTGCTGGTCAGTATTAAGTTGTAAGTTGATTAAAATATGATTCGCGGCCGTAACCAATATGTATTTACAGAATTATAATCATTAAAGTCATCAACACAACTCTCTAAGACCATGTAATCCCCAAGAATGACTATTTCATGAAATCTTGACATTTGGGGATTACATGGTCTTAGAGAGTTGTGTTGATGACTTAAATGATTATAATTCTGTAAATACATATTTGTTACGACCGCGAATCATATTTTAATCAACGTACAAATTAATACTGACGAGCAAATTGCAAAAAACGTAAGAAAACTTTGAATTTCGCGGGCCACCTTAGAGCTTCCCCCTTAATTCTAACTTCTAACAACAAGGCAAAGGAACCAAGACATCCAGCTGGTTGTAAAAATAAAAAAGGACGCGTTCGATTGATTTAATACATTCCAAACTTTAATATTTGTTAATTATGTTTATTACATAGAGGCTCTGGAAACATGGGTGATATGATCAGCCGATGGTGGTGGGGTGGTGACCCCGATGCAAAGAATGAAATATCTGGCATGTCATTGAGGGACATCTACAACGTACAACAGTCTTGGAAGACGATACAAAAAAACGCCAACCCAAACGGATTCCTGATGTTCTTTAGGTAAAGTATGGCCTGGACGTTCAAACAATTTCTTTCTGCACAATATAAGTTTGAAAGATATTTCTTTAACGGTTGGTCCGCCTAATGCTAGGCATGGAATTTGTATTTATATAGGTAGGTACCGCAATCAAAAAGTAAGTTTAATCATTTTCTAAGGAAAAAAGTTTAGTCAAAGAGGCAATTAACAGGTACCTACATAGGTACCTAATTGTATACTGGCCGAATCTGGGCAAAAAAAAATTTAATGCCATTTTTGTTTTCTTTTTAATAATTTTTTTCTCTTGTATAAAAAATATTACTTATGGCTTTCCGATTTCGTTTTTCATGAAAATCAGCCAGTAGTTGACCGGTGTTACGTTACGATCTTTTTGTTGTGCATTGAACAGCTTTTCTTTGGCAATTAACAGGTACCTAATTGTATACTGGCCGAATCTGGGCAAAAAAAAATTTAATGCTATTTTTGTTTTCTTTTTTATAATTTTTTTCTCTTGTACAAAAAATATTATGGCTTTCCGATTTCGTTTTTCATGAAAATCAAAGTCAAAGTCAAAGTCAAATCATTTATTTCAAATAGGCACATTAAAGGCACTTTTGAACGTCAAAAAAAAACTAAATAGAAAAGATTCTAGTCGCCCATTCGAAAAGGTAGTTTTCGTATGGAGAAGAATGGGCAAGAAACTCCACCGTTACTCTTTTAAAAATGTTTTACAAGGTCTTGTATACATAATAAAAATTATAGGTATGTGAACACGATGCACCCATAATAAAATTAGTCTACCACAAAAGGTAAAAATAATTAAAAATTAAGCAATGACAGGTAAATCAAATAAGTGATAGATACATGGTGCTCACATATTTACAAGTTATTTAAAAAAAAAAATGCAAAAGTAGTTGAACTTTAACAAGTGTGTGAGCCACTGTAGTCGCAGATTGTAAAAATGAATTAGAATAAGATGTCATAATCAAAAATATATATATAAATTAAATTAGGAACAAGTTTGATTTTGTCTAGACTTTTAGATTGTCCTATGGAGCAGGACCAGCATGTTTCCAAACATTCTTATCTTGGATATAATCCTCTAATTTGTAATATCCTTGTTTACAAAGTGTACTTTTAATATGAGTTTTAAATTTTCTTTCATTTAATTGCAATATGTCACAAGGTATTTTGTTGTAGCATTTAACACAGTACCCCATAAAAGATGTATGTACTTTAGATAATCTAAAAAAAGGTTGATCTAATTTATCTTTATTTCTAGTATTAAAATTATGCCTATCACTTATTTTATTAAAAAGATGTTGATTTTTTCTTACATACATAATATTTTCATAAATGAATTGGCAAGGTACCGTCATGATATTAACCTTTTTAAATAGTTCCCTAAGAGATTCGCGACGACGTAGATTGTAAATGGCTCTGACAGCTCTCTTTTGTAAAATAAAAATGGATTCAATGTCAGCAGCCCGACCCCATAGTAAAATGCCATATGACATAATACTGTGGAAGTAACTAAAATAGACCAAACGCGCGGTTTCTACATCTGTTAACTGTCTTATCTTTCTAACAGCATAAGCGGCGGAGCTTAGCCGCCCCGCAATAGATGTTATATGAGGTCCCCATTGTAATTTCTCGTCTAGCGTGATTCCTAGGAAAACTGTCTGATCAATAAATTCTAGTTTTTGGCCATTCAATATGATTTCACATTCGCTACTTCTAACATTCGGTAATTTAAATCTAATACATTTGGTTTTTTTTTCATTAAGTACTAAATTATTTACCGTAAACCAATCAGCCAGTAGTTGACCGGTGTTACGTTACGATCTTTTTGTTGTGCATTGAACAGCCTTTCTTTGGAATGCGCTCCCTCTGAATATCAGGACGGCAACCAGTCGGTTATCATAAGCACGTGAAAATATCCGTCAAAAGTTGGCCGTAGCATCTCAGCACTGATTTACAGCATCATATTGTAGTCTTTGCTGATTTGCTGGATTCGTTTTCTCCTCTACCGATATTTTTTTCTCCTCACAGTTCATTTTGTTTACATGTAGGTATGTATCTATCTATCTATCTATGAGTATTTATTCTTGTATTTTATATGTAGTCATTTCCTAGCTATTTATCCCGTATGTTGCACCTGCCATGTTTTGTCTCTGCATCACCCTAAGGTTGACTGGTAGAAAATGCCTGAAGATACAGTATTTCTTTTACTTGTGCATAAAGTTTTAATAAATATATAAATAAATAAACAGCCATTAAAGAAATAATGCTTTTCATTTTCTGTAGATAGCGGAAAAAAATATAATTTTATTTTAGATATTTTTAATTGGAAACATGTCATTCGCAATAAATGAACGTGTTACGTATTGCGTATAACGCTAGTGTTTACATTCTCTTTGGTGTTACGTTTATTTTGTAAAAGTAAGAGCCGTAAGGAAATTCTAAAGGACTTCATGCCTTGTTCTAGTACAATAATCTTGATTTAACAAAACATTTATACCTAATAAGAGTAAACTAGTTACGAGCTCGAACTCACTGGTGGTCATGGCCAAAAAGCACGCTGTCTTACCTTATCTGTCATGTCTTACCGTACTTTGTTAAAAATGAGCTCTTTACTTTAGTTTGCCGTATGTCATTACTTCCCAGAATTCGATCCTTATTAGCGACACTATATCGAATGGTGTAAATACAGTCTGTTATTTTTTTTTTTCAAAATCAACAGGTTTGATTCCTGGCTAGAAATATTGATTTTTCAAAAATCCAACGATGCAGTTTTAGTTTTCATCAAAATCGAGCCCGCGACTCCTTTGAGTAATTTTCGCTATTCCTCATAGTTTCGGATTTGGCCATCCACACCCACTTGAAAAATTCACCCATAACGCTATATTTTCCCCACAGGCTCTTCGCCGCGGAACCCGAAACCAAGTTGTTATTTAAAGACTTCGCGAACCTTCATACTGAAGAAGAAATGGCGGCAAACCACATGTTTAGAGCACACATCATCAACGTTTTGTGTGCCCTCGACAAGTCTATTGTAAACCTACACAATCCTGAGCTGGTGGTCGTGTGGATGCAGAAACTTGGCGACTCGCATCGGGAACATAGGATTGAGAAAAGACATTTTGGGGTAAGTTTTGGCATATTCCTACATTTTACCAGCCGTCATTGGTAACTAGAGTATCCTCTCTACGCATCGGCATAATATAGTTTTGATCATTTTAATTTTTGCCCGCGGCGTCGCCCGCGTGGACGTCGGATGATATCCAACGGGAACGTATCTACTACCAGGATTAAAGTGCCTTACTTATGTGTTAATTTCAAGGTTATAAAGTACATGATTGGCAAATTTCAACAAAATCCATTCAGCCGTTTTTGCGCCTATCCGGAACATAGGTACATCCAGACAAGCAAACAAAAATTATAAAAAAACCATATTTTCGGCATCAGACTCGTTCTCACACGTTCGTAGTCGAAGCAATTACTTTTTTCTAAAATATTTAATGTACAGTTTTGACATCGTTACTATTTTATGTATAGATGTAGGTAGGTATACCTACGAGTTGATTGGAAGATGGGTGCAAAGCTTTATAGGACCGAAGTGGATAAGGTGCCGAAGATAGTTTAGAGAAGACAGTTTAGAACCATTTAAGCCATGGTTGTCTTAGGGCCTGTGCACACCACGTTTTTAGGGTTCCGTACCCAAAGGGTAAAAACGGAACCCTATTACTAAGACTTCGCTGTCCGTCCGTCCGTCCGTCCGTCCGTCTGTCACCAGGCTGTATCTCAAGAACCGCGGTAGCTAGACAGTTGAAATTTTCACAAATTATGTATTTCGGTTGCCGCTATAACAACAAATACTGAAAACAAAATAAAATTAATATTTAAGTGGGGCTCCCATACAACAAACGCGATTTTTTTGCCCTTTTTTGCTCGATATCTGTCACCAGGCTGTATCTCAAGAACCGCGGTAGCTAGACAGTTGAAATTTTCACAAATTATGTATTTCTGTTGCCGCTATAACAACAAATACTAAAAACAAAATAAAATTAATATTTAAGGGGGGCTCCCATACAACAAACGCGATTTTTTTGCCCTTTTTTGCTCGATATAAATAATGGCAACCGGTAGGCACTTGAAATATTCACAAAATACTCAGTTGTATTTTTACTTTAATAACAAATAATAAAATTAAAATAAAATAAATATTTAAGGGGGGCTCCCATACAACAAACGTGTTTTTTTCGGCGTTTTGCCTTGTGGTACGGAACCCTTCATGTGCGAGTCCGACTCGCACTTGGCCAGTTTTTAAACACGCCGTTGACGCGCGTTTGTAGCGATACAGACGCGATACGCACACGAGTCAGACGCAGCTTGTAGACCTTCTGTAGAATAAAAGCGCGCCGTCGACGCACGTTTCTAAAACGCGCGTCAACGGCGCGTTTAAAAAACGTGGTGTGTAAAGGCCCTTAGACGAGTCTTACCAATTATTTTTACCTAATTTTTGTTTTTTTTTTTTTCGAAAATTCCGAAAATTTTAATTAAACTGCTGATGCTCCGTCTAAGACAACCATGGCTTAAATGGTTCTAAATTGTCTGTACTATCTTCGCGTTAAAGCTTTGCACCCATCTTCCAATCACCCTGTATTGAATGGGCTGATAAAATTATGAATTTCTGTATACTTGATTGGCTCATCCCTGAATACTCACAACTCACTATTACTTACTTTAAAGTAGGTAGCTAACTACTGTCGCTACGAGACACTTTAACAAAAGTGATAGAACATTGAGTTGTCTTTGATTTTTCATCCTTTAGTCTTCTAACGCCGATTCAGCTGTCGATTCTCATCTTTTAAAGGCACTTCCTTAGCTTTTCGTGGATGGACAGCAAAAGAGGTCCCCGTGGGCGTGGGAGTAACATTACGAAATATGGCCTAGCTTCAGTAGACCACAATGAAACTTCAGCAGTAGGTACTTACACAGTCACATGCCTTTGTGGCATCTAATGGTTTCCTAAGACGCCACAGAGCTCCGGATTTTGATGACTCTGTCTGTCCCGTTAGTGCGCTGAAGAAACCCAGTAACTGGGTTGTGGACGTCAGAAAGGCAGTCACTCCATGTAAAATCATCATCAGCATAATCATCAGCCTACAGCAGTCCACTGCTGGACATAGCCCTCTCCAACTGCACGCCATTTAACTCGATTCTCGGCAACTGTCATCCAGTTGCTATCAGCATGTAAAATACTTGCTGGTATTCCTATTCAGTTAGATTGTAAGCCGAAGCAGTGGTGTAACTATACCGTTTGGGGCCCGTGGCAAATTCAAGGGATGGGGCCTTCCCACAGTGTAAATGTAAAGAAGCTAAACAAACGTTATAGTTTGTTTAGCTTATTAGCACTTCTCCCGCGGTATCTTGCGCGTACATTTCATATTTTCCCCTACAAATTTTTACACCTGACTGCTTCTGTCCTTATGTTAGGATCCTCCTGTGCTCATGGTCCTCTCGGGCCGGGGGCCCCTTCTGGCTGGGGGCCCGTGGCATTTTGCCCCAATACCCTATATTTACTCCACTGAGCCGAACCCAACGACGTTGAGGAAGGCCAGGGAGATGATGATAGATAATTGTGTTCACAGGCTAGGGTTGTCTACGCAAGTGGAGCTGCTGGGCCCAGTTATTAACAAAATTAATATTTTCCAGGTGTTCAAAGGCGTCCTGGTAAATATTCTGCAGAATGACCTCAAGTTCACTGAAGATGTAGTGGAGTCGTGGGGCAGATATGTCACATTCATATACAAGCATATGCTCTCAAGATTTTCTTCATAATTATAAAATAATGCTTTTAGATATAACTATTTAAGGGGGAAGCGCTAAGGTAGCCCGTGAAATTCGAAATTTTCTTACGTTTTTTGCAATTTGCTGGTCAGTATTAAGTTGTACGTTGATTAAAATATGATTCGCGGTCGTAACAAATATGTATTTACAGAATTACGAGTCTATTCATTACAATCAGTAATACAACTTGTTAAATTAGTATAATCCCCAAATGTCAAGATTTCATGTAATAGTCATTCTTGGGGATTACTTGGTCTTAGAGAGTTGTGTTGATGACTTGACTTTAATGGTTATAATTCTGTAAATACATATTTGTTACGGCCGTGAATCATCACTCATATTATTAAGGCTGATTTTTCCATCGCCAGATTATTTTTATTCGAGGAATAAAATTGACGTTTGACAGTTTTTGTATGAAATAACTGTCAAAATTTCAAAATTATTCCTTGAATAAAGTTATCAGATGATTGAAAAATCAGCCCTTAGTCTAATGGGTCAATATCAACAAAGTGATTTTTTGTTCAATTTTGGTGGCGAATTTTTTTCTTCAGTTTTCGTGAAAAATAATGACCTGGTATAATAATAGAAAGTCCAAGCTGGAAGGATCTTCAAGAGGTCTGAGAATATCTCGATAACTTTTTGAGATATTTTAGTTCAAAGTCTAATGTGGCCACCAAAATTGAAAATCGCCCACCAAAATCGAAAGTGCCCACCAAAATTGAAAATCAGTGGCACCAAAATTGGATTAGAAGGTGAATCTGAAACAATGTGTAAGGTGGATATCTCGGGAAATATTATTTCAGCCTGTTCGGGATTGCTCTTTATTCTTGCTTTTCTTCTTGACCCCTGTAACACAGGTTTTGCCTAGCACGGGGGTCATTGGTCATTTATTTTGGACCAGGATATTCGCATGCTTAAATTGTCACTCTGTATTTGTGTACTTACCTTTTTATGTCAAATAAAATGTATTATTTCCTTTATTCATTTACATAATCTTATTTTATTGTATTTTTAAATATTTCTAAAATATAAAATAAGAATAAAAAACATTTAAAAATATAAAAAAATAGCGATCTGCCGGTGTCGGGAGCAGGGTCCAAGCTACCGGTGGTTAGGGCTCCAGAGACAGGAACCTCCTCACAATGCGAGCCGTATCGAGGAGTACTGCCTTCTGAATCAGGCCCTTGACCCAACCGCCTAACGAGAGCCTCGATAGATGTTAATCGAGGCTTTCGGCTATCAGTCCTATAAGATACGACAATCGGCACAATGATAGCCGAGCTCACATTCCACATGTCAACAACCTCGTGTGCTAAGTCGAGATATTTAATTTGCTTCTCTTTCTCAGCTTTCACGAGGTTCCCGTCACGTGGAATGGTAACATCGACAATCATTCTATCACTACTATATCAGGTTTATTGGCAACAATAGTCCTGTCAGTAATGATAGACCGATCCCAGTACATTTTCAAGAACTGGATCGGGCACATACTTGTAGTAAGGTATCTCAGAATCCACAAGTTTATATTTCAAAGCAAGTTGCTGGTGAATAATCCTAGCTACTTGGTTATGTCTGTGCAAGTACTCGCCCTTAGCCAGACGAGAACAACCAGATATAATATGTCTGATAGACTCACCCGGACAATGGCATGCCCGACACACGTCAACCGTCCCGTCCTTCATAATATGTCTCCGGTAGTTATTCGTTGAGATAACTTCGTCCATAATTGCACAGACAAAACCTTCAGTTTCCCCGAAAAGGTCACCAAAACGTAGCCAGGATACGGACACTAAGAAGTCTACACCGGGCTCATGAAGAGCCCGATAGAAGCGCCCGTGAAGCTCCTTGCTTTGCCATACCTTCTTGCGGTCATCAGTAGAAAGTACTACAGGTTTGCGCCAGTTCTCTTTAGCCATGGAGAGCGGGGTGATTGTCCCTTGTCCACTGCGACCACATCACGGTGCATACCCACTTCGGCTTTTAAAAAATATTCTCTGAGACTGCACACCTCGCGGTTGTGGATGGTCTTCGCATTTAAAAAGCCTCGACCCCCGCACTTCCGCGGGATATACAGTCTCATCACCGATGATCGTGGGTGATGCATCCGGTTTGCGGTCAGTAGTGTACGGACTCTTCTATCCAGGGCGTCGAGTTTGGTCTGAGTCCATTTGAGTATGCCGAAAGAGTACATCAAAACCGGCATGACCCAACCATTGAAGGCGCGCACCTTATTTCCGCCCGAAAGAAGACTATTTAATACCTTCTTCAGGCGACACAAGAAGCGCTCCTTCAACGATTGCTTCATGTCAGCATCGTTGATGCCTAACGCTTCCGACATACCCAAATACTTATAGCTTTCGGATGAGGAGAGGGATCTGAGGCTTATGGAATCGGAGAGTTGAATTCCCTCGGATTCCATAATCTCCCCTCGCTTTACATGCATGACTGCATTATTATTATTGTTATTATTTATTATTATTCTTCTTTCTGCCATTCTCTTTTTAAGCAGCCTCTCTTCGGTGGTCTGTTTTGGCATTCTAAAAAGCAACAAAATAAAAATATAATGATAAGAAACTTGGTCATTAGTAGGTCAAACTAAAACTCAAAGCATTTATTTCAATTAAACCATTAACAGGCACTTTTAAATTGTCAAGGAGTCGGTCAGTCCGAAAATATGAAGCTAGGTCCTTATAGACCACTTAGGTACTGCCAAGTAGGTACATAATATTTATTTATTTGCTAATCAAACTGACTTGCAACTTAAAAACTGGCTTTATAGGTACAAACAATACTTACAGTAGGTATATACTTAAAACTTGGTGGCTAGTTTTCAATTTTGGTGTCGTGAAAACGCCACCAAAACCACCAAAATTGAGCCACCAACATTGAAACCAGATATAAAAAAAATCTTTAAAAATAGGGGTTTTAAGTTACAATTTATTTAATATCACTGATTTATGCGTAACCCAAATCACTACCTATAATGTGTACCTTACTATTAAAACACTTTAAAATTAACAGCAAATCGATCCACCAAAAATTGAACAATTCTTGTCCCCCGTGCCACCCAAGATGATACTTACGTTTTTGGCGGAAAATCAGAGCACTAATCACACACTTGTTACGCGCAAGTGCCGGTGCATGACTGAGAGATGTGAAATAATAAAACGCGATTGATCGCACACGCACGAAACTTCATTTTATAGTATGTTGAATATGTGCCACCAAAAATTTGATTTTTGCTTGGACAAACTTTGATCGAGTATCCTGTGCTTCTAAATTAGATTTTCTAATACAGTTAATTGTTTTTAGATAATGTGTCATAAGCATACACTAACGAACTTGTTTATTTTTTATTGTATAGCAAATTGTTACTTTGGTGAATGCAATTATATCAAAAAATGGAGCTGGGACAAGCCACCTAACTTGAATTACAAGGCGATTTTTTTTTTCCTGATTATTTAAATACACACTTATAAAAAAAAAATGTGGCCCTAATTGAACCAAGTTACGTAGTTCACTATAAAAAAAAATAAGAAACATCCTATCATTTAACACCTCGATTCTCAACGTGGACGCGTAAAATTTGCTGTGGGGATATTCACCCTAATAAGTTTGGAGAAATACCTAGGGCCCTGCATGGAGGACCTTAAGGCTGGATCGGACAGACTGGATGCGGAAGGTGGGCGACAGGGTGTTTTGGCACAGCCTGTAAGAGAGGCCTATATCCAGCACTGGACTGCGATAGGCTGAGTTGATTGTAACTAAAGTGTATTCAAATTTATGTTTCAAATTGATGTTATTTCAAGTCAAACAAATATCAACTTTATTTCAATGGTTATTAAGTTGATTTCAGAGTGACTAACACGGTTGTAAAAGTTATAAAAATGTTTGAAGTTGCAGTGTATTTTTCCATGAATTCATATTTGTTTACATTTTTGGCAACTAAATAGCGAACGTAGATTAAGTGCTTACGTTGACATTACTTTTATACTAAGTACTTAATAAGTATTTTGAAACCTGATGGTTTATGAATTAGTCATGTATTTCTTGTATTATAAAGATTACAATGAAAGTATTATATTATTTCTGTTATATGCATTTCTACTTCGTTTGTTTGAACTTTTATTTATTTGACATGGTAATTTTCAAAAAATAAATCCAAGTATAAATAAAAATGAACGAATGTGTTTTATTTAGCCATAGATACCTTTTTTTTTTGTTGTCGGGGGGAAACCTTTAAAAGGCACCCGACCTCCGGGGAGTGTGGGAGTTTTACCTCACTAAAACCACCCCAGTGATCACCATTGATCAGCACATAGGGGTGGGTGGTCCCGGTTCCTCTTAAAAGACTAATTCCGGAAACCCCCCCCCCCCCCCCGTGCAATGCCTGTAAGGCACATAGCCATAGATACCTAGGGATACCTGCCACTGCTACTGCTGGGCGAAGGTATCCTTTGTTTTGTAGAGATGATATTTACGCCGGGAGCAGCAAACACTGCGTTACCATTCTTCGGGTGACAGATCTCGGCGACAACGGACAGTCCCTAGGGGCCTAAAAAGGCCACTTTGGCAGAATCATAAAAGGATAACATAATGGACAGTTAACCGTTAAGTTAATCGTATCAAATCCCATTGGTGAAGCATTTTTCAGTTATTTTTTTTTTGTCTGTGCTAAAATACCAATCAATCCGATTTAAATCCAATCCCAATCAATCTCTTTGATTATACCTACGTAGTGCAGCGAGAAAAAAAGAAAAACACGCAGTGTCTTCGCCATATTACTATTCATAATGTTATCCTTTTACGATTCTCCAACGTGGCCTTTTTAGGCCCCCTGGAATGTGAGGCCTGCTTTGGGTGGAATCTCAGTGGGTCTCTTGAACACATAAAATGTCACGTGTCTTAGGAGATAATTCAGTACGAACGAAAAGGCATAGTAATTTTATAAATATGTTTGAAGGTCATTCTTCCTAAAGAAAATGTACCGCGCGTTGATGTCTTTACAATGGCCAAAACATAAAACAGGTGTCGGTTACGGTAACAGTGTCGCGAGTTCAATGGCTTTTCCCATCTTAAAAAATGCCCAACACGCTTATAGAAGTTTTCACTTCAAAAATATGATTGATGTGTAAAAGTGTCTGACAAACCTACTTATAGAAATAAAATCATTTATCAAATACCAAACGAGGATGGCCTTAAAAACGATAATGAGGAGGGAAAGAATGCATATGATGCCCTTGATTCGATATTTAATGGGAAATAATCTAATTATTTTATAGTAGTATTAACAGACAGGCCGTGCCTAAAATTCATTCGTAGATCTTTGACAGTCGTTACGGGTAGTCCGAAGGTCTGACAACCAGTCTTACCAAGGAGTATCGTATTTCTCGTAAATGGGTTGAGGAGGTCAGATAGGCAGTCGCTCCATGTAAAACACCGGTATTCAGCTGCATCCGGTTAGACTGGAAACTGACCCCAGATGGCTGATGATGATGAACAGACAGGTTTACACAGTGGCGTAACTATAGGGTGGCATTTTGCCCGGCCCGAGAGGGCCATGAGCACAGCAGGATCCTAACTTATGGACAGAAGCAATCAGGTGTTGAATTTTGTAGGGGAAAACATGAAATGTACGCGGAAGAAGTCACAGGAGAAGTGCTAATAAAAAAAAACTATAACGTTCGTTGAGCTTCTTTACATTGAGGGAGGGCCCAATACCTTGAATTTGCCACGGGCCCCAAACGGTATACGTACGCACGGCTAAACATCAAGATATAATAACCAGTATAGGCTGACTTTTGATTGTACGAAAAACCTATACAATGCGAGGTCAGCTAAAATGGAAATGTTGACTGTTTAATGACTTGATGTGTCGCCGTATGTTTATAGTAACATAATGTAACTGTGTGATTGTTCAAAACAAATTAAGAATACGACGCATGTCTATGATTTTAATGTGATTGTAATGTGAGATAAGCAGGTGTTTTGGGTGTGTTATGTGTTCAAATGATCTGAAATATGCATTATGTATTCGTGTTTACCCACATAATTGATTGATTGACAACACCAAATTGTCGTTGAGTTATCATCAATGAATGATCTCTAAACGAATAATGAGCGAACTTAATATTCCGTGTACATGCTATAATACAATGAGATGGTAGATCCCCTTTTTTATACAAACGTACCATCTATGAATACTAGATTAGGGTCTATACTTACGAAGTATAATTACGGATTAGTTGACTCTGGTCACAAGCGCTACAATTGAACATGAGGCCCTTCACCCAACTTCAGGCAATTCACGGAGAGCATAGAGTTAGCGCGAATAGCAAATATTTTACCATTATTTACATAATTTTTATATACCATTCAAAGATACTGTTAAGCATCACAGGGCCGTCTCAACCATATTGGGCGCCGGGGTGCGAAAATTAGCCTGCACCCTTGCCAACAAAAGAAAAACTTAATTTTAGTTTCAAGGTCATCACTCATTACAACCGCACCGTTCCCGCGCAGTAACGGCCCGGCACTGCCTCGGAAAAAATCCACCCTCTAAAAATCCACTCTCTCAGCTCGTTGGCGACAAACGGGTGGATTTTTTCCGAGGCGCTGTCGGGCCGTTACTGCGCTGGAGCGGTGCGGCGGCTTGCGCCCGCTAAGACCCTGCGCCAGGATGCCTCGCACCCATTGCACCCCCGTGTAAAGACGGTTCTGAAGTATCATCCTGGTTTCAGCGAGGCACGTTCTCTAAACTTGCTTAGTTCGAAAGCCTGAGTTAAGTTGTGGTGGTATAATAAAACCTATAATTCTTCTTCTACAGTACCTACAGTATCAATTATCATGTGGAGGCTCATGTCAAGGTCAAAAGATTATAATGATTTCTTGTCCATTCTTCTCCATACGAAACGATCTTTTGGAAGGGGCGACTAGAATCAATTCTAATTTACTGTAAATTTTACGTTCAAAAGTGCGGTTAGGGCTTGTGCCTATTTGAAATACCTAAATGTTTTGACTTTGACTGACTTTGACCATAAGCTAATCAGCAAGTTTGGTTGCGGGGTTGACTGCCCAAGGTGTGGTGGACGTAGGTACTTAGATATAGGACGACTTGCCATTTTAATTACAGTGCTACTAAATATCAACCTACTCACAGCTAAAATATGTTTATGTCAGACCGAGCTTAAGGAAATAATAATATACGGTAATTAAAGACCGAAGCAATAAGTCCAGGCCTTGCCATTTCACAACTTTGTTGGGGCCGGCTCCCAGTCTAGCCATCACATGAAGCGACAGCGCGGTCTTAAAGGCGTTATAGTTGATGTTTTAAAGACCATTTGGATCCGACTAGCCATATCGAAAACATCTCCAAATCGCATTTATTTCGAGTACACTTTCTGTACATTCCTATTGTCTAACTTCGCCAACCATGTCGTGTTATAACCAAGCCTTTTCCCGCATTGGGACACCATTACTTATCGCCATTGGCAGTTGGCACCTCATCCTCTGGGAGTCGACTCATCACGATTCACGCACCTACTACATTAGCCTAGTCGGTAGGTACATATTTGACATGCAAATGAGCGTGCCATATTTGTGTAACACAAATAGTAATTCTATTACTGAATTCTCTGTTGAATCGTAAATATACGCACCTTGGTCATAGAAGGAAAATATGTATCTAGTAGATGTAGTTTAGAAACCGTATGATTAGACTATTTTGCAGCCTTATTAGCAAGCTTAAATTTCATTATACGAGCTATGAAGGATTTCGTCCGGAAAGGTTCTGGCACAGCTCCATACTTGACTGAACCTTGTAAAGTAAATTCGATCGCAACTCAGTAGCACTTTGAACTTGAGCAAGCCTAGTGTAGGAAAGAGTTTTAATAAAATTAGAGGAAATCAATAATGAAGATACCTCTAAAAACTTCCTTTCACAACAAAAACCATACTAATATACTCGTACCTACAATCATTCTGATTTTTTTTCAGATTATTCTACAAGCAACATACTAAAAGCACTAGTGTTTTAGTTTTTAGACCAAACAATAGATTTTCTTCTTTTCTTCTTCATATTTTGCAATAAATTACCAGTGTTGTATCATCGCGCTTCTCTTTCTTTTCTATGCAGTCCGACAGTGACCGCGCTTTAGGTCATGTAGGGGGACTACATGACCTAAAGCGAGTAATTAAAGGATGTGTGTCCCTAAACCCGGATAAGGATCGGTAATTAACTTACAATCGCCACCGGAGGTCGTCGACATCCTTGCAGAGAACCATTCAGCATTCCATCCACGCCACACATACGCCACGACTATAAAGAGCGAGAACAATACGTCATTAGTAGATATAAATCGACGATTATTAGTTCGCAAGTGCAGTGCGTCAAATAAAACGTTTATTACAGTTTTATGATTTATCGTCGCATTGTGGATGCATTCAGTTTAATGTTCTTATGAATGGTACACAATGGCGAGCCGCTGTGAACATGATAGTAAAGCTAATGTGATCGTTTATGTAATTAGTTCCTTATTGTTTTTTGAATGGCCATAAAGTTATTCTGTGAAAATCTTTATCATTATCCTCCGTCCTTATCCCAATTTATGTATTTATGGTCGGCACAGCTTCTCGTTTTCTTTCATTACCTATATTATGTTACCGGCCAAACCCGATTTTAGGATGAACTAGTTTCCCTAGGCCAAACCTGTTCACCGGCGACGCAGGGTGCAAGAGCGAACGAAGGGCACCCCGAGGTTAGGTTCGCGAGGTCCTGGTGGTGGAATGGCGGGACAGACTCACACGCCCTACCGCCGGCCTCGGCACCATCGAAGCGGTCCGGCCAGTACTCGAGCGCTGGCTCGGGAGGAGGCACGGCTCCCTGTCGTTTCGGGTGACGCAGGTGCTCTCGGGGCATGGTTGCTTCGGAAAGTACCTGTGTTAGACGTTCGGGGGGGGAGTCAAACACCTCACTCCCCCCTAACCCGACGAGGCCTGCATTGGCGGGCCGCGGCACCAGTCTGTCTGACAGACCCCGCCGCCCGCTTTAGGGCGGCGGACATCGATGAGGATTTTACACCCAAGAAACAAAAAAAAAATGGTTAGGTTACTTTAAACCTTTACACAGAAATAGGAGCAAAGCGGGGCTCCGTCGACATAGGATGCAAGAGCGAGCGAATGAACTGGTTTGGCCTAGGCTTATGTAGTTCCATGGTAACAGTTTACTGTTACCATGGAATCATTACATGATTCTGAACCCTAACTACGTTGAAATTTTTTGTCGGTTATTTCTTATCTGCTGTTCTGCATTTTGATCGCGTTTTGATATCCAACGAAAAATGTCTACCCTAAGGGGTCTAGAATCATGTGCTGAATACATGGTTACAGTTTGCGCTTTGATGTCATATCTGGCCCTTCCCACCGTATCTAACTAATTTTCTTTCCTTTCGTGAGCTCTCTGATGACTTGCAAACCGATCTTGAAAACCCGATCACACCGTGTACAGAAGAGCTGAACTTTGCTTTCATACATCTCTGTCAGTCATCATTTCAGTTTTCACTTCCTTTCTTTCACACAATCCATCCGTCGTTTCATTGGACTTTTTTTTTATTGCTAAATGACTCATGACTTCGATCACGCCTAATGGAAAGCGATGGATGAGGTCTATGATGGAACGAGGATGAAGAAGATGCCTGTTCACTCTTGAATTTTTAAAGAACACCGAGTATTAGGATGACCCACACGTAGATATATTTTATAAGTAGATAGGTAAGTATTATTACAATTCTGTTGGTTGGAGATGGAGAGGAAGGCCAAAGAAAAGGTAGTTCTGTGAGGAATGATATCAAAGAAGAAGAAGTGACTAATAGCGAGACGGAGGACAGGGGAGAAAGGAAGAAGTAACATGAGACAAGGACAGGAATAAAGATGATGTCCAATAATAATAATTAAGATGAAGTTTCCTGTTTTCGTACTCCGACAGGTGAAGATACCGGTATCTTAAGGTCAGTCTAGTAGTCAAACTGGTAGGAATTGCATAATTATGTATTTTAGTATATAAGCCAATCCATCACGCATCATTCTACATTTGATAAAGTGTATACGTGTCAATATGCAGTGGTCATTAGTGTTATTTGTGGTTCTTGCACTTACAAGATATGGTTTTGCTGACCGTAATTCAACCAACCCGAAATCTTGTCAAGATATTGCAAGAGTTGCTGATAACGTAACAACAGTTGAAGACGTAAGTATAATTCTTTAAGTTATAAAATCGTTGATAGAATTGAAATTGTTGAGTTCATAAACCAGGACGTTAAAAACCTTCGTGACTGCAGAGCGTGGTGGGGGTCCTGAGGAACTAGACAAAGTAACATTCTGTCAGCGATAATGATGATGGAAAAGTTAAAAATGGATTGGATTGATATAAACTACTGAAAACCTTACACATGTCAATGTTGAAAGTCGTTACAGAAATGCGAAACGTTTTGAAAGCGATTGCCACTTTTCTAGATCTTCTGGATTCCGTCGTCGTTAGGACAGGACGGAAGAAGTGTTATTGGTATTTTATTCCATTTGAAATTGCTCAGTTGCAGTCAGAGACCTGGATTTGTGCCCGGTTCTTCTTCTTCTCGTGTCGATGGTACTTCACTTTTATATTGTTTGAGCCTGGTTTGGCCCGGGTAATGGCAATAGACTCGTCCCCAGTTACATGGGACCCAAATATAACTGAAATCACGGGGCCTCATTTCCCTGGATCACTCCCATCTTGCTCACTTCAGACCTGTATTTAGACACACGTTACGAGGTATTTAGCTTGAGGCAGGTGGGGAGATTTCCAGACAACTGTCATTCGCACGATTTTCAAATACATAGAATAGCTACTGGCGTGGTTGTAGCGCAGTCAGAGGGTGCTAAATTTTTTTGAAAAAAAAAAACTAACAAATTCGAGGTAGAGTGCTAAAAATTTCGCGCGAAATTTTTAATTGGTTGTCCTAATTAAACTGTTCTGCATAAAGCGACAAAGTAACATATTATGTATATTTGTGTACAGTCACGAGCAAAAGTATGTACACACTTGGCTTTATTCAAAGACGATTTTCTCCTGTATTTTTGAATGAAATTTTATGTTATTACGAACATAGTATTTCCGAACCTATAGATTTATGTAAAGTGTCGTATTTCAACATTGCATTCGTTATTTCGCGAAAAAATCGCAATTAAAAGTTGCCAAGTGTTGACATATTAATGCTCGTGACTGTATGAATGATCAAAAGAAAATCTAACAATACACTCTTTGTACTGTGAGTCTGTGACACAGTACACAGATAAACGACGTGATAAGTACTCAATCATAGAATATTTCTTATATTTATGTACTCAATAGTGAGTTTTCTAGATTTACACTGGTATCTAATCTGTTAATCTAGTTATAAAAAAACCGGTCAAGAGCGAGTCGGACTCGCTCACCGAGGGTTCCGTACCATCATAATATGTTTTTAAATTTTCATAACATAAACTTATGTCACATAAAATTATTTCCGATTTTTCTCCGATATGTAGATCTTTTATCGAAACTATTGCGCCCTATTTAGCTTTCATATTTAACACCAGTGTTGACCAAGAAGTCTTTCCGGATCTTATGAAACATAGTAAAGTAGTACCATTGTTCAAATCCGGTGATAGTAAAGATCCTAACAATTATAGACCTGTGTCAATTCTACCAGTTCTCAGTAAGGTGTTTGAAAAGTTGATGCTCAATCAAATGTTACGTCACTTTAATAAAAATTCCATCTTTCATGAACACCAGTACGGTTTCACCAAAGGGCGTTGCACTACTGACGCCGGTGTTACCCTAATAAAGAACATTTTTAACGCCTGGGAAGAAGCACAAGATGCCATTGGAATCTTTTGCGACCTCTCTAAGGCGTTCGATTGCGTAAACCACGAGACACTTCTGATGAAACTGGAGCACTATGGAATTAGAAAAGCAGCACTTGACTTGCTAAGATCATACCTGAAAGATAGAAAGGTTAAAGTTCAAGTAAACGGCGTAAACTCATTAGGGTCTGAAATGACAATGGGTGTTCCTCAAGGTTCGATATTGGGTCCATTCCTCTTTTTAGTTTACATTAATGATTTACCCCAATTACTTCAAAATCAACCGAAGATGGTGTTATTTGCAGATGACACATCGTTAATCTTTAAAATAGACCGACGGTCACAAAATCTTGACGACGTGAATAACTCTATTCTTCAGGTCCAAGATTGGTTTACGGTAAATAATTTAGTACTTAATGAAAAAAAAACCAAATGCATTAGATTTAAATTACCGAATGTTAGAAGTAGCGAATGTGAAATCATATTGAATGGCCAAAAACTAGAATTTATTGATCAGACAGTTTTCCTAGGAATCACGCTAGACGAGAAATTACAATGGGGACCTCATATAACATCTATTGCGGGGCGGCTAAGCTCCGCCGCTTATGCTGTTAGAAAGATAAGACAGTTAACAGATGTAGAAACCGCGCGTTTGGTCTATTTTAGTTACTTCCACAGTATTATGTCATATGGCATTTTACTATGGGGTCGGGCTGCTGACATTGAATCCATTTTTATTTTACAAAAGAGAGCTGTCAGAGCCATTTACAATCTACGTCGTCGCGAATCTCTTAGGGAACTATTTAAAAAGGTTAATATCATGACGGTACCTTGCCAATTCATTTATGAAAATATTATGTATGTAAGAAAAAATCAACATCTTTTTAATAAAATAAGTGATAGGCATAATTTTAATACTAGAAATAAAGATAAATTAGATCAACCTTTTTTTAGATTATCTAAAGTACATACATCTTTTATGGGGTACTGTGTTAAATGCTACAACAAAATACCTTGTGACATATTGCAATTAAATGAAAGAAAATTTAAAACTCATATTAAAAGTACACTTTGTAAACAAGGATATTACAAATTAGAGGATTATATCCAAGATAAGAATGTTTGGAAACATGCTGGTCCTGCTCCATAGGACAATCTAAAAGTCTAGACAAAATCAAACTTGTTCCTAATTTAATTTATATATTTTTTTTTTAATTATGACATCTTATTCTAATTCATTTTTAACCGACTTCAAAAAGGAGGAGGTTCTCAATTCGTCGGAACCTTTTTTTTTTTTTTTTTTTATTTTTTTTTTTTATGTATGTTCCCCGATTACTCGGAGACGGCTAGACCGATTTCAAAAATTATTTTTTTGTTTGAAAGAGTATACTTTCCAGGTGGTCCCATTGTCATCAGGTCAGGATCTGATGATGGGATCTTGGAGAAATCGAAGGAACTCTTCAAGTATTATAGGCACACCTATAGCGATTTGGGTATTTTTTATAGTAACTCGTGCATTTGCTCTCGGAAAGCATCATTTGGTGAAGTGGAACCGATGATGAAGACCACAGATGGCCACCGGAACTACTCAATAATAAATATTTCCCGGTTTGCGATTCGATTACTTACTTTAATATGGTTGCTAAGCAAGTTATGCTCGTCACAATGCGAATGGTGAAATGGAGCTGATGGTGGAATACCAGGGGAACTCTTCAACAATTAACGTCCCTGCATCGGGAAAAGCAATATTTTGTAAAAGGCGATGAGCAAGTTGGCATTAGGCTATTGTAACTTAGATACCTACATTATAAACAGACGCACTAAAAAGCGAGAAATAAAAACTTTTTAACAAAAAAAAACCGACTTCCAAAAAAACACTACAAAGTGAAAAATAACTTTTATTTCGGAAGTCGGTGGCAAAAAACTAAAATACAGATCCAAAGACACTTCCGAAATAAAAGTTATTTTTCACTTTGTAGTGTTTTTTTGGAAGTCGGTTTTTTTTTTGTTAAAAAGTTTTTACAATCTGCGACTACAGTGGCTCACACACTTGTTAAAGTTCAACTACTTTTGCATTTTTTTTTTTTTAAATAACTTGTAAATATGTGAGCACCATGTATCTATCACTTATTTGATTTACCTGTCATTGCTTAATTTTTAATTCTTTTTACCTTTTGTGGTAGACTAATTTTATTATGGGTGCATCGTGTTCACATATAATTTTTATTATGTACACAAGACCTTGTAAAACATTTTTAAAAGAGTAACGGTGGAGTTTCTTGCCCATTCTTCTCCATACGAAAACTACCTTTTCGAATGGGCGACTAGAATCATTTCTATTTAGTTTTTTTTTTGACGTTCAAAAGTGCCTTTAATGTGCCTATTTGAAATAAATGATTTGACTTTGACTTTGACTTTGACTCTTTGCAAACTTCGGAGATTTTTTTACATTTTTCATCAAAAGTCGAAAAATATGTGGCCTAAAATAAAGAAAAATGTTTGAGAATGTGAAAACTTTCATATGGATACCACACATGCCCTAGTAGCCCCACTTCGATTTTTTTGGAAACCTTTCAGTCCATGTTGCAAAAAAAAAAATCTTTCTTATTTGCAAACGTCATCTAAAAGTGTTCGAAATTTCAAGTTGATAGCATTATTAGTTCTTGAGATATCCAGCTGTGACAGACGGACAGAACAGACAGACAGACTGAGTCTCACCATAAGGATTCCGTTTTACCATTTTGGTACGGAACCCTAAAAATTTCAAGTCATCTTGCTTCACTACTTTTTAGCTCTATGTTTATACCACGAAATGGTGCGAAATTTCAATAGAATTGCGTGACGTGTCTAGCCATTAAACAAATAGTAAATTCTGCAAATATTAGCGGCGCTTAGCGGCGGACTGCTGGGCGGCGAGGACCGGTTTAGGAAATACCTATATATATATATGTTACAGTCATAGTGATTAAATAGCTATTATACATAATGACTGGTCATTATATTTAAAGTAACCTAACCAAACCGAACCTCGGGGTGGCCTTCGCTAGTTCTTGCATCCTATGTCGACGTAGTCCCTTTGCGTAGCTCCTATTTCTGTGTAAAGGGTTTAAAGTAACCTAACCAAACCGAACCTCGGGGTGGCCTTCACTCGCTCTTGCATCCTATGTCGACCTAGCCCCGCTTCGCTAATGTGATTAATTCTATGTCAATTTTATTATCACTTTATCTAAATTGAGTAGACATTATAAATAATGGCTAAATAATTTAAATAATATCCGGATTAATTACTTTGGCTGTAACATAAACATATTTTTATTTGTCATTGATATATTTGACGTTTACGTTAGCAGCATCTTCGGTGTCTTTATGTGAGAATATTTATGATAACTACGCAAGTCACAAAAATCAAAGAATGTGCAAAGTTCACTCGGTGATCATAGAAAACTAATTGATAATGTCAATAATACTATTTTATAACGCACAATGGTCCACTGAAGGACTAAGTGCGGAAACCAAACCCATAACATAGAACATAGAATACTATTTTATTTGTGGGTATTTTAGGAATACTTGTGGCCTTATGCCCAAATCCCATTTTCATTAAAAAGTACTTAATTATGAGTTCAAATACATTTGCATTTGTATTTAACAATAAAATACAAATGTATTTGAACTCATATTTATTTGTACACGATTTATAAATAATGTAAGAGGTCATTTGAACAGTGTTTTATGACCATGCCGTATGCCCGATAGGATTTCATATCGCCAAAAACGACGAACTTTTTTTTTTTTGGAAGGGAAATCATCAAATGACCCTTCCCGCTCTGGGTGGAGCGGAAGAGAGTGTCAGACTTTTACGGACTAAAACCCACCCGTGTTCCTTCCTTAGCCCTTTATGTTCCGGGCCAGCGGTAACCCTTTCGGACAATCCCGCTGACCCGGCTTCTATACATACCTTTAACCCCTTTAGGGGATGAATTTTCAAGATTTACGTAAGGATCTCTTGTGCAAAATTTCACGCTTCTAGACAAAGTGATTTAGCCTAAAATATAAACGGTGTAGGATACCCTTGACCAGAGGGGGAATTCTCGTAATACATAAAAACGTTCACAGTCTGATCTCAGTCTCACTCAATACGGCAGAAAACACATCTAATTTCCTTAAATTTTTGACAAGTTTATGACATTGATTGTTGCTGAGATGAGATTGCGACTAGATTTTGACCGTTTTTAATTACGGGAATTGGGTCTTCTGTAGAGGTCATCGTATTAGTGGTTCAGTTGCTTTAATATCATCAGCAGGGTAGTTCTTCGAAATTTGATTCTTTGACTGATCCATATGGCCAAAATTTAATTTCACTTTCAGCTCTGTAAAACATGTTCATATGAAAATAGGTATACCAAATAACATATTATATTTGAATGAGGGACTCGTTTTTATAAAGTAGTTTTCAAGATATTAACTTTGTGCCCAGATGAATCAGAATGTGTTACATATTAATCAGAAACAGAAATAAAAAGTAATAAATACACCGTTAGTTATGAATGTAAATTCTAAACAATAATTATTAATTCTTAAATAGGACTAAGACATATCAAAAGTATCATATTTAGAACAAGATTATACTCATGTCATTTTTTTATTATTCAAAAGGTTATAGCTAAGTAAATAATAATAAATAAGATTAAAACTACTGACTTTTACACGGTCAAAAATTGGACAAGGAGAATTACGCAACAAAAGCGCTCCTATCGTGCTGGAGAGGGGAAAAACTAATTTATTTTATTATTCATATGGGGTTTTGACCATACGAATCAGGCACAGATGAATCAGGATTTTGCCTACAATCATGCACAACTCATCATACATACAGACTTCATTATTTTCATTTTTCTACACGAATCTATAACACAAAAGCATCACACGAAACACAGATTGAAGTTTTACAACAATAAAATAAATTTTATAAAGTAGGCATTGTAATCAGGATGCCACCTGAACCAAACACAGATGAATCAGGTATTTTCCTTCGTAACACCGGATCTAAGCCAACCAGCCGCACGTCCACCTTCTAGGTCGGCCGTTGCACGACTGGCTTCCCCCCGCGCTGGAAGCCAGACTCTCATTATTATTACCCGACCAAGTACGGTCAAGCGCAGCCTACGCCACATTAATCAGTATTATACGCCGGACACTTCTTTTTTACTTATTTATAAACAGACTAACGTAGTTATAACTAATACACATTTTTTTTGTAAGAGGACAATTCATTTCCTTTCGATATAATTATAATTTATATTGATGTACCTATCAAAGGGAAAATGCGACATCGACCATTTTGTTCCGGAAAATGGCAAACGGACGCGCTTTAAGAATCAGAAGAACGATCTTCAAATATTTTTATTTTGTACCTAGACAGCAATTATTAAAAATTTGTCCCTGAAGAATTACCCAGGAGTGTGCCGGAATATAGCAGTTCGTCGTGGACGTGGTACGACAGCGACTCCCTTGACACTGTACACGTTCTGTCCAGTTGCTAATCTGTCCAGCTGAGAAACTGTCCAGCTGAGAATATGTCCTGTTGAGGGATCCTCTCTGTCATCAGAAGACAGCCGCCACGCAACCATCGAGGCGATGTATGCTCTGCTAGAGTGACAGTAATCAGCCAGTGTCACTCTTATCCGACCTCTTCGGTGATTTCTAGTAACTTCGTAACTAAACTAGGCGGCGCCACTTGCTGCGCCGTCATATAGGTAAAGGCAAATTATTATTGAACTGTCATAATGATGAATAATGAAACGGGTGTGTTCCGAAATTAAGGTGCGTTTAGACAGATAGATTAAGGTGCGTTTATGTAGGTAATTATGATATATTATACAGGAGTGGCAGGAACTGTTACCATGGATTCAATGCATAATTCTGAAATTGCCTTGAAAATTTTCGTCAGTTATTAAAAAAAAATCGTTCGAGAGCGAGACGGACTCGCGCACCGAGGGCTCCTTACAAATTTGAAGGTAAATAGTTTTTTTTTTTTTTGTAATGTATATAGGTTTTCAGATTTTTTTCTTTATTTGTGCTACGTGACATTGCTTCTTGCCAAATTTTATGATTCTAGGTCAACGGGAAGTACCCTATAGGGTTTTGATTGCGTTGACATATAAGTTTGATTTTTACTGCTTCAAGGGATTGCAGCCCTGAGCATTTGATATTAATTTCAACTTGATAACTCCACACGTTCCTGAGAAAAGGGTCTTGACTGACGGACAGACAGCGAAGTGATCTTATAAGGATTGCGTTTTTCCTTATGAGGTGTTTCATGCCTTTTGACCTTACAGATATTGCACTTTTCTATGAAACAACAGGTTTTTTTTCTAGGACTAGATTCATGATTACAGTTTGTGCGTCGCATCGGTGTCCTTGCCAACTAGTATACAATAAAAATAAATACCTAGATACTCATATTTTAATGGCAATAAACCACTTCGGATATTCTTAATACCATTACAACACCTCGAAGACACATTTATGATGAGCCAAACAATCGCAACACTCCAAATAGTTATATTTTTATGACCATGTCTATTACATTTTATTATCTGATGGATCCAGTACCAGACGCATCTAAATATATTTTTATCGAACTGTTAGTAGTTTAAATATTTTATACCAATCGCTGAATGATGACTGAATGAAACCACTGGGTGAATAGGGACGCAGGAATGAATCGGGACGAAACTTTAAAAGAGGTTTTAAGCTTGAAATAATATAGTTTGTTACCAGAAATGACTCTTTAGTGTCTACTGTATTACAATTAACGAATAAGTGCCCCTGTTGTCGACAAACTATATTATTTCAACGGTGAAATTCATTTTAAAATTTCGTCCCGATTCACCCATGCAGCCCTATTCACCTCGTTTGTAGGTATCTATCCGTTTTGTGGGTTTCAAAGAAAAAGCTTTATGCTGAATTAAATTCCATGTTAAACTTGAACTTAAAAGAAAAATTTGATACGAAAATTTCTTTTATCACCTTTCATAAGCTAAAGAGATAAAGTAGTTAGTAGTTCGTTTAAAAAATAACTATGGATGTAGATGTAGTTATTTTTAAGTTGGAGGCCAATTTCCGTAATTAAAAATGTTCAAAATCTAGTCCTAATCTCATCTCAGCGTAATCAATCTTGTTAAAAATGTAGGGAAATTAGAAATATTTTTGACAGATTGAGAATTTGAAACTGAGATCCACATAAAGTGATGTATCTTTTGTCCATTTTCTGATTTTTGAAGTGAGAACTTCTTTAGGCGCGTTGGGCATTTTTTGAGATGGGAAAAAACCATTGAACTCGCGACACTGTTACCGTAACCGACACCGCTGTTTTAAGTTTTGGCCATTATAAAGACATCAACGCGCGGTACATTTTCTTTGGCCTTCAAACATATTTATAAAAATACTATGCTTTTTCAAGTTTTCACTCCTGCAGTGCCACTGTTTTTTTTTTGGGAAATTCGTCATTCGTACCATCTGTAGTCTGGGAAACTTACTCAACAAAATTCTCTGTATCATAACATAACAGTCATCACGTCTGTTTTTCTCGAAAGGATGGGCAGAGGTGACCTATACCTAGGTCACCTAACCTAAATAGGTACACCTACATTCAGCCAGTTATGTTTCAGTCCTATGTAATAGTGGGCGAGTCTATTGCCATCAATGGAGCACAAATCCAGACTCCGGGCTAACTAAACAATAACATTTTGCCCGACCTGGGAACCGAACCTGGGACCACATGCTCAGCAACTAAGCAGAAATTTTATGTTTCTTTGGGAAAATCGTCGTTCTTACCCTCTGGGAAACTTACACAATGTGTACTTAGAACAATAACAAATTTCGTTCTATAAAAGTTTCTATTTAAATCAAACGAAGACGCAGTCCCAGCATTTTTGCAGCAAACCGCATTGTACGAAGCACGTGCAGCAGTGGTGGCCCATTGGTAACGACCGCGACTTACGAATTGTAGGTCACAGGTTCGAACCCAGATAGGCGCTTTACTTTGTGTCAATTATTTCACCGCTGCTCTCAAAACGGTGAAGGAAAACATCGTGAGAAAACCGGCATGTCAGAACCAAAAATTCGAAGACATGTGGCATCTACCAACCCGCACTGGGCCCGCGTGGTGGATTATTGCTCACTCCCTCTCACTGAGAGGAGGCCTGTGTCCCAGCAGTGGGAACGTTAGGCTGATTATGCACAGCACGAAACAATGTCGTCAGTTCATAGCACCATCGCTTCATAAATAAACAGTTCCAATGTTTATTTTGGCGCTGTTTCTGGACTTATTTCAGGAGCTTTCACCTGTCATTACGGTTGTCATTTCGTTTGAAACTCCTGACAAAAAGCGGTCCGGGCATTGACATATATATTATTAGCGTAAGGACCGGGCTAACGGCGCGACTAAATGGCACCTACGCGCTGGCCCTAAAATGACGGTTTTAGGGCCAACGCGACTCAGTTGACAGTGGTGCGCGCGAACTTCGAATTTCGAACGAAGAACTTCTATGTAAAATGTTCAGACGGGCGTATCCTTACTTTTGAAATCATTGGGTCCGGGTACTATCAGTAGCAGTGACTTTCATTTTGACAATTTAACAAAATTAATTGCGTTATTTACTTTGTTGAGCAGACAATTTATTCGAACATTATGAAGCAATGGATTAGCATTACCCTTCAAAATGATTCAGATTGAAATTGATAATATTGTGTTAAAATCAAATGCCAAATCATTTGCAAAAAAAAGTCCTGAATTTTACTTTTTAATCTTTTTTTCATTTTTTTTTTTGTTATAAACTTAGATACAAGGCCAGCCAGGGGTATCGTATTACCCAGTAACTGGGTTGTGGAGGTCAGATAGGCAGTCGCTCCATGTAAAATACTGGTATTCAGCTGCATCTGGTTAGACTGGAAGCCGACCCCAACATAGTTGGAAAAAGGTTAGGCAGATGATAATGATGACAAGGCCAGCCGTTTGGCTGGCCTTTGTCCGGACGGGGGGCCATAAAGCCGCACAATTCCTTACGGATGGTAAACCTGTCATGCTATGTAGTATAGGCGGCTGATGGCTTCATAGTAACATCATCGACTAGCTGAGGGAAATTTACAGGTTCTCCAACTTGGTCTTGTAGCGGTATCTACAACGCCACATGAAAACAACGCGTCATACTGACGTCACGCAAAATCCTGCATCTCGCAAGCAGAGTTTACCGCGCAACTAGCATAGATACAACGGCCCGACATGAACACCGGGCAGTTGCCCGCCAGACACAACACCCGTCTGGCCGGAGGATCCTTTTTTTTTTTTTTTTGTGTGGGAAATCATCAAATGACCCCTCCCGCTCTGGGCGGAGCGGGAGGGAGTGTCAGACTCTTACTGACTAAAACCCACCCGTGTTCCTTCACTTGCCTGTGCCAGGTGCCACGGTATCTCTTTCGAACAACCCGCGACCCCGGCGGGCATCGGCCCTAGCGGACCCCGTCAGTTGGTGCTGACATCTCCTTGAGGCGCGCGTGGAACACAACGCGCCGTCGACCCGGGCCTGGTCCTTACCGGACGGCGAGCTGCCCATTGCTCGCCGCCCGCAAGCCCGCGCCTACGGTGGCCGGGAATCGGCTATCGACTCCCGACGCCCGGGGCGTGGCCGGAGGATCCTCGCTTTTCAATGGAGTATGAGTGAACTTTACACCCTGATCTCCATACCTCCATAGTCTTTTTGGGTTTGTGTTCTTTATCCGCTTCATGTTTACCGCAAATAAAAGTATTTCTTTCTTTTTTTTATGTACTAAATGATGGTTTATTTTTAAGAAAAGCGAAGAAACATTCTTACACATTTCATAATTTTGTTACGTCTCATATTAAAATAATGACTCATTAGGTAGGTAATTGTCTTATAAGTATTTCATTTATAAATCATGTTTGAATTTTTTCATGTTAACTTTTTTTTGACAATTATTCGTTACCGAGGTTAAACTGGATTTTTATGAGAAATAATGAATTCATAAATCATAAGTTCAATAATTCAGCATATTACAAGTTCTCGTTGCTACGAAACCGCTACGGCTACGAAGGGTTGCGCCCTCTACGTATCCCGTAGCACCGTAGGACCGCTACGACGAAATAGAATCAATTCTATTTACTTAGTTGTAATTTTTGACGTTCAAAACCCTTAAACGCCAAAAATTACATGTGTGTGTGTTAATTGCATTCGTGCCTTTAATGTGCATAATTATTTGAAATAAACTTTTTGACTTTGACTTTGAAAAAATGTCTATCTACATAAACAGTTTAGCAACTCGGGACAGCAATTGTTTTTTGTTTTGACTTGATTTTTTTTTTTACCTTAATCATTTAGCTGATTTGTGAGACATTAGTTATATTATTGAAGATCTATAAGTACCTAATTACAACTAGAGAACCACTCTTATAAAGTTGTACCTATACAAGTTGTTAGGGACATGTTTCCATGAATTTAGGCACATGATTCTATTTTTAAAAAAAACTGCTGTTTCATATAAAATAATATAGATCAAAATATATGGACAGCACATATTTTTTTTAAATGAAGGGGTTCTAGAATCATATACTGAAATTCAAATAGTATCTAGCTAAAATTAATAATGAATGAATGAGCTTGATTTACAATTTCTCGGCATCGTAAAGACTTAAGGTCATAGCAAACGTATCAAGTCGGAAAGGGATCGGCACCGTATCTCCTTTCGCCTGGCCGTCAAACAGGCGTCTGACCTAAAGTGCATGTAACAAAAGCGGATCACAATCTCCGATATGACCGGCGACGCCGGCGACGCCGCGCTTACGGCTCGCCGACCGCTGGTTGATGGTGCAGCAGGCAGGCCGGAGGGGTGAGAGGGGCAAGGGTGGACGAAGAGACGTAAGATCGGGTACGGAGAGACGTAACCGCGGGGACAACGAGCCGTAAGAGCGGGGACGACGAGCCTTAACACACCGCAACGCAGTTCGTGAGCTTATCCCGAGGCGAGGCGATTACGTTACGATTCCGATTAGTGTGCGTTGCAGTAAGGAGTTTCATACAAAGAATACTGAACGGCTCGAGTTGATTCCGTGCAGATCCCTTTCCGGTTTGATACGTGTGCTATGACCTTTATCCTCATTTAAAACATCGAAGTCGTGTGTCACTGTCACAATCAAGTGTTCTAAAGGCATTTTCAGACAGTAGTAATAAACATACCTACACAAGTAAAATGCAATTATCGTAAACAAGAAACTCGTTATAAAACAATCAATCAAGGTGTGAAACGATCAATAAAATATAAGATAATTATTCGGAAACCCACTCGGTTATAAACGTGATTACTCCCATAACTTGGATACTATTATTTTGTTAGGGCTTCGTCGTATGGGCGGGCGGGAGCGGGTGCTAGCTGCTAGTAAACAAAATACCGTCACGCCAGTACCGCTTCCCACACCGACCGTGCCGCACGCGTTTCACAAAACCTAACGCAGATTAGACACCTCTATAAATTTTACACGAAAAACGCGCGCGTAAAAGTTCAGAGACAACATTTGAAATTGTGACTCGTAAGTAATATTTTGTATGTGGTTTCTAAAGATATACTTTTACCTTTTAGCGGTACGTTCAAGTATTAAAAAGGGTTCAGTTTTGAATGTATTGCGGTATTTATTATACCAAATGGATTAAGCGAATGCTCGCGGTGCCCCGTCGGGAATTTAAACGACAATGTATAAATAGTTTATTGTATTGTATTTTGTTGGGAAAACTGTTTTTTAAACTGTAGTTTCTTTTGTTTTATAGAAACTTAGGTAACCCTCTCAGTTTAACTACTACAGCTGAATAAAACAGCGGCGTATATTGCCCACTTCTGAAATAACTTTGAAGTTGTATTTCAATGATATTATAGGATAACGTCTGTCTTATATTCTACATAATAATATATCTCTTTATATTACGTATGATAAAGATAATTATTGTCTTTATCAGAAACACTGTTAGTGTAATTAGGTATCTTTATACCTATTATGAGTTATCTTCCAAACAGAATAACAACGCATGGTGAAAATAAATAAGTAATAAGTACTTGTAAATAAGTATTATGTACTTGTTGGCAAGTAGGAACTAAATATATTCATCTAATTTACACTTAGGTAATCAATGGATACGCATTGTTTTTATTTACAACGTCCGCGTGAAATTTCCTGTTCCCTCGACTCACCCCGTTGCATCGCATCTTTCTGAGTTTTTTGTCAAGTAAACCTATAGCCTTCCTCAAGAGTTGGGCTATCAAATGCAAAATATTTTTTCAAATCCGACTGGTAGT
This sequence comes from Oligia fasciuncula, assembly GCA_963082905.1. Lineage (NCBI taxonomy): Eukaryota > Metazoa > Arthropoda > Insecta > Lepidoptera > Noctuidae > Oligia > Oligia fasciuncula. Next base: position 16,552,441 of record OY720390.1, read on the forward strand.
TCTAGAGAGAGAGCGTTCAAAGATACAAACAAACTCTTCAGCTATAGTTATTAAGATACAAACAAACTCTTCAGCTATAGTTATTAAGATACAAACAAACTCTTCAGCTATAGTTATTAAGCGGATTTTTTTCCGCAAAATTTATCCGTGTCTACGTATTGATTTTCCGAAGTGTAAACATGCCTTTAGTCAGAAAAATATGTTCAGCGGGTTCCTAGACTAGTTTGCTTCCTTAATCAGCGAGCTGTTTTCTTTTTTGATAATGATCTGCGTCGGTAGGTGTCTACATTCTAAGTATTCACTCTACATACTTACTCGCATACCGAATAAAATATTCAACTAAATTCTGGGCAAATTTATAGCGGGTTTTTAAGTTAATTCTGCAGAGTATTTCTTCTTTGAATATTTTAATTCTGCAGGACACTTAAACAAAGGATACCCTTTTAAAACTCGATCGGAACCTTCAATATAAAAGTTATAGAAAGTTTCTTCTGCTAAAAGTTTATTGAAATGGTAATTAGGAAAGATCATCCCTTCGGGAGCATCCTTGACCGCTCTGTTTCCATTTTGACACTTTTAATATGTACCTCAAACATATATTAAATACAGGCTTATGTATAAATTGAACATTAATATAATTTAACTTACACCCAGCCACCCTTATTGTTTTTACGTAGAATGTTTCCATAATTATGCGAAAATGTTTCAGCATATTGTCGGGCACAAGTTACAAAACATGTCGTTTCGACTCGTCAGACAGTCCTGTATCTCGCAATAACAATATGTCCGATTGTAGATGTACACAAATAATTTTAACCGGATTTTTATCAAAACAGCACCACGTGGTGGACGTGAATACCATCTCAACACAGACATGACAGGAAAATGTTGTCTATAAAAAAAAACAAAGCTTGAGAATATCGGGATAAAAAGTAGCCTCCTCCATACCAAATTTTAACAAAATTGGTCCAGCCGTTTGAGCGTGAAGAAGTGACAAACATATAAACACACACACACACCCCCTCACAAACTTTCGCCTTTATAATATTAGTGTGAATATTAGTGTGATTGACATTAGAAATGAAAATAATATTTATTTGCCTAAAACATGGTATACAAAGTCGTTTTAAAAATACATTACCTATAGAGCATACATGTTTTGCTTATTTTATATCATAGCATGCAAATAATATAGGATTTCGCATTATCGCATTTAGTTAAATATTGTCATGACATTAGATACATTTTGCATTTTATTACATAACATTTTTAAAAATTGACAATCAAACAACTCAAGCTTTGACCGGTTCTGTGCTTCTCGCGTCCAACGGGTTCCTGCGGCCTTCACAAGGTCGTCGGATATTGCTACTACTGAATTATTATACAGTAAAAGCTTCCTTTAAATGTATAACAGTACACCAAATAACAAAAAATAGAGAAACTATAATATAACATCTTGCACACTGTTTGAACCTATATTTACAAATAAAGGCTATTGATTTATATATTGATATCATAGTCTTTATTTAGAATTAAAATAATATGTAAAAAAAATAACAATTAATACCTAATTAATTAATAAAAACAACAAAATTATATCTTAACTTAACTAAAACTATTCACAAATTAAAATATAACGTCGAAAAATTCATCCGCATCGCTGTTGACTGGTAATGTACCGAAAAGACTGGCGGCATTACCTCGTTGTATGGCAATGCTTTCGTCTCTGACCAAGGTAAAAGCCAGCCCTTGGGTCACGGGAAGTGTTAACCAGCCGTTTCGAAATTTCCTTAAAAAGACCATGATTGATTGAAACTTAAATTGTACGTAGGTATATTCAAATCACAACGGTCATTCTATAACACGTCAAATAAATGTCATCATCATTTCAGCCGAAAGACGTCCACTGCTGGACATAGGCCTCCCCCAACAAATAAATGTAGGTCTGTCAATTTGCTTAGCTAATTTCCCTGACAAAGTGACAACACATGCACAAAAAAAACTTAATTAAGTTAAACAGTTCACACACCTGCGTAATGTCGTAGGGTATCAATTTGCTTAGCAATTATTTTCCCTGACTATAGTATTACAGGTAGGAAGATACAAAACGATGCCGAAAAATATTATTATTACAGAGTAGGCACTTTTAAAACAAATAAAAAAATACGAAAAAGAAAGAAGTCTGACAAGAATTTTCCTTGCGAAACGTTCAATGTGAAATACTCGAGTTGAATAACACGCTGATAAGAAAATGTAAAAAAAAATTGCGTGTTGTAGAGTTATTATTTTTGTAATGGTCCACACTTACTAACTGGAAATAGCTGGAGGTCATGGGGGTCAGCACTGGGAATTGGGATGATACCTTTATCTTGGTGTCAGTGACCAGTATCCATGATACCAGTAACCACCAGCGGTGCTATTCTGTAAAAATCTCACCGTGAAAACTTAGGTGAAGTGAGCGTGGAGTGAGCTGTCAATAGTGTCAATTCCTATCAAAAACAAACTCACTGCACCTAAGTTTTCACGGTGAGATTTTTACAGAATCGACCGGCAGTAGCATAATTTTAGTAAACAAATCTTTTAATATTTCTCTATTATAGTGAACTATAGTAGCGCCCCGCGGTTTCACCCGCATAAGTGTAGTCCCGAGGGGATATCGGGATAAAAACTATCCTATGTCCTTCCTCGGGATGCAATCTATCTCTCTGCCAAATTTTATCGAAATCCGTTCAGTGGTTTAGGCGTGAAAAGGTAACATACACACAGACAGACAGAGTTACTTTCGAATTTATAATATTAGTGTGGATGCTGTGGACTCTAGGTATGAAACTGTTATGGGCATTTTTATTAGCACATTTACATTTGAGTTTTCTATACTCCATTATCTGACTCGACACTGACAGACATTTCCATGTCCGAATATCCCATAGAAAAAAGCACATTCAGTTTTTTAAATTTTCCGGGCAACTTTCCCTAAAATCCTCATTCGGACTATTATTTAAAAATATATAACTACGAGTATCCGTCCAGCCGTTTTCAAGAGTTGTGCTTACAACGAACAGCATTTAATTTTTTTTTTATTGAGCCTACCCTATTGGTACCTTACTACGTATAAAAAAAAATCGGTTCGGGAATTTCGGGATGAACGATTTTTTTACCTATAAAATCCGTTTATCCAACTAGGCCTAGGGTGAACTCTCGGACATACGTTTCTGCGTATCCGCACCTTATGGCGGATAAACGGAATAACCCAAAAATAAATTTAAAGGTATATTTTTGGGGCACAAGTACCTACTGTGGAGCCACCTTTTCAAGTACGGTTAGCAACTGAAATATTTCACAATTTATTTATACACTCTTACGCCTGGGAAAAGTCCGTTGTTTTGATGAATTATGGTTTTCCTTTAATTACGTAATGAGAATAGGTACAAATAAATTAATGGCGTCACGTATGCCTCTGATGTCAGGGTCCCGTGGGAAATACTAGTTGATCGAAAAAATATAAGTTTGACATGCGGGACAATGAGAAATTATTGGTTGCATATCTACATGGGGAGGGATTTCTCGATTAAAAGGTTTTCGATTATGCGTTTATTTACGATCAAAAAACTGAAACTTTAGTAAGTACAAAACCATACCTTTTAAAGTTTTGTCCAAGAGTTTAAGAATCTCTTCATCTATGTATATTTTAGATTAAAAAAAAACCTGAATAAAAAAGTGATAATAAAAAGGAAACCCATTTTTTTTTATTTTCCTCATATCTCATTCACTAGCTGTGCCCAGCGATTTCACCCGACAATTACTTCATTTTCGCTTAGTTCGGTCTGACTTTTTTTATTTTTGCTCGGCTCTTAATACACACATCAAAAGTGTCTAGGGATCAACATATATTTTTGCAATAACTTTTCTCCTGATTGATATTAATTAAAATTTTCTTTAAGGATTCATCAAATAAAGTGTTTTCGTTTGTCACAGTAACGATAAACCAAGTCACCTTTGCATTAATAAAGAAATTTGCCATTTTCCTAATAAAGGGATTTTTGACATTTGAACCACTAACACAAAAGTTCGAAAAAAAGACTGAAATAACAGTTTTCTTTAAAATTTTATTGGGTAACTTAAACAATTAATAATCCGTGTTTCTACCGCGAACACTAACAACACAAGAACATCGGTTTGGCATACTCAAAATGAGTTCATCCAAATCACGCTGTGGAATGGCCGCCCATGTTCGTTGCAACAACAAAAAAAGGTCTTCTTGCGACTGGATACCCTCCATATTCGGCAGAGCTCTTCTCTGTAGCATATCCCATGCATGCTCAATCGGGTTCAAGTCTGGCGACTGAGCAGGCCAGGGCAGGACATTGATGTTAGCTGCGGCGAGAGTCTGTCTTACAACTCTTGCGGTGTGCGGTCGTGCATTATCATGCATTAACTGAAATAAGGGACCGATTTGCACTTGTAGAGGAACGATGACGTCTGATACAATCGTCTCAGCATAAATTTGAGCGTTGAGGTTGCCTCTGATCCAAATCAACTCAGTTCTTCCGCCGATCCAAATACCCGCCCATACCATGATGGTTCCACCACTATAAGGATGGACTTCCTGGCAGGATTTTAATCGCTGTTGGCGTCCAGGGGTTCTCCAGTGTCGTATACGTCTTGTATCCGGTCTCATACCAAAACGAGACTCATCAGAAAAGCACACGAAACGCCATTGTTCTTCTGCCCAATTTCTGTGTTCAAGAGCCCATTGATATCGAATCCTACGATTGTGCATTGCTATAGGTGGTACCCGTAGCGGTCTTCGGGAATGAAGGTTCACTTCATGCAAGCGGTTTCTGACTGTTTGGTCGCTAATTAAGTTCCCTGAAGAGTGATGAAGCCTCACGGCTAACATCATGGCGGTTATTGTTGGAGCTCTTCGAGTTAAGATTTGAATGTATCGGTCTTGTCTCCGTGTGGTGCAGCGATACCGTCCTCCATGGCGCTCAGCCACGGTACCAGTGCTTCGGTAACGTGTCCAAAGTCGACTGATAACACTCTGACTTGTATTCAGAGCTAAAGCCACAGTACGTTGCCGGGAACCAGCTTCTATCATTCCCACGGCTCTGAGCATTTCTTCCCTGCTTAAATGACGTCGCCGCTCCATAATAACGTTGGTTTTAATCAGTAGTAGGGAAACAGTAGCACTAATAATGTCTTCAATGCGTTGTATGTTTTTATAGGGAAAATATTGACAGCTGATTTTCATCTTTTACTCGAATTTGATTCACAGTTCCTGATTCAAATTATGAAATGCACCAAAAAGGATCCATATAAATTTATAAAATCATAAATTTATTACAAAGCCACATCTCAATCTCAAGAAATCCGCATAAAAATGCTTGATCCCTAGACACTTTTGATGTGTGTATTTTGCAAATCGTATCGATATTAGCGCATTCTACCAAAAGGCAAACAAACTTTTCAGCATTATTATACAAGGTTAAATTACGTAGCCTCTGGCCAAGGTAAAAGTCAGCCCTTGGGTCACAGTCAGTCACAGGGCTGACTGGAACGTCATAAATATATACAATAATCACTAATATTATGAAGAGTTAAAATTTGTGAGTTTGCATGTAGTAGGGGGTAATCATTGGAACTACGGGTTCCGAAAATTTTTTGCAGTGTCATAGGATATTTTATGTAAAAACAATAATCTTCACGCGGATGAAGTTACAGGTAGAAACTAGTTACAAACATGTTCACTTTTAATAGCTCTTCAGTGGAATGCATATTGTTTACATCATTACAATGATTTTAAACGATAGATACTATATAAATTATAAGTTTGCAATAATTAAGTGCTTGTAAACGGAACTAATTATTAGTTGACAGTTACCTACTGCATTATTTTTATCGTTACACGTGGAGTAAGTAATGTAGAACATTCAAAGTGACATTGAGATTTTGGGATACAAAGTGTTAGCTTGTAAGTAATAACAACTGCAACCAGGACATCGACGCGTAAATTGTAACCATGGCTTCAGTACCTACATGATTCAGAAAACTCCTAATTTTCTTTTTTTTTTATGGGAAATTATCCAATACCTTCTCCCGCGTGACTTTCCGCCTTTGTACGTTTTTATACGAAAAGTTTAAATAAATAAATAACATTCATTATTAGTTCGGGGCCCGAACTAATAATATTTTAATTTTTTTTTTTATTTGACCCTTGTTTTGACGGATCAAATACTTTTTTTTTTATTTGACCCTTGTTTTGACGGATCAAATACTTTTTTTTTTTATTTGACCCTTGTTTTGACGGATCAAATACTTTTTTTTTTATTTGACCCTTGTTTTGACGGATCAAATACTTTTGGAGCCGGGTCCGTACTTTCGTTGACGGACTTGGAAAGACCCTCAGATCTAATGCCATCTTCTGATACTATCAGGGGGCCTAAAAAGGCCATTTTGGCAGAATCATAAAGGGATAACAATATGAATCATAATATGGCAAAGACCCTTCCCACCCAGAAGGTATAATCAAAGAGATTGTGATTGGATTTGGATTGGATTGATTGGTATTTTAGCACAGACAAAAAATAACTGAAAAATCCTTCACCAATGGGATTTGATACAGCTAACTGTCCATTAGGATTCATAATGTTATCCTTTTATGATTCTGCCAAAGTGGCCTTTGTAGGCCCCCAGATTTGTCTTTATGTTAGCTATCTTCTTCTGCCTAGCCTTTTCCCAAAATGTTTGGGATTGGCGCCCAGTCTTACCAGATGCAATTGAAGACCAGTATTTTACATGGAGCGACTGCCTATCTGACCTCCCTAAACCAGTTACTGGGTAACACGATACCCCTTGGTAAGACTGGGCTTGACCTGACTGAGTTAATGATAGCTATAACATCTCAAAAGATCGTAGAAAGAAGTACCTAAATGTTAGTTCCATAAGTGTAGAATGAATGTACCTACTTATCATAATATTTCAATTTGGTCACAGTTCGTAACAAGTTAGAAATAAGCGATAAAGAAACTGTAAAACGGCCTGTTGCTAAGGAAATAGCGTAGGCAATGTTATAGGTAAACACATTTTTCTCCAATTTTGATATCCGAAAGAAAGTTACTTTTTACAAGCTTTTTTAAACTTGCTTCGTTCGAATCTTTGTCATACATTTTTATTGGTACTATTACAGAAAAACTTGATAGTAATGTAGTGAAATATTTTGACGTAAAAAATCCAATTTCACAAAGGTTTTTTTTTTAAGGTAAGACCTAAACCGACCAGTATCTTGAAATAAAAGAAAACATATAGAAACAACGGCCATATTGTAATTTGGAACCAATTCGCACCCACCATACTCGTCACGGATTCAGGATGTTACATTTAATAGTACAATTTATAATTAGTTTATTAGATACGCTGCCTTATACGAGTAGGTACGCCTAATAGAATTTAATTGTGATCAAAAAGAATTTTCACACTTCGATATTAGATTTGTTGTTTATTTTGACACTCTGAATCCATTTTTGTAATTTGCAAGTCAAGGTTTCTTTTATCGGTCGCTTATAAAAACAAAAGCCCACAGAAATTCTTGAAGTGGTGATTACCCAAAGGGTAAAAACGGGACCCTATTACTAAGACTCCAATGTCCGTCTGTCTGTCTGTCTGTATCTCATGAACCGTGAAAGCTAGACAGTTGAATTTTTTTTCTATTGCCGCTATAACAACAAATACTAAACACAGAATAAAATAAAAATGAAAGGGGGCTGCCATACAACAAATGTGTTTTTTCGGCGTGTTTGCCTTGTGCTACGGAATCCTTCGTGTGCGAGTCCGACTCGCACTTGGCCAGATTTTACTCATAGCTTAACTTCTGCTAGTTTTCTGCACACCAACAACCATTATTTACTCCAGATGATTCGGATTCAACACTATCACAGGACGTCACTTAAGATAACAAGGACCTATGCACAATAAAGATATGAACAGTACGGAAACTACGTACTAACGTTCGAAACGGCACACTCACACAGACGCGCGCATCTACGGTACCCCTAGCGATAGTCGCGGTGCTCTCAGTCACGGGCGCCACTTAGGGGTACCGTAGATGCGCGCCTCTGTGTGAGTGTGCCGTTTCGAACGTTAGTACGTAGTTTCCGTACTGTTCATATCTTTACTGTGACCTATGCCCCGAACCACATGACTTACAGTCACATGATCTGAGTGTTTGTTCAAAAGTAAGACAGTCATGTTATTTAAGTTTGGCTGATTAGATAAAGGTTTGAATACACATTTCAAAGTGATTTAAATTTGCAAATACGGGTAAAAAATATGTAGATGTTTTACTTTCATGTATTAATTGTATATTGCCTTTGGTATCACCATATTTTATCTTCCGGCATGCAAAAAACAAAACACGCAAAAATTGAAATCTAAGTTAAGAGCGTTTACGCCATAGGTATAGATACACCTAGATAACGCAAGAGCAACTACTTCGCGTGCCAAAAATCGCACCAGCTTACGATAAGAAATCGTAAGCCGCCACTTTCGCGCTCAGTCCTGTGTACCGCTGGCTGAGTGAGCGTGAGCGAGAGCGCGAGCTTTTGACGTCATAGTAGGTAGTCAAAAAATGGCACGCTTGGTTTTCATACAGTTCGTGATACTTGCGTTATCTAGGTCTATCTATATCTGTGGTTTACGCCGTACGGCATTTCATACAAACTTTCAAGCCCTTATTTTTTGAAATTAATGAACCGATTTTAATGAAACTTCATACGCATAAGCAGGATACAAAGGTCCAAAAAAGTTATTAGAGAACATTTTCAAAAAAAAATTAACCCATAGTCTAACTTTTTTATTTTTCCATAATTATCCTGCAATAGTCCTACACCAACCGGGGGTTATCCTTGGGTGCACTTGCATAGTGCATACAGGGATAATCGTCGGTTGGTGCCGCATTTCATGAAAATATCGTAAGGGGGCCTCTGCGAGTTGGCTTCGGCCGCTCGTACGCCTTCCAAAGGACCGGGACCGCAGTCCCGAGTTAATCCTATCCAGCCGTCTCGTCTTAATGAACCTGTTCGTCAATATGCAGCCTGTTTAGAATCATAAAAGGATAACATAATGGACAGTTAACTGTTAAGTTAATCGTATCAAATCCCATAGGTGAAGCATGCAGTTATTTTTTTTGTCTGTGCTAAAATACCAATCGATCCAATCCCAATCTCTTTGATTGTACCTACGTAGTGCAGCGAAAAAAAGAAAAACACGGACTGTCTTCGCCATAATATAATTCATAACGTTATCCTTTTATGATTCTCCAAAGTGGCCTTTTTAGGCCCCCAGTTGTTCATAAAAATACCTAATCGATTCGATCAACAAATTCTTCCACCCTGTCATTTTCCCGAGGACTAATATTATGTGACGTGGTTTAATTACCCTCCAATCAATCTACTTTAAATATTCAATTGGCAGCCTTGATCAATTAATGGGGTGGTCGTGAATAATGTTTCAATTGGTTCAGAATCGCGGTCGATTCTGGGTTTATGCAATTATTGGAGTTCAATTGGTTTGACGCGGCATGAGTGGAGCCACCCGCCACAGTCCAATTAATTACCGGCAGAGCAACCATGGTTTTAGAATTATTTCGGACAAAACAAAAAAATATCTTTACTTTTTATCTATCTGATCTGACCGGTACATTGTAAAAAGCTTAATGTATTGTCAGCCTCAAAAAAAAAAATGTTTTGATTTACCAAAAAAAAATATGTCTTATTATATTTTCATCGGTTGATATAAAAGCGTTATGTGTGGTCGAAGTTATATATAAACACATATTGATAATTATATCCATCAAAGTGGCGGATATGATTGGGTCACGACCCATAGTGCAACGGGGGCTCCAGCAATCTGTCAGTAAAAACTAAGATAAGATGTAGGTAACAATTCGATAAGGTGATGTATACATAACTTATCATAGCATCATGCATGTAATCCTCGTAAGGGTTCGGCAGAGGTGTACCTATACAGTATGGAAACCACATAATTATATGCAATAAATTATACTTACCACAGACTTGTTATCGCCTTTTCTGAAGACATACAAAAAAAAACACGAAATCGGTCGCGAAAAGAAATCAGCTGTTCCCTACATTTTGACACTACATTTAAACATAAATGTAGGGAACAGCTGATATTTTTTCGTTAATTTTTTGTATATCATCAGAAAGAATGATAACAAGTAAGTAAGTGGTATAATTAATTGCATATGGTTTCCATACTGTATAGTAGTTAAATCGGCATTTCGCCATTTCCCACGTAATAATAACGAGCCTATTACCAACGAGGTAGTTGGTACTTTATGATTTTGTTTAGCTACGGTTTCCTAGAAAAGCGGTGACCGCACACAACGGCTGCAGTGACGACTGTCATGAAATTGATGACAGCGGCAAAGATTTAAACTGCTAAATACCGCATCAAAAGATAGTCGCGTTTCTGTTTCGTATTGACACCTCTGACACACATTGACGCAATGACGTGAATTGATTGTCATGGAAACGCTATATTATAAAGTGTGAGCCCACTCTTCTTTGTATGGACACATTTTCGTGTTACTAAGTACGGTGAGGGCAAATCTGGCGATTTAAATCTTTGGGCAATGTTTGACTTTACGGTGTCAAAAACGTTCCCAAGAAAACACACCAACTTACGTTCATAGATAACGTTTCAATGACGTCGTTCACCGGTAAATTGCGGACGGTCATCGTTCTTCTGGGAAACTAGCAGAGGACCTGCAAAATAAAATACAGCACATATAAACTAAAATGGCAGGCTGGGGCATATGGCTAAGTAATAACAGCTACGCTTGCCGCGGTTGGTCTGTGGATAGATGACCATCTTTCCATACGAAGACCCCTCCGTACCTCGGAAAGCATGTTACACCGTTGTTGGTTGCAGCTGTCATTTGTGGATCTTTAACAGTTATAGGTGGTCAGAAGCCCGAAAGTCTGACAACCAGTCTTACCAAGAGGTATCCTGTTACCCAGTAACTGGGTTGTGGAGGTTAGATAGGCAGTCGCTCCATATAAAATACTGGTATTCAGCTGCATCCGGTTAGACTGGAATTCGACCCCAACATAGTTGGGAAATAGTTATTTTCAACACACTTGCTCGTAAAGTGGCTCTTATTGAACCGCTTTTAGGTCCATAATGGAGTGTATTACGAACGCGTGCTTTTTCTTTACTTTAATCCACATGTTCTGTAATACCACAGATAACTATTTACTAGTCGGAGACGCGCGCTTTTTTAATCTCATCAAACCCTGCGTTCCGAATTGGGAAATAATCGATGTGTTCCGAATTGGGAAATAACCGAATTAGCGTGAGCGCGATAACTATAACGATGTCCCGTGAATCGTCATAGATGACGTCATGACATTCGCCATCTTGCGATAATGCCGACCATGCCCTAGAATAATATCACCGTGAGCGCTGTCAAAAATGACAGTGTGTGTATGAGGTTCTGTCAGTGTGTGTTTTGTTTTGAGTTGCATCATCATTTAACTAACGTGGCATTTTTGAAATTGTGCTTCTGGCTGACAGTCGCCACCTAACCAAAGAAGAACTGAAGAAGAAATGTGGTGTTTATACAAAGAAATACTGTAATAATATCTTTTTTACATTGTGTAAGCACTGTCATGTGAGCGCGTTCACGAGTGTTCCGAATTGTTGCCAGCTCTCAGCAGTCATAATAGTAATATCTAAATCGGAACGCATGTGAGATGATGCATGGACGTAATATTACGTCCATGGAGATGATGTGAGCGCTGTGACGTGAGCGATTATAGCTAATTCGGAAAGCGCCCAAAGAGACTTCATGCCAAAAGAAAAAATCCGGCTATATTTCAATTTTTTTTTAAATAGTCTGTATTTTCCTTGGTCGCAAAATGAACTCGCAGGGGACCACAGACAATTTAAGGTGAATGCGCAGTGGTAGACCGCGAAATTCTTAGGTTTTTTGCAATTTTCAGGTTTGTGTTTACTATATTTTTTCTATAGGCTGTTTAGCGGTTTTGTCTCTGCCATAGATTAATATATTTAAAATGAGTCAATGTTGCGCGCGCATCGCTAGTGCTGGCTAGCACGGCGCGCGGGAAAACAAAACCAGCGCGTCATTTTCCATACAAGTTAATATTTAACAATACAAGTCTGTTTTTTTTTTCCTCGCAAGTGTGTTGAAAAACGTCGTATGAAACGCGTGTGCATTAATCAATATACACTCGGCTTTCTTATCGCTCTCGCCTGCGGCTCGCGCGATAATATCGCCTCGTGTATAGTGATCAACTTAGCACACATGTATCATAATGTACTATTTCAACACACTTGCTCGTAAAGTGGCTCTTATTGAACCGCTTTTAGGTCCATAATGGAGTGTATTACGAACGCGTGCTTTTTCTTTACTTTAATCCACATGTTCTGTAATACCACAGATAACTATTTACTAGTCGGAGACGCGCTTTTTTAATCTCATCAAACCCTGCGTTCCGAATTGGGAAATAATCGATGTGTTCCGAATTGGGAAATAACCGAATTAGCGTGAGCGCGATAACGATAACGATGTCCCGTGAATCGTCATAGTCATCTTGCGATAATGCCGACCATGCCCTAGAATAATATCACCGTGAGCGCTGTCAAAAATTACAGTGTGTGTATGAGGTTGTGTCAGTGTGCGTTTTGTTTTGAGTTGCATCATCTTTAAATTAAACTAACGTGGCATTTTTGAAATTGTGCTTCTGGCTGACAGTCGCCACCTAACCAAAGAAGAAGAACTGAAGAAGAAATGTGGTGTTTATACAAAGAAATACTGTAATAATATCTTTTTTACATTGTGTAAGCACTGTCATGTGAGCGCGTTCACGAGTGTTCCGAATTGTTGCCAGCTCTCAGCAGTCATAATAGTAATATCTAAATCGGAACGCATGTGAGATGATGCATGGACGTAATATTACGTCCATGGAGATGATGTGAGCGCTGTGATGTGAGCGATTATAGCTAATTCGGAAAGCGCCCAAAGAGACTTCATGCCGAAAGAAAAAATCCGCGGGCTATATTTCAATTTTTTTTTAAATAGTCTGTATTGTCCTTGGTCGCAAAATGAACTCGCAGTGGTAGACCGCGAAATTCTTAGGTTTTTTGCAATTTTCAGGTTTGTGTTTATTATATTTTTTCTATAGGCTGTATCGGTTTTGTCTGTGCCATAGATTAATATATTTAAAATGAGTCAATGTTGCGCGCGCATAGCTAGTGCTGGCTAGCACGGCGCGCGGGAAAACAAAACCAGCGCGCCATTTTCCATACAAGTTAATATTTAACAATACAAGTCTGTTTTTTTTCCTCGCAAGTGTGTTGAAAAACGTCGTATGAAACGCGTGTGCATTAATCAATATACACTCGGCTTTCTTATCGCTCTCGCCTGCGGCTCGCGCGATAATATCGCCTCGTGCATAATGATCAACATAGCACACATGTATCATAATGTACTATTGTGCAACAAGAGAGCAAAGTCGTTTTTTGCTGCGAGTGCCGATTTTGAATCCTGAGTGTGGCGAGGGATTCAAAGGCACGAGATGCAAAAAACTTTGCTCTCGTGTAACACACATAACTTTTCACTTTAGCAGCGAGAACACTTTCTAAGGCGCGTTCGGAAACAGCACCCATGATATTTTATTATTCAAAATATATTACCTACGTAACATTATTGAAACTAGAAATAAATATTTACAGGTAAAATATCAGTTTTATTTGCAGTAAATACTTATTTTCGTTTAAATACAACAATAAGTTAAAAATTCAATAAACTACATTAAAATACATAATTATCTTTTTGCAAAATTTCTTTAGTTAGTACGAAATTCCGAACGTGTTTGTCTTTGAGGTCGAATTCAAAATCGGAACTTCGAAAGGCTGGTCTTTGTCTCTCTCTCTTTCTAATGGCGGGAAAGAGATAGAGTGTGAATGTTTCGAATTGTATGATTAACCCAAGGCTAATTAAGATATTCGCGGCTTTCAGAAAAAAATATTTAAAAATTTACTTGGTCTCACTCAGTGAGCAAAATCGCTCACTGATTTCAGGCAGCAAAACCTACATGTTTGAGCTACTGAAGTGAAAAGGATATGATGACATATTATTTCTAATTTGATGACAAAATTTGCCGTCCATTGACTAACAAGAACGACGATTGACATCCAATTTACCGCCAACACGTTCTACCAAACAAGTAGATACGTACCTCGTGAGGTAGGGAGGCACGTAGAGACTTTTTTGACAAAATTATTAAAACTTAGCCAAGTTAAAAAAATTACGTCGGCATTATTCATGTTTATGGAAGTTTCTTGCGCCTGTCGAATAAAAATTAGTTGGAAAAGTTGCAACGTTTACGTGAGTTTCATAATAAAAGAAAAACAAGGCGTAAAAAGTATGTGTCGACTTGAGTCATAAATTTTTTCACGAATACGGAGGTATGAAATCATAATTATCAGTAAAAGGCACAAATTCAGGGAGGATGCTTCCTGAATTTGTGCCTTTTACTCGTGAATGCAGAGCTGATCTAATATTCTAAAGAGATAAAGTTTGTATGTAGGGGGTAATCTCTGGAACTACCAGTCGGATTTGAAAAAATATTTTTGTATTTGAGAGCCCAATTCTTGAGGAAGGCTATAGGCTATTTAACATCACGCTATGACCCTTAGGAGCCGAGCAAAAAGAAAAAAAAGTCAGAAAGAACGCTAAGCAAAAACGAAGTAGGGGCGCGGGCAGGCGATGCGATGCGACGGGGTGCGTCGGGGGAACAAGAAATTTCACAAGGACGAAGTCGCGGGCAGACGCTAGTTATCTATATACCAATAATATTGCTAAAGAGTTTGTTTGTTTGAACGCGGTAATCTCTGGAACTCCTAGTCGGATTTGAAAAATTATAAGGGATGAATGCTTCTGAAAGAAACTACAATACAGAAGAATTTCCTAGAGCTGTGCAAAGTTTTTAGTTTGAAATAGCGACTGTTTTGAAAAATCTTAATTGTTGCGTGGTGTCACTAATATCGAACCCGCTCTCCCCAGCGGCCTGTGCGACACCATTACTCAAAAATACGACTTTCTCTTTAATTAATACTATGCCAAAATATTAAAATTATTCGCTAGTTTTGACGTTACTTTAATTAAGTTATTATGTAGTTGCCAATTTGTTAAGTAAAGGACGGCCAACCATTAGTGGATTGTTTTTTTTTTTGTTAATTGGTTAAAAAGTATTTATGTGTTATCTTTGACCTTTGGTATGTATGGTACCATGTTGATTCCCACTCCTTAATTCCTTTGGAATATTATCGAAATTACACATTTTTTGTAATTTTAACAGTTCATGGCTAATAAAGTTTTATTGGAAAATAAAAAAGATATTATATGATAGTTATGAAGGTACCTGCATACGTAATCTTTCTAACTTAACTAAATCTTAACTAAAAAAAATATATTAATTTTTAAAAAATAATTAAGTATTATATTTTATGATAATATTTTTATTTTACTTATGTAATTTTTTTTTTTTATTTATTTTACATAACCTATTATTATATTTTATTTTTTTAAATGGCTTACGCACCAGTGATATATCGATATCTACCATGGTATAAAGCAAGATCGCTTTTCTTGTATGTATGTCTGTGCGACTGCTTAGAACTTAATTTTGATGCAGTTATCACCAACATACAGAGCATTATTTCCGGAAGGTTGCTTTCTATGACTAATAAATTAATATTTAATTCTAGTTAATAATATTCGGTAGGTATATGCTAAAAAACATCAAATACAGTTTTAGTTTTAAAGGCTACATCGTGTTAAAGAAAAAATTTGGCAAGGTCAAAACGATTAAAACAAGATGGGGATGGTGCAAGGTTGACCAGTAAGATGACCATATATAGACCGTACTACTTATACTTGCATATGGGACGCGGAACAAAATAAGAAAAAGGATTTGCCATGTCCATAGATTTTGATTGACTACCGAGATGACGATTAAGGCGACTACATGACCTAAAGCGCGGTCTTTGTCGGACTGCATAGAAAAGAAAGAGAAGCGCGAAGACACAACGCTGGTAATTTATTGCAAAATATGAAGCAATTATCCATTTACAAAAAATCTATTGTTTGGACTAAAAATAAAACACTAGTGCTTTAGTATGTTGCGTAGAATAATTTGACAAAAATCAAAATGATTGTATGTATAATTAGTATGGTTTTTATTGTAAAAAGATAGTTTTTAAAGGTACCTATCTTCATGATTTTTTTCTATCATATTAAATTACTTAGTTACTACTATCTACATAGCATATATCCTGAAGAATATCATATATTTTTCTGATTTTGTTTACTGTAGTCGATCATATACTGCTTCTAAAACTTGCGTTTTTTGCGTTTAGGTTCTGTAATCCACTTAAAGTTAAGATACGTTTAAACGTCAAAAATTTAGGTATGGTTAAGCAATCGCTACTTAACATTAAACATCGTTTATAAATATACCCCTAAGTGATTATTAAGCAAAAGGATTCAACAGGACTTATAAACCGTGCAGGCTATATAACTTTGTTGAGTAGAACAATCTAAGTTTAACTATTAAATATACATAGGTTGCTAAGTACAGGGTTTATTCAACCCAAGCTAACATAAGCCAGGATATCATACTATTATTCCAAGGCAAACTTAAGGTGTTTTGAGTAGGTACCGCAACTGATAACAGTATTGCGAAACTGTTATCTAGACTAAAGTTCCTGCAGATATACACAGTACACAGTGAGTGACTATAAGCATATGGAGCAAGGATGAACTCTCATAAATTCTATTGTAATTCCATAAATAAAGCCGCTTTTCGTCTGTTTCTGTAACAGCTTATTTATTTTCTTTATTTCATTACCTATAAACTATATAAATTATATTTTTAAATATTAGATTATAAAAAGATTTAAAATTTTTAAAAATAGTAGCCCACCGGTATCGGGAACAGGGTCCAAACTACCGGCGGTCAGGGCTCCAGAGAGAGGAACCTCCTAAACCACCAGTCCAGTCCAGGTCAACCAGCAATCTTAGAATTAGGTGATAATAAAATTAAAGGCTCTAGAATTTAGAAATTATGAAATCTAAACCCCAAAAAAAAGTCTAATCTCTGTATTTTGAATTCTAAACTACGCAATGGATTTTGATGCGCTTTTCACCCATGATTTAGAAAATTTCCTATACTCCGGAAGGTTTAAGTATACCCAAATATAGATAGTGACATCCACGAAGACACACCCCACTCTACTTAGCCAGAGCCCCAGCCTGCCATTTTAGTTTCTATGTTCTTTATTTTATTTCGCAGGTCCACTACTAATCGTACTAACAGTACTTACGTACAAATAGAAAGCAAAAGTAATAAACCACCCTACAAACTAGGCCTTCGCGAACAACGATTACTGTAATGTTGTTTCAGTTTGTTAGCTAGAGCCATGTGATTTCCACCTACGCAAATATTGACACACTGTGTTATGCCGTGTGTCTAAGTCTTATACATATATTCAACGTAATTTTATTGCACATATTTACACAGTGTTTGTTTGTGTCAATTTGGAGTAGCGGATGGGAAACAAATATGATAAGATTTGTTAAATAAATAAACGGTATTTAGTCACTTGCTTCTACCCGCGACTTCGTCCGCGTGAAATTTCACCCTCTCCCCATTCACCCTCTTAGGAGTGGAATTTCGAAAAACCCTTTCTTAGTGGATACCTATTCTTCACAAATAACACACTCTCCTAATTCCATGTCTCTAGGATCAGCGGTTTAAACTAAGTCATTTCGTAATACGTTTATAATACCAACAAAAACGGCTTATTTTCGGCTTATTTAAACTAACGTTAGATGTCGTTTTTATGATCCAACTCAAAATGATGTGATAAGTGTTGTTGTCCTTCTTATTTTATTTCGGAATAGAAACTGTTTTATTACTTAGTACATATTTTAAATATTTTCCTGTTTAGAAATCACACATCTATAGTCTTGCCAGCTTATTTCGTAATCCTTTGCCATTCACTTGTACAGTAATAATTTGTCTAGTTCTAACTTGTTTAACACTCAACATTTGACTGTTCCTAAACTACCTTAGGCTGTTTTTTTTTTTGTTAATTAATACAGGTGGTGCAATAGTCATGAAGGGGTGCAACACGTCTTGCAAACTAAATATTGTTCTTTTGGCCCTTCTCGCAAATTTTAAGAACGTTAACAGTCTGATCTCAGTCTCAATCTGTTAGAAATACCTCTAATTTCCATAGATTTTTGACAAGTTTTTGACATTGATTGTCACTGAGATAAGATTGCGACTAGATTTTGAATGTTATTAATTACGGGAGTTTGTCTTCAGATAGATCACTGATATAGTAGCCGGAGTCACACAGGGCCCAGGATGTGTGGGAAATGATCTTCCTCATTCACTGTCCCAAAGATCACTACGAAATGTCTCAACCAATTTAGTGAAAAAATGCTTCATAAATTCTCCGAATCTCTTGGAAACATATATTCTACTACAGGTGGTATTAACCTGATCTGAACTGATGAACCAATGACAAACAACTCATTGCGATGTACGATGCAAATGATTAACCCCTAGTGGGTTAGTGATTTGCGTCATGCATCACCGTTCTACGTATGACGATCTTTACGGGAGCATCTACCACAACATAATAACCTAAACTTGTATGATGTAAAAAGGGGCTCGCCCTGTGATTAATTTCCCTAAGAAGTTTACCCATTCATTCATAAAAGGAACCATCGAGACGGTACACGAGACATTTCATAAAACCACCAGAAAACTACGTCACCCACGTACACACGTCACGAAAAGCCAACCTGTTTCTATTGGTAATATTTATTTTTCGTCTTGTGACCGAGATAAATTTCACTTTTCGGTCTAAAGACAAGTTTTAGTAAAACGTCAACAACTTGTTGGAGCAGCTTTAGTTTGTTACTTAAATTCGTGTAGACCGGTCGTTTATTATTCGTTTGTGAGTTTTTGTGATAAAATGTTGTACGTTTATCTATCTTCGATTTTGATATTGGTAACTGCTGTGTCTGTGTTTCTGAAGAAGGATAAGAGTGGAAAGGTAGGCTCTTCTAGTATCTTTGTGTCGGAAGAAAATTCTCGGAAAATCGCAAATCCTCATGGATTTATTTACTTGTTATATATCATTGTAAGGTCCAGTGGGGTGATTGAGTAACACACTAGCAATGGCTTGGCATTTTCAGAGTCCAATAATATTCATTGCGTTATTTACGTTGTTGAGTAGATACATTTATCTAACTTATGATCCAATGGTTAGCAATATCCTTCAAAATGATTGAGATTGCGATTGATAGTGTGTTACGCAATTAGGATGCTGGGGTTTCTAGTTCAAAGGGTAGAATTGCTATGACCAATTACAAATCAGCGGTATAAGTAGATGTGTCTGTGATGTAGAGTCGCTTAAATTAGTTATGAATAGTTCATTATTAAAGAAACAGGTTTCATAGTGTGCGAAATTGATGAAAGTATATGATTTGATATTTCTAAATAAGCCGGAAGCTCTCACGTTTGAAATTTTAACGGAAAATCATGTATTTTTTACATAAAACGAGACAAAAATAATATTTAAAAAATAAACATATAAAAAACGCGTTGCAAACAGAACTTTAGGTTGGGTTGTTTAATTTTTAACAAAAAAGTGGCACCTATGTAGTTTTTGTTTTTAGTGATTATGCTCCATGGATCGTTGAATAGATTCTTCATAGTTTTTCGATGACTCATAACATAAGTTATTTTTATGTCGAAAAAGCCGGTTAGGGCATAGCAGTGATAGAATACAGTATCTCCTCACTTTGTTTAAAAATAAATAAATACCACCCGAAACATTTTGTTTCTTTGATCTATCATCACGCCTGTGTTCTCCGAAGGGTAAGACGGAGGTGTAGGAGGAGGAGGTGTATAGTACACCTACATTTCTCCAGTTATATGTATGTCTCATGTAATGGCATGTGTCTTTGACTCATCGTCATCTGCCTAGCCTTTTCCTAACCGGATGCAGCTGAATACCAATATTTTATGACCTCCACAACCCAGTAAGGTACTGGGTAATACGATACCCCTTGGTAAGACTGTTTATCAGACTTTCGGGATTCTGATTACCCGTAACGACTGTCAAAGATCCACGAATGACAGCCGAGACCAACCAGAGGCACGGAGGGGTCTCGGTATGTAAAGATGGTCACCCATTCACAGACCAACCGCGGCAAGCATAGTTTAATCTGATCGATCGACCTGTACGCCTGTTATTATTTAGCTACGGGCCCCTCCATGTCCCATGTAAGAGCAAGTGTCTTTGACTATAGTATAGAATAAATAAGTAAATAGTCCTCCAGACCGAATTTTGGCCACGGCAGCCAATCTCAGCGGAGACTAAACATCGGTACGGGAGATATTATAGTGCACAAGTATGTGCGCAGACACAGGTGCACTCACTCTTCTGTCACTCCAACAGCCCAGTGGGACGGCAATCCAACACGGCCGGAGGGAGATCAGGCGCAGGAACAATGGCTTAACGTGCTTTCTGAGGTACGGGGGTGTCACACTGCCAACTTCTAAACTCCGGAATGTTACTGAGAAATTTCTTAAAAAATAAGTAATTCGTAGGGACTCTGCACGGATAGAAAACGGCACGTCATGGAAATGGCGGCGATATCCTCACTGGGTTTAATTAACCAACTTATGATGTTCAAAATAACATTCTATGATTTAGGTATGTTGGATAAACGTGAAATGACCCATGGTGAATTAAAAATTTTTATTGAATATTTTGTTTATTGCACTCGTTGTGACCTATACGCCACCCAGTATTTTTCAAAACTTCAATAGACAGAGACAGGATTCATTATTGTTTACGTCAAACCATTACAACCTACAAGGTTGTGGCAAAACCGGTGGCGGTGATCTTACTATAGTCTACCGTAGGTACGCTTAACCGCAACTGTTGACACATCCATATTAGGTATTTAGTTAGTACCTATTCATATCAGGTCAATAACCTGACCACAAGGTGGTATGTGACTATGTGCACATGCCAACAAATAGTAATAAGTGAAATAAAGGAGTTTTTAATACAGTTGCTCAAAAAGTGGTGTATTGCAGGGACATATAGCGTTCGGGAAGTGGGCTATTACATACTAGTGCTTTTTTTTTACCTTCCCCGAACTCGTGCGTGTCTCTTTCCCAACTGTCAAAATAATGTCTATTAAAAAGAAAAACCAACCATGAAGTTTTTACTAAAGAGTTTTTGTGTTTCATACAAATACGTATATTTCTAAAAAGAAGCTACTAATTTATTTCAATATCAGATTTAATGATTTAATTGAATGAGTTAGGTTAGGTTTCATCTCATTAATATGGATGGTGGATATGTAACGACTTTTTGACTTTTCCGGTGAAATGTTCTCCGATGCATTTTGTGAAATTATACTGAGTTCCGGTGGTGTTAATTAAAAAAAAATAGGGTCGAAATTACTCATTTTGTGCAACAAACAACTAAACACGCAAAGAAAATTTCTGGAAAATGGCGCCAACCGTAGAATTTAAGCAGTTTTTTCTTCTTCACCCATTTTGGTAGGCAAAGGGAACTATCCATACAGCTTAGTCTTCAGTATATTTTTTTTATTGATATTGAAGTTTTTTTTAGTTCCCTTTGCCTACCAAAATGGGTGAAGAAAAAAAAACTCTGCTTATATTCTACGGTTGGCGCCATTTTCCAGAAAAAATGATTAGTTAGTTGAGTTTATTGTGTTTTTATTATTTTATTAAATTGCTTAATTTTTTCGCAACTGTATTAAAAATAGTCGTTCAGTACACCTGCGGAACCGTCATTGCAACTTGTTCCGACTGTCAACTCTCGCCTTCGGCTGCGCCTCGGCTCGGGTAGACATTTTGTCGGAACTCTTTGCAATGACAGCCTTTCCGCACTTGTAATGAAATATACTATTTCAATATTGTTTATGCTATAAAAAGTTCGTAGTTCCATTACCTACCGAAACTATAGTTATTGCATTTTAGCATGGCAATATAGGTCATTGCCCTTTCGCTAATATCTTTCCGTAGGAAGCCAAACAACAAACTATGCAAGGTTTTTCGTTATTGGAACATGTTGAAAATTACGATAGATATTGATCCAGGAAGCCAACGATCTTTATTTCAGTTTTTGAAATATAAAAAGCTAGAAAATGTAGGTGGGTCAATAACCGCTATTGTGATGCTAAAATGCGACAACTTTAGACAAGTATTCACTTTCTCTAACAATTGAGCTTACATAAGTACCCTTCATTTTGTATTTTATTGTTATTCTCTATGTTTTGTACTTTGACGATATCTTAATATCGAATTTTCTACAGGTATTTTATTTTCTTGTATTAGTCGCAGTGAGTTACTTTTAGAAATATTAGTGTAAATATTTGTACATTGTTTACATACCTAATGTACCTATGTAAATAGATCTCTGATGGTTTTGGTAGGTACAGTCAACAAAAGAGATAAGTATGCAGGATCGTCGGATATAGTTGAAGTTTAGTAAGAAACCGATGGATGTTGTCGAGTGAAATTTAATTTGATAAATGAGCTGTTTGTTTTCTATTAATAAAATAAAATTTTATTCAAGAACCTCCATCGGTTTCTTACTAAACTTCAACTATATCCGGCGATCCTGCATACTTATCTCTTTTGTTGAGTGTACCTACAACACAGTAAGCGCTTTTCCCGATAAAAGATGTGTTCCTCCAAAAAGTACCAATCAAGAATTGGTACAGCCACTATAACCCTGTTCAAATAAGCAACTACTTTATTTAATAAAATTACTTGTGATAATAGAACTCATTTCTACAGGATGTAAGGGTAAACAGTGGCAATTTTCAAAGGACGGATAGATAACCTTAAATAAAAAAATATTACAAAAGCTTTAAATGTATAAGTCGCAATTTTTTTGCGAATTTTACAGTTTTCTAATTCCGAAATTTTACGCGAAGTGACCGCACCCTACGATAACGCACGAAGCGCGCGCCCGCCGCCACGATCGCGTACGCGGCGCACGCACACATGTACACAACATTCGATAACTTCCATTCACCGATGCACAAAAAATCGCCCTTATTACGTAGGGGCTGGGCTGGCGGTACTGACACTTTTTTTATGATGTTGTCGAAACAATGAGAAACACAATGGACGCACAGTGCGAATTAGCGAACTTTACTACATCTTAATTTCTAAGTTAGGTATTTTCGGCGTAGTTATTTAAAAGGAGAATCACGTTATTTACAAGTAATTTAGTTAGGTTGTCCCTTTCAACACTGCACTGATTTTGATTTAAATTTTAAATGATGATTAAATACCTACTTACTAAGAAAATCAATAATAACTTACATTAGTCTTAAAATCTGTTCAAAATGTGAACCGTTTACGGCTAAACATGTCTCCGCACGTCTTCTAAGTTATTTTGCACTCGATTAAGTAGTACAACACTCTCACTCTTTACGTCATTAAAAGCACTTTTAATGCGTCTTTTCAATTCGCGTCTGCTATTAAACTCCGTGGCATACACACGGCGTTTTAAATCGCCCCATAAACTGAGCGAGGAGGCCATGCGACAGGTTCTCCGCGACCAATCCATCGCCCGTTGACCCGGGTACAATACCTGGTACAGGTCCTGAGCAGCAAGTAAACTATCACCGGCTATAGCTTAGAGTCTAACCATTTCGGTAAGTTGTTCGTTCGAGAACGCGGCCATTGTCGGTAACTAATATCGCGTCGATACACGTGATGCGCGAGAGTAGTCTGTACGCAAACGGCAAACGTACACTCTCTAGCGCGACTGAGCGCAGACTGACGTTGCGCGCGCGCCGCCGGCGCGGCCGGTACATGCGGGGCAGAGGCCTAACAGTAATGTGACTATGATTTTTTATTTTTCGGGATATTAGAAGCAAAACTTAGAAAAAAAAAAGGTCATATTTTTTCAACGGTTTTAGAATCTACTCATGATACTTATGCACCTCCTTAAATATTGCCACTGTTCACACTAACAGCCTGTATTCTGTGTCACATTCACAATGTCAGTTACAAAACTTCGTTTCCAAATAGAATCTCGACTACAAATAGGTAGCTATATCGATAGTGAGTTTTCATAGGGTTTCGATAATAACTAATTCTCTCAATTTAGAGTATCTGTTACTAGTACCTAGCCTGCAACATCCAACCTCTGGGCCAACTTCTCTAATCATGACTTCCAGCTCTTTTGATCCATGGTTAATTGTCCTTTTTAGGCCCTCCGTGGCCACAAAGTGGCCTTTTTAGGCCCCCAGTGGTACCCACCACTGGGGGCCTAAAAAGGCCACTTTGGCAGAATCATAAAAGGATAACAAAAAAACAATTAACATAACAACAACAACAATTAAACAACAACAACACAACAACGTCAAATCATAATATGGCGAAGACAATCCGTGTTTTTCTTTTTTTTCGCTGCACTACGTAGGTATAATCAAAGAGATTGGGATTGGATTTGGATTGGATTGATTGGTAAAAGACAAAGACATTAAATTGTAGACAAAAAAGATAACTGAAAACTCCTTCACCAATGGGATTTGATACGATTAACTTAACAGTTAACTGTCCATTATGATGCATATATTCTTTGATGATTATGCCAATGTGGCCTTTTTAGGTCCCCCTGGTCGTTAGTTTTCTTCAGCTCGTCCCACCATCTTCTACGGGCTCTGCCGCGACACCTACTGTATCAATGTTGAGTTGGTAACAGCAGTTTTGTTTGAAACAGCGCGTCTATTAAATACAATAGAGCTATTTAGTAAAGTAGGCAATTCAGCTGATTATCTCAAGGTCCATTTTAAACAGTAAATTGACTCCCGCATATGCAAATGTAAATTAATCAATTGGTATATTTATTCGTTGCTCGCTGTCAGTAGTAAAACATGAATCCTAGTGACTTGGCCAAGAAAATATGCAATTTGTTCATACGATTTGATTCGGTAGTTATTACACAATGAGTACCCAAAGTAAATTATGTAGATTACAGTAATTTTGAAAATTACATTGTGAATGGTACATGCACATCCGGTAATTTAGGTTTCAAACTGAATAGCGAAACTGTTCTTGAATTAATTCTGAACAAATTGGTGACATAGACAAAAAGTATGGTTTTTGTACAATTTGGGTTGTTGTGACGATCCCTTCTTTTCGCTTATTGTTATTTTTCCTAATATACTTTGGCATAACTCTTTTGGTATAATTTGTTTTGCCATAATAATACTTTGCCATTTTTTTTTTTTGGCATACAGCTTGGGTTGGCATAATTATCTTTAAGGCTAATTTGTTTTGGCATAAAAAATCGCATAATACTAAACTAAAGTACTTTTAAATATAATTAAAGTATTGTCTTAAAAATTCAATATGTTGTGTTGTGCTAGTAGGCAACGTGGACGCAAGAGCGAGCGAAGGGCACCCCGAGGTTCGGTTTGGTTAGGTTCCTTTAAACCCTGCAGACAGAAATAGGAGCCCGCGCAACGGGGCTCCGTCGACTGACGTCGTCAGAAATAAAACATGCAGCATGCTTAATCATGATTATTATGATTAGAGAAATTATGCTTAAAAAATTATGCGTAAGCTGTTACGCGTAAATATAATTAGGAGGAACAAAAGTATGCTAAGTTATTTTAGGTCTTAAAATGTTAGGCAAATGGATAGGGAACCTATTGAATTACTTATACCTAATAAAAGTTCGGTTTAATTTCCTTGTTAATTAATTGTATTAAGGATCGTGGTCTACCTGAGTCTTTTAGACAAAAAGCTCCATAATAATGTCTACCTGAAAAACAAACCTAGACTAACGACTACCTACGCGATAAGTACTCTTGCAATCCAATCAAATCAAGCCCAAAACCAATATGAATAATTTTACATTCCTAATAAGGTGCGTTCACACCGTGAGCATTCCGTCATTATGCTTTAGAACAACGGTTTTGAAGACACAATTACTCTAGGTAAACTCTGGGAAATTATTTGGAAATTAAATGGTATATCAACTTTCATTGTCATTCTTTGACAGTTGTATAAAATGGCTATACCACGGCAAATTGGTGTTACTATTATTTATGTTCTGTGGTAGAGTGATAATTTGACAACAAAACAGAAGGTCAATTCTCGTAATTTAAATCGTTTAAAATCTAGTCGCAGTCTCATCTCAGCGACAAACAAATGTCATAAACTCGCCAAAAATTAAGGAAAATTACCGGTATTTTTGACAGATTGAGGCCGAGATCAAACTGTGAACATGTTGTGTTACAAATAGGTACCAGGACCTTCCTTCCATGCTAAAAGCCCTTCTTTCTCTTCCCAGGTGACAATGGGCGGTTGGCTAAGCTACTTCTGGTGGGGCGGAGACCCGGACGAGGTGAACCCAGTCTCTGGGCTCACGAGGCGAGAGATCTGCCTGGTGCAAAAGTCTTGGGCCCCTGTTAACGCAGACTTGGTCAACACTGGAGCTGAACTACTCAAAAGGTAAGATTTCATAAGAGTATTTTTGATCTGGACCTACCTGTGGCAAGCGTTTCGGTTCAACGACATTTATTTATTTAAAAAAAGACGTTAATTAGGTTACCGCTAGAAAAGCATGGAAATTTATTTTCTAATAAAAATGACGTAACTTTCTGTAATTATACCAATCTTGTTTCACATCTTTTTAATTTAAACGTTTCTACAGAAAAAAAACTTTGTTATACATTTTATCGCGACAAATTCTTGACACACTTAGGAACAGATAAAAACCCATTAAAAGCCATAAAACACCTAAGTAGTTCCCAAAATAAGAATTGAAAATAACTTCCGAAGATTTAAAAAAACATAAATCAGTGTTTCAAAATGGTCAGTTTTTATTGCAATCCTTGACGCAATCGGCGTCATTTCTCCGTTTAACACTGGCAGGTGACACTGCATAATATGTGTATTTTGGAACTATCAAATGAATCCTAATTTCGAAATTAAAAAAGTGTGTTTTTTTCAAACAAACTAAATAGTAGTGATCGTCGACAATAAACTAAACTGCGTTAAATGACGTTCCCAATCTGCATACAAAAACCCAATCAAATAGTCACTATCCACATGGTGGTCGAAAACTCGTGGATCAAACGAAATAGGGAGAAAAAAGAGGTAATTTCCAACAAAACATATTTCTACAGCATGGCCATAATTCAATTGCCCTAAATGTTATGAATATTTTGGTATAGTGAGTTATTTTACAATTAGACTATTTAAAAAAAATGTGATATAAAAAAACGGTGTTCTATTGTGGCTCTGGGTACCTACCAAACAAGCGCAATTAATTTTTTCCAAAAATGTTGAAGCATTACCAAAAATTATTTCTCACTTTAAAAGCGTTGGAAATGACCTCCTTTATCTCCCTAATTTCGTTTGATCCACGAGTTTTCGACCACCATGTGGATAGTGACTATTTGATTGGGTTTTTGTATGCAGATTGGGAACGTCATTTAACGCAGTTTAGTTTATTGTCGTAGTAGCTTCAGCCCGCGACTTCGTCCGCGTGAAATTTCTTGTTCCCCCACCCACCCCGTCGCATCGCATCGCCTGCCCGCGCTATTACTTCGTTTTTGCTTAGCGTTCTTTCTGACTTTTTTTCTTTTTGCTCGGCTCCTAAGGGTCATAGCGTGATGTTAAATAGCCTATAGCCTTCCTCAAAAATTGGGCTATCAAATACAAATTTTCAAATCCGACTGGTAGTTCCAGAGATTACCCCCTACATACAAACTTACAAACTTTACCTCTTTATAATATTATTATAGATTATAGATTGTCGTCTCCACCTTGTATAAAACGAAATAAAAAAACATACCACGTCTACGCACATTTTCAATCAGTAAACAAGTATCTACGGAACTCCACGTAACACGTACCGTAAATCAATCAGACCCAAGTGGCCCGTCACAGTTAAATAGTACAACAGCCATATTACAGCCAGCCGTATTTAATAGCTATGTTAATGTGATTTACGATACTGTTCGGTATAGGTGTTGGCGAACATCCAGATACATTGTCCCTTATAGGATTATTGGTAGGGCTACCGATAAATAGGCAAAAGCTTTGAATTCACCACGTGCTTTTGTTTAACCAAGCTTAAATTTAAAAAAAAACGTGTGTGATCACGGGACCCCCGTCACGAAGTACACACATAGAATGAGACAGAGAGAAATTCATATGGGCATACATAACGCTTTTTTGTTACGTGACGATTTCTCTCAGTTTAATTCTACCGCAAGCCACGTTAGAGCCACGTTAGAGCGTTAGAGCCACGGTAGGTGGGTTTTAGTCAGTAAGAGTCTGACACTCCCTTCCGCTCCACCCAGAGCGGGAGAGTTCATTTGATTATTTCACACCCTGAAAAAAAAAACCACGTTAAAGGACTTCGTTCTCCCAAAACCTCAACTCCTATGAGACTCGCTCCTGAAGGATTAGACAAAGTGACATTCTATCGGCGATAACGATGATGGAAAAGTCAAAAATGAATGCTGCTGAAAAGCTTATTTATTATTAAGCTTATTTTTTATTTATTTATAATTTATTAACAAGTAACAATGGACTGAAGTAAGTAAGTAAGTAAGTGATATTTCATAACAACTATGTTAGTAAATTTAACCTACACATTAACAATGCCATAATTATAGTTAATGAGCATCCCTGCTACAAGCTCAACACCAATGTGTATAACCAATTATGTTGAAACTCATTGCAGAAATACGAAACGATTTCCACTTGTCCAGGAACTCTGGACTTAGCTATGTGTAGTAGGCGTCACAGTCTCTCTTAATTTCTATACAGTAGAAAATCTTAAAATTGAAACAAATTTTAAACCGATTTTCAGCTGAAAAGAATCCATATTTAAAGATACATGTCATGGGGGCTCAGTTGAATAAAAAGCATAGATTTTATAAAGTCACAAGAAAATATCAAACAATCCTATAAAGTATAGTCAACCCTAACACCAAGAGGTGCGGGAAGCTAAGTAGCTCTATGTAGGTACCCCACTTCCATTACGAGCAGGCCTTTACGTTGGTATTCCACACGTAACCTTGAAGATACCGCTGTTGTGCCCCATATAGACTGTACACTATGTACGTATATTTTTATTGCTCTTCTGTCGTCCCGGCAGCTCGGCATTGTTGACGTGCCACCTGTTCGCGAGCGTCGACCCTAATGCTAAGGGTGTCTTTACACCCTCATCTACGAAGAAGGAACCTCCAAATAAAAAGACTTTCCTGCCCTAGGCCTCTCTAAGGCAGGAAAGTCTTTTTAAATTTTTTTAAGTGAAAATTTCTTATATGAGAAACCACAACACAAATACCAATAAGTCCAACTAAGTCATCATTTAATCACTATCTGATCATACTTAAAAAGAGCTATAAGAATTCTTCTTCATAAAAGAGTTCCCTAATTTGGGTTTGACAGACCGCTGAACTGGTGTAGAACACATAGGGGTTTCAGGTAACAGGTAGATGTGGCCTACTTCGATTTCAAGAAGGCCTTTGACACAGTAGATAATGACATCCTTTTGGCTAAGTTGGCTGGTGTAGGCTGTACACCTCACACTTTGGCATTTTTCGCCAGCTATTTACGTGATCGTTGTCAGTACGTCGACTGCAGTGGGCAGCTCTCTGAGCCCTATTTCACGAGATCAGGCGTCAGTCAGGGCAGTAATTTAGGGCCTTTTCTCTTCATTTTAACAGTTAACGACCTGCCGAGAGTAGTCAATAAAGCCACACCATTGTTATTCGCTGACGATTTGAAACTGGTTCTTAAAATAAAACAGAAAACTGATCATGACATACTGCAGCAGGATATTAATGAGGTAGTAGAGTGGGGTCTTCGCAATAAGTTGTATTTCAATGTGGCCAAATGTTCGGTGCTATCATTTACCCGCGCGCGCGACCCAAGTCATTATCAATATTGCATGGATGGAATCCGACTGCAACGGGTCTCAGAGGTTAAGGACTTAGGCGTGCGCTTTACAACTGATTTAAATTTCCGTAAACATTCCATTGATGTTTGTAAGAAAGCATACCGAAATTTAGGATTAGTCGTACGGCTAGGTAACCAGTTCACGAACATCAGTGCTCTGAGATCGTTGTACGAAGCGCTTGTAAAAAGTCATTTGGAATGCAATGCTGTCGTCTGGTCACCACATGAAGCCAAGTACAAACTAATGCTAGAACGTATCCAGAACAAATTTGTGAGATTTCTGTACTTAAAGCAGTATGGTGTGTATCCAGGGTATCCACTGTTGTATCCTACTCTATTTGTGCTGGGCATGGTAGGCTATAATAAGCTGGAAGTAAGAAAGGAAGTAGCTCTCGCCACTTACTTATTTAAGATTATGCGTGGTAAAATACACAACCCAGGCGTTCTACAAACAGTTGGGTTGTGTGTACCTGATGGGCACGCGGGGCGGCGGAGGCAGCCGCCGCTGCTGTGGGTGCCGCCCGCTCGCACCAACCTGCTGCAGCACGCGCCGCTGACGCGCGCGCTGCGTACACTCAATGCGGTGTCGCAACAGATTGACTGCTTTAACTATACTCTGAGTGAATTCACACGGGCCGCATTTTGTAAGATTACTCTTGGTTAGGGCAACTACATGACCTAAAGCGCGGTCTTTGTCGGACTGCATAGAAAAGAAAGAGAAGCGCGATGACACAACGCTGGTAATTTATTGCAAAATGTGAAGCAATTATCTAGTTGCAAAAAATCTATCGTTTGGACTAATAAATTAAAACACTAGTGCTTTAGTAAGTTGCTTGTAGAATAATATGACAAAAATCATAATGTTTGTATGTATATTGGTGTGTTTTATTGTAAAAAGAAAATTTTTAGTGGTATCTTCATGATTTTTATTATTATTATTTTTTTCTATCGTAACAAATTAATTGTATTATGTTTTCAACACACTATCTACCTAGCATATGTCTTGAGGAATATCATGTATTTTTCTGAATTTGTTTACTGTAGTCGATCGTATGCCTTTATTGTTGCTAAAAATTGCGTTTTTTGCGTTTAGATCCTGTAGATAATATATAATTGTAAGTACTACACTATTGTATTAGGTAAGCCTGTGATGATAGTGTATGTGTTTTTAAAATAAATAAATAAATTTGTAAACATTTCTTAAAGTTAAGTAATAATTAGCGACTGTTTAACCATTAGTTTTTTTTTAAATTAATAGACGGTCAAAGTCTATTAATTTTAAGCAACGTTTACAAATAAAGAGGTCCAAGTCTAAAATCGTCATATCATAACATGACACCTTGTTTCTCTGAAAGATTGGGCAGATGCGTGTGCCTATAGCAGTAGTTCTAATATTATCGACAAATACTGCTACAACTAACACGATCATATAAAGTAGGCCTTTCGAAGCTTCAGTAAAACATTAAAAGTCGCGTAATCTTCTGCAGGTGTGACACCACCCTTACGGATGGCATTCCCTTCCGTAGCTACTCGGTAAGTCAGCACTTAGTATTCTGGTAGATATTAGGAATAGGGGCGTGTTTTGGCAAACGTGAGTTAGACGTTGGGACTAATGCTATATTGTGACACAGTATGAAAATTAAAAATGAAAATGAAAAATGAAAATGAAAAATGAAAATGAAAAATGTTTATTTGTCCCAAAACAGTTACTTACATGGATTATAAATGAGACATCCCCAGTAAGTAATTGATAATACAGTAATACCCCGCTTTACGCGAGGGATACGTTCCGGTTCGCGTATATCGGGGTTTACGATTAAACATACATTGTCAAAACTTAATAAAAAAAATATGAATCATTTTGAATCACTATAGTTCTAACAACACTTTATGCAGTATTACATGTTAATTTTATTTAAAAATACATCTATTGTCTTTTGGGTAGCGTTTCTTTTACGTTCTTGTAAAATACGTTCATAACACCCAACACTGTTTTTACCGACTTCAAAAAAAGGAGGTTATCAATTCGATACGTATGTATGTAATATTATTGGAATTGCATTATATTCACACATGACAATCTATTAGGGCTTCCAAACAAATATACAAAATTTTGTAGACGTATGTATGTATGTATGTATGTATGTATGTATGTATGTATGTATGTTTGTCCACGCATATCTCCGGAACTATTAATCGGATCG
The DNA here is from genome assembly GCA_963082905.1 of Oligia fasciuncula. Lineage (NCBI taxonomy): Eukaryota > Metazoa > Arthropoda > Insecta > Lepidoptera > Noctuidae > Oligia > Oligia fasciuncula. The sequence continues at coordinate 16,584,767 of OY720390.1, forward strand.
TGACCATTCTTTTTTTATTGGCTTACATTTACTTCAACTTAGGGAACAGTGCAAGTTTGATCAAAATCGATTCAGTAATTTTCAAGATATGGACTAAGACGTGAAAGTGTGACGGCCTGGCTTATTGATACGAGCTACGGGTGTAGTGTCAAAGGGAAAATATCTCAAAACCTTGGTCAAATTCTAGCGCAACAACTAAAAATTACGAAATAAAAAGTAATTTAAAAAAATTAAACCGACTTCAAAAATAAATCAACTCAAAATTATGAAATAATTTTAATTTCGGAAGTCGGTGGCAAAAAACTAAAACTATGAAATACAGATCCCAATCGACACCGACTTCCGAAATTAAAATTATTTCATAATTTTGAGTTGATTTATTTTTGAAGTCGGTTTAATTTTTTTAAATTACTTTTTTTGATTGTTTGACACACGGTTATCATCATTGTCTTTACTCTACAATATGTCCTGAATAAATTTTTGAAAGAGCGTTTTGTATTTTGTAAATTTGAAATTCGCGTTATACTTAGTGAAACAGCGCATAACGGGGTCGCGTAAAGCGGCGTATTACTGTACTTGTGTTGGGGAGTACAGTATGAATAAAATGATAACCTACAATGTGTGTGTTATGGGACTTCTTGTCCAGGAGACGTCTTTCGGCTGAATCATGATAATTCTGAAGAGGAAAAACTGTAATTGTGTAAATATTACCATCTCATATTTTGCAAGCTTGCTGAATAACTAGTAAGAAGTATATATTTTGAAAATCTTTAAGGATCTGTCTGCTAATAAGGGACATATACACAAAGACAAAAAAATCTGCTGTTCCCTCCATTTTGACGAGTTATGCGTACATGTAGGGAACAGCAGATTTTTTTCGCGACCGATTTTGTTCATATTTTGTATATCGTCAGAAAAGGCGATAACAAGTACCGACTATGTGGTATAATTTATTGCATTTAGGTGGTTTCCATACTGCATAACACAAAAATGTGGCTGAAATACTGTCCTTCTTAATCAGGAAGAAGAATCTTTGTTTCTTTGTAGACAGTGCGATATTCTGGTGCATAATATTATAACGTCACGCCTGTAATTACCGCATGGTTAGGCAGAGGTGTACAACCACAGTATTCCGGTGCATTGCAGAAATAATCCTCCCTTCAACTGTCAAGAAATCTTCTAGAGATCAGTAACAATAGTAAAGGTATAGGTATCTCATCAGTGACAGTTGAGCTAAGAACTAATCAGTAAATTACATGCAGCACACGAATCGTGTAGTCAGCCAAAACCAGGAGGCATTAATTACCCAATCAGCAAAATATCACCGTAATTATGCCCAGTCATGATCATATAGTGACGCATTGACGTTCTAACAGATCAGTCGACACGATCAGCAATTTATTACATTACAGGGCTAAATAATAACAGCCGCACAGGTCTATAGATCAGGTTAAGCTACGCTTGCCGCGGTTGGTCTGTGGATGGGTGACCATCTTTACATATCGTGACCCCTCCGTGTCTCGGAAAGCACGTTAAACCGTTGGTCCCGGCTGTCATTCGTGGATCTCTGACAGTCGTTACACGGTCTCGTCCATTCTTGCGACGTGTCCATCGAAGATGTCCTTTTTTGTTGTTGGTCTTTATAACATTAGGCTCGTCGGACATCTCGTAGAGCTCGAGGTTCATTGTGAACCCTGTCGGGCACTGCAGCAAAATAGTAGGAGAGATAGGAAGCTTTGAAAACTCAGCTTATCAGTCTTCTGAACTAAATCTAATATTAATATATTCGGGCTTGGTTTCTTGGGAAAGCGGTTCCGTCATATTACTACGACTGTCATGAAAATCTGTCGTTTTCACCAGTATTAAGGTCCCAGAAAACGCTTTTTATTTGAATAGCCTTAAAGCTGCGGTTTCCTTGAAGAGCGGCGACCGCCAACCTAATTGCGTAACACACTATTACTATCAATTTGAATCATTTTGAAGCATATTGCTAATCCATTGCTCCATATGTTCGAAAACTGTGTCTGCTCAACAACGTAAATAACGCAATGAATGTTGTTGAACTGTCAAAATGAAACCTGCGGGCGACCGCCACATGCGGCCGTAATGTCCAAATGCAGAACGTTTTTTGACACCTTAATGTCAAATACTGGTGAAAATTAAAGCAGATTTTCATGACGTCGTTATAAATATCACGGAACCACTCATTTAGGAAACCGTAGCTCTATTATGTCATCGTTCAACCTTTTCGCAAACCAGAGCTGAATTTTATTAACAAAGCAATTACAAATAAGACACAGAAGACACATCATCATCATCATTTCAGCCGAAAGACGTCCACTGCTGGACATAGGCCTCCCCCAAGCACCTCCACTTCGACCGGTTCTGCGCTTCTCGCATCCAACGGGTTCCTGCGGCCTTCACTAGGTCGTCGGATCACCTTATGGGAGGCCTTCCAACGCTACGTCTTCAGGTACGCGGTCGCCACTCCAGAACCTTTCGGCCCCATCGGCCATCTGTTCTGCGAGCAATGTGCCCTGCCCACTGCCACGTAAGTTTGGCAATTCTTCGGGCTATGTCGGTTACCTTTATTCTCCTGCGGATCTCCTCATTCCTGATTCGATCACGCAGGGAAACTCCAAGCATAGCCCTCTCCATTGCCCTTTGGGTGAGTTTTAGCCTTCTTATAAGGCCCATTGTGAGCGACCACGTTTCAGTGCCATAAGTCATCACTGAAGACACAGTATAACAAAAACAAAAACGTGTTGTCTTCTTCATAAAAACAAAACAAGAATGCCTCAAATGCTAATAATGTGTAGAATAAATTATGTAAACGTATCTAATAAGTATTTATTCATCTGCGGCTACGTCTGCAAGAAACATGAATCGACTTGAATAGGCATTTACATTTTACATAACCGATACGCTTTTTATTTATGCATTAGGTATATGGATTTTACATACCTAAGTATATCAATAATAATTGAAATATGTAGGTATAATTGGGGACACAGTAAAACCAATACAAATACAGGGTGTAATAACACCCTTCACGAAGCCGTCATCTACGCTTGCTGTTCATAAAACTAAGTAGCTTTGTGCAAAAATAATTGCTGGGAAATGACTTTCAAATTTGGTGTGATAATTTAAAGAATTTTTTTTTTTAAACTCACTCCTTTGTCCCAAGAGGGTGGGTAGGCAGAAAGTACAGGTGGCCACCTGCTACGGCCCATAAACACAGTTTTTACCTCGTTTACGTTCATACACGCACTTGACTTTTCCGAAGAATATCCCAATAAGGTGAGGCCGTCCCTTCTTTCTTCTCTCCCTTCTTCTATGGGTCGTCTTCTCCCTTCTTCTTTCTATGGGCCGTCCCCTCCACCGTCCGCCCTGTTTTCACTCACATCTGCCTTGTAAAGACCTTTTGTTAATCGCCTTTCAATCATCCTCTCAACGTGACCAAACCATCTAAGCATAATAGATACTCTTTTTTACCGACTTCACAAAAAGGAAGAGGTACTATGTTCGGGTGTTTGTATGTTTTTTTTTTTTGTTTGTTTGTTCATCGAATACTCCGCCAATTGTCGACGGATGTTCAAAATTCTTTTTTTGTTCGAAAGTAGATAGTTCTGAGGTGGTCCCATTGACACCAAGTTAGGATCTGATGATGGGATCTTAGAGAAATCGAGGGCAACCCTCAAATTTTATAGGCTTACTTATTGTTTTTCGCATATTTTATGAAGTATCTTGTGTATTTGTGTATGGTTGTCACCATCTCAGGTAGCTGGGCTGATGATGGAAGGTACAACTCCTTAACAGTAAGAAGTTACTCGAACAGGCAAGGACTGTTTTAGTAAATTGTTTTGATGTTTGATAGGGCATTTGCCACATTTGGTCTCATGATCATCAAGTCATGACCTGATGCTACCTAACTCCTCGACAACTAACAGCAGATATATCGTGTTTAGGCTCATTGAAAAGGGCTCGATGTGTGGATAAACGTACTGTTACTGAGGAACACCGAAGACCTGATGCTGAAGCCAGGAGCATCAGAAAAAGTACAAACCTTGAAATTACAGCACCGTAGTCGTGTTTGGGCTCATTTTAAACAGGACTAATTTAAAGTTCAATGCAATGTTGACATAAGTCTGGCCTGATGCTGCAGCCAAGATTATCAGCATCTAATCTAAAAACTAATAAAAAGGAGAACTCCTCAACAATTAACGTCCCTGCATCGAGAAAAGGAATATTTTATAAAAAGGCGATGGGCAAGTTGACATTAGGCTATTGTAACTTAGATAAATTATAAATAGACCCACTAATAATTTTAATTTCGGAAGTCGGTGTCGATTGGGATCTGTATTTCATAGTTTTAGTTTTTTGCCACCGACTTCCGAAATTAAAATTATTTCATAATTTTGAGTTGATTTATTTTTGAAGTCGGTTTAATTTTTTTAAATTACTTTTTATTTCGTAATTTTTAGTTGTTGCGCTAGAATTTGACCAAGGTTTTGAGATATTTTCCCTTTGACACTACACCCGTAGCTCGTATCAATAAGCCAGGCCGTCACACTTTCACGTCTTAGTCCATATCTTGAAAATTACTGAATCGATTTTGATCAAACTTGCACTGTTCCCTAAGTTGAAGTAAATGTAAGCCAATAAAAAAAGAATGGTCACGATCCGATTAATAGTTCCGGAGATATGCGTGGACAAACATACATACATACATACATACATACATACATACATACATACATACGTCTACAAAATTTTGTATATTTGTTTGGAAGCCCTAATAGATTGTCATGTGTGAATATAATGCAATTCCAATAATATTACATACATACGTATCGAATTGATAACCTCCTTTTTTTGAAGTCGGTAAAAAGCGAGAAATAAAAACTTTTTAACAAAAAAAAAACCGACTTCCAAAAAAAACACTACAAACTGAAAAATAACTTTAATATCGGAAGTCGGTGGCAAAAACTAAAATACTGATCCCTAAGACACCGACTTCCGAAGCCTGCCGGGTCAGCGGGATTGTCCGAAAGGGTTACCGCTGGTCCGGAACATAAAGGGCTAAGGAAGGAACACGGGTGGGTTTTAGTCAGTAAGAGTCTGACACTCCCTTCCGCTCCACCCAGAGCGGGAGGGGTCATTTGATGATTTCCCATCCGCAAAGACACCGACTTCCGAAATTAAAGTTATTTTTCAGTTTGTAGTGTTTTTTTTGGAAGTCGTTTTTTTTTGTTATTAATTTTTGTTTAGCTATGTCATAAAATTTAAAACTTGTTTTCGTAAAACAGCATAAAAAAAACTTGGAACTTTGACCTTCGATATCTCGGTAACCAGAATGTAAGGTATGGTACAGTATAAAAAAAAACAGAATAACGAGAAGAAATAGTGACTCTCGATTTCGTTATGGGTATTTTTACGCCCGTTAGATAATAATTTTACAGATAGGTACTTGTATATAAATCCAGAATGGTAAAGACAGAAGGGGATAGGTATTTTCATTAGAAAATAAAATATCTAGTAATTCATAATAGCAGATAATACCTATGTCATTAAACTTTTACTGTCTTCTCCAATTTGCAACTAAAATTTGCAAACAAAAGAAGATACAGACCAGACAGCCTCAAAAAAAAAAATATACATCGTCAAGAATTTGATTAAATTGTCAACAATCTTTGCTCCATAATTCGGAATCATGTACTGTATCCATTGTAACAGGTTGTGTCCCTGCCACCCTGTAACCCTGTAGAGTATTAATGAGAAGCCACAATACACATTCGGTAGGTAATTTAACTAATTATAGCTACACATTGCTACAGTGTTACTGTTATGGAATACATATTCACAGTTACTCTTACTGCTCTTGCTGAAATTATTCTCTATGAGCAATTTTCCATAAGATTGATTCAGACGATCAAACGTCTCATAATCTAAAGGTTATCAACCTTTGACCTTAAATAAGTAAGATTTGCGGTTTGAATAAATTCTTGTAGGTATATACCATAATCAGCCTATAATGTTCCCACTGTTGGGACTCAGGCCTCTCGGTGAGAGGGAGTGGGCCGTAATCCACCACGCCGGCCCAGTGCGGGTTGGTAGATGTCACATGTCTTCGAATTTTTGGTTCTAGGACATGCCGGTTTCCTCACGATGTTTTCCTTCACCGTTTTGAGAGCAGTGGTGATGAAATAATTTACACAAAGTAAAGCGCCTGTCTGGGTTCGAACCTACGACCTACAACTCGTAAGTCGCGGCCGTTACCACTTGGCCACCACTGCTGCTGTAGGTATATATTCATTAGAAAATTAACAGACATATTCATTTAATCAGTAAATTGACACTCTTCTTCTTCTTAGGGGCTTGTGGCTAAGTAATAACAGCAGCACGGTCGATAGGAAAGGTTAAGCTACGCTTGCCGCGGTCGGTCTGTGGATGGGTGACCATCTTCACATACCGAGATCCCTCCGTGCCTCGGAAGTTGGTCCCGGCTGTCATTCCTGGATCTTTGACAGTCGTTACGGGTAGTCAGTTAATAACTGCCAACTTGATACCTACATTATCAGGACCAAGGTTCTCTGTAAATATAAAAGCTCAAGAATCAAGAACTTTAAAAAACCTTGTTTACGTTAACAAGGACTGCCAAAAACAGCTTCATAAAAAATCGATATTCGTATTCGTTATTCGTAGAGAACTCGAGACATCCGGAAACATCCTTTAGAACTTGTCTTGATCAATAAAATTTTCGAGTCAGTGGAACAACTTTTATGGCGCTAAGTTTTTTTTATTGATGACGAATTGAATATTGTGTGATACTATATGAATTTTCTAATATTATTCGAAAACGAAAACTATGATTTATTCAACAATTCTCTGCCAATGGAATTTCAAACTTAGGAAAAGATTATTAAACAATTTTGTAGGTATTTCGTTCGACAAACGATGTGTATTGCATAAAATCCAAAACCTACTGATTGGGAGAAGACACTGGCTCCTTTAACGCAGGTGTTGTTTACCTAGCGTAGGAATCAGGGCTTCACTTTGTACACATTTTTTATGCCAATAAATAATTTATTACTCAAACTCAAAGCATTTAAGTATTTCAATTAAACCTTGTACAGGCACTTTTGAATTGTCAAAATTAAATAGTCTGTCAGTTAGTCAGAAAGTTGAAGCTAGTTGCCCATTCCAAAACGTAGATCTCTATGGAGAAGAACGGGTAAGAAACTCCATGGACACTCTTTTAAATCAAGATATTACAAAATCCTGGGTACTGAGATCATTAGTGTCATTAGTGTCAGTTTCATATAACACTATAGGTTTTCTTTTTCTGCGTTTGAGACTTTTTCGTGTTAGATGTCGATACCCATCACCTTTGCAGAGTTTTGCAAAATAATTTATTTTGACCCCATAGTTACACTTTGCCAAAAATCTCTTTAGATTGTTTCAATTATATCATGTCCTTGTCCTTCACTTACTTCAAATGATAGCTCTGCTTCTTCCACCTCTTAATTCCAGTTCTATCTGGGGTCAGCAGGGTAATTCCGTAACACACTATCAGTAGCAATGGGTTTCATTTTGACAGTTCAACAATATTCATTGCGTTATTTACGTTGTTGAGCAGACACATTTTTCCAACATATGTAGCAATGGATTAGCAATATGCTTCAAAATTATTCAAATTGAGAGTAATAGTGTGTTACGCAATTAGGGTGCTGGTCTCGCGTGTACAACGGCGCCAGGACAACCTGTCCTGGGTTGTCATAGGAGTTAGGTTCTGTGCTTTCATCTTCCTCTTGATACTGGACCACCATGTAGCGATATTCGTAGGGATATTCGGGATTGGTTTTACTTCAAATTATACCTAGTAAACAAAAAGTAAGTTCTTCATCCACTAATGTAGGTACAAAAATGTACCTAATACACACATAGTTATATAAAATTAAATTTAAGTATATCTACATAATGTACAAAAACGCAGTTAGGTACCTAACCATTGAAGAAGTAGCACCTCCAATCAATTGTATGCCCAAAATGCATAGATCATTGACATTAATTATACCTACCTACATGACGCAGGAGTTTACAATTTCATAACTTCAAATTACTTATGAAGGTACACAAAAAGTGTGGATTAATAGAAGTATATAAATAAATAATTGACATTGTATTACCTACTATTGTGAGCTGAAATGTGTTCACAAAATATTGTGGTGTCAGGATGACTAACGAATTATTTTTAGTTTTTTTTTAACGTACTTATACATATTATAAGTATTTGAAACATTAGGTAGGTATACATAGGGCTTGAGACTGTTTATCAATGACGTACCTATAATTAAAATATTAGGTAGTTTAGTTAGGTAACCTAACCTACATAATACTTTAATTATGTTTGTCATTGGTAGATAACTAAAATACCTACTTATTAGGTATGTTAGGTTAGGTTCTGAAGAGTCTTCGTTCATAACTGATACCAAAAAATAATAACAACAACTAAAAGATACTAGTGTTATTCTGCCCAGCATTTTCCCAACTATGTTGGGGTCGGGTTCCAGTCTAACCGGATGCAGCTGAATACGAGTATTCTATATGGAGCGGCTGCGTACCTCTACTAGTTACTGGGTAATACGATACCCCTTGGTAAGACTAGTTGTCAGATTTTTCAGGCTTCTGACAACCCGTAACGACTGTCAAAGATCCACGTATAACAGCCGGGACCACCGCCCCTTTTTTTTTTGAGGGTGGGAAATCATCAAATGACCCCGCCCGCTCTGGGTGGAGCTGAGGGGCGTGTCAGGCTCTTGCTGACTAAAACCTTATAACCCACCCGTGTTCCTTCCTTAGCCCTTTATGTTTCGGGGTAGCGGTAACCCTTTCGGACACTCCCGCTGCCCCAGCAGGCCCGGAGCGTGTACCGCGACGGCTGGGACGTGAGGCTCTTTCCCTCAACCATCCCGCCACCTCCTTCGCCAACATGACTGCTTCGCAGAAGGAGGTGACTGCCTCCCACTCCCTCTCGCTCCGGACCATGGCTTGAGCTAGAGCCGGACGCGAGAGGTCGCCGCTGCCGCCGATCGCCTCTACGGGGACACGGCGGTGCTCTATACCCAAGCGGGGCAGACCTTTATGCAAATATTTACACAATAATTACAAAAACGTACTTACTCTTCCAAAAAAACGCCACAAAAACGTGTTTAGCTTATGATAACAAAACGTTGTCAGAAAAACTGTATAAAAAAAATGTTAAACTGACTATGCTAACAATAACGCTGAAATAACAAAACATAGTCGAAAAAAAACTGCACAAAAAAGTATTTAGCCTATGATAACATAGAATTCATATCCGCAGGTGAAGTGGAACGGAGCATTTATATTTGTGCGGAAAATCGATATGTCAACCCAATTAGTCCCGTTGATAGTTTCCTAACTTGGCTTGAGGTACTAACTTCCCATTTCCTTGTTTAGACGTGTATTCCTGTCTTCTGGATAATAATAAAGGCTTCTTTTTGTGTCACCGTTGTAAAATAATTTATCTTCTATACAACGTTATTTTTAGTATATGCGAAACCTGAATATAGTTTGTTCAGAATAAGTAACTGAATCGATTCCAATATTTTTTACCCCATGTTATATTTTGTCCCAAAAATATTTAAAAATGGTTAAAAGTTGGACACCGAGCGACACTAAGTAGGTTATCCAATCTCTGCGCCGAGCGGTTAGGTACCTAGGTACTATTATCAATGAGCGCATGACGGCGCGGCGCGAGCGGCACGGGTGAGCATATTTTTGTACGGACAAACAGGTAACTTAACAAGCTTATAACTTTGTGATTTTTCATGATACAGTTTTGAAATTTTGTACATACATAGATTCTTTACATAAAAATACTAGACACGTGTTTCGGGTTCCGCATATACTAGAAATAATGTTGTATAGGATAGCATCCCCATTGACGCACAACCTTGCCATAACAACTTCATACTTTTATGCAAGTTACAGGCATGTGTATGACTTAAAATCTCAAAGGAAACAGGAAACCCATGTCCAGGAGTAGGTATAGGTACATCTATACAGGGTTATTGGAAAAACACCAACAACTCGTACTTATCATTATGAACAACTTGTACTATGGGAACAAACATGAAATAGCGAAAAAAAAACAGCTGATCCCTACATTTTGACGAGTTATACGAACATAAATGTAGGGAACAGCTGTTTTTTTTTTCGCGGTTTCAGGTTTTGTCCTTCACCACTTCCTAGTGCTTTCGCTTGGAAGAAGTAGTGACGCAACAAACTCTTCAGCAGCACAGCTCTTTATGAACTTAATCTACTGTCAATCTTAAACGTAGGCACAACTTTTAACATCGGATTATATTGATAGACTTTAAAAGAAAGAAAGCGAATGTATGCCTACATTGAAACGAATCTATTCCAAACTGTTACAAACTCAAACTATGTATTAGCAATATCAACGAAATTCAAAACGTTACATACTAAAATTTAACGTCTTTGCAGCATAAATGTCACATTTTACGGTTCTCGTTGGAAAACGTTAATACAAACAGCGGCGGTTATGAACGACTTAATAAACGTGTTCCAGCTACGTGTCACTGTGTTTGATTTGTAGTCCAGTCCGCAAGCACAGCGAATAGATTGTGTGATTAAACGCCACTCAAATATGGAAACTGAACGCGTTAATGAAAAATGTCTGTCTTTTAAAACTAAAACCAAATATGACAAACGGCGAATTGAAATGTGGATGTACAGTCAACAAAAGGGATAAGTATGCAGGATCGTCGGATATAGTTGAAGTTTATTAAGAAACCGATGGATGTTCTCGAATAAAATTTAATTTTACTAATAGAAAACAAACAGCTCATTTATCAATTTAAATTTCAGTCGACAAAATCCATTGGTTTCTTACTAAACTTCAGCTATATCCGACGATCCTGGATATTTGTCTCTTTTGTTGACTGTAACTCATAGGTACACCTCTGCCGAACTCTTCAAGGATTACAGGCGTAATATTATGTTATGTTATGAGGTCATGGTTGAGGCTCCCTTAGAGTTCAGCCCTATTTCGAAAAGAGTTAGATAACGACATGTAGAGGTCATTAAACTCAAGAGAGGATCAAATTGTAGATGGAGTAGAAATTGGCTAAAGACAATAGAATAACAAAATATTTTGAAGTTATTCTCAATTTAACTATAGACTAGCCACCGAGACACAGACTCTTTGGCCTTGTCCCAAACACCCACATTGTAAGAATACGATACTTACCTACTACTAGGTATTATTTAACCATAAGAAAACAGTGCCAAATTGGCACGTGCTTTGCAGCAAAAACAAGTTTGTTAGAGTTCCTTACCGTACCTATCTCGTAATTCGAGGTTTGGCTCTCGCCTATTTCCTCCTCCAATATTGGACCAATTTAAAAGATATTTCATAAACTGAATAAGAAGGATATATACTCGTACTGTGTCCCTGTGTTTTACTTTTTTTATAAATATTTGTCAAATTTGTACACTAGGCTTTGTATATTTGTACAATGACAGCGGTTTAAATCGGCATTTTTGAGGGTTCAAGTGCTTATAAAAATAATAATGTATGACATACTGTTATACATAGTTAATGCATGCAACCTACTTAATAAAATCTGAGTATGCAAACTTCTTTGAGTGCAATGTGTGTCACCATAGAAACCTTGTTGTTTGAAGTTTGTTCAATTTGTTTTGACAAATAAAAACAATGGAATTTTTGAGATCGCGTTTTTATGTTACTGATAATGTTTAAATCGAGACTACACAACTCGTAATACATACAAGTCATTATTCTGTAAAAAATAATTACTTTATATTCATTAACCAGAAAGAAAACAGGCGACAGCGTTTCCATGGAGAAACGACCACCCACCTCTTAAAGATTTAGACAAAAACTTTATAATGAACACATTTAATCGGGAAATCAAAATTCAAAGGATCACCTAAATCCGTTTTAAAATGCCAAAGATATCTAAAAAAAAAGAAAAAAAATCAATTGAATTACTTAAACACTTTTTCATTATTTAAGTAATTCATTGAAAAAAATCATTACCATCCTTTTCCTGCCCTTATTCCAATTTATTTAGGGTAAGTGCAAATGGTTTTTTCAACCGACTTCACAAAAAGGAGGAGGTTCTCAATTCGGTTATTTTTCTTTTTGTGTTTTTTACCTTTTAGTTTGGAACTCCGTCATTTACAAATAGAATTGAGAAATTCTTCTTTTGTTTGAAAGGGCATAGGTACTTATAGGGTGGGCCCATAGTTCATAATCACTCCCTGTCACGGTTATTCACATAGTAAGTAGTGGTAGGTATACGAATTTGTGTGGGTTAGGTACTACTAAAAAGTGAAAAATAAAAACTTTGTAGCAAAAAAAAAAACAACCGTCTTCCAAAAAAAAACACTACAAAGTAAAAATAACCTTAATTTCGGAAGTCGGTGGCAAAAACAAAAAACTAAAATGCGGAACCAACGCTACCGACTTCCGAATTTTCACTTTGGAGCGGTTTTTATGGAAGTCTATTGTTTTTGTTCCATACTTTGCTATTCGTCGTCATCACGGTAGTCACAGTCTTTCTAGCTATAAATAAAATGTACATACAGAATACTGATCATAAAAATACTAACCTTTTTAAAATGCTTTAACTATTACGAGACATGACAATTCACTTAGGTATTGATCGAGACGAGACTGTAAAAGTGGAAAACGTTCTTAGTAATTTGTGTCTAATAGAACCTTGCATGAGCTAACGTTAACCGTAAAATATCGATCGAAGTATGCACAAAGACATGACAGGCCACTATGAAGATAATGTGGATTTATGCGAAAATGGGAGTTGCACTTAGTAGTTATGACAGTAGTTTTAAGATTAGTAGTATCTTTATTGACACTGAAGGGTCCTTAAGAGCATGCTTTATAGAGCCGGTCGACGTTCTGTTACGTTGAACTTGGAACTTTCACCAGAAAAATAACTCGAAACCTTTCCACTTTCCAGATTCTTCACCGCCTTCCCGGAGAGCAAAGAGTTCTTCAGGTTCATCAAGAATACTCCTGAGGACCAATTACTGACAAACCCACAATTCAAGGCACACGTCATCAACTTGATGTCGTCACTGAACCTTGCAGTGGAGAACCTCAACCAGCCTGAAGTGGTAGCCGCACTGATGAACAAAGTCGGAGAGTCTCATAGCAAGAGAAAGGTTCAGGAGAAGAATTTCCAAGTAAGATATTTAACATTGTTTATTTTGTTCATTGTTTCGAATAAAAGCCGAAAAACGGCCATTCCTTCAGTTCTTAGAGGTGTTGTAAAAAACAAATAGGTAGATATATGACATTTGAATGCCCATGTCATGTGCTCTAACTGCACCGATGTAAAAGAACACGAAGTACGTATAATATAGGTAATTGATATATGGCTATATATGGATATATATATATATGAATAGTGGCGAGGGGCCCGTGGCTAAATGATAACAGCCGCACAGGTCGATCGGTCAGGTTAAGCGATGCTTTCCGCGGTTGGTCTGTGGATGGGATCTTTACATGCCGAGACCCTTCCGTGCCTCGGAAAGCAGGTTAAACCGTTGGTCCCGGCTGTCATTCGTGGATCTTTGACTGTCGTTACGGGTAGTCTGACAACCATTCTTACCAAGGGGTATCGTATTACCAGTAACTTGGTTGAGGAGGTCAGGTCGCTCCATGTAAAATACTGGTATTCAGCTGCATCCGGTTAGACTGAAAGCCGACCCCAACATAGTTGGGAAAAGGCTAGGCAAATGATGATGATTAGGAATAGTGGCGTTAGAATTCGGAAACCTAATAATTTTTCTGGCAGCTTAGAGACAGACCTTTTTGCCTTGAATCACATGATCACATCAGCTAAAGTATGTACGGATATTTTTACAAAAATATTACTTTCCCAACCACTTCATACGGTAGACGTGTACGTAATCCAAAATGACGGCGAGAAGCGTTCGATGCTTGAATTAAATTCAATTTACGAACCGCAAATATGGGCGATACGCTCATTTGCATGAAATGTATTGGATTAGACTAATGTATGGACCACGGAGGGTGTGGTTCTGTTTACATTAAATACATAATACGTCTACATTTGTAGAAAGATACTTCCATGTTTTTGCACTGACTAAAACTAAAACAAAGATTCCGGCCGGATAATTTAAATTAAAAAATGTATTGTCATCGTTTCATCAACCTATGCTCGTTTTTGCAGCAAATCAAAATTCAAATTGAATAGTTTTTTTTTTTAATTACTAATTTACTTCAATTGTGCGAATTAGTGGCATAAAAGGTTAATTAAAGATTCTATTCAATTAATGTAAGGTCGTTGAACGAGTAAACTTCGTTATTACGTGCGTATTTTATACCTACTTAGGTACTGTGCTGTCATTCGTAGATCTTTGGCAGTCGTCACAAGCCCGAAAATCAGACAACAGGTATCGTGTTACCCAATGGTTGTGGGCTGCCACGACCAACAGATAGGCAGTCGCTTCATGTACAATGCTGGTATTAAGCTGCATCCGGTTAAACTGAATGCCGACCTCAACACAGTTGGGAAGGCAAATTGATTGCTTTTATTGCAACAACCATCTGTATAATAAAATAAAAACGTCATAATAATATGATTTTCTTTTCTTTTCTAGCAACTCAAAGAGGTCATCGTGAAGATGTTCATAGAAGTGCTCCAACTCGACGATGTAACACTCGGTGCCTGGGGCAAGACGGTCGAGTTCTGGTACAAAAACATATTCGAGACTCTAAATAAAACGGAACAGACCAGATAACATACACATTGTCAATCAATTACAGTATAAAGAGTAGTTTAGTATCTACAATGGCTGCTTTGAAAGGCAAACTCAATCTGATCTGCTGTACGATGATAGGAAAATTACCGAGCGAGTTAGCTCAATTACTTACTGCTTTGGAAATGAATGTGCTTGGTAAATTCAAGACACGACCATCATCAAACGTTAATTTATTTTAGTAAGTAATTAATGTTATAAGAATAATGTTTAAGTTGACTTTAAACTTCTTTGAAGTGTTTGAAATCTTTAATGACCATAGATTTTTCCCCCCAATTACTGAGCTTTTAAAAACCGTCTCCAACCGTTTTTATATTTATGATTATATTCGAGCAACCCTCTCGTTATCTTTTCATTTTCCTTTCATCTTTTCTCTGAATAGGTAGGTACTTATAGCTCAGGATTATTAGACAAAGGCAAAAGGTATGAATTTTTTTATAACCAGTTGAATTTTTGTACATACATATATATATTCTGTATATAGTACTGTATCATTAGGTACCTAAAACTAGTCGTGAGAACAGGATGTTAGGATGAATTTCGATGATAAGATAAATTCCGATCGAAATTCGTATTCAAACTTTTTAATGGCAGCCACATCTATTGTTCAATAACAACAGTAGATCTTCTAAGTGGTATTCATTTATTACCTAAAACTCCCCAACCCACCTCCGCTTGCAACCTGAGATATTATACAGACTGTTAGCCATCAAAATTTCAAATTAAACCTTTTTAATAATAACAATAAAAATCTTTCAACAGTGAAAAAACGTAAAAAAAACAAATTAAGTACAGAATCATGAATTATTATGATTACATCATTAAAAAGGTTGATCATAGGTTGGGATGGGTTCGTGGAAACTGTCTGATCTTCAAGACCCGTCGTACAAATAGAAATAAGAAGCTCTCCGATCCTACTCTCAAGCGGAGGAGAGGCGCGAGATGATCCTGCCATCTTCAGACGATACGCGTAGTAAGTACCAGCAGCTCAATAGACTCTTCAAGTCCTTGAAAAACGACCTTCACTGCTTTAATACTTGAGAACGCGATACAGCGGAACAATGGCTCCAAGGTCTTTGCAAGAGACCTGTCTATTGGGCAGAACCAGCTTACGAACCTGAAGACCGATGATGGCAGAATCGTATACTCCAAACTTAAACTTTTGAGGGAGATCGAGAGGTCCTATGGGCAATCTAATGGTATACGTGAACCAGTAACCCCGTTGGGAATCTAAAACGACCCAAGAGCTAAATTGACCCGACACTATACCGAAGACAACCTGGTTATCAGCCTGAACGAGATTAGGATGGCTCTGAAGCAGCTTAAAAACAATAAGGCGCCGGGCGATGACGGAAATTACGGCCGAAATTCTGAAGGCTGAGGAAAACCTTATCTTAAGAGCCTCCAGAAGTTGTTTGAATCTACCTCTGCTTAGCGTTTGTGGATTACGAGAAAGCCTTCGATTCGATCGAGACTTGGGATGTACTGTAGTCTATTCAACGGTGCCAGATTTACTATCGGTACATCGAAAACGCACCTACCTTCTGCAGCGATGTGTGAACCTAGGACAAACATTCCAGTTAGGTAGGTCTAAACTCGGTTGCGCAGCGTTTGGGAATATAAGCTAAGCAATATCTTCTCGTCTCACATACCGCAGTGTCTCTAGACCAGTAAGTGTAGCCAGTGATGACTTATGCCACAGAAACGTACTCTCTTACAATGTGCCTCGTTAGAAAGGTGAAAGTCACCCAAAGGGCAATGAAGAGTGGCTATGCTTGAAGTTTCCCAGCGTTATGAAATCAGAAATCAAGAGATAGAGAACCAAGGTACCGAACCGACATAGCCCGGAGAATTGCCAAATTTAAGTGGCACATTACTCGCAGAACAGAAGCGATCGCGTACCGGAGCGCAGCGTAACGTTTGAAGAGCTCCCCACAAGGTGGACCGATGACCTTCTGAAGGCTGCAGGAATCGGCACATGATCGGCTGATTTGCGAAGGGAGGCCTATATCCAGTAGTGGACGTCTTTCGGCTGAAATGATGATGAATATTACACAATAAACATTCATCCATTATTACTTACGACATCGCAAGCAAACAAACGAAAAACCCAGATCACACGTATCATAGTGGGTTCGGTATATATACGGTCGCGGGGCGTTGTATATCACACGACACGCGGATGCAAGTTTTCAGCTGGTTATGAAAAATGTCATATCTTAAATCTAAAAATCCTGGACTATTATGTTATTGCATTAAAGACTTGTTTAATGGATAATTAATTAATTAACTAGTCACTCTCATAGAGTTTGCTTTTCACTGCTCAAAATCAGGCTGAATAATTCATATTGCATAATTACGTTTGTTAACCACTAGTGTTGGAAGTCAAGAATCGATTTTATTTCATGAACTTTCCATTCGATTGTTCATAAAAATTAAAAAGACAGAAATACAACTTTATTTTATTGTTGAATGTGTTGATGCTATTGAATCGTAAGATCGAAAAGAATCGTGTTTTTTTTAACGATTTTATTTAATTTTTCGTTGGTATGATGAGGCCTGTTCATCTTTTCTTCTTCTTATATGTAGCTTCTTTATTTATGCCCTTGGGCTGTATCAATGTCGTAAACACCAAAAATCTTAAACTTTCACCTTTCATAGAATTTCAATTATTGTACCATTTTATACAATGAAGTGTTTTATGTACACTTAATCATTAATTTTTCATAGATGTATATTATCTATTTTATTATAATAAGACGCATTTAATAAGATTGTAGGTTAGATTTAAATGCTTCGAACATCTTCCATTTTATTGCATAGTGTAAATAGCTATAATCTATATTTGTAAATAAAGCTGTCGATTTTTGTACATTGTACACTTGTTAAACCAAAAATATATTATGTAAATACATATTCAATATTGTCAACAATTTTAATTATGGGTTCATTAAATTTTATATGAAAATCTTGTCGTATTATTGTCTTTATAGTGACGGTCAGAAATCGATGTCTAGTGGGTAGGTACCTACATATCTACATATAGGACATGATAAGTCAGTGCAGTTTTAAAGACCCTTATGGCGCAATTACGTGTATCGATTCAGTTAACAGTACGACCGAGCTGTACAATAGGCTATTTGACTGGTTTCTGATAAACATCTCAGATTATTTAATGGTGTCTAACGAGCCCACAAAAACCTATTACTTCAAATTGCATAATGTATTTCTTTTAAAAAATAGTAAATAAAAATGTACTGTTTAAATAAGCCGCCAAAACGCTATCTTTAACAATATGGCGTCGTGACGTCACGATTCCCGTAAACAAACGTTGAAACGGTCGAGATACTAGACAAAAGTCATCTGTTCTGTCAACGATAGACAGAAATTTACTACATCATGACGTCATCTTAAGTTCAGCCAATCCAGACCGTTTTCGATTACGTGGCGCCAGATTTAAAAAGATGAAGTTTTTTCGGGATTTTTTTTATAAATAATACATTGTTTTGTAGTAAAATTAATGCAAATCGATTTTAAAAGCGATAATCTATACGAGTGTCAATAATTATGACCTTATTTTTTACATTGTCAAATAGCCTATTGGAGTTTTTCTGTTTGAAGAATCGTTTTTCTCTGAACAAATGGGTACAAGATTGATTTAAAACGTAATTAAGAAATAGGTAGGTATTCAGGTAAGTAAGGCCCTCAAGAATTGGGCCAAATACCTATAGATAGGCTGATGCTCATTTTCGCATTACCTACCCACGAAGCCAAAATTTCGAAAACAAGTGCCATCTACGATCAAAGCAATTGCCCAACCCTATTACCTACTCAACAAAGGGTCATCACGATGTAACACAAATCACCAACGTCAAATGTATTTCCAAAATCAAAGAGCTCTCTCCTCTACCGCTGTTAAAATTCGACCGTGTTCGTAAATAAGAGTAGGTAAATGCTTGGCTGTGTAATAAAATTCCCTAGTCTCGCAAACCAGCCATAGAGTAACGAGTACGGCGCGGACTCGAGTGCTTGCATTATTCAGCCTGCTGCATATTTAACGCGCGCCGTCGCCGCTCTCCTGTCTCTCGTTACGTTACTACAGGGTTGAGGCAAAAGAAATATATTATCAATGATTTATAAACACCTACCTTTTTAGAAATAATAAAATAGCTTTCCAATTGATAGGTTATCTAACTTCACGCCTGTATACCTACACCGAAGGCTGGCAGCGCTGTAGCCGGTGTAGGTAAGTACAACCACGTTTTTACTTAGTTAAGTTTCGCTGGTCTGGGAGCACGGGATTGCCCCCGCTAAGACGAGCCAAGCGAAGTGCAAGGACACTACCTACCTTTTCTCGAAGTGCTTCGTCGTTTTTTTGAACCTTCATAACTTGGGTTTGGATTATACCAGATAAACAAAATAGGTACTCGGGATATGATGTCAATAGTGGACTTATTAAACATATTATAAGTTTGTATCAAACTTCCGCAAATTTTGATGCTAGAAGTCTGAAAATTGATATAGGGACTCCTTGTTATAAATAATAAAATACATATTTCAGGATTTTTAGTAAATCAATAATAAAATACATAATTCAGGATTTTTAGTAAATCAACCCCAAAAAAAAGAAAAAACAAATTTGTTTCATGCAACTTACAAGATGTGAAATCCCACCAAAAACATTTTCATGTAAAATGTTGCCAAGTCGTGACCACATATGGCTCGCACTGTCAAAAAGTTATCAGATCTCATGTAGAGTCAAGCTTCTAACTCTACACGTCCTAACTCTACAAGCGCTAACTTCACAAACTCTACACCTTAGTCAAAAAGTGGCTTGGCCGTTTCGTTACTAAAAGAACTACTTACCTATTGTTTTTTTTTTTGTCTCCTTGGCTTGGAAAGCACGTTAAGCCGTTGGTCCCGGCAGTCATTCGTGGATCTTTGACAGTTGTTACGGGTCGTCAGAAGCCCGAAAGTCTGACAAATAGTCTTTCCCCCTTGGTAAGACTATTTGTCAGACTTCACATACCAAGACCTCTCCGTGCCTCGGAAAGCACGTTAGGCCGTTGGTCCTGGCCGTCATTCGTGGATCTTTGACAGTCGTTACGGGTCGTCAGAAGCCCGAAAGTCTGACAACCAGCTTTATCAAGGGGTATATCGTATTACTCAGTAACTGGGTTGTGGAGGTCAGATAGGCAGTCGCTCCATGTAAAATACAGTATCCAGCTGCATCCGGTTACCGACCCCAATATTGTTAGGAAAAGGCTAGGCAGATGATGATGAGATATTACAATGCAAAAGTGTTGGGACCTCATTGTAATTATCAGTAGTTTCTGTTGTGTCCAGGGCCCACATAGTCATGGCAGGTGACACGGTATTAAGTATGGATGTAGTGACAGGATTACCTAGTTCAGGCACAAATCATGGGTGAACTCGACATAGATTTAAGAAAAACTGTATTTATAGTCTTTATATTTTTGAATAAATTTTATTATTATTATTTATTATTATTAGTGGTAATAGAGGGTTACCCTTTTACCATGAACCGGGCACAAATCCAGGCTCCTAGGGTACCCACCTACTCTGCCTAACCTTTCGGGAAATTCAGTCGGGATGTTTTATTCTGTCTGTCCCGCAACCTAAACAACTGTTATACTATCGCGAGCGAGACCCCCGCCTAGGGTATTAGCGTTCTGTGAGCGAGACTCCGTGCCGCAATGGTGCCCCATTTTTTTTTTTTTTCAAAAATTAATAAGTATGAATAAGCTAATGGACCTCTAGGAGCCGAAGTTTAGCTGCCGCTCTTGTAACACTTGACCCTACAAGGCGGGAGTGATTTCGTATACAGTACGTATGTCTTCATAATGTGCTCATAACGAAATGAAGGAATCTTAATGTACGAAAGAAAAAATACTTTAAAATGTAAAAAAAAAATGGTATTTTCATATTTTAATGGTACCTGCTAAAGTATGGTACGTAGCCGAGTGCAAGTTCTTTCTTTAACAATTGATAGGAAATGTTGTGATTGAGATAAAACATGGTATTTTTAAAAAACACGGACTGTCTTCGTCTTATTATAATTCACTAGCTTCTGCCCGCGACTTCGTCCGCGTGAAATTTCTTGTCGACTTGACCCCGTCGCGTCGCAACACTTCGTATTCGCTTACCGTTCACTCTGAGTTTTTTTCTTTTTGCTCGGGGGTCATAGCGTGATGTTAAATAGCCTATAGCCTTCCTCAAGAATTGGGTTATCAAATGCAAAAAGAATTCAAATCTGACCGGTAGTTAAAGAGATTATCGCGTTCAAACAAACAAACTCTTCAGCTTTATTATTAGTATAGATAAAAAACTCTATTTCCCATAACTCCTTAATAGGTACCAACTCTTAACATCTTACACACGTGATAACTTTTAAACGAAATATCCGATTGAGATGAAACAAAAAGTATTTTACTTCTTCATAAATACTCTTGATAACATAATGCTTAATTTCGATAAAGATTAATATTACGATACATATTTAACGTAGTTTTTTTTTCTTCAGACGATTTAATAATTATTTTGAATACAAAATCGGTTATTGTGATTAAACCATGATAGCTAGATATATGTTCTCGCGGACTTTTTTGTAGGTCTTAATGGGCTCTACAAACCCGTAGTACATTATTTTGTTCTATTGTCAATAGTTTTTGCAGCGCACGCAAAAATAGGTTTTCGATTTTACACCTTGTGTTACAAAATAGCAATTTTATTACGGATCCCTAATTTTGAAGAAAAAAAATATAGCCTATAGCCTTCCTCGATAAATGTACTACCCAACACTAAAATAATCATTCAAATCGGACCAGTAGTTCCAGAGATTAGCGCGTTCAAACAAACAAACAAACAAACAAACAAACAAACAAACTCTGCAGCTTTATAATATTAGTATAGATAATGTTATGCTCACTAGGATTCTGCCAAAGTGGCCTTTTTAGGCCTGACTGCCGGGCCGGACTGATCCCGACTAATTGGCGACTAAATATGGGAGAAAACAGATTTTCGCTAGGTGCCCTAGTTTTTGAGATATAAATGTGGCCCTGCTGGGGAAACTCTCCAGATCGGCCACCTATAAACCCTTATAACTTTTGAACCAGTACCTAACCGAAAAATTCTGATATTTGGCGACTTTCGACTAATTAGCTACAAATTTTTTGTGCTATCAAAATTAAAATCCCTGATGGTGGCTCTGCCAGAGTCACTGAGTCAGTGACACTCAAAGACTACAATATGATGCTGGTGACACTTCAAAATCTAGTCGCAGTCTCATCTCAGCGACAACCATTGTCAAAAACTTGTCAAAAATTTAGGAAATTACAGGTATTTTTGACAGATTGAGACAGACCAAGCTGTGAACGTTTTTAAAATTACGAGAATCGACCCTCAGGCTAAATGTGTACCTCATGTATGTTTCGCCTTAGGTGATTTACAGTCATGATGTTATGCTTCTTACGTTCTTCTTCTTTTAACACCTCCTAATGCAGGTACATAGGTACCTAAGTAGGTAGATACTGTGGTTAGCGCATTACCAAGCCGCACCAAAAGCACAAAAACTATATGAAGATGTTTTTACGACAAGTTACGTGATGCTTAGGTATTCAGTCACAACGTTTTATATATTACTAGCTGCGCCCCGCGGTTTCATCCGCATAAATTTCGATCCTGTGGGAATATCAAGATAAAAACTATCCTTTCCCGGGACTCACACTATCTCTACACCAAATTTCATCTTAATCAGTTCAGCGGTTTAAGCGTGAAGAGGTAACAAACAGACAGACGGACACACTTTCGCATTTATAATATTATTAGTATGGATAGTAAGGATGGATAATTTGATTAAAACTCGCATTGATGAATGTGTTGATCTTCATTAACGAGTTCCATGAATTGATTTGCCAGTCATGCTTGTTTATGAATTACTTAATGACAAAACAAATACTGCGAACTTTAAACCTTTTAACATCATAAATTATCGGCTGATTATGAAAAACTTTTTATAACACTAGCTCGTAAAGGGTCTCTTATTTCACCAATTTCAATATCTTCTTGAATCTCATTACGTAGGTACTTGTGCGTTATTGTAATGTAAAACGCACGAGTTTCTTTTTAATAAGGTGAAACGCAAGGTTTATCAAGATGCTCTGTCTAAAACGAACGGTACAGCCGGTCGATTCTGTAAAAGTCTCACCGTGAAAACTTAGGTGAAGTGTCAATAGTGTCAATCCCTAGCATCATGTGGAATGACAGCTCACTTCACCTAAGTTATCACGCTGATATTTTTACAGAATTGCACCGCTGTAATGCAATTCTGTAGGTAACCATCTCACCGTGAAAACTTATGTGAAGTCACAGACTACTAAAGCGCAGGCCACACCGCCAGCTAGCGGGCGGGCGGGCTAGGCGGGCGAACATCGTTTCCCCTCTTTACATACTTCGGTTCACACCGCGAGCTACCGACTAACCTAACGAGCTAAGCTAGGTAACGAAATATCCGACGATTCCAGCGAAGCTACTCGTTCACCTCGTTGGCGAAGTACCTAAGTAATAATATTTCACATGCATTTTTGACTGATTTCACTTAAATTAACTGATACAGAGGCGGTACGAAGTCCGACGGGTCAGCTAGTTGTAAAATAAAATAGGCTTGTCTAGTAAAGTTACTGTGCCACAGAAACACTTGCCACAACCGAACATTTGAGATACAATTAATATACGCTCCGCCCGTCGCTCGTCTGTCCGTAGTTTTCGGTGTGAACCCCATAGATTAGCTCGCCAATATTTCGCGTAGTTTGTATAGTTCCTTCGTTCGCTTCGCCCACCCGCCTAGCCCGCCCGCCCGCTCTGGCGGTGTGGCCTACGCTTTAGAGATACTGGTGAAGTGAGCGTGGAGTGAGCTGTCAATAGTGTCAATTCCTAGCAAAAACACCTACGTTTTCACGGTGAGATTTTTACAGAATCGACCGGCTGTTTTAAATCTTAGCAAAGAGTTTTTATGTCAGAAAAGTGTCAACATTTTATGAATAAAATTAACTTTGGGAGATAAAATATAATAAATAAACATTTAATTCTTTAATCAAATTAATTTTGACAATAAATTACAACCATTTATCTGTAACAAAAACACAAAAATATTAATTTATTTTATTAGTAATACTGGCTGTTTTTTGTCACTGGTTCAAAAGTTATAAGGGTTTATAGGTGGCCGATCTGGAGAGTTTCCCCAGCAGGGCCACATTTATATCTCAAAAACTAGGGCACCTAGCGAAGATCTGTTTTCTCCCATATTTAGTCGCCAATTAGTCGGAATCAGTCGCCAAATATCAGAATTTGTCGGTCACTGGTTCAAAAGATATTAGGGTTTATATGTGTAGGTATAGTCCAAAGCTAGATCGAATAGTTCACGAAAAAACTTCGACTAGCTCTTGGACTATACCTTACTAATTGAACTCATTATATCTCCTAAACTAAGACCCGATTAAATCTGTGACTTGGCGACTGATCCCGACTAATTGGCGACTAAATGTCCGTGACTAGCGCCGCCCCACCAACGCCAATCTCTTCCATATTTGGTAAATAATTAGTACTCAATTGGTACTAATTAGTCCTCGAACCACAAAATTGGTACCTTAGGAGTTTTCGAGAAAATCGACTTTGAAGGTGGTCCGGCGGTAGTCACGCTCCCTTCAGCAGGACCAGGGTAGATTTTCATTTTATGATTTATTTTGACAATTTTTTGAGAAATTTTATTATTTTTTATTAGCTTGGTGGACAAATCAACGACGACTGAGGGGCCGCGCGGGGTAAGGCCCCCGGAATGCGTTCGGATACTTGAATTTAGTTCTTTTGATCGACAAAATTTATCAAACAAAAATCGCCGAAGTTAATGATGAAATCTTTGTGACAAAATTTTAAATGGATAAATAATAACATAAGGGGTAAATTCCGATGTAACTAATATAGTAATTGTTCAGTATACACTATAATTTTTACATATGGGGTGAAATTAAACAAAATTTAGGCAAGAACTTTGAGTATTCATGAGATCAATAAATGTAGTGTAGAAAATAACGGAGAGGTAAATGATTTCCAGGATAGTTTTTTGTAAGTTTAAATATTTTATCATACTTATATTATGATTTTATTTATTACTAGTTACAAAAAAAAATACAAATTATAAACTGAAGTAAATTTTACGCAATGCTTAATGGATATTTAAGCCTTATTGTGGAAGAACAGCAAAAAATGCTATTTTGAAAATCTACCCACCACCATGAGCGCCGAAAAAGGGGGCACGCTGCAGCAGCACCCGACCAAATTAAGTGTTGGTAGTCACGGACATGGCGACTAAATATGGGAGAAAACAGATCTTCGCTAGGTGCCCTATGAGATATTATAAATGTGGCCCTGCTGGGGAAACCTCTCCATAACTTCTGAACCAATAACCGACAAATTCTGATATTCGGCGACAAATTTGGACTAATTAGCGACAAATTTTTTGTGCTATCAAAATTAAAATCCCTGATGGTGGCTCTGCCAGAGTCAGTGACACGGTAGTCACGGACATCCAATGGTGTTTTGAGAAAGCAGCTGCTCATTCTAAACAATACCTAGATCCTAGGAATCGAACCCAGAAGCTCATGCTCAGCAGGAGCGCCTGCGACCACTAGAGGGCTTTGGTTATGAAATATATTATTTTGATGTAAACAGGTTTAAAAGTTGGAGACAAATAAAACAAAGCTTTAATGATTTTTTTTTATTTTTTTTTTACAATTAATCAGATAACATACATATCAAACCAGCCGAAGTATGGCTAAACCCATTTATTATCTAAACTTACGAACAATACAAGAAATTGATACCTCACAAATTCACCTTACTTTAATATATATAGATATATTATAATAATATAATATGCGTTCACTCTACATATAGTCTACAACCTACTTACTCATAATCTAAGTTTTGCATAAATTCAAAGTAAATATGCCCAAAAGAAATATTGTTGAACTATGAATATATATTACTTTTTGGCAATTAATTGAGTATCATTTATGTGCATAGCAAAATTAATTTTCTTTTAACATGTAACTTAGATCTTACTTCATAAAGAGGCCACAAATATAACATGCGTTTCTGTCGTCAGTTCGATTAAATAGGGACTTTTTGTTAAACATTATTTATTGCCTATTCTATAAACATTACTCTTATCGAAATGTAAGAAAAATATCCTTACGCAATAACTGAATTAGTCTAGCAGTGCTGTGCAGTGAGTGTCGAGGGTCCACCGATGGCGGGGCGGTGCGCGCGCGCGGGCGCGAGGCGGGCCCGTGTCGCGTCGCTCGCACGACCGCGCGCGCGCGCCGTCCGACCCGTCTCACCGTTGTGCGTCACATTGCGCTAACAATTACGAAACAACATTTCACATAATGATCAAAACAACTATTTGTCATCTACATAAAATTTGCTCCAAATGTTTATATTAAAATATGTCTACTTATTGTAACTTTCTAATTAGTTACAGCCAACTTTACAAATAATTGATACATTAGACTCTCAAATAGATCTCTACTAACTATTATTAATTAATGGTAAAAAATAAAGAATAAAAATACTTCTAAACATTGCATTTCAATCACATAAGGTTTAGTTTAAATACAATAATAACATTTTTTAAACCCGAACATAAGTATTACAAGAACAATGATATCGTTGAGTTCTGGAATGGAAAATAGCACACTTAAATTCACTAACTGTTACACTTATATAATAATTATTGTTCTCCTGCTTTGTTTGTTAATATACATTGCTTTTAAGGTAGTATCAGAAAAATAACAGTAAAATATATCGACTATTTGATACACTGATAAAATTCATGATAAACCCTTAAATTAACTTAAAGAAATTGTTTAAAATTGTGTACCAAATAACAGTGCAGTGCGTTTGATAAGTACTGGGAGTCGATATATAAATATTTTGATATAGGACATACTATGTGAGGTTATAGAATGAGGTAATACAGATACAAAGAACATAGAACCGCTGCCGATGGCACCTCGGACGAAGCCGGCCCACCGCCTTCCATACTACAGTCTACACCTTATATAAATGGAGACGCCTATGTCTAAAAACACGGCAGTTGCAAAAATAGATCTAGAACATGTAAAAGGTGTAAGCATGTGTGACAGGAGCGCGGTGTGTCGCCCGCCCCGGGCACCCGCTACGCTATTATTTGGTACGTGACGGAACACTTAACGATTCGGCGCAGCGAATCGTCGACGGAACATACGTAGAGGATGGTGTACAGATCGATACAAATTCATATTACTATTAAGGCAGCCGTTCATAAACTTACTACGTGAAAATTTCTTACGCATGCCTCATAATTATTAGATCATAATTATATTATTACACATTATACTTTAGACATTGAGAATACAAAGTTTCAAATAAATACCCAACAAAGTTAATTTGAAGAACATAAGGAACACTACAGCAGCAATCAAATTGCGAACACATTTTGTACTACATAAAAAATAATACACAACCCTTTGCGCGAAAAGACTGAAAAGTTCAACTTTTAAAGTCACCATGAAACTCGGGCCCTAGCATGAAATGCAATACAGACTAATATTCCGTGCGTTCGTCAAAGATGTGCTTATGAGTTTAGCGTACATTTATATCTCCTGCAAACGCAAGGAAAATGCTTCATAGTACGACCCTCGTGTCACTTTCAGTTAATACTAGATCTTTAGAATAAATTTTCCCATCACAGAGATTTGCACAGAAAAATCTTTTAGTTTTTTTTTTTAATATATTTAGCCTATTGATATAATTATGTCATAATTTAGTATCTGCTTATTTCTTAAGTGTTCCAATACAAATACCAAGGAGAATTAATTATTAATAATATTGGTGTAACGTGAGACGAGACATCCTAAGTCTACGCTAAACTT
Organism: Oligia fasciuncula; assembly: GCA_963082905.1. Classification (NCBI taxonomy): domain Eukaryota; kingdom Metazoa; phylum Arthropoda; class Insecta; order Lepidoptera; family Noctuidae; genus Oligia; species Oligia fasciuncula. Next base: position 16,612,642 of record OY720390.1, read on the forward strand.
ATCAATTAGTTATGTTGATATTGTTATAATGAAATACGTCGCTGAAACATGCTTTATATAACTACATTGTACTTTAACTCAAAGGTGGTACCGAAAAATATTATTTTTATTATAAAACAACGCCAATCGTTCATTATTTTAAAGAGATGTCACTCACTACAATACTAAAGGCAATCAATTCAGTATTCATTATTATGATAACTTAAGGTTTTACATTATCAAACTTAACGCACATTACGGGAATCACGGATATGAATTCAACAAAATAATTCGAATTAGAAATGTAGACGATATGCAACGTTCAAAGATCAATTATTTTAAGGAAACAAATTTCAGATGACATCGGTGGTACTCGAAATAATTTCTTGTGATCAGTCTCCGCCCTGGAGCGGCGGTGCTGTCATGATACGGAGTGATAAAACTTAGTTTGTAAGTCATTGAATCATTGGGATCGGTACACTACATCTTTACATGGTGGGCTTTTTAATTACTAATTAAGCTTGTTCGTTTTGTACAACATAAACCGACAACGGTAGTAGTCCACTCGTAAAATGGACGTCCAAATTAATGTATTCCAGCTCGATACATCACTAAAGTAAAAAAATATACGAAGCAGTTAAATATTATGTCTCGTCACATAACATGTGCCGCTGGCAGTAGGAGACCTCTAATAAAATAAATATTCTCATCCGACTCACTGGACAATATTAAAAATATTTTCTTAATCACAGATATCAGTCTGTCAAAATTTAAATTAAGTATATTTCAGAATTGGATTAGTCATTCCTCACTTACATAGGATATTATTCAAGTACAAGTACAATCAAGGTACAAAAGTGACTAATTTAAGACCGCAGAGTATTTGATTTTTGACGCCAATAGAAATATCTAAATATTGAGAGGTTATTAGTACTTTAGTGGAACATTAACGAATTTGGTCGTTAGAACTACGCGATTACGTATATGTCAAGCACGGTGTCGTCGAGACCGGTACACTTCTCTTACAGTACAAATGAACATTGAATATAAACAATTTCACACAGGTACAACAGAGATCTAATGAAAGAATAATACGAATATAAACTAGTTTCATATAGGATATGATCGTTAAATTATGCTCGATTATAATCACTCGCACGTCGCTCCGTGCGATACATGAATGCGAGAGAGACTAGAGAAGCAGTGTGTTGTGTAGTTAGCGAGCAGCAGTCTCGAGTCTACTGCATCAATTAACTGTTGGTGGGGGGGTTGGCCTTGATACACATACATAAATATACATAAACGCTACATAGTGCTCGTCGAATCAAATGCAACTTCACTGACGTACCCGCAGGATAAGGCTGAGCCCGCGCGCCCGCAGACGGGGCTCCAGACCAACGCAATATATCTACCGGTGTGCATGTCCTTTGTATGCTCGCAGAGCTAACAGATAAATGGCGACTTACTGCTCTATTACAACTATACATAATAGCAGTTAAAATATTCTCAGCAATCACATTTAGTTAAATTACCACATAGAGAATTTAGCTTAGTTCAACATTTTTTATCAATGGCCCTCTGTTTACACGTAAAGTCACTCAGTACAATTTTTTTTATTATTTTGTTTATAATCAGTTGTTTGTGTTTTATCAAGAACACCCTTTGTCTTACAGCTATATATTCCAATAATACAAAAATCCATCCACTATAATTAAGGTAAATTTTAGATATTTAAACACTAAAATGTAAAATATGAACATCCTAAATAAACTCTGATATTCCAATTTTTAGGCATTAGCTCAATTAATTAAATATATGATTGAGTGACTATGAAAAAAGAGAAATAAATGCATTATAATAATACTACCCAACCATTCCCTTGTAAAGTTTGACAGGGTCCAAGCTGCTCGGGCCGACCTATCGTTACCTCTACACACTAACGTCAAAGCCTTCGTTATTTTATATTTGGTATTCACTTATTCGCACCACATAACAAGACTAGAGGAATGATTGCCTCTTGTGTCGACGTCACGCGTCCCCGCCATCTCAACACGATCCCTCGTTTATAAGGAAGACTAGTTTCTTTGTAGATATCACCTAACGTGTTCTCTATTGTATTAGGACGTCAACGTCGTAACGTACAAAAATATATATAAATAAAGACAACAAGCAAAACTTTAACCTTATTTAAATTAAAAGGCCCTCCTGAATATCGTACGAACTATCACTAGGTTTAATTATGTCGTATAAGTAACATCGTCACTTATATGCGACGGCAAAACGCATTTATTAACAATGGAAAAATGAGAATGTCTTTTAGTGTGCAATGTTCAGCTTATTTATGAGTGTAGTTTAATCAGCGTAAAATGAAACTGCATAGTATTCATACATATCTTGGTCCCTATATGTGAGTACACAGTTGAACGAGTGAATGCTGCCTGACCATGGGTTCATCGCGACGATGTCAAGCTAGAAATAAGCCGAACTGTTGTCACGCCACCGACCCGGCGCACTTGAACCGCGCTGCTCAATATTCCGTGCAATATGTATTGGCTTTTCTTGGCGTGGCCAACTATAGGGACTATAAAACGTAGTAAGAAATATACGTATCTATTCAAATACGAGTTTGATTCGATACTAAACTAATAAAGCTAACGATTTAATAACATACTTTAACACAACAAGGTCACAGGGACGGTAGAGTGACAAGCGAAGGAAAGCTACAAAATAAATTACAAACGCGCTACGCGTTGTTTAGGCGGCATGAGTCCTACGCCATACACACTGCAGTTATCAGCTGTGGTCCAGTACACTAATAGCTAATTTGGAGATTACAAAATAACTTTAGAATTTTATTCCGCACTAAGGGAAGTTTAATAATTAAGATAATAAAAAAAAATTAAAATTAACAACAATATGAGCAAACTACTTGAATAGTTGAGCTAAAATAACACCAGAGCAGCTTGGATAGACAACAGCGACCTAAGCGTCGGTTGTCAGTATTAATGGCTCTTATTTGTACGATCAATAGTTTGTTGTGATGTCAGAGATCCACGCAATTTATGTAAACAACACAAGCGGTCGTCTAATGGCTTACAGACATCGACTTTGGCATTCAAGTGTTATGGAATAGATGCGATCGTTCGAAACACGCGACACGCGCGTGATCTCACTTCAAGATAACCAACAAATTTTAAGGTTACACGTTAATTCGGGTAAACTTCATGAAAACCAAAAAATAAATAGATAAAAATATTTACATATACGTAGGGTATATATATAAAATGTTGATTGATGAAATAACACTTATTACAATAAAAGTAAAACATAGCTAAGCTCATTAATGATTACACAAGGCGTGGGCGCGGGCCCCGCTGCTCGCAGCCTTATATTGTCTACAGCTAGTCACAGAGCGGTGCCTAGGCGCACAATTCATTATAATACACTTTTGAAAGGAAACGATTACACCTGCCATCGGTTACGGTAACGTACCACAGTTCATTGAGGCACAATCATTGGTTTCTTTTAATTGCTTTTCTTTATATATTTTTTTTTCATTTTTTTTTTTTTTGTTTTTATTTTTTTCATTATTTTACTTATATTTACATCTATGATCGTTATTATAATTACTTGTAGGTACGTAAATTTACTCTAAATAACAGAAACAAATCACGAAAAATGTTATTAAAAGTGAAGCGTGAAGCGTATTAAATTTTTACGAATAAAATTCCACAATATATACATATTACAGTATAGATGTATCATATAAATACACAACAACATAATAATAACACAGACTAAATTGCACATGGCGCAATAATTGTGTGCAGGAAATAATGATGCAGTCATTGAACCGAGAGGAGATTCAGTTAGCGCGGCGCGATGGCCGCTACTCACAACCTTGTGATGCGCGGAGGCGCGCGCACCTCTACCGATACACCTCTAACACCATAATATACTGCTACCGACACGTCTACACATTTAAAATACGTCCACTTTACAATAATAATATATGTATATCCATTATTTAAGTACTGATAACTTTAACTGACTAAAAATTTCAAGGCATAAACTTCTTTCGTCTTTAATCTATGGATGACGTATTCTAAAGGGCACTGGTTTATTATACTCTCCGTTTGATCGGCTTGTCTAACCTTAAAATGGAAAAAACTTTATAAAAAATTAAATATGACATTTATTGCTGTATCATTAAAATTTAAATTTGCACCAGAGTAAACAACTGAGATTTAGGCGATATCGAATATTGGTGTAGAATTGGACAGAACAATATCAGTTAAAAATAATACCTATACTCTTTATTTATTCTATCAATCGGTAAAAGAAACACCCTCATCACTTAAATTGAGCTTTAACAATACATAGAATTGACATTTGTCTGTTTATACGTGCACTATTGTTGAATAGACGTAACACGAAATGTTATAGGAACATCAGATCATTAACCCGTACCGCGAATATAATTTCAAATTTTGGAAGAATCTTTATCAAGCGAGAAATGCAATCAGTTGTTCCGGACATCTTTGATAATCACTCTTTGGCACCTAACATTAAACTCCGTGACAATCTCGATTATGGCCCATTGGTAGGCGAATCAAATAGCTCGGCTGCATATACCGTGCCTTCGTATCAACAACTCGGTTGTGATGAGACGCGTGTCATACAAGCGGCCGTCTGCTGTTGTAAGAGGATAGAGAATCCGCGTTCAAACTAAATCTGTATCTGATACAAATCGCGAAAGGCAACGAAGAATATGCAATGATGAAAACGCAAAATTGCCGTCGGTCCCTATAGTAAGATAATACGGTTGTAATGACAAATGCTAACATTGTTTCTAAATGAACACATCACACATCGAAACATTTAACACTAACTACTACAGGTCCGAAGCGAACAGAGCTCAAACGCACTGACACGTCCAAAGTCGCGTTCACCTAACTTAATTAATTAATTTGTGAAGAGTACGCGAGCCAGAGGCTCGACAAGGTACAGCGAATCGCTTAAATCTAACTTAAGGCTAAAATCGTTTTATCATAAAAACACTGGAAGATGTTCGAAATACAGATACAATTTACATTATTATAAGTCGGGTGACCGGCTCGTGAGCGTGGTGGGTCGGAGCGAGTCTTGAGAGCCGAGGGCGGCCGGAGCCAGGAGCCTCGCGCTCTTCTATTCTAATCCCGTAATAATTGGTAATTTTATATTTTGGCAGAGTATCTCTGTGGCACACCATCAATAAATTAAAAAGTAAATAAAAGTGTAAATAAACTTTATGTTAACGAACTTTAACTTACACGTGCAATCGTTGCCGTTAAATATCAGTTGTATGCTTATTGAACTCTACGATAGGACTTAAAATGTAAACTTACACCTACAGTTATGTAATACCGACAAACCTACGGCTACAAGTATATTATTAACAGAATATCTAAAGCATATGTCACTTTGAATAACGTTCAAATTGAGCCTATAGAAAATACCACAAATCTTTTATTTAAATAGATATTGATATGGCTAAATTTAAGTTAGAACTTTATTCTTACCTATACACAAAAGTGTAATATTTAATTACTGTTCAATTATAGTACTTTAATAACATTTCTCACAAATGTATGTGTAATATAAAATGATAAAACAATTTTCAATTTATTATATTAGGTTACCCTTACGTTAATCGTATAATCTAGATAATCGTCTCATTATATTAAACATAAAGTGGCACTTCAATCACAAATACTGGAAAAAATTTGGGGAAACGTCAGCTTCGGCGGGGCCGACGCCGGCGACTCGCACTACTATGATACTCTCAACAAAATAGATTATCTTTACATTAGGCAAGATACTTTACATCACAGGATTACTGGATCCAAGGGAGCGTCCCACCTTGTACTTGCTCGCTCCTAACTCATATAACTATATACTCGTTTGCATCAGACTATACGGCTTAAAAGGAATTTACCGCTACAAGAATGCACTTCAAATCTCATAATTTTCAAATTTTGTTACCTTTATAAAAATTACAACTAATCGTAAAAGTTTTGTTAGTGGGCGAAATGCACTTACACGTTTATTGCTGAATAAAATATCACTACTGGAAAACGAGGGCTCTATGCGAGTGAGAATTCAAAACAGAAATAAATAATTAAAATACGACAAGTACAGATAAAACGAGAAAATAAAAACGAACACGAAAGAAACTCGGAACGCAACAGCTCGACGGGCGAAACAGCAACAGCCCTCGAGCACAACAAAATAAATATACGCTATAAAATAAGGCCACGGGACGTGTGACTGAGGTAGCCCGCGACGCACTACTCTATCTGATACTACGATTATTTGGTAGATTTGCAGGAGCGGGCCGCGCGCGGTCTCACCGCCCTGCGGCCCGCGCCCGCCGCGACCGGACTCTTCCTTATAAACCTCGATACAGTTTAATTTGCCATTGTATATGTATAATTCTTATATACACTAAATATTCTACATGAACACTTAAAACACAGTAAGATAATATAGTATGTGGACAGTTGGCTACCGCGACCGCGTCGCGCCGCGTGCTCGACGCCACGTGACGCGTTCGACATGATCTGACTAGGCGAATAAAATTAGTCGATCCCCGTACGGGGAACGGTAAAGCGTAATTACAACTAGACACCTAAGGCTTCGATCCTAAACTCGCGTCGTCGACGATCGAGCGACATGCCGGCCGATCGATAAATACTATTTATACTATCCAAATCGAAGATTTTACGCTAACCATAAAAAATTTGCACCTCAGGAATGACCGAGGCGACATTTCCGAGCGACCGCGACCGAAACGAAATTAGGACCGAAACCCGATCGACACGGACAAATGCATCTGTACAGATCTCTCGGCGCCTTAGATCGACTCCCCGCCGAGCAGGTCGGGCGGCAGGAAGGAGTTGAGCGACGAGGGCGTGGCGCGCTGGTCGTGCGAGTCGGGCCACAGCGCCGCGAAGCCGCCCCAGCCGTCCTTCTGGCCGCCGCGCCACGCGCCGCCGCCGCCCGAGCCCAGGTGCTGCAGGATCATCTGCACCTCCGACTCCGCGGGCGACTCGGCGAAGATCGTCGTGTTGCTCAGCACGCAGTTGTTCAGGGCCATTTGGGCCTGCACACACGAACGCTCAGTCATCGCAAGACACTAACTATCAGTAGCATAACGACCGACATAAATTTAGTAGACACTGACCTTAGCAGCCTCCTCGCGCGACGAGTAGCGGGCGAGGGCGAGACCCTGGTTCAAATACAGGTGGAAGTTCTGGAGGGGGCCATGCTGGACGCAGAGCGTCTTCAGGGTGGACCCGTCGATCTGTAGGATACATACTGCATTAGAATTTGACACAATACATAAAATAATCATATAGATGTGTCCTACTAATGAATAAAACACTTGGGAAACAAGTGTGTAACTCTGACCAACAACAAACATTGTGATTGGCAAACATGTTTGCGGTGACCCATTTCTTTCAACCTAAATTTTGTTGTGTGCATTGCTTGTGATCTTGTTTACCAAGTTGATGTTTTTGTTTATATGTGAACATAGTCGATTGACATAGTCAAACTCATAGCATTTGCTTCAATGAAACCAATTACAGGCACTTTGGAACTGTCAAGAGGTTGGTCAGTCAGAAAGATGGAAGCTAGTTGCCCATTCCAAAGCGGAGTAGCGTAGGTTCCTATGGAGAAGAACGGGCTAAAATAGTATTACAAAGTAGTAGTACCTGAGCAGTGAGGTTCTTGAGCAGCAGCCAAGTGGAGGCCTGCCAGGCGGGCACGGCGCGCGGCTGGTGGTGCTGCGGCCACGCCTTGTTGAGGCCGGGCGGCGCGGGCCGCGGCTTGGAGCCCCACGCGTCCTTGGCGGCGCCGGCGGGCGGCGCGTAGCTCCACGTGGACGACGACAGGCTGCGCTCGCCGCCCGGCGGCGACGTCTTGCCGCCCAGCATGTCGGCGTCCTTGATCACCGCCAGCGACAGCGGCGACCGCACCACTGAGCCGGGAGTCATGTTCGGGTCGTCTTCTACGTTCTTCATTTGGTTGCCCTGTGGCCAAAATGTTCGTTGTATACGATGTGCCTATAAGTTTGTGGGCTTGTCTTCTACCTATCGCAGTGCAGTTATAAAAAGGCCGGCCCAAAAAGGGATACAATGACCTTATTCACCACGCTGGGTAGGCAGGTAACCGCAAAGCGGACCGTCTCGCATCGGTAACGCTACTGCCAGCCACCGACCTGGGGTATGGGAACTGGCAAATTAGATAGATGTTGGTGTTGTTGTTATTGACCAATTTTGAAAAAATGGATGAATGTTTTCATCAGCTGTTCAGCTCTTGTATACTCCTAAAATTCCGTTGTTTCTTACCTTCCAGGGCTTGCCGGGTTCAAACTCTGGCACCAGGTCGTATACAGGTTGGTGAGAGGGGTGGGATGGCCAGGCATCCTTGCCGTCAGCCACATCATTGCCGCTATCGCCCCAACCTTCGGAGCCGCGGCCCACTCCCCAAGTACTGTGACCATAGGAAAAGTTGAATATTATTCAAATTGTGAAAGACGCACTTATGCAAATATATTAGGCCTGAACTACATTATTACAAACAATCGAGAGGAATTAATTTGACATTAGCAATAATGTCAAGTGCACTTTAGCCATGCATTGCTATAGACTTGATTTTATTTAGCAGGGCCTATTGGTTCAACACTTATAATAAGGTATCTCAAAAACTAGATAAGAACGTCACTTGGTAAGTTGGTATCATTCTTATTGTCTATTGTTATTTTCTTTATTTGATGTACATAGAGTGGTAAAAATTCAACATTTCAAGATAATAACCAATGAACATACGAGTCTGGTTGCAGTCCAAGTTGGTTGAGCTGTGGGCTCGTAGTAGACTTGGCAGTTCCGGGTGCGCGGCTGAACTCAGAGCCTTCGCCGTCCTTGTCCAGAGAGGGCAGCTTCCATTGGTTCAGACGAGACTGTTGGTTACCGCCGCTGCTGCCGTAGCCCTAGATTATATGAACAAAATTAGAATCATGACAAAAATCGGACAGTTATAATATCTATATCTTCTCTAGATGCCGCTCTGATTTGAACAAAATCGGAATTCAATCTGAATGTTAACTTATTAGAAGAATTCTTTCATTAATACATACCCCTTGAGTATCTTTCGGTATAGACATATCACTAAAGTTATTCTGTAACTGGGCGATGGGGTCATGACCCTGTTTGAACAAATCTGAGCTGCCAGCTTGTTGCTTCATGTATAGAGCTTGCTGCGCCGTTATCTGGTTCTGAACAATAAAAAACACATTTGTATAAGATGTAATAAAAGGTTAAATTAGCTTGGCAACCAATCTGCTTCAACCTACATTATTGGCTGTAACATCATTGAAACTGGAATACAGCCTCCAAAGATTTACCACGCCCATTTTAATTATAGTCATCCAAGAAGACACTATTCAAGCAAATATAAATAAAAGCTTTAAAAGTAAGACATATTTGAATGATTGTCTATTGGTTACTAAACTTACTTGTAGAGCCGTAATTTGCTGCTTCGCTTTAGTGATTTGCACCGAGTATTGCAGCGCTAGAGACGAGTGACCCTTGGTCATCGCAAGGGAGTTCTGTTGCAACAACTGTTGGAGCACTTTGATCTGAAAGAGAAGACCTCATTGTAAAAACTCCATCTAAAAAGACTACATTCAAAAATTTTTGTTCCAAATTCAAGGAATCCTATTCAAAAAGTTTCAGAAAATGTTACCTGTTGCAGCAGCTGGTTCAAAAGCACGAGGGTTTGCGGAGCCAAAGGCTGGTTCAATATCTGATGGTTGAGGTATCCGGCAGATACCGCCATTTGTATTTGTTGCACGAGCATGCGCAGTTGCGCCGCGCTCGGCTGCCCGCCATTGCCCGTACCGCTACGATTTTAATTTTGAATTACAAAAAAAATTAAATGATTGAGGCATTTATTCTTAGAAGATTATGAGTCACTGTTTACAAACACAAGTTAAATCCTTATGTAATTTTTATTTGTAAACACCATGAATTAAGAACATAGTATTCACAACAAACATTTTTCCTCAACAATGATTTTTTAATGACATTCTGACCTTAATTTCAAGGTCACTTCAGTGCCGAAGGGGTCTAAACTAAGGAGAGATGTAAGTGTTGTAAACGCTCATAGCGTGTACTTCCGGCCTTTTCAATGTAACATACCTGTTGGGATTGTAAGACTGGTGGTGCTGCTGCGTGGGCGGCGGTGGCTGGTTGAGTATCTTCTGCACGACGGCAGGCGACACCGCGGGCACGGACGGCGGCGGCGGGAAGGGCCCGCCGTGGTGGCCGCCGAAGTGGTCGTCGCGCCGCCAGCCGTCCCCGCGCGCGCTGGCCAGCATCTCCAGCGCCTCCTCCGCGTTCATGTCGCGGCTGCGCAGAGCGGCCTCCGCCTCCTCCTTCTTGAAACCCATCTCAACGAGGAACCTACGATGGCAAACAAACGTTTCACAATCCTGCTACAACAAATATAAACTCTTCATTTCTATGAATTTTATATTTACCTGAACTGCTTGCTGTTCCACACCATCTCCTTAGGTAGCTGCTTACCCAGCGGGCCGCCTTGCGGTGGCTTCGGCCCGCCCCACTCGCCGATATCATCAGGCCACGCTGTTCCGGGTCCAGCGGGTTTAGGTTTAGGCACGGGCCACAGAGCGGGTCCAGACGCATCGGGCCAAGCGGGCGCGTCGCGTTCGGGCCAGGCTGGAGTGTGCGGCTCTTCCCAGGAACCGTTGCGCTGACCGTGCGCGCCCCACACGGCGTCGGGCTTGGTCGGCGTTGGGGGCATACGTTGGGGGCCGGGTGGGCCTTGTGGTCCGCGAGCTGCCATGGCACCCATCCCGCGCTGTGCCCACAGCGATGTACCGTCGTCGAATCCTCCTGGAGCGCGCCTTGCCGCCGGTGGCGATGGCTCCTCCCATCCTGATCCTTTGATCGGGTCCTTGGGCCCTTGAGCGCCCCACTGGTTGACTCCGCCAGGCATCATTTTGTTCGGACCGGCCGTGTGTTGGTGGTGCTGGCTCCACATGTCTCCGTTAAGGCGGCCAGATATTCCTCCACGCAGGTCGTGGCGTGGGTCAGCACTTTGCTGGCGCGGGTCGCTTGAACGGTGCGGGTCAATACGCGGATCGACAGGTCGGTGAGGTTCTCCCCACGCGTTCCAGTCGTCCTTCTTGGGCACGCCCCACTGCTGCGCGTGTTGCGGAGGGCCTGCGGGCCACTGCTGCGGTGGCGGTGGTCCGGTCCACACGTTGGCGGATTCCGCGACGTCATCGTCTTCTCCCCATGTGCCGCCAATATTAGTAGTGGGCGTGTGGCCCCACGGCGTCTTAGCGGCAGGCTGCGGCGGTGGTTGCCCCCCATTCCGTAGGTTAGCCTCCCATAGATCGGTTCCAAGGAATGCACCATTATTGATATTCGGTTTCCAGGCTGGTGGCCCCCCAGCAGGCTGGGTTTCAGTCTTTCCTGGTCCAGGCTCAGGAGAGCCAGGTACATCCCAATTGGTGTCTTGATTAACATGTTGCTAAAAAATTATAAACACTTAGAAGATAGTTCTTTATTTATTAAACATAATTGCATTGCATTTAGATAAGATAGCTGAACACTTACGCCTCCCCAGCCATCTTGACTAAACAAAGCTTCCCTCATTGAATTGAGTTGCTCAATCTTAGCAGAGGAAGTGCTGTTGGCGTTGTTGCCATTGTTTCCATTGGCCGAGGTGGGCCCATTCGAATTAGCAGTTGAATTGGGAGGATTAGTACCGCCATTGTTTCCGTTACCTGCGTTGTTCGTACCTAAGTGAAAGATTAGAAAATCAATCCAAGTTGAAAATAAGACACAATATATTTTGTAATGCATTTTATATCATTGTCAACTAACCGTTGCTCGTAGGTGCACCATTGTTGTTAGGCTGCGAATTTGGCATGTTTGGCGGGGAACTTTGCCAATTTTGTGCAGACGCGCCACTGGCTGGAGGCATTTGATTACCATTCCCCTTGTTGCTATTCACTGCAAGAAACAATCCCAACCATAAGCACCTAGACAAGATGTGAACATCCACAATGTTAGTCGTAATTTCTAATCACTGTAATTATCATTTGCCAACAATAGAAACAAATTTTTATTTTGATGACTTCATCATTATCATTAGTGACGATATTAAAACAACTTACTGTCTGCTTGAGAAGTGGGCGGGCGCTGAGCAGTGTTATTCCATTGTTGAGTATTGTTTGTCCCATTATTTGTTTGGCCACTGGAATTACCGCCCCAATTCCCAGCTGGCAAAGAAAAAAGATCTATTTTTACTCTCTTATCAGCGACGACGATTAAAATATAGGTCTTATGTCGGCCACGCACGTTACTGCCAAATATTTGAGAGTCGATCAAAAACTAACTACTACTCTACTGTTTCTAATTAAGTTGTTAGTAAGAAGGCAAAGAAAGGTAAACTTACTGTTGTTGGAGGCGGGAGGGCTGCCCCAGCCTGTGGCCGCGTTGAGAGAGCTCTCGCCACCGCCGCACAGGCGCAGGCGGCGCGGTACGCCCCAACTGTCAACCTCTTCTGTTTTCATATCCTTGATTATTCGATCCTCGTTTTTCGTGAGTTCCAACATAGCGTCGAAGGTGAGATCACCGTTCGCGAACATTCGCAAAGCCGTCTTATTGGCGGGTTTGTCGTAACCAACTTCCAATTCATTATTGTCATGGTATGTCTTCACAGACTTGTCTTCATTAGTAATGATTCGAGTTTTCGTTTTGGATATCATATTATGAGCAGACTTGTCGTTTAGTAGTTGCGTATCGCAAGGCTCATCTCGTATAATACAAACTGAGGATTTAAAAGCGTAATCAGACTTGTTCATATGCTCCGGCGCTCCGAACGCCATCTTATAGTTTAAGTTAAAGCTACTGAAATATGGGTCACTGTATGAGATACCCTGGACTGTTATGGCGTTAATCGTTAAAGGAATGCAGTAGTTAGGCGTATCGCCAATCATTTGGTTTTGTTGGACACTATCAACAAATTCTACATTATAAATATTTAAATCTACCATTTTTACACTAGCTTCATGACTTTCATTCTTCTCGACTCGCTTAAAAGCACCAAAATTATTTGTGTTCACCACCAACATCAAGGTGGAGTAATTACATTGCATTGGTTCGGTAACAGTATTAATATTGGAGTAACAATTATCCTTAATTAGATGTCGAACACATAATATTACAGAAACATTAGACATCAGACAATTATTATAAATAGAATAATTTTCTACAGTTTTCACCTAACATTATACTTATTTTCACAGATAGCATATTGTTTCAATTATAGACTAAGTAACAATGGTTCGTAGTGATGCAGTCAATAAAGCAGGTAGCAGTGTTTAGTGCCTCTATGGCAGAGGACAAGGTGAGATCACCGCTGGAAGCTGCTGCGGACTCGCCTCCTAGCCCCGTTTGGCCCAGCCCTATAAAGTACACAACATTGTATCAGCATACAGCCAACTTGTGCCTCATACAAATAATAATGCATTCAAGGATAAGCAAAACCAAATTTTCATAAGCTCTAAATTCTACAATGAGGACTTGAATCTAAATCAAATTTTAAATTATGTATTTAAAACAAAGGCTATGAAGAAACATTCCCATTCTCTTAGTAACAATTTTTGCATCACTGACTAAATTGTACTGCTCTTATTTACTCTTTACTTGTATTAAAAATAGTTTATTTATTAAATTGTTCATCAAACAAGATATTTGAAACCTGTCCAAATATGTTCCATGAGTGTTATAATACTAGGTGAAAATTATATTTCTTATTTAGTCCGAGTATGAAAATGTAATGAAATTATTTCAATGTATCACAAATGCTCCATAAAATGTGTTATTCTGAAGTAACTGTTGATGTGAATAAAAAAAATTGTGATCATTCTTTTATCATCTAAGTTGCAAGAATTCATCCCTATTTTATTATTCAAATTGTTGTTTTGCAAAGAGTAGGTATGCAAATTGTTGACCATATTTTGCTTACCTTTTAGGACGGACGAGAGGCTGAGCTGTATATCACAGATAATGCGGGCTCGGCAGATCCTTCAGAGCAGCTTTGCAGTCAGCTCGCAACGTTTCAGATTATCTGTAGGACAAAGAATTCATATTTCACATTTCTTATTGGCACAATCAGCATAAACAATCAATAAAAATCAATGCGTGGGTCATAACAATAAGTACATGATCTTTTTTTTTTGAGGTTATCTCAAGAATTAAAAAAAAGGTAATTTTGATCAGCGCTATATAGCATAGGTAGACACTGTACCTACATTACAAGGAATAGCTACATCGAAATATATATTACTTAGATTTGCGTCGCAAAGATAAAGGCAATCTGCATCAAAAATCATGAAGGTGTTTCACAATACGCCATTCCAAAATGTATACGATCTATTACGACGCAAGTACTTAGTTTACGGTCATACCGAAATTTTAAAGACGACGACGAGACGTTAAATTAACACAATTCCCATTACAATTTTCACATTCCTCTAAAAACCAATATTCTTTTCTTACATTATATACTTATATATTTGTGTGTTTCGGCCTTGAGACTCGACGACTCGATGTTGAATATCTACAGTCGTATACATGTATCTATCTATGCTATATCATCCACGGTACCTATCTATATCTAGAGTGAAAGTTAGCACGACCCATATCATAGGAATAAAGCAAATATTTTTGAAACAAATTAGTACTCCACTTAAACAAACACTTGATTGGCATGAATATTACAAAACTTCCTCAAAAATCGCACTTTATTCAGGCAAAAATACAAAAAATCTTACGTGACACGACCGAGCACAACGGTGTTATATTACTAGAAGGAATGAGACAGAAAATTAAACATGTCGCTGACATCCCGTTTGTTGGAGGGAGAACAAACATACGCCTGAGAAAGCGATGCCATAAATGCTCAGAGCGATCAACGACGACATAAAGAACTATTTCTATAAACTAGCTTAGACCTGCACTTACCTCTGTTTTGTAATGTTGTTGGCACATAACTTATAGATTTATACAAAATCACAATCCCAAACCCCCGAGAACACGGCTTCGACGGCTGGATGGAATGATTTCGTCGTCGGGGTTCGCACGAAGAGCTATGAAACGCTACCAATACAAGATAGACCTATGCGTTGCTTCGACAACTCTACAGTTCCCTGATTTTTATCATGGCCGGGTTATAGCAATTTACTATACATACGTATAGCATTCAATATGCAGAGGGTATTATCTATAGTATCTATCTATAAATATGTACCTATAATAATACCGTACGAATACATACCTATTTTTATACCGAGTGTATCTCTATAACTAACTATAGACAGTCAATTGACTATGGATGCCTGTGTCTGTAATGTAGAGTGTAGAGGTATGTACTTAATTAGAAACACCAAAGCAAAGCTTTCTTAGCTACCTAAAAACAAAAGTTATTATCTTGGTAGGTGAGTACATTGGCAGGGTACTTTTACAGGTACAGAGCAGAGGAGAGAGAAGATCAAGCTAACATTTTTGCCGGATTTTTGCATTCTTGTGACAGTGATTGCTAATTTTTCTTACACGCGGCCCACAACACAATACTGATTTTTTTCTGAAAATTTATAGAATTTTACAAAGGTAGCGTACGGTAGGTACGTGTTTGTAACTCGAGCTCGAGCATTGATATTTTTATTAGAATATCATTGAGCTCGAGGTAGTAATAAATAAAAGTAAGTATTACGAAGGAATTTCGCTAGAAAAAAACTAAACAATACAGGAGGTAGGCATTTATTTAATTTAATAATTGTATTGTATTTGTATCCTGGCTGACTTCTCTTTTGTTTTGTGTGTTCTCTTGAATAAAATGATCTACGAGCACATAGCAAAGCAAGATTAGCAAGAGCAAGGGCAAGCAAGTATAGCAATAGCAACACCCAACACTTGCACTTGCTTGCTGTCGTACTCGTACGTATGTATGACTGACAGACTGAGTATGACTGACAGTCGTAGTGATGTCCTTGCTTTGTCCGTCCAGTCACTTGGGGAATATTGCCAATGTTGGTATCTATAGTCTGTTCCAGAAGTATCTTATGAAAATGTAAACAAATTGATCAGAAAATGCATATAAAAATTGAGTGCTTTGATTTTATTGAATAGTTAAACTCGAAATTCTAATTTTAAATCTCCTAAAAATGTTTTTCATTGGACGGTTGTTTTTATAAACTAAATTTTCGTCAATGATTTTTCAATAGTGATAAAAACTGCCACTAGCTCACTTGAGATGTCGCTTCTATCACTATAGTCGGACTTTTAATTAGCTGCAGAAAAATGACAGCTTATGTGTAACATAGATGACTGCAATTGGCCTTTTTGTTTTTTCGCGGCCATCAACCAAATCTTGTTTTTCTAGTAGAGAATAATGTAACAAACGAAACTTATTTGACATGCTTATCTCTAAACTCAGTCCGAAAAAAGTTATTATGAAGTGTCATTTTACTGCAGCTAATTAAAAGTCGGACTATAGTCCAAGAATTTGACACCTAGCTGTCACTATCCATATGTTTTTTTTTTAAACAAGCGACTTGTTTTACGCATAATTGATTAATATGCCTGTTGCGCAGCTGACTCCAAAAATTCATGTATTTCCCAAAGATGTCGAGACTATGAAGAATTTTATGGGAGAAATTCGTACATAGAAGATACTCGAAAGAGAACTAAATCTGTTCTCATAGGTGTGTGTATGTGTTTAATTTTTTTTTTGATTACGTATTATTTATTTAGAGAAAATGTAACTAACTATTTACACTAGATACTAAATTAAATGACTAACTAACGTACTATACAAATAAATACAAAACACACAGGACAGGACACAGGACATTTAGCCGTCAAAGTACTCGTCCGCATCGCTGTCATCCGGAAACGTGCCCAGAAGACTGGCAGCATTGCCACGTTAAATGGCAATGCTAATTCTTTGGCCAAAGAACGACCCAGCCCTCTGGTCACGTCAAGTGTCGACCAGCTGGCAAGAAATTTCCTTTTAAAAATGAAACGCGCGTTCGGGCCCCGTGACCCGAGCGTTTCGACCCCAAAGGGCTGCTGTAAAGCTGTAGTTTATATTATCTTAATAGAGCCTCGTATTAACATGTCAAAAGTTTCCCAGGGCAGAATGTGAGGAAGATCATCCTCGAGTTGGTCTTCAACTTCGATGAGGTTCCTGCCATTGCCCTTATATTTACTTTTCCACTACAGCTGCTGTTTTACCAGTGGTGCAGCCCGATACGAACTTTATGGCGGCTCGGAACATGAGGCCAGTCGCTGAACAAATTCACCTTTCAGTGGTGGTGAGGGGTGAGGTACTGCGCAGCGAGTAGCACATTTCAGAGCCACCATAAAAGTTTGTGTAGACGCTTCCCTTTTCCTTAACTCCTATTTTAATAGCGCTAAGCTACTCTGCAGCTCAGCGAGCTATGGAACGGGCTATGCTTGAAGTCTCTCTGAGGGATTGAATCCGCATCCGCAACAAGGTGATCCGGCAGAGAACAAAAGTTGTCGCCATAGCTCACAGAATAAGCACGCTGAAGTGGCAACGGGTCGGCCATATTGGCTTAGAACTGATGATCGTTGGGGTAGACGACGTGTTCCTGGGTAAACGTAAGGTGGGACGCACTCAGGCTAGGCGGAGCGACAATCTTCGCAGGATGGCTGGTAGTAGCTGGATGAGAGTTGCTGGAAATCGAGTTGAATGGCGTGCAATAGGAGAGGCCTATGTCCAGCAATGGACTGCTATAGGCTAATGATGATGATGAAGCTATTCTCCAAGTCACTTAAATATTTATTTATTTTTCGTTTAATTTGTGAATTTTGTGATTGACACAAAAGAGAACATAAACAAAACAGTGGTGGTTTGTAGACGGGCAGCAGTGCTACCACCTATGTCGAGCTTTCAGTTTTTAACGCTATTGCATTCTGAATGCGGTTTGTTTACAGTTTCATCAGATACTTTTAGAATAGACCATAGTGGTTCCCTAAAAAGTGAACACGGTGATATTTAAGGTTCCGTACCGAAATGGTAAAAAGGAACCCTTAGGCCGGTCGCATACGTCCGGTTTCCTGATTCTAAAAAAAACCGTCTCTAAGCGCATACATACGTTCTTATATTTTCCGGTCGGAAACCCTGACGGAAAATTTATGAACGTATGCGCTTAGAGACGATTTTTTATGAAATCCGTGCATTCAGGGTCTCCGAATCTGAATTCCTGATCAGGAAACCGGACGCATGCGACCGGCCTTATGGTGGGACTCAGTTTGTCTGTGCGTCTGTCACAGCTGGATATCTCAAGAACTACTAATGTTATCAACTTGAAATGTGGAATAGTTTTAGATGACATTTGCCCAACTATTTTGCAAATAAGAAATAAATAAAGAATTTTGTTTTGCAACAGGTACTGAAAAATTCGAAGTGGGGCTACTAGGGGATGTGGGGTATCATTATAAGAGTGCAGTTTGCACATTCTCCGAACATTTTTCTTTTTTTTTTAGGCCTTTTGATGAAAAATATTTAAAAAATACCGTGTCCCCCCCACCCCCTTATCACCGAAGTTAAAATAAAGAAAAAAATATTCTATGTGATAGAAGTTTATGTAAAGATTGCAGGAAAATAAAACGATGTTTTTAAATAGCACACTTTTTCAGAAATCATCAACAAAAGGTGCATTAGTTCCACTATCGGTCAAGAGATGGCGCTGACCTAAAACGGCAATATTCTACACTACAACCTACAACGCAGCGAGCAGTTTTAAACTTCTCTGACGAATAAAGGCCTCTCCGATGAACATTTAAAAACATATGGTGGTACGGAATCAGATCAGTGATTTTTCTCCAACACCAGAAATGTTATAGTAAAACTTTTTACAGTGACAAACACTAAAAACAATTTTATTTTTAATTGATTGGTCAGTTTAACCCATGGACGTAATAAAATAGTAGCTATTATATTACGTCCATGGTTTAAACAAGGATCATGGACGGTATGGTCAATCCTATGGATCAATCGCACCTTCAAGATTCGGGCTTTTATCTTGCTTGTAGCAGCAAGGGCTAGGGGACGGACGACCTATAAGAAGGTGGCTGGGACAGACTGGATGCGGGAGGCGGAGGACAAGTTGTTGTGGCGCAGCCTGGGATAGTAATATTAGGGCGATGATGATGAATTATTATTTATTCATTACTGATGTGCGGTTGACCGTAAGATTTCCCATGTACAGTTCGCGTCAAATAACTTATTTTGAGTAGTCGTATAAAACGCTGCATGTTTAGCGCTTAAAAAAATATTACCCGGTGCGTTGGGTGAATATTTTACTGCTATGAAAAAAGCAAATAAAAAAAAAACGCGAATAAAAAAAAAAAAAGCGCGCGTGCTGACAAAAGCGCGAGTCATGAAGGTGCGACATGCTCTGTGGTACCGTCCATGATCCTTGATTAAACTGATCGCCGCGTCGCTCGGCGTCGTAGGATGACAAACAAATTAGCTTTCCGAATTAGTTCACTCACATCATCTCACATGCGTTCCGTTACAGATATTACGAATATGATAAAAAAATCACCAAGTTCACATTTTCGGGAACCACTATGGTCTGTTCCAAAAGTATCGGATGCAGATGAAACTGTAAGCAAACCCCGATGGCGTTAAAAACTGAAAGCTCGACATAGTGGTGTAGTGTAGGTAGTGGCTCTCTGGTGTCCGTCTAAAAACCATCATTAAACGAGAATTATATACTTAGTAATAAATATGTATGCGACGAATAGGTATGATTATGTTATGAATATATTTCCTTTCGTCGAGAAGCCTCTTATTACTGTTCATCTGGCTGTAAGTCCCGCCAAGGTCATGAACGATGCACGACGAAAAAAAACGTGAATAGGTTCGACGTATGTACACAGACGCACATCAAGCTATCTGGCAAATTTCAACTTTATCGCTAAGGCATCGTCCTAATAGAACGTGAATGCGCCATCATCGTAGGTTCGCGCAAATTTTACTCGTACCGTACGAATGCGCGATCAAACATATTGAACTCGAATAAGTGTCGTAACTGACAATCGCACGACGCGGTCGCGCGACTCAAATGTTTCAGACTGACGTCCATGGTTGTTGGTACCGACGACCGTGCGAGTGCCAAACTAGATATTCCACGGTCGCTCGCGTCGTAAAGCGCGATGATCACGTATTCGCGTTCTATACGACACCCAGTTTTTGCTATCGCGCGAACACGCGATGGTCGCGTCGCTTACTTCGAGCATTCGCGTTCTATTAGGACGATGCCTCAGTCTATCTGCACTGCACGACGTCGAACCTATACACCTATACGTTTTTTTTCGTGGTGCATCGTTCATGATCTTTTCGGATAGCTAGTTGCATCGTCCCTGCGTTCCGAGATGGGAAATAATCGATGTGAGCGTGCTTAAACTCGTACCGAATTAGTGTGAGCGCGATAACGACGTTCCGTGAATCGTCATAGATGACGTCATGACATGCGCCATCTTGCGATAACGCCGACCATGCCCTAGAATAATATCACCGTGAGCGCTGTCAAAAATGACAGTGTGTGTGTGAGGATGTGTCAGTGTGTGTTTTGTTTTGATTTGCATCTTATCATAAAATTAAACTAACGTGGCATTTTCGAAATTGTGCTTCTGGCTGATAGTCGCCACCTAACCAAAGAAGAAGAAATGTGGTGTTTATACAAATAAATACTGTAATAATATCGTTTTTACATTGAGTAAGGACTGTGAGCGCGCTCACGGGTGTTCCGAATTGTTGACAGCTCTCAGCTGTCATAATCGTGATATCTAAATCGGAACGCATGTGAATCCCCTGCGTTCCGTGTTGGGAAATAATCGATGTGAGCGTGCTTAAACCCGTACCGAATTAGCGTGAGCGCGATAACGACGTTCCGTGAATCGTCATAGATGACGTCATGACATGCGCCATCTTGCGATAACGCCGACCATGCCCTAGAATAAAATCACCGTGAGCGCTGTCAAAAATGACAGTGTGTGTGTAAGGATGTGTCAGTGGCTGTTTTGTTTTGATTTGCACCTTATCATAAAATTTAACTAACGTGGCATTTTCGAAATTGTGCTTCTGGCTGATAGTCGCCACCTAACCAAGGAAGAAGAAATGTGGTGTTTATACAAAGAAATACTGTAATAATATCGTTTTTACATTGAGTAAGCACTGTGAGCGCGCTCACGGGCGTTCCGAATTGTCGACAGCTCTCAGCTGTCATAATCGTGATATCTAAATCGGAACGCCCCATGCCATGTGAGATGATGTGAGCGCTGTGAGCGATTATAGCTAATTCGGAAAGCGCCCGATGTGAGCGCTGTGAGTGATTATAGCTTATTCGGAAAGCGCCCCGTGTGTAAGAGGCTTTACGTTACCGGACGTGCCTTCTTATCCTTATGTCAAAAGTAGAACTGTCAAAAGTTATTGTCAAAAATTTCCAATATTTGCCCTATCTTTTGTATTTATTCGATAACATCAATTTGCTCTACATTAAACATCGATTAATTCATTCATTGCTGTGTCAGATATCCGGCAGCAATGTCGTGTAATAACAGAGTGCAATGCCTCGTCGCTTCTGGGGTATAAGAAGGCTTTTAAGAATGCCTATAACTGAGGCAGGGGACCAATATTCAGTATGGGTAAGTGCTAAAGATGTGAATTTAACACATTTATTGTATCAGAAAAGTAATTTTTTTGGTGACCATATGTTAGGACAGTGTGTGTTGTCATGGGGTAGCAACAGGATTTTTGCATTGAAGGTAGAAGTTCTTTTGGTCTGTATTGGTCACAATATAAACTGTTGTTTCTCCCTCCCTCGCTAACAAACCGTTACTAGCTATCCCTTACCTACTTTCAGTCCTGTGCAAAAGATTGACATTTTAAAAGAAAAGATTGTATTGTAACAATGATTTACAAGCTTGTACAAGCTCAAGATCTGAAAAACAATGCTATAAAGAGTAGGTTCTGTTATAAGAAATGATTTAAAAATACATAGCCACACCATTTTATATTAAATTGGTGGTTCAATAAAAATTATAATTAATTAAAAAATATTAAGTCAAAAGTATATAAACATGGCCATTTTTCCTATTAAACTTTTGTTACCAGGTGGGTTTAATCTACATATTCAACTTGATTGTTGGGACCGGAGCGCTAACACTGCCGGCAGCATTCGCACGTGCAGGATGGGGTCTCAGCACCATATCACTGATGTTTCTTGCGTTCATGAGCTTCTTGAACGCTACATATGTCATCGAGACCATGGCATGTGCGAATGCTGTCTATAAGTGGAAGAGGTTGCAGACTATCAAGAGGGAGAGTGTAAGTATTGAGATACTAGTTCATAATATAAGATATTATCAAGAGGCTAGCCCCCTTTTACATAGGGCTTAAACATATCTGGCGAAATATGGGTGTGCTATATGTACACCTCTGCCTAACCCTTCGGGGAATACAAGCGTGATGTTATGGTATAACATCAGACGTACAGCCTTAACCGGTTGAATGCCGTAATTACAGAAACAATTAAAAAACCATTGTCTCGCGTGGATCTATGTATACTAAGGGTTAAATAGGGAACCTAAATTATAGACAACTGGGATGTTTGACCACACACTGTATTTTGTATCCCTTCATTATGTCCAGTATCAGAGTCTCCGATGAGAGACTCTGATATTGGCCACTTACTGGCTACATTAATGTGGCCTACTTGGAAAACCTTAAATAAACTTTGTACCCCAGTAGGCCACAGCAAGGACAACTTCCAAAAGTGGGGGTTCATGGATGGCTCAGACCTCCTGTGTGTATGCGGTGTCTCTCCACAGATAATGGCTCACCCCCCACCTTGCACTGCATGTCCTGTCACCAGCACACATGAGCTGCTGCAATGGCTGCATCAGCTAATGCTTTCCGCGTTGTTGAATTTCGGGCCAAACAAATAAAAAAAAAGGCATATTTTTGGCATACGCCATATAAAATACGGATATAATCTTCTTAGCATATTGGCTAAGAAGATTATATCCATATTTTTTACATTGAATGAAGCTTCATTCACCATAATACAGTATCTACAATGCGTAACATAATGAACGCAAGACTACATGGCATATTGCAGCATATATAAATGATCACTACATGGCATATTGATTACTATTACAGGTAAAAACAACAAAATATATATTTTATATGTGATTGGAATCATTGTGTCAATCATTGGTTTTACCTGTAAGTAATAAATGTAATAACAATTATTATGTTATTGCAAATTATTAATGAATAGTACTAAAAAACATATCTAGCTGCCTGGCGCGACTTTGCTCGCGTGGTGTCCTACCCCTTACCCTACCCCTACTCTACTCCAACCCTACTCCTACCTTAACTACCAAGCTACATAAAAAATGTCTGTCTTGATAATAAACTAAAATACTCGTAGAAATAAAATAGTAAAGGACAGACCAAACAATTGAATAAATCAAACCATTCAATCTTATTACCTCTGTATTACTGAATGCACCCTAAATATTTTCTATACAACTCCTTCATATTTTCTCACCTTTTAAACCTTCCATGGGCTTCTACAAATATTTCAAAACCAATATTAGCCAAATTGGTCCAGCCGTTCTCTAGTCTTAGTGACACTAACAAACTTCATTTGTATATAGACTTAAAAAATAGGGGTTGGTGGTAGAAAGGTGAAAATTTAGGATTGCATGTATTTTTAATGCCGAATCATAAAAAAGTTTTGTCCAAAAAATTAAAAAATATTTTTTGGTGTGGACCACCCTTATTAGTTTATTTTACTTAAGGGTATGAAAAATAGTTTACGTCCTATTCTCAGACTTACTGAATATACACTCAAAATTTCATAAGAATCGGTCAAGCCGTTTCGGAGGAGTTTTGTTACAAACACTGTGACACGAGAATTTTATGTATTAGATAATCTGCAATAATTATAAGCATAGTGACTTAAAATAAAATATTCCGACGAACTGCAAAACCTCCTCCTTTTTTTGAAGTTGTTTAAAAATTAAAACAATGTAACAAAAATAATTTCATTCAAAATGCGAATAGAATGAAGAATAATCTTAATAAGTGTGAAGCTGTGCAAAATTAAGTTTAGTGTGTAAACTAATCAGGTAAGATTTGTTACACTGATTCTTATTATTGGTTGTTGAAGTGATTGGCACACCTAGGTAACCATCTATAAAATTCAAAGTCTAGTAAACTACCTGAAGGTTGGGGGGTGTCAAAATTTGACACCCCCCAAGGTGTCAAAATTTGTATGAAAGAATTTTAACGCGCGGTCCGATTAACTCGAAACTGAGTATTTATACTTAAGACCAAAAATAAAGAATAACACGTATCAGGGTTTTTTGAAAATCTACCCCTCACTAGTGGTGGTTAATATATCATATAGCAAAATAAAGCACCTTGCTTAATACACACATCATAAAGCAAACGCTATCGTGGCTCTCACAAGTTGCTATTTGCTTATTGCTTTTTTACATCGCACTCTGTCTCTGTCATCGCGCGAAACGCATTAAGCAATGAATATATTATTAAATCGTTATAAGCAAGCACCGCGTGTGATTTGCGATCTCGGGCGGCTCACGTAAATACGTAATATAATTAATGATATGCTATTTGGTTCGTGTTTTTTACTTTTGTGATTATTTTGCTTCGTACTTTTTTAGTGTAAATAAATAATTATATATTAATAAATATCGTATGAGGTATATGAGGATATGTATAAGTATGAAGGAAAGTTGATGTTGTTGTTGTTGAGTTGTTGTTGTTGTTGATTTTGTTGTTGTTGAGTTGATGATGTTGTTGTTGAGTTGATGATGTTGTTGTTGAGTTGTTGTTGTTGTTGTTGATTTTGTTGTTGATGTTGTTGTTGAGTTGTTGTTGATGTTGTTGTTGTTGAGTTGTTGTTGTTGAGTTGTTGTTGTTGATATTGTTGTTGAGTTGTTGTTGAGTTTGTTGTTGTTGATGTTGTTATTGTTGTTGTTGAGTTGTTGTTGAGTTTGTTGTTGTTGATGTTGTTGTTGTTGATGTTGTTGTTGATGTTGTTGTTGTTGTTGAGTTGTTGTTGTTGTTGGTTGAGTTGATTGTATCTGTTTTATCGTAATTCATAAACGCGATGTAATATTCTTTAGCATGCTGTCAGTCACCGCGCTTGCTTTATTCGCGCCCGCCCGTAACATAACAAGTCAAGTATCAGGTACCTACGCGTATAAAAAAAGCATGATTTAATAAAGCATATTAAAAATCATGATTAAAATATAAAGCATTAAGCATTAAGCAAGTGATTGCCTTATAGCAACTTTGAACACCACTACCCCTCACGGGGTGAAAAGGGGTAGTTAAGAGTTTTCAAACTCTCAGGAACCTATCAGAAATATCCATTCTAGTTAGGCGCCAGTAACTTATTATGAAGTAGTCATTCTGCTTGCACAAACACGGCTCAGCATTTTTCTATGGGTACAACTATCCCTTTTTGCGAAGTCAACTAGTGACGTTACTGGCTGGCTAGAGAGAGAGAGCAGGCCGCTCGCAACCTTCTGCACTCACACACTCGCATTGAAAGTGCTTTTACGTGCTGATCTTCTTCGGTCGATCGGTGTTCTCGGTCTAGTCTAGAGAATTGCACGTCAGAGTGACTGATCTGTGAGTGTACCTATATTTAACTAAATAAATAATAAATTCTTTATTGCCATAAACAGAGGCTTGTAACAGAAAAATTTGAGACGCTGACTCAAGAGCTAGGTTAGAGGAGGTAAATATATTTCAGGAGCCAGCATATTTGATTTGAACCTAACTAAATCATACCACAAATTCACAGAT
The DNA here is from genome assembly GCA_963082905.1 of Oligia fasciuncula. NCBI lineage: Eukaryota > Metazoa > Arthropoda > Insecta > Lepidoptera > Noctuidae > Oligia > Oligia fasciuncula. The sequence goes on from OY720390.1 coordinate 16,638,652, forward strand.
CCAAGACCACGAATCGGACGATGACCCATTAACCTCGCAGAACAACCATGGGGACCTTGAAGAACCTCTGGTCTGCGGAGACACGATCCCCTCTCGATACTACAGCCTCGACCGTCGCGTGGAGTTGGGGGAGATGGCCAACCTGTTCTTCAACAAGATCGGCAGGACTACCTTCTACTGCACATTGTGTATTTACTTGTATGGAGACCTGTCGATATACTCAGCAGCTGTTGCGAAGTCTGTTATGGATGTAGTGTGGTAAGGAATCTAATTTATTTATCCACTAGTTTGTGCCCGCGACTTCACCCGCGTGAAATTTCGGTCCCCGACACTCCGCCTCGCATCCCATCGCCTGCCCTCACTATTAGTTCATTTTCGCTTAGCGGTCTATCTGACTTTTCCTTTTTGCTCGGCTCCTAGCGGGATGTTAAATAGCCTAAAGCCTTCCTTAAGAACTAGGCTATCAAATGCAAAAAGATTTTTCAAATCCGACTGGTAGTTCCAGAGATTACCGCGTTCAAACAAACAAACTTTTCTGCTTTATTATTAGTAGTATAGATATAGATAGATAATACCTCTTCTTGACTTTTTTCGTCATACCTACTGCTGGACATAGGCATCTACATCATCAGCTTTTGACCTTACCCTACACAATAGTCGTGTTGCTCGATCAATTTTACCAGAATGATTGGCGCCGCAAAGCGATTCATATGCTGCGCTTTTGCTCGCGAGATCAATCTATCTAGTTCGTCTAACAGAATAGACAGCTAGGCTACTGGGGAGTTTGTTGCGATACTTCTTCCCAGGACAAAAAAACACTAGGCAGTGGTGAAGGGCGGGTGTTTTGGGGTACTAGCTTATGTTATTTTGACGTTGGAAAAGTGCTGATTCTCTGCCTAGTTTGAATTTTTTTGATTTTTTTCCCCAGAAAAAATACTGGTAGCTATTACTTAACAAATTTTCAGGAACTAGATGTTAGTCCGTTTAAGAAATTCTCTGTAATCGCTCTCATCATACAAAGTATTCCCTCCTTTAACAAATAGCATACTTACGCGTCAGCGAGCAGTGGTGGCCCAGTAGAGCAGTGGTGGCCCAGTGGTCACGGACACGACTTACGAGTTGTAGGTCGTAGGTTCGAACCCAGACAGGCGCTTTACTTTGTGTAAATTATTTCATCACCACTGCTCTCAACACGGTGAAGGAAAACCGGCATGTCCTAGAACCAAAAATTTTAAGACATGTGACATCTGCCAACCCGCACTGGGCCCGCGTGGTGGATTACGGCCCACTCCCTCTCACCGAGAGGAGGCCTGTGCGGTGGGAACATTATAGGCTGATTATGTTATACTTACACGTCAGTGTCTCACATCTCGTGATTACCTGTTTATTATTATTATAATTTATACTATATCCTTGACCGATATGATCATTGGGTAAATAATGAATGACAATCAGAGGAAGGTACACGCATTAAATGAAGCGTGTAATCGACCGCATTGCACAACTGCTAACGATCAGTAATCAATAATTCACTGTTGACTTAGATCGCATAATTACCATGAAGAGTATTTAAAAAAAAAACTTAAAACTAAAATATGTTTTTAATAAATGAATACTTAAATAAATAAAGAAACTAAAATGAAGCAAGAAAGAAAGTTAAATTAATAAATGTGCATTAAGTCACTTTATGCACATTTCTTACTAACTCATACAAAATATAAGCGCATACCTTAAAATGTACTAACATTTCACTACTTAACCAAAAGTAGGTACTTTGGTGATCTTATTTCTACAGTTTCTGCCAGCCCACGGGAAAAAAGGCGTGTATTTATAAGTGGCATGTATTACAAACTAAGTACATTCTGTCCATCACTTATGTTTCAAATTAATAATAATTCAAGTTAAAAAAATATCAACTTTATTTTAATGGTATTTAGTTAATTTCAGAGTGACTAAAAAAAAAAAACTATGACTATACAAACACTCCCTCTCCTCACTCTCTCTCTTTCTGTGACTATTGAAAAAGTTATAAAAATGTTTGAAGTTGTAGCGTAAACTGAACTTTATTGTTTAGGAATTAAAGTTATTTTTCCATAAACTCATATTTGTTTACATTTTTGGCAAATAAATCGCGAATACAAATTAGGTTCTGAATAGTTCTGATTCGACTGAAAAGTATGTCATTGGTAGTTGCACTGAGTACACCAATGTGGTTTTTAAGACTAATAAAATTACAGTGTATTATTACGACATTTAGCTTGCATTTGAGTTGAGTTGAGAGGTTGTTGTAATATGTAGTTAGTCTAGTAGGTACTGGTATTATATCATTTGCCATGTGACATGTCTTGTAACATCATACCACCAACGATACCACAATATGAGTAGCACCTGTTTATTAACATAGCTGTTTTATAAACTTACATACCTACAATAAATAATTCAGACAAGTGCCGAATATTTGGTCAGGTGTAATATTTTGTTTAACTACTACAGTAATAGGTATTATAATTTATAGCGAACGTTTCGAATAGCGGGGGAGATAACACGGACGAATATCTGTGTCCTCATGCGTGTGCTATGCAGCTATAAATATAAATTGCACACTGATTTATTGAACGTCCAAACAATAACAAAGATGGGCGTGTAATTATACTTACGTCATTTATCAAGTTCAGTTATTTAATTAACTAATTGGAGAATTTTTCTGTCGGGAAGCCTATTAGAAATATTAAATTATCAACATCAAAGAGAAAATGGATACATAGTGAATTGGAGATTTGTCACATAGATAAATTATAACGAACCCATATATAAATTCGAAAGTAACTATGTAACTCTGTCTGTCTGTCTGTCTGTATGTTACACGCTTATTATTTATAGGTATTTCACGCCTAAACAACTGAACGGATTTCGATAAAATTTGGCAGAGAGATAGATTGCATCCCGGGGAAGGACATAGGATAGTTTTTATCGACATACCTCGCGGGCGAAGCCGCGGGCGGAAGCTAGTTTGATATAAGATTCAGTCAAAATAGATTGTAATTAACAAAAGTTGAGAACATAATTAACCTATAATGTTCTGTGCTGGGACACAGACCTCTCTCGTTAACCACGTGGGCCCAGTGCGGGTTGGTAGATATCACGTGCCTTCGAATTTTTGGTTCTAGGACATGCCGATTTCCTCGCGATGTTTTCCTTCACCGTCTTCCGAGCAGTGGTGATAGAGTAATTAACATAAATTAAAGCGCCTGTCTGGGTTCGAACCTACGACCGTAGGTCGCGGCCGTTACCACTGCTCTAAAAGATATGAAAAGTTGAGTATGATTGTGATCTGTTCTTCTTCATAGGACGTTGGAATGGCCAACCAGCTGCAGCTCTCTTACTAACTCTCTCTCTTACTGACCGACTCATTCACTATTTCAAACGTACTTGAAACGTTTTTTTTTTGGGGTCCGTACCCAAAGGGTAAAAACGGGACCCTATTACTAAAACTCCACTGTGCGTCTCTCTGTCTGTCTATCACCAGACTGTATCTCATGACCCGTGATAGCTAGACAGTTAAAATTTTCACAGATGATGTATTTCTGTTGCCGCTATAACAACAAATAATAAAAATATAATATACACACATCAAAAGTGTCTAGGGATCAAGCATTTTTATGCGGATTTCTTGAGATTGAGATGTGGCTTTGTAATAAATTTATGATTTTATAAATTTATATGGATCCTTTTTGGTGCATTTCATAATTTGAATCAGGAACTGTGAATCAAATTCGAGTAAAAGATGAAAATCAGCTGTCAATATTTTCCCTATAAAAACATACAACGCATTGAAGACATTATTAGTGCTACTGTTTCCCTACTACTGATTAAAACCAACGTTATTATGGAGCGGCGACGTCATTTAAGCAGGGAAGAAATGCTCAGAGCCGTGGGAATGATAGAAGCTGGTTCCCGGCAACGTACTGTGGCTTTAGCTCTAAATACAAGTCAGAGTGTTATCAGTCGACTTTGGACACGTTACCGAAGCACTGGTACCGTGGCTGAGCGCCATGGAGGACGGTATCGCTGCACCACACGGAGACAAGACCGATACATTCAAATCTTAACTCGAAGAGCTCCAACAATAACCGCCATGATGTTAGCCGTGAGGCTTCATCACTCTTCAGGGAACTTAATTAGCGACCAAACAGTCAGAAACCGCTTGCATGAAGTGAACCTTCATTCCCGAAGACCGCTACGGGTACCACCTATAGCAATGCACAATCGTAGGATTCGATATCAATGGGCTCTTGAACACAGAAATTGGGCAGAAGAACAATGGCGTTTCGTGTGCTTTTCTGATGAGTCTCGTTTTGGTATGAGACCGGATACAAGACGTATACGACACTGGAGAACCCCTGGACGCCAACAGCGATTAAAATCCTGCCAGGAAGTCCATCCTTATAGTGGTGGAACCATCATGGTATGGGCGGGTATTTGGATCGGCGGAAGAACTGAGTTGATTTGGATCAGAGGCAACCTCAACGCTCAAATTTATGCTGAGACGATTGTATCAGACGTCATCGTTCCTCTACAAGTGCAAATCGGTAATGCACGACCGCACACCGCAAGAGTTGTAAGACAGACTCTCGCCGCAGCTAACATCAATGTCCTGCCCTGGCCTGCTCAGTCGCCAGACTTGAACCCGATTGAGCATGCATGGGATATGCTACAGAGAAGAGCTCTGCCGAATATGAAGGGTATCCAGTCGCAAGAAGACCTTTTTTTGTTGTTGCAACGAACATGGGCGGCCATTCCACAGCGTGATTTGGATGAACTCATTTTGAGTATGCCAAACCGATGTTCTTGTGTTGTTAGTGTTCGCGGTAGAAACACGGATTATTAATTGTTTAAGTTACCCAATAAAATTTTAAAGAAAACTGTTATTTCAGTCTTTTTTTCGAACTTTTGTGTTAGTGGTTCAAATGTCAAAAATCCCTTTATTAGGAAAATGGCAAATTTCTTTATTAATGCAAAGGTGACTTGGTTTATCGTTACTGTGACAAACGGAAACACTTTATTTGATGAATCCTTAAAGAAAATTTTAATTAATATCAATCAGGAGAAAAGTTATTGCAAAAATATATGTTGATCCCTAGACACTTTTGATGTGTGTATTTAAAGGGGTATTAAGAAACGTTTTATCCGGCGTTTTATGCCTTGTGGTACGGAACCCTTCGTGTGCGAGTTCGACTCGCACTTGGCCGGTTTTTTTAAATACAAAACAGAAACCTTCGGGGCACCCAGATCTTTCACAGAGGTTCTTAACAGACCAGGAGATGTAATCAACATCTTGAGGGAGGTGGGCTGGTTGGAATAATGTAATTGCTTTGAATGTTGTTTTATGAACGTTTATTTTTCCATCACACAACAGTTCCCCGATCCCTGCGAACGTGACTGATTCGAAAGTCTGGGATGAGCTGCCGTGCTTCAACACGTCATCTTCGGAGCCCATCGGCTACAGTCGTCTGGACACCTACCGGGTGGCATTGCTCACGTTCGTGGGGGCCATGGGGCCTTTCGTCTTCTTCAACGTGCAGAAGACCAAGTATTTGCAGCTTTTCACTTCTGGGATGAGGTGGCTGGGTGAGTTCAAATCTAAAGTATTCAATAAGGTTGGCCTTAGCAAATATAACCGAACCTAAAATGGTAAAAGGTTTGCAAGCAGAAGTTATGACTTATGATAATAATTTACGTACTTTCTTATAATTTACCAACAGTCCTATACCACCAAAAATATTTGAGTAGTGAGTATTTATTGCTTTTCAGAAAAATTAAAATCATTTTGTTTGTGTCTTGTGAATTTGTTCTTAAAACTTTTATAGAGACTTCAAATGTTTGTAAAATGTTATTAAACATTATATTTAATGTAAACACTGAGTAGGTACGCTGTGGTAAATGTGGAAAGTTTATCGCATTAATTATAATAACAAGTATTAAAATTCATAAAAATACGGGTTCCCGTTATCGCAATTGACACGTTAGTAACAATAAAAGCATTGATTACCTAATTGAATGAAGGCCTATTACGGCCTAATGGCTGTTGCTTACTAAAATAATTTAAAATCTACTATATTTTTTGTACTTTACTCAAAGTAAAGCATAAGCAAAATATGAGCTTTCACGTATAATGACATTTCCTTTTTATATGACAGCAGTTGTCAGAAATGCTACTTTATGTCACACTATAAAAGCTCACATTTCAATGCATTACTTTCAGCCAACTCGTGCTGAGATGTTGCGACATCAATTACTCTCACGTGTTTGCGACATAACACTAGTAACTGGTTTAACTAATAAATTGCACGTCCCTGATTCAGTCAATGGGGCAAGTGCAATGATAGCCCACTTATTGCATTCACACCAATTGATAAAGAATGACTGATCGAGCAAGTGCATAATAGTAGGGATATGTGGGGGGGGGGGGGGGCACCTATTGCATAAAAGGAAGCTAAAAATATGACTTAAATTTTGAGAGATGACGACTATTATAGAAGTGTGGAAGAAAAAGAGATGTTGCGCCGACCCCAAATAAATTGGGATAGAGGCAGGAGAATGATGATGGTGCATATGTATGTGGGAATAAAGAGCTGAGGTCAGTGGAAAAGTAAAAGAAATGTCTTTAACTGGTTAATTCTTTAAATAAACTAGTAAACTCATAAAAATGCAGCGTAGTTAAAAAAAACACGTCTTATCATCTTTACTCCGTCATTCAAAAGTAACTGTCATTCTACCTTTTTAAATATCGTTCACGTCTTCCCCACCCGACAGGTGGCGCTGTTGTCGAGATTTGCGCGAGCAAAGTCCTAGTAGTTAATAATATCAGTATCGTAGACATCAAAGTTGTGCTATCAGTAGATATTAGCTAGAAATACGGATTCCTTTAGGACGTTATGAACTAGACGTGACGTAACGTATGCGTACTATGGCATACGTCATCTGTCTCACTTACTCCTTAGCATTCAGCTCTTTCACACAGTTATACATTCATCAATGTTCCGTTCCTACATGTATTTATTTTAAAAACTTAATCGTGTACGAACATAGTGACAAATTTATTATTTGGTTGCAGCATTTACGATAATGATCTCAATGGCGATCCACCTGCTAGTGGGTCGGGGACCGCAGGGCCACCCACCTGCCTTCGACGTCACCGGCATGCCCACGCTGTTCGGCGCTTGCGTCTACTCCTTCATGTGCCACCACTCGCTGCCCGGACTCATCGCACCAATCAGAGGCAAGACGAGGCTCGGACTACACCTGTTCTTCGACTACGCAATCATAGCTATTTTCTACCTACTCCTAGCATTCACTGGAGCGTTCGCCTTCGCACATTTAAACGACCTATACACACTTAACTTCATACCCACAGATAGCGACAATGTATTCCTAGAAACTGTCGAGTATTTCCTCGCACTGTTCCCAGTATTTACTCTGTCTACCAGTTTCCCAATTATTGCTATTACGCTAAGAAATAATTTACAGAGCTTGTTCCTAGACACGTCGAGACTAGAATCGTACAATTTTATTTTGAGGAAAGTGATATTTCCTATAGTAACAGTGGTTCCTCCAGTATTGCTGACGTATTTCTTAGAGGATATAAGTATACTTATCGAGTTCACAGGTTCATACGCGGGCACAGGTATCCAATACTTCATACCGACTTTTCTAGTGGTGTATGCGAGGCGTCATTGCACAAACTTGTTAGGTTTAGGAGTAGTCAATAAGTATAAAAGCCCATTTTCTCACGTTGCATGGGCTATTTTCGTCTTGCTGTGGTCAGTCGTGTGCATAATTTTAGTGTCAGTACACATATTCGAGAAGAATTCATGACATTAATTTTAAGATGATGTATTTATGTAAGAGAACTTGGCAACGTCAATGAAATATGAGTGTTTACACCATTTTATAAGATTCGGATTCAGAGTGAGGTTTCAAGGCAACTTGCATTAGTTTTAAGGAAAAAGAATGTTATACCTGTTATAATGTTATATAAGAAATACCTAATAATTAAAAACGTTAATAAGTCAATGTTTAAAGTTCCAATACGAAATATGACTAATCTAGTAATTTACTATCTATATCAGAATAAATGTCTTAACTGCTGCAATGTTAAATCGGTTGAATGTAATTGATTTCAAATAATACTAGATCTGTTATTTATTACATAAACTGGGCAACTTGATCTGCGTAATACCACATAATCATCAGCCTATAATTTTCTTACTGCTCTGGGACACAGGGTGGGCCGTAATACACCACGCGGGCCCAGTGCGGGTTGGCTGCATAATACCGTTTGTTTTCAATACATAAGTTAGAACATTTATTCTGTCATGGATATTAATGTAACGTCAACTATAATCAATGTTACCTTATTCCCAAAGAATAAGAAAAGAAGATAATTTCGTATTCTTTGTGAGTGTTATAAGCTTACGAAAAAATATATTTATACTACTAATCTAATGAAGCTTGAATACAATTTTATTGTGAACCTGCAATGCACAAAGTACTCTCATAATTTGAATATTGAGAATGAGTACCCTTTTGTGATACTATAGAACCCTATATAATTTTTTTAAATTTATTTTATCCGTATTTGTTTAAGAGGGTTTGATCAACTATATAAAATTAAGTTTGATCAATGAAAACTAGTATTTTTGCAACTTACATGATAAGTCTACCGCCTTTTAGGACAATTAAAAACACAAAGGTTGGTTCTTTTGCCTTTAAATTATTCTTCCCTATTGTCAATCTTATTTCCGTCAAAGTTTTGCACACATGGCAAAGGCACATAATGTGTCTAAAGAAAACCAGCCTATAACGTTCCCACTGCTGGGACACAGGCCTCCTCTCTATGAGAGGGATCAGGTCACACTCCACCACGCGGGCCCAGTGCGGGTTGTGCCTAAGGCAACTTACTATTTAGTGATCTTCCATAACTATTGTTGTGTAGAATGTTAATAAAATTGTGATTATAGATAATAACTATGAAATTAATGCTTGCATTTAATAAATATTTAGTGTTGTACTTACCTTCATGACAATTTTGTAACGATGTGCAGGTATAATCACAGTCATGGCATTGTTTGGTATTAGTCGATTCGCACGAATTTACTCGTCAGAAACGGGCGAATTTTTTCTATGGGCGACTTGCACGAAGTTAATTTATTTGTGGCCTGTGGGCGAGTCGACAACTCCAGAAATATGTATTAGGCAATGGGCACTTTTGAATTTTATGCAATGAAGACGTACACGTTTTATAGTATTTAAATTTTATCCCTCACGAGTAAATTCGAGCGAATTGACTATAAAGCCTAGGTCTCTATTTTATGTAGTTAAAAATATTTGTCTAAATGAAAGAAACTTTATAACAATAAAAAGAAATACGATGTTATAATACGATTAGAAATATATGTGTAGGTATAGAAATAAAATGTGCATTTAAAAAATCTTTTGGTTTTTTTTAGTCTTTCTTTATTCTTTAGTAGAACACATTTTGTTTTAAGTTTTTTTAATTTAGAAAGCTATTTTTTCTACTTTGATTTTGAATGCTAATGGTGCCAAAACGTAAGATTTATTTACATATTTTTATTTCGATCGTTATAACGTTTCCGCATGTTTGTTATATTTTTATTGTTAAAGAGAAACCATTTAAAGGAAATATATATAAAATGGAGTTTATTGTATCGACTGACTCTATTAATTTATTAGCAGTACAAAATATTTTTATAAAAATAAATTACCAGTGAGTGTTCAATTTGTTGTTTCAATTTCTTACCCTTAAATCGGAATCAGTCTCCAAATATCGAAATTTGTCAGTCACTGGTTCAAAAGATATAAGGCGACTGATTCCGACTAATTGGCGACAAAATATGGGAGAAAACAGATCTTCGCTAGGTGCCCTAGTTTTTGAGATATAAATGTGGCCCTGCTGGGGAGATTCTCTCCAGATCGGCCTTCTTCTTCTCGATTTCTCTTCGGATCTTTTGACCAGTGACCGACAAATTCTGATATTTGGCGACAAATTCTGATATTTGGCGACAAATTTAGACTATTATTTTGTGTTATCAAAATCCCTGATGAAGGCCCTGCCAGAGTCAGTGACTGGTCACGGGTGCTGTATTTGTTGACGAGCTGCCTACGATACAGTCAACCCCAAACGGTTGTTGTGGAAGTCGCAGACCTTGATCAGCGATAATTACTCCCGAGAACTTTCCACAACCGCCGTATTCAGGTCCAACTTCTCTCGGAAAAAAATCGTTGGAGAGCACCGCGAAAAACGGCCTACCCCAAGGTAGTCCTGGCACCGCTCCTCTTCAATACCTATACCAATGACCAATCATCCGGCCCGAACACGTCCCACTTCTTCTATGCAGACTATCTTGCCCTCACCTGCCAAGCCACCACCTTTGAAGACGTCGAGGTCCACTTGTCAGACCCTTGGTGATTTAACCACGTACTACCTTACTCAAACCCAATCCGAGCAAAACGCAGTCTTGCATATTTCATCTTCGCAACAGAGAAGCGGGATGCAGACTTAACATGTTTGGGGTGGGGTGCCCATTGAGCACAGACAGGTCACTAAGATTTAACAAAAACTTCAAGAACCTCGAGCAGAAGGTGCACACTCGCAACAGTTGCTTCGCTTGAGGTTATACGGACTTCTGGGCTGGCGCTATCTTTTCCTGCAGGTGAATTCGCAGCAGGCCCCGTCGTTCAACCCATGCAAAGTTAGTGGATACAGCTCTGAATGGAAGTTACTGGATCATCACTGGCTGTCTCAGCAGTGGCGTAACTATAGGGTGGCATTGGGGCAAGCAAAATGCCACGGGCCCCCAGCAAGAGTATCCTAACATAAGTTTATAAATCCAAACTTTTTTTTTAATGTTCTGAACATTTTGTACCTTTTCCCATTGTTTGTCTAATTTTTAGGACAGGACCTCATGCTCAGGAGTAGCGCTTGCGACCACTAGACCAACGAAGCAGTCAGGTGTTAAATTTTGTAGGAGAAAATATGAAATCTACGCGGAGGAAGTCGCGGGAGAAGTACTAGTAAAAAAAAAACTATAACGTTGGTCGAGCTTCTTTACATTGAGGGAGGGCCCCATTCCTTGAATTTGTCACGGGCCCCAACCGGTATAGTTACGCCACTGTGCCTCAGACTGACTCCGAAGCAAATGTATCCACTAGCTGGAATAGGGCCACCAAATGTTCGCAGTGCGATGGTAAGCTCAAGTTTAAAGTGCCAAAAAAGTAATTTAAAAAAATTAAACAGACTTCAAAAAGAAATTAACTCAAAATTATGAAATAACTTTAATTTCGGAAGTCGGTGTCTTGGGATCTGTATTTTAGTTTTATGCCACCGACTTCCGAAATTATCAATAAGCCAGGCCGTCACACTTACACGTATTAGTCCATATCTTGAAAATTACTGAACCGATCTTGATGAAACTTGCACTGTACCCCAAGTTGAAGAAAATGTAAGCCAATAAAAAAAAATTGTCACGATCCGATTAATAGTTCCGGAGATATGCGTGGACAAACATACATACATACGTCTATGAAATTTTGTATATTTGTTTGGAAGCCCTAATAGATCATCATATGTGAATATAATGCAATTCCAATAATATTACATACATACGTATCGAATTGATAACCTCCTTTTTTTTGAAGTCGGTAAAAATGGTTTCCGACACACGATAACATTCTTGTGTTATAGTAGTTACATCCTACATTTCGTCAGTTTTGTGCAACGGAATAGGGGCGAGTCTATTGCCAACAACGGAGCACAAATCCAGGCCCAATTAAAGCTAAGAACTCACGGAGCGATTTTCGCCCGAAACCGCCGCGGTCGTGGATCTGCGGTTTTATTTCAAAACTCACGAGACCGGTTATTCGCGCGGTTACGCGGCCGCCGCGGTTGCGATCATCGCCCGCAAACGTGGCGGGCGATGATCGCAAGATTGCAAGACGGGCGGTTAACGATCAGTTGAGGTCCAGACCGCCATGGACACACACCAGAAACGCCCGCCAACCGATCGCAAAGCGCGCGGGCGCCACCCGCCGAGGCTGCGGGTAACCGCGGCCCGCGCGATTCTACTAGTTGCCCGCCGGTACAGCGGGAGCCGCATACAACCGCGAACACCGCGGGCGTAAAACGCGTCGTGAAATGTGCTTTAATTTTTTATATAAATATTTGCATTCTACAGAAGCTGCGGGCCCGCAACCGCAGCGGACGCGGGCGAAAATCGCTCCGTGAGTTCCTAGCCTAAACATTGCCCGACCTCACTCCCTACTAGGAACCATTATCAAAACCATTGTCTAAGAATACCGTTGTTGAATACATGATGCTTCCGCTTCACGCTCCAATTGACAATGCTTACTGTACCTTACGGATCACAATAAGGTAAACGTTAAGTTGTGGTTAACAAATCAAATAGCACAGATAATGTTGAAGAATTATTTATTTTTTTATCATTATACATAGTTGTCACTTATCTCGCGTACACAAGCGACAAAGCCTTCCATAGCTCAATTGACTTTGGCATGAAGTTACATTGTATTTGTGCTGCCGCCGGCGCGGCGTGGGCCGTATGGTTTAATACTATAAGCACTAACGAGGAAGATTTTTTCTTTCTAAAACAAGAGCCAATAAAAAATTAAAACTAATTTCCAAAATATCACTATTCAAACGCGATTCACTGGGTAGCACTTGCAATTTTAATGTTAATATTAATTTTCGGGAAATGTAAAATTAATACTAATAAAAATGTAGCTGTAGCTGTCACGGTAAGTAACACATTACTTTTGTGACGCTCGTATTTGTTGAAGAAAATGAAATATTCAAATATCTACTTGCACTAAACCTAAGAGTGTAAATTATTTTCATTAATTTCATACATTGGTAACAAGAGAAAACAACATTTATTTAGGTATCGATAACATAGTGAAAATCTAAAGAGTCGCGTGTCGAGTTCGGACACTGCAACTATCGACTATGCTAATGTATGTACTGCTGTTTACCGGAACTGTGCCAATTCGACCACGACGGTGTTACTACATCATTATTACCATACTAATTAATATTTCCCGCGATAAAAACAAAATAAAATAAAAACAAAACTATAATTACATAAAAATGAGTGAATGCATTTTTTACATACAACATTACACATACATAGACATGAATGAGATACTCGTAATACTCGCACAACATTCCCTAATATTGATAAGTAGGAGCTTCAATTGTAATATTAAATAATATTGGAATCAGGAACAAAATGTTCTAGACGTACATCTAAAATTATCTGTCTTTATTGTATCATATAATAATATTAGTGTAGCAAATATTCGAATGATAGCAATAAGCTTTTCCTCGTAAAAAGTATGCAATTTCAATAAGTACTCATAATCTAAACATTATAACGTCGAATGTTGAATTAAAAGTAGACATTACTTTGTAACAAATAAATAATATTAATCTATGCATTAATAAATCTAAGAATCATACCATTCGCATAAGATCGAACATTTCATTTAGAATTTGATTATCATTAATTTTAGAGAGGACCGGTCGGTTTCATATTATCCGGTAATATGAGCAACTAGCCCGAAGTCCGCATGCGTAGCGTGACACTCGACTGCGCGTGCGGTGACACGCGAGGAGGACATAGACGGAGCTAGCGGACAGCTCGAGAACATCACAATAAATAGACTACAATATATTTTTGTGTGGCCGCTCGGTGGTGGGGGCGCGGGCGCTACTGGCGCGGCTATAAGGCGCTGAGCGGAGCCGCGATGTCGTGTCGCCGCAGCGCCGCGCGGAACGACTCCAGCGACGAGCGCAGCGTCAGGCAGAAGCCGCGCGACGCCGGCACCAGCGGGAAGTCGGGCAGGCACAGCGGCCCGTCCGCGCCCCCTGCGCCCCCCGCGCCCCCCGCGCCCGACAGCAGCACCAGCCCCTCCAGGCGCGTGCACAGCGACGGCGCCGTGTCGCGCAGGTGAGTCAGGATCTCGTCGCGGAAGGGTTCGGGCGGGTTCATCAACATCTTGGTCATTGACTGCACTAGTTTTAGAAGCACCATCTCATTGTACATGCGAGAGTTCTCTTTGCCTTGTTGTGTACCTGTGAGGGGAAAATTAAAATAATAGATAGCAATCACCTTAGTTTTGTAATATAACTAGGCGATCAACCCTCTGCTTCGCACGGGTTCATCATCATTCATTTAAGCATTAAAAAGTGGTGAATGGTGTTTTGGGGTAATCGACGTTCAAAAAGTGCTGATTCTCAGCCAGTTTGAATAAATGACTTTTGATTTTCATTTTATTTTTTTTATACCTTTCTGCTTCTCATAGCCGGCCTCGTTGAAGTAGGGCTCCGCGTTGAGTATGAGGCCTTGCAGCGAGACAATAACCTGCAGCAGCGAGCTGTCTTTGCCCCACACCTCCACTCCGCGACCAGACCACGTGCCCAGCAAGGATACGCATACCTGGTGGGAAGAAAATATTGCTTTATGAACTAGCAGTAGCAGCGCCCCGCGGTTTCACCCTCATAGGTCTCGATCCGTAGGAATATCGGGATAAAAAGTATCCTATATGTTAATCCTGGTTATAAACTATCTGTGTGCCAAATTTCATCCAAATCCGTGCAGCAGTTTTTGCGTGAAAGAGTAACAAAGATCTATACAACCATCATCAGAAACTTTCGCGTTTAGTAGGAAGTAGGATTTTAAACAAACAGTATATTATGAACAAGTTGAAGCATAATGACTGCCCCCGTTGGTGTAGTGGTCGCAAGCCTTTCTGCTGTGCATGGACAGTGTTATTGGACTTTCCCATCTGGAATTTCTCAGTAATAGACCCGAGTCTGGCTGGTTGATGGCAATACTACCCAAATGTCCTGTCTTTGGTATTGTTCGTCGAATCGTTGAGCTCCTCAAGTTCTGAGTTGAGCTGCACGATTTTTGACAAATGCGTGCACTGATTGGACAGGTCCGCTCAATCTGTGTGGTTCTTTCCTCAAAAGACCATTTCAGACACCAATCTACATGGTCTTCACACGATCTGACCAAGATTTTGTCTGGACTTTGAAAGAGACTGTGACTTCTGAGTTTGTTTCGGCCTTTCTTCTCAGAATAGTCAGTTAGGAAAGGCCGACCTCATCTAGTTTAAAAAAAAAATATGATTGACGTGTAAAAGTGTTTGTACCAACCTACTTACAGAAATAAAAATCATTTATCATTTATAATAGGCTCGCCCCGGACTCCACGGAATTTAAACAACTGGCGAAATGTCGTAGGTCTACCTAAGCCTAACCCTGCCAGGATTACAGGTGTGATGTTAAGTTTAAGTATAATAAATCTGAGCCGTTTAGGTTTACAGTTAACAAAAGAAACGGAGATAGCTAAAAATGAAAAATACTGTGGCGCAGCAAGTCATTTGTTCCAGTTGTTATAAATAATGAATTACAAAAAAAAAACTAAAACTTAGTAAGTACTTACTTACCAGAAATCTGATGTCTGGTATAACATGATAAAAAAACACAGTTCAGGCTGTGTGTTGTCTGTCAGTGAGTGAATTTAACATTTTTATTAATAACTAGCTGCGCCCCGCGGTTTCACCCGCGTAAATGTCGATCCCGTGGGAATATCGGGATAAAAAGTAGCCTATATGTTAATCCAGAGTGTCAGCTCCCTCCATACAAAATTAGTCCAGCCGTTTGAGCGTGAAGAAGTAACAAACATATAAACACACACACACTCACAAACTTTCGCCTTTATAATATTAGTGTGATGATTAATAGAATGTAGTCAAAATTTCGTTGCTGGCCATAAAATAGAAGTTAACAGTAGGTATACCTTGCCATCTTCATACAGGTTAGGGTTGAGCCTGTCAGTGCAGTAGGAGTGGTAGTGGCACAGCGGCGGGGCCCGCGGGTACTCTCCTCCCAGTTGCACGTCGAACACGAACAGTCCGCCCTCGTAGGGGGTCTTGGTAGGACCGGCGATCATTACGGACAGTAAGTCTATGCGGTCCTCGTAGCCGCGAACCCACACCTGTGGAAATAGATTTAGATATACTTAATTAAGATTTTCAGAAATAAAACTAGGTTAAAATGGTCTAAAACCAAGAGAAATGTGGTCATTTTTAGGGTTCCGTAGCCAAAGGGTAAAAACGGGACCCTATTACTAAGACTTCGTTGTCTGTCCGTCCGTCCGTCTGTCTGTCACCAGACTCTCTCGTCTGTATCTCAAGAACCGCGATAGCTAGACAGTTGAAATTTTCACAAATTATGTATTTCTGCCAACCCGCACTGGGCCCGCGTGGTGGATTACGGCCCACTCCCTCTCACCGAGAGGAGGCCTGTGTCCCAGCAGTGGGAACATTATAGGCTGATTATGTTATGTTATGTATTTCTGTTGCCGCTATAACAAAAAATAAATATTTAAGGGGGGCATACAACAAACGTGTTTTTTTCGGTGTTTTTGCCTTGTGGTACGGAACCCTTCGTGTGCGAGTCCGACTCGCACTTGGCCAGTTTTTATGGTTTCGTACCCAAAGGGTGCCAATGGGACCCTATTACTAATACTCCGCTGTCCGTCCGTCTGTCACAGGGCTGTATGTTTTGCTTTGTAAGGTGACTAAGTTGAAAATACTCACTCCTGGTGGTAGATCACTTTTGAGCAGTTTGATCTCCCGCTTCACGGCGGAGTAGAAGGTCCTGGGTTCAGATGGCTGCAGCATGGACAGTCGGAACCGATGGGCCGCGGGCGCAGACTCCAGTACGCAGAATCCTTCGCCACCTTCCTTGTTTTCGTCAGGTATTGCTGCTGCGGGGCTGGCAGTGTCCATTTCTGCCTCGTCTGTACCTTCTGCTGTCGCGAGAGGCGCTGTGTCAGGGACAACTGAGGAAATACAATTTTACTATGGAATGTTCTGTGTTTATACTCTGGACGTTGGACTATGCATTATTGCTGTAAAAAAGTATAACCTGCGCAGTGCGCATCACTACTCGAGAAGTTGAGCGAAGTTAAGCGAATACGAGAGTGTAGAAGGGCACTTCGGTTCGCTTCGTACAATCTCGGCTCGCTTCGGGCGACTTCCAAACGTTGTTGGTTTTTGCGCCCGAGCCAAAGGACCCGAAGCGCCCGTAGTTAACTGTACAGTCACGAGCACTAATATAATAATAATAATATTCCACAACTATCACACAACGCCGTCTAGTCTCAAGCTAAGCAGAGCTTGTGTTATGAGTACAAACACACTCGGCAAATTTTAATTGCGATTTTTTCACGAAATAACGAATGCAAAGTTTGAATACGACACTTTAACATAAACCTATAGGTTCGAAAATACTATGTTCGTAATAACATAAAATTTCATCAAAAAATAAAGGAGAAAATCGCCTTTGAATAAAGCCAAGTGTATACATACTTATGCTCGTGACTGTACCATACCGTACACCGCACAAAGACGAATTCGATAACATATTTATGTTATGTTTATTCAGTTTAGTTTACATTTGCCTTTCTCCGAAGTTCCGGTACTTATAATACAAGTCCTAAAATAAGTACCCATAACTTTTAATTCAACGTCCAGCACCCGAATTGCGTCCAGGAAATTCCTAATCCATCGCTTCATATGTTTGGAAAATCCTATCTACTGACAATGTAAATAACGCAATGAATATTGTTGAATTGTCAAAATGAAAGGCATTGCAATAAAATTGTAAGTGTATTTCGCAACCCTGTTTATGTAAAGTGGAATATCTCACCAGTTCCCTCCATTTTCTGTGCAGTGGCTGTAGTAGCATCCTTGACGTCAGCTTCCTTGGCAGCCTCGGCCTCGGCCTCCTCCGCCATGCTCATCACAACCAGCGCACCGTACTGACTATAATTATATCGATAATATTATAACATGTCAGATCCGTAGCTGAATGTACCATGACCATCGATTACCAACGAATTATTTTTTATTTATAGAGAAGTTCCAAAATAATAGAAAAAGAGTAAAGAAGAGTAGACGGAATACTATTTGAAGTTAAAAAAAAAACTTTTGTCCCATGTTTGGTCCAAAAATACGATATTTCGACGATCATTGCACGATTCATAGATTAATAGAAAACAAGGTAATTACCGGAACAGAAAGATAATCATCAACCGTTAATGGATAAGACAGTACCAATAATATTACAGTACCATGCATATCAGTATACAAGGGGTTTACAAGGTTTCAAACTGGGTGTATGTTCGCTGTGACGAAACGCGAGTAAAGCTAATACAAAGTTACGGACGTGCAAGCGGCAAAAGGGGGAACTAATTTAAAATGGACTGAATTTGACAGCTCATTGTCAACTTTCCTTAGCAAGCAGCGCCATTAAAAACCGCAAATGTTTTTCGTCACAGCGAATCAACCCCTAAGGGCCTTGCAACACTTACATTAAACAAATATATGGTAATACAACCGGTAAACTAACAATATCGGGTTTAATCGGAAATCAGAGAAATTAAGTTACCACTTTTTATAGAGTCATCTACAAAACAAAGAAAAAGTATATAAAAAATAAAAGGAAAAGGTGTTACATACGCTGGCGAGGAAACAGAATATTACTAAATAATACAAAAAATTATAGCAAAGTAAACTACTGTAATTACTATTGTTTTGTTATATTTTGATAGAAGCTTATTGCAGCCTATTATACCATTGCTAGACTACGCTGTTAAATTGCAATCATGCGCAACGGTATTTTTGTAATATATAAAATGTTGTTGAGATGTTTGTAACATACAAAAAAGGGCTGCGGTTTATTTCAAGCTTGTTGTTAAAATTAACTCTTTTTTCAGTATAACAATTTCGAAAATAAGTGACTGCATAAACGACAGACAATATGCAGCACAACTTTCAGTTAGTCAAAAAAGACAACTTAAATATTTGTCCGGCGCATGAATCGAGCTGAAGGACGATATTAACAGATTTCAATTCTGAAATCCAAAGTTAAAGTTTATACATTTTGAAGGAGTTACATGCATTGTATACAGGGTGTTTATTCGAAACGGGGCAATAAAAGCACCTACCGAAATATTGTAGCGAGCTACATAAAAAAGTTCTTAGGGCACTTTCTATAACTTTTAAAGAAAATATTCAAGTCTATAGAAGATGAAGAGAAAAAATATATTATTGAGTCGAAATAAACATGATACAAAATTATAAAGAATTTTATATTCATATACATTTGTTTAATATAAGTATCATACTACGGGTAAGAGGGTAGAACAAAAAATACTATGAAACGACTATCATACTGTGGTTTGCGATCATAATCATAAAATTACCGGCCAGTAGTCAGAATTCGATATATTTCACCACTTTTTTTATAATTTAGTTCATCGAAACTTTTTATACGTCAGCACAGCTTATTCCAAATTTTCATAATTTTAAACCAGCAACATTCAAGCACTCGACCAACTTACTTAATCTTAATGAAGGACCCTAGTAGGTAGTGTTTACATTTTTACAAAATACATTTATACAGGTGAGACCCCAACGACACAGTACGACAATGAAATGCATAAATAAAAAATAATAACATAAAAATATATACAAATGAATAAAACAATAATAAACAAAAAAAGCTTTTTGGAAATCTGTACATGTATGGGAAATCAGTTCTATGAGGTGACACGCCCATATATTAATGTTATTTGGTTATTTTTGTTCTAAAGGTATATTTTAGAAATATAGTCAAACGTAACTGTGTATAGTATATAATATACACCAGCTAGAAAGCAATTTTAACATGTACATGTACGCAAAACAGCATAATTATACCGGGTGGCAGGGAAGTCGACGCACAAATTGTAACCCTGAATTTAGAACATGATTTTAGACCCCCCCCCCCAGCGAAGAAATTTTTCGTCGGTTATCAAAAAAAAATCTGCTGTTTCACAGAAAAGTTCAATACCTACGTGGTCAAAATGTATGGAACGGGTATTTTGTATTTTTAATAACCGACAAAAATTTCAACGCGGGGGGAGATAAAGAGAACCATGTTCTGAATCCATGGTAACAGGTGGCGCGTCACTGTCCCTGCTACCTGTACACAGGATAGTGATTCAGTCACCTGCATCCCTTAAGGAGATTGAAATGAAAAAAAAAAAAAAAACATACAAATGTTGCCTGTAAAGGAGTTCACATGTGTTTCATATGAAAAGTTGTGACGAGAACAATCACCAGCCTGTATATGATCATGAAAACTTAAAGGTATGGGATGGATACCGAAACATAAAATGCGAATAAAGCAAAATACATGTACAGAAGCCCAAAAATATAAAGAAATGTAAATAAAAACAATAAAGGAGGCTCACACTGAAAAGTGGTAGACTAAGTTCTCCTCAGAGCCGTTTGTGATTTGTTTTCTCATTAAGGCGTTAAGGAAATCGGCCAACTCTTGCGGCCTTCTCCTGCGAAATAAATGTA
Source organism: Oligia fasciuncula (assembly GCA_963082905.1). Lineage (NCBI taxonomy): Eukaryota > Metazoa > Arthropoda > Insecta > Lepidoptera > Noctuidae > Oligia > Oligia fasciuncula. The sequence continues at coordinate 16,659,172 of OY720390.1, forward strand.
ACCTTTATTACAACTTACATAAGGCTTTTTTAATTTTAAATGTGCCGTGGTGCCAGTGTGCAAAACTAATAACCAAGTTTTAATTTATTATAATGCTGCGGCCGGACCTGGATAATATCTATACCAAAAATATTACTGAATGAAGAACATGTTTGGAACATGTTTGAGCTATGAAACATCAATATTTCTCGGCATCAATATTTTTAATTTTAATCATTACATAAAAGCTGGTACCATTTTACTGGCAAAAGGATTATTCTGGCCTGACCAAGATTATGTCTGGACTTTAAAAGAGTCTGTGACCTCGTTAGTTTGTTTCGGTCTTTCTTCTTAGAATAGTCAGGAAACACCGAACTCATCTAATTTTAATATACTTAATTTAATTGTGAAGTTTTTTTTAAATCTTATTACAGAAATAAATATCATCAATCATCATTTTAACTAAGATCCGGCCGTTGCAAAAAAGACAAAAACTTTCCTAAATTTTTTCCTGAAAATTAAGTTATATCTTTAGTTAGCTCACGAACCAGTATAGTGACTTACCGGCTAACTTCGGTGTGTGCTTTGATGAGCTGTGCATGTATGAGTGAGCACAGTTTGTGGCAGACGTTCTTGCCCTGTCCCTGTTCACCTTCTGCTGCCTCCGTGGCAGCTGGCAACACAATTGATCATGTTAGATACATTCTCGCCGAAGTTACTTTTTGTAGAGCAACATTTTGCAAAACGATAACATTAAGTAAGTTTTTACAACTTTTAGTCATCATCTGCCTAGCCTTTTCCCAACTATGTTGAGGTCGGCTTCCAGTCTAACCGGATGCAGCTGAGTACCAGTATGTTACATGGAGCGGCTGTCTATCTGACTTCCACAACCCACAACTGGGTAATACTGTACCGCTTGGTAAGATTGATTGTCAGTTTCGGGCTTCTGAAGACCCATTACGACTGTCAAAGATCCAGGAATGACAGCCGGGACTAACGGCTTAACGTGATTTCCGAGGCACGGAAGGATCTTGGTATCTAAAGATGGTCACCCATCTACGAACCAGCCGCGGCAAGCGTAGCTTAGTTAGTAGAAAACATTTTCGAAAAATATTGTTACAGCCAAATTAGACCGATTTTAAATTTTCCATAGAAACAGAGATTTCCAGTTATCTTTTTTTAAATAAGATATTTCGAAAATATTCTCTACTAACTTTTTAGACCTTTGTATCCTGCTTATGCGTATGAAGTTTCATTAAAATCGGTTCATTAATTTCGAAAAACAAGGGCTTGAAAGTTTGTATGAAAGGCCGTACGGCGTAAACGCTCTTAACATCTATTCGACTCTATCATGTTTAGTACATCCCTATCTTGTTATTATGTTGGCAGCTTTACGTCATGTCTGCTGTCTGTGTTATTTTTGTTTTGTTGGTATTCAGTTTTAGTAAACGTTTCATACAAGCGACGTATTTCAACTTTTTCTATGGGAGTTCCGTCTCTTATATATGTTTACATGTTTACTTACTCTATGGAGAGGAAGCCAGTGTCCCAGCAGTGGGAACATTATAGGCTGATTATGGTGTGTACTCACGATTGTCCACAGCGGCGATACTGTCTGACAGTGCCACAGTTGTTTCAGAGCCGGCGGCCTGCGCAGACTCTATGTCCAAATGCAAGTGTTTTTTCGACACTGTACACTCCACCTAGAAATTATAAACTTTATTTAAGATCTAGCATTCTTAAAGATGAATACAGTGAAGTGATCAAATGGGGACATGTACCTATTTTTTTTTTTAAGTCCTATGGCTAAAAATTGAACCCGATCTTTTATTAGTAAAAAAAAAAAATAACACTATTATTGTAACGATCCATGCTGATGATGTTGGTATTAAGGATCTTGCAATGAAATGTTGTGTAAATAAAATACTTCACATTCAAAGTACAGACCACATCAAGCTACAACAATCTGTCAAATTTCTTTAATAGATTTTCAACCTTATCGCTAAAGCATAAGGTTCAATGTTGATTGGGAAAATTTGACAGTTTCGAGTAGCTTGATGTGCTGGCGTCTGTAACCCACTACCGCTGTCGGCTTTTGTCACCAGAGGCTGTGTTAAACACTAATAACGCCCCTCTGTGTTTGACGGGGGTTAAATATGAATGCCATCATAAGAGTGACGAAAAAGAGATGGTGCTATCGGTCATGTATTGCGGTTTGGTCTCGCTCTTCTTTTGTTTTCATTATTTTATTCGGTTTAAATTATCATTTTGTATTTGTTTGTATTTCCTGTGCATGTCCGAAATAAAATATTTTTCTTTACAACACCAATTTTGTACACCTACATTTAACAAATAAAAATTTTGACCGACTTTTTTACTTCCTTTCATAGTACGGTCTCTGAACATTAATCTAATAAGTATACATCACCTGCATAGGCTCCACAGTAGCATTCGCCGCGATGATGGCTTTCGTTCCTTCACACTGCAGTGGCTTGTCCATGTCTTCGTCCACTAGCATGGGGTCAGACGGGGGGGAGGGCGGCGTGTCGGCGGCGGTGGGGTCGGTGGGCGCGAACAGACGCGCGAGCTGCTCGTGCACGCGCCGCTCGCCCGCGCGGGGCGTGATTGCGCCGCGTTCGCGCACGCGTTCTAGCAGACCCTGGGGTGTGAAAGGGGCGATATATAATAGTAATACCGGCCTATCATTGTCCTACTGCAGGACAAAGATCTCTTCTCATACGGCCTGCTAAAGACGGGTGGCAATTTCAGACTTATATTATCAGTCCAGGTTTCCTCACTATGTTTTAGGAGATACCTTCACAGACTAATTATAGAGAAGTGGTGGATGAGCTTTTTGGGGACTTTCTTTTGTCATTTTGAGGAAGATGATGATGGGAAAGTATTTTGAATCCACAGTTATTTTTATTCTATGATAAATATAAAATTGATTAAAGGGTAAATCAGCTAGTTTTTGTCAGCATGAATTGCAACATGAAATATGGGTTAAAAGGACATTTCTTGTAAAACTATTTCCCAAGCACAACTTCTCGGATCAACCATGACAAAATGCTTGATACTTGGGAGTGTTAAGCCGCAATTATATTTAGCCCACGCCGCGTGTCGTGTCGCCGCGCGGCCTCACGAAAATTCGTCTCAGTCAGTACTGTTCTACGTCGCCACTAGGCTGTCTGCGCGTGCCCACGCGTTATTACACTAGACTCGACTGGGCTGACGCGTCACAACCCCCACCACCGACCCCGCCCCGATCGAAATCGCTCGGTCTGCGTGGCGTCAGCAGGCTCTGCGACACGCGGGACGGGACTAATGTAATCAATCCAGTACTAAATGTATGTAACCGATAGCTAACCCACGCGTTGCGACACGCGGCGTGGGCTAGATATAATTGCGGCTTTATGTGTGCATTGGTTACTTTTTAATGTTCTGCATTCGACAATATCTTACCAAAAAGTGATCCTCATGGAAGAAGGACGTTCCCATTAGGCGGTCTAAAAATCGGCAATCTTTGTACAAGGTTAACAGCTTGCGCATTATCTGAAAATAAAAGAAATCTTTAGAAAGCTTATGTTTACATTCACATGTACCACTTGGACTGAATGATATCCCTTTTCACACATTTGCAGTACAATTATAATTATAGATAGAATTTAACAGCAATGGCTGATTTTCCAATAGTCCTTTATCTGAAGTATAAATTACAAGTCTGACTTGTTTTCTACACGCCCCAATCTAATCAACTAGCAAAACTCCGCAGACTTGGCGGGTCTATATTATCTAAAAATAGTAAAAATAAAAATATTTTTGGGATCAACGACCGCCGCCCCCGAAAGAGACATGAGTTTTTAGAGAAACAGTTTTTGTTTTATTTTGTATACCCATCACGTCTGTGAAGTTAACACAAAAAAACTATTTTTTTTAACTGATAATTCTAGGTAGTGAGGTACCTGCGGACTTCGTCCCAGAATTTGTTTTTTTAGGGTTCCGTACCCAAAAGGGTAAAAACGGGACCCTATTACTAAGACTTCACTGTCTGTCCGTCCGTCTGTCTGTCACCAGGCTGTATCTCAAGAACCGCGATAGCTAGACAGTTGAAATTTTCACAAATGATGTATTTCTGTTACCGCTATAACAACAAATACTAAAAACAAAATAAAAATTTAAGGGGGGCTCCCACACAACAAACGTGTTTTTTTCCGGTATTTTTGCCTTGTGGTACGGAACCCTTCGTGTGCGAATCCGACTCGCACTTGGCCAGTTTTTTTTTTCATAATGTTTAGATATCGATACCCATCACGTATAGGGAGTTTCGCTAGCTAATTTAATTCGACTCTGTTTACAAAAGCTGTCAAACCACAATATATTTCCTCGTGATCACTTTTAGTTATCAGAATACTAAAAAAAAAGCTCTGAACCTAGGACACTTGTAACACGTTGAGGGTTTTCCCTTATTGGTGGGTCCGACAAAGATGTTTTCAAACGCTTGGTTTCGTATACGAGACCGATATCGAGGACATAATTATTAATTAAGGATTAGTTCATTATTTGATGTACCACGAAATATCATATCGACATTATAAACCTTTGGAAGTTTGAAAGAACCAACAAATCATGAGAAACGAGAGAAACTCATCGCATACGGACGGACCATTTATGAATCAATCTATGTTTTAATAATTTTATAAATAAAAGCTGCCAATAAAATAAGAGGTTTTATCAAAACGGTTTTAATTCACAATTTTTTATTGATATATTTATTTAAACGCAAAAATACTGTATATTGTGCGACATGGATCTAAAATTCGTAATGGACGTGGCGAAATTGAGAACTAAAATGGAATTTACTGGATATTCGGGGACCTTCCTCCTTTTACAAGCGATCAGCTTTTCATCACGTTCACACACAGATCCATGTCGCACTATGTTTCAGTTTATAATTCCAATAGTTTTAAATGTGTCGTTTATCTCAACTCCCGCAGGGTTTAAAATATAAAAAAAAAAACAGTTTAAGGAAAATAGGGAAGGGAAAAATAAAATAAAAGAATATATATTTTATTAAAGTACTTTTAATATTCAATTAATATCTACTTTATCATCTTAACCATCAGGTAAAACAAAAATAAAAAATATGAAAATGTAATAAATAAGTCATTTATGGAACCAAAAATGAAGAAGCCGTCGAAGATCAGGCAGGATTATCAGGCGGCACTTGTTTATTCTCTTAGAAACTTCCTGATTCATCCAACGCTTCCATGGAGTAAGTTCCTTAAGACCTTTGAAATTGACTCGGGGGTCCATTTTAAAGATAAGCATTATCATTGGTGCATTGCTCAAAACCATGATTATATTTATATAATCGTGGCTTCGTGCTCGCATTTCGTAAGAGGAGCACTTAACAAATCACACTGTTTTTCGCGAGGCCTTGCGCATACCGGGCCGGTGCCGGCAAAAGTATCCTTCGTCATACTGAGGTTGCATCCCGAAGTGCGAGCAGGATGCTTCGGGATACCGAGGCGTCTTGTGGTACGCCGCACCGTCCTGCTGAATTTCATATAACACCGCTCCCAACGAATGATTGTGCACATGAATGTGATGCATTTGAAATGATTACTAATGCCAAGCATTGCAGAAAACAGCAACTCAAATTAGAATAATATATCACTAGAAATTCTCGCTCGAGGTCCTGTCACCAGCGCGCTGAGACACAAGCGGACACGTGTCGCGGCGGCATGCCGAAGCATCCTTTCTGTCACCGTTCCCAGGCATTACGGGATAAGTTGAAATCTGAGCAACATTACACGCACGTAGTAGTATAGTCAGGTTGGGGTTTCCTAAGACTGGGGTGGACGCAACATAGCGTCCGCTATTTACTATCGAATGACGTCATTCAAACGTATGGAAGTAAGTGGTGTTTTTCCTAAAGAGCGTTTTTGACAATAAAATTAAACCCCGTGCCATCTGTCGCTGGGGCCTTTATGTGGCGGCCACCGTTGTCGTAGGAAACCCAAGCTTTAGGCAAGAAAAAGATACTTTTGCGGTGTCGGTCCGGGTGCGCCGGGCGACGTGTACCTACCTCCTGTGTCTCTGCGGAGGGATCTTTGGCGAACAACACTTGCAGTCTCCGCAGGTAGTCGAATAGACGCTGGATGAGCGCGGCGACGGGCGGCTTTAACAGCCAGGGGACGTCGGGGCCGCGCGCTAATAGGGCCCCGTCGTACGCGTCCGCCGGGGACGTGCGTAGCCACCTTAACAGAGATAGTACTTTTACCTCTTGACTCTGTAACGTGGGGTGTTTAGCGAACATCTCTTCTAGTTTCCTCATGGCGATGCGGCCGCGCTCGATGTGTGCGGCGACGCGCGGCTCCAGCAGGCGCGGGATCTCCAGGCCCCCGGGCCCCACGGCCGCGGGCCCCAGCGCGCCGGGTCCCCCACCCGAGCACGACCCGCACGAGCCACACTCCGCCGCCACGCCTACTGCAGCGGCCACCACATCTGTATCGACCAAAGCTAAATATTAAATGACGAGCCCAAAAAAGTAATAGTTGATTAAGGGTATAAAGCAGCGTCTTATGCCACGGCCGCTATATTGAAGTGCCATAAAAGATTCTAGTTTTGAGAGTTATCTCCTGAGTGAAGCGAGGGAGTTAAGAAGAGATGTATACAGGGTTATTGGTAAAACACTAACAAGCTTGCAGAACTCGATTACTAACACCATAAACCACAACTTTTGTTCTATGACTTTTTACAAAACATAATACAATTACCAAAACCGTGGGCCCGGAGGGGCCCGTGGCTATATGATAACAGCCGCACAGGTCGATCGATCAGGTTAAGCTACGCTTGCCGCGGTTGGTCTGTGGATGGGTGACCATCTTTACATATCGTGACCCCTCCGTGCCTCGGAAAGCACGTTAAGCCGTTGGTCCCGGCTGTCATTCGTGGATCTTTGACAGTCGTTACGGGTCGTCAGAACTAGACTGGAAGCCGACCCCAACATAGTTGGGAAAAGGCTAGGCAGATGATGAATACAATTACCAAAACCAAACCTTCAAGATTTCGTTGCCGCTGCCCTCTGCTTAATTTTGTACTAGACACGACAGTTTGTTTATCTAAGTAGCGCTTTCTTTAGCTTCGCGTAGAGTTCGTAACAGAAAATCGAATATTTCAATTCGTTGAATTGAAATATTTTTATTTTTGTATGAATATCTGATGAATTAATAAAATTCATAGAACAAAAGTTGTTGTTTATGATGTTAGTATAGTCCTGAGAGGTTGTTAATGTTTTATCGATAACCCTGTATACATTTCACACCATTCAGATTTTTAATTATATATTTTTTTGTAAAAGTTTTTATACGAATTCTTAGTTAAGGTTTCAAATTAAAATAATGTGCATTATAATGAAATTCTGTACAATATTGTCAGACCCCAGGCCCATTATGACTTAATATAGGTTAGATTTGTATGACATATAATTTGACATTATCGAGCAGGTGGTATGAAAACAGTAGTGTATCAATGTCAATACTACATACCGTTGGCGGGCGGCGGCAGGTCGGGCGGCGTGGGCGTGCGCGGCTCGGGCTCGTGCGCCGAGCTCTGCGTCTCCCACGAGTCCTCAGACGCCGAGCCCTCCGAGCCCCACAGCTCGCCTTCTTCGCTGTCGTACTCGCCCACCTGAAATGACACTTTATTTATAATATACACTGAATTCAGAAAAGGGTTACAGCCCTTGAACTGTATGGTGAATAGAGTCAAATGGTCAGTGTCGAATATTGCCCTAATGTCCCATCGTATTACGAAAGAAAAAACTGGCCAAGTGCCAGTCGGACTCGCACACGAAGGGTTCCGTACCACAAGGCAAAAACACCGAAAAAGAACACGTTTGTTGTATGGGAGCCCCCCTTAAATATTTATCTTTTTTAGTATTTGTTGTTATAGCGGCAACAGAAATACATAATTTGTGCAAATTTCAACTGTCTAGCTATCGCGGTTCTTGAGATACAGCCTGGTGACAGACGGACGGACGGACATACAGCGAAGTCTTAGCAATAGGCTCCCGTTTTTACCCTTTGGGTACGGAACCCAAAAAAAAAACTGTTTTCCAAATAGATGTAGTGGACTTTAAAAACGGCAGTTTTAATTTGGGACTTTATTCGGAAGAACTTCACAATTCGAATGCTGTTTTTGTGTTTGTTAATTTTATTTGAACTCTTACTTTGTATAGATCTTGTGGCCAGCACATACTCGTGTGTCCGTCGACCCACCATACTTTGACGCGGCCAGACGGGAAGTTGTCAATGACCTGAAAACAAATATTTTAATAAACTTCTGCTACAGCAAACAGCTCACGGTTACTGAAACCTGGTTCAATTAAGTTGATATATTCGACAGCCCATCACACAGAACAGAGGTCAGATTTGATATTAACGTCAGTTCAGAGACGTGATCCACTTTATAGAACCCATATGTATTTCTGGTATTGTCTCACCTGTCCTGCAGTGCAATTGGCATCTTCCCCGGTAAAGTTGGCCACCCTGATGACGACCGTCCCGGGTCGATACTGGAAATCTGGGTGATCCTTCAGATCATACACGCTGACTTCGCTCTCATGCAGCATTTGTGGTCTACGAAATATATGAAACGATAAGTACATAATAATAATAATAATAAATGGAATGTGAGTTCGGCTGTCATTGTACCGATTGTCGTATCAGCCAATGGCCTGATGGCCTCTCGTTAGGCGGTTGGATCAAGGACCTGATTCAAAAGGCAGTACTCCTCGATACGGCTCACATTTTGAGGGGGTTCCTGTCTCTGGAACTTTCTGAATAAGTCGCTTAGGGCCCAGCTCACGCACTCTACACCTCCTTTTGGGTGATTCGTTGAGTGGACGATAACTTAATATTATCTACTAAATATTCATTCGCTGTCAGACAATGCACAATTGCACAGTCTAAGCCTTTGTGTTTAGAAGCATGAAATTTTTCAATAAAGTTCGTTAAATAATGAAAGTGGCACTAAGAAAGGATTTTTGAAAATTTTCCCACTAAAGGGGTTACATAAGAGATGAAAGTTTGTATGGAAGTTCGTCACTTTTGCCGATGGGAAATTCTATCGGGCAAACGGATTGTCCAAACATATGAATCTGAAAGAAATAACACAATAAATAGTAGATATAACTCACACTGGCTCATCAGCGCTCGTATAGGTGCGGTACCAATGCACGATAGCCGTCCTGCCGTGATGATCCACGCGTTGAACCACACCATACTCCCTGTGCTTCAGCTGTTCAATGACAATAATATATGACTGCCGCTCTCTACAAAGGTACTGTGGTCAAAGATAAACGAAAAAAAAAAAAAAAAAAAAAAACGAAAGTTAAAAACTAAGACCCAACTACGACAAAACGCCGACTAAAAAAGTAGAAACAAGACATCGCAATAAAATAACATCGGTTTTCGAATAACCGGAGTCACACGTCGATAATGAAGGCGTAAATCGTACATTTTTACTGTCCGTGTGGTGCCGCCGGACTTAAAGAACCACCACCCTACTTCCCGTGGGTGTCGTATAAGGCGACTACGGGTCGTACCGGATCAAGCGGCTCTTGCCCAACCTGAGGGGGCCAAACGCCTCCTGCCGGAGGCTTTACGCAGGGGTCGTGCGGTCCATGGCCCTATACGGGGCCCCGGTGTGGGCGCGTTCATTGCGGCGGCGAGCCGCCCACTACCTGAACGCGCCCCAGAAGGTGGTAGCCATAAGGCTTATCCGGGGCTACCGCATGATCTCTGGCGAGGCGGCAAGCCTCATTGCCGGACTGCCGCCATGGGATCTGGAGGCGATAGTCCTCGCGCGCGTATACGACTGGCGTGCGGAGGCACTACGCCGGGGGGAAGTACCGCTTCCGCCGCAAATCGCTGCGGAGCGGACGGATCTCCGGCGCGATCTCATGGCGGCATGGAAGGAGCGACTGTCGCAAACCAGCGCAGGGCACGCCGCGATAGCGGCGATAAGACCCGTCTTTGAGGAGTGGCTAGAGAGGCGCCACGGCGCCCTCACCTACCGCCTGACGCAGGTCCTCACCGGACACGGAAGTTTCGGGAGGTTCCTGCACATCATCAGGCGGGAGGAAACGCCCGGGTGTCACCATTGCCAGGATCGCCCAGAGGACACGGTGGAGGTCTGCCCCGCTTGGGTGGAGCACCGCCGTGTCCTCGTAGAGGCGATCGGCAGCGGCGGCGACCTCTCGCGCCCGGCCCTGGTGCAAGCCATGGTCCGGGGCGAGAGGGAGTGGGAGGCAGTCACCTCCTTCTGCGAAGCAGTCATGCTAGCGAAGGAGGTGGCGGGACGGCTCAGGGAGAGAGCCTCCCGTCCCAGCCGCCGCGGGAGACGCTCCGGGCGTCGGGAGCCGCGCGACGACTCCCGGCCACCGTAGGCGCGGGCCTGCGGGCGGAGAGTAATGGGTAGCTCACCGTCCGATCAGGACCAGGCCCGTGCCGGACGGCGCGTACGACGTACGTGTTCCACGCGCGCCTCAAAGAGATGTCAGCATCGAGGAGCCCTATGGGGCCCCCCATAGGGCCGAAGCCTGCCGGGTCAGCGGGATTGTCCGAAAGGGTTACCGCTGGCCCGGAACATAAAGGGCTAAGGAGGGAACACGGGTGGGTTTTAGTCAGTAAGAGTCCGACACTCCCTTCCGCACCACCCAGAGCGGGAGGGGTCATTTGATGATTACCCACCCGAAAAAAAAAAAAAAAAAGGGTCGTACCGGAGAATGGGCAGCAGCGTTCTCTATGCATTTCACCACCATACTGCGATCGCCAACCCAGGCCTGCCAAGCGTGGCGATTATGGAAAACCCCCCCAAGAATGATAAACATAAAAACACTTGGTCTCTACTACCAGGCGGCCGGTAAGGTGTACTAAGAATCCCCGGAAGACCAACGACCTTGTGAAGGCCGCAGGAACCCGTTGGATGCGAGAAGCACAGAACCGTTCGAAGTGGAGGTGCTTGGGGAAGGCCTATTGTCCAGCAGTGGACGTCTTTCAGCGGAAATGATGATGATGATGAAGTCGTACATATATCCCAAATAAATTGGGATAAGGGCAGGAGAATGACGATTATGATTATTTATTTATTTATAATATTATTTACATTTGTATTATTAATTATTTATTTATTTATGATGATGAAATCGTACAGATTACGAGTGGCTCCGGTCTTGTTTATACCTTTTTAGTTGGCGTATTCGTCGTAGTTGGGTTTTTAATTTTCGTTTTTCATTCAATTTAGGGTTAGTGAGCATGCACATGAAATATGATAACATGATTTTTTAAGCAGCCTACATTATATTTTAGAAGGGTCTAATTTTTATGTTTTTTATGTCTAATGACAGAGGCCTAAAACATGTTTTGCTAGATTGTTACACATTAATAAAATAAAAATAAATTCCTTTATCATTCAATTTGGGCAAAATAAGAACTTTACTTAGAATTTTGGGAATTATCGAAAAAAAAAACAAAAATTGGTAAGACTTCGTCTAAGACAACCATGGCTAAAATGGTTCTAAATTGTCTGTACTATCTTCGCCTTAAAGCTTTACACCCATTTTCCAATCACCCTGTATTTTACCTTTATACCTTTCATAATTTCATTTCGTGATATAGGTAATTATTATGTAGGTATGTATATAATTTTTTTTTTTGGTTACACTGTCCCTCCCCTATAGCCGCCATATTGGATTTTATGTGACGTCATAATAGCCTATAACCTGCAGAAACCACATGAAGTTTTCTACGTTACCTCGTTAACAAAATACGATTACTAGTCTAAGAATGAAAACATAACTAGGCTAAAATCATAGCCTGCATTGGTTTTGCCGTAGTCTGGTAAAAATGAAGATACTTATTGGACAGGCTCGATCATAAAAAGTCGAAATGGGAAGAAACTCAGTATATTTTTAGAAACCACATACTGATTATGCATCCCTGCTCGCAGGTTTTTCGACCGCGGTTGCCGACGAGTCAAGTTACATAAACCATAAGAAAAATAGAGGAAAGCGGTCTAAGCCAAGGATAAGGATATTGCTAATCCATTCCTTCATATGTTCGAAAAACTTATCTGTTCAACAACGTAAATAACACAATGAATGTTGTTGAACCGTCAAAATGAAAGCCACGTATGTAAAAAAAAATTACGATATTGTTGCTGACTAAGTTTTGATTGGTTCGAGTTCAAACAAAAACATGAAGGCCATGTACCTGTTGATTTTCCTCGATGTTAGCTGCCCCGCTGACCACGAAGTCGCCCGGGAAACACTCCTGCCCATCTAAGTGATGGATCGGATATAGTTGTGTGGATGGAATGCCCATTTCTATCGTACCGTCCTGTGGATAAATTGAATATGATAATTCTTTTTCAGATTCTTTCAGATTAATACTTTTACTAGCGACCCGCCCCTACTTCACACGGTTTTTACGACTTGACAAAACATGGAGATTTCTTTACTAAATGTAAGTTGAATATTAACGTATTAGAAACATAAAAGACCGGAATAAATTAAGTATTTAAATTATGGTGAAAACTGCATTAAAATCCCTTGAATCGTTAAGAAGAACAACGCGGTCACACGAGACAGATACGAAAAGTGACTAAGTGGATCGCTGCACGGTTTACTCTACACAAGCGAATTGCTTGTGCAGTCGGGAAATAAACAGGTTAAGCATACTTTTAGGCCGTTAATTCATCGATTGCGTTCTGCTAAGAAAATGAATGAAAATGACATTTTGAATAGTTGGCATAAGTGGAAATATTTGTATTTATTTAAAAATTGCCTAACCATTTCACGCGCGCGCCGCACCGTGCGCTTGAGGCGCTGGCCGCGCAGCAAGCGTGTATGTACATACCTGCCACACGACGTTAGCGCGGCTGGTCGTGTGCAGCGTCTCGACCACGACGCGCTCGCCCAGGCGCGGCGGCGGCGCGGGCGGCGCGCGCCGCACCGTGCGCTTGAGGCGCTTGCCGCGCAGCAAGCGTGTATGTACATACCTGCCACACGACGTTAGCGCGGCTGGTCGTGTGCAGCGTCTCGACCACGACGCGCTCGCCCAGGCGCGGCGGCGGCGCGGGCGGCGCGCGCCGCACCGTGCGCTTGAGGCGCTGGCCGCGCAGCAAGCGTGTATGTACATACCTGCCACACGACGTTAGCGCGGCTGGTCGTGTGCAGCGTCTCGACCACGACGCGCTCGCCCAGGCGCGGCGGCGGCGCGGGCGGCGCGCGCCGCACCGTGCGCTTGAGGCGCTGGCCGCGCAGCAAGCGTGTATGTACATACCTGCCACACGACGTTAGCGCGGCTGGTCGTGTGCAGCGTCTCGACCACGACGCGCTCGCCCAGGCGCGGCGGCGGCGCGGGCGGCGCGCGCCGCACCGTGCGCTTGAGGCGCTGGCCGCGCAGCAAGCGTGTATGTACATACCTGCCACACGACGTTAGCGCGGCTGGTCGTGTGCAGCGTCTCGACCACGACGCGCTCGCCCAGGCGCGGCGGCGGCGCGGGCGGCGCGCGCCGCACCGTGCGCTTGAGGCGCTTGCCGCGCAGCAAGCGAACTGCCAGCTGAGGCGAACGCTTGCCTCGCGCTGAAGCCGCTGATGAACAGCGGGATGACCATGTTGCACCGCTTACAGGATAGAACCACAATTTATAATAATTAGTTATTCAATCGCAAATTTGAAAACCCCAGTTCAACACATGATCCTAACCTAACCTTACCATGCAAGTATTATTCAAATTTTACGTTTTTTTGCAATTTGCAGGTCAGTGTCAGGTTGTGTCTTGATCAAAATATGATTCGCGACAATAACAGGTACATATTTATAGAATTATAATCATTAGAATCATTAATATATCTTTCTAAGTTAGATTTCTACCACCAACCATCAAACTCTTATGGAAAAGTGTTCATGGTAGAAATACCTGTTACTGTCGCGAATCATATTTTGATCAAGATACAATCAGACACTTACCTGCAAAATGCAAAAAGCGTAAGAAAATTTGAATTTCGCGGTCTACCACTATCCATTCACCTTAAGTGCCCGTTTTTTTTTTTGCAAAAGAGTTCGCATACCATTTAAGGTTATTATCGCATACCATTTTAGGTCATTTGCTATATTTACCTGTCAGTATCACTGCCATCGCTGCTAGTATTCTCCCAGTTGTCAGAATCATCGTCGTTGAGCGCCGCTTCAGACTTGCTGTCTCCGTTGAGCAGCGTGTCCTCCCGGGTCGGCTCAGGACTGCGGATGTGCCATCTAGTTAGCGTTACAGTATGCTTGATGAGAGGACTCGGTTATGTTATGGTGTTGAAATGTAGCGATAAGCGATAGCGGTTTCTTGGTGTAAGGGTAGAGAGTAAGGTAGGTGCGTTGCCCGGTCAGCGGGATTGTCTGAAAGGCTTACCGCTGGCCCGGAACATAAAGGGCTAAGGAAGGAACATGGGTGGGTTTTAGTCAGTAAGTCTGACACTCCCTTCCGCTCCACCCAGAGCGGTAGGGGTTATTTGATGATTTCCCACCAAAATAAAAAGGTAGGTGTGTTGTGTAGTTTTGTGTGTGGCTGAAGATATGTAGGGAGATATTAGTTTTTGTTTTGTTTAGATTATATTTAATAGAGTTAAGTATGTTCGATCGTGATGATGATGATGATGATAGGGAGTATAGTCGGATGTCGGTCTTAAAATAAGGAATTTGTACTTTATTATTTAAATATACAGTAGAAATACAATTTCATTTCTGTCTTTGTTAAGTCTCGACTAATTTGATGTTCTATTATTCGTGGCCCAAAATTAAATATAACCATATATTCAGAATCAGTTAGCGCGTCGATGTGCCTGTCACCCTGTATAGATCAAGACAGACAGGGATACATAGGATTCGTTTCATGTTTTTAGGGTTTATTACTATCTGCTACGGCTCCACTGTCCGTCTGTCTGTCACCAGGCTGTATCTCATGAACCGTGATAGCCAGACAGTTGAAATTTTCACAGATGATGTATTTCTGTTGCCACTCTAACAACAAATACTAAAAACAGAATAGAATAAATATTTAAGGGGGGCTCCCATACAACAAACGTGTTTTTTTCGGCGTCTTTGCCTTGTGGTACGGAACCCTACTCGCACTTGTCCCGTTTTTTTATTTCAAGACCCTATTCGTCGTAGATAAACTACTTGTCGATGTATAGTTCTGGGTACTGGGGGAACGGCAATTGATATAAAACCATGAGGTCAATAGGTTAAAATCTTTCCACAACCTTATTTCCCCCCCCCTCCCTTTTCCTTCATAAAAGTCATCCCCACAAAGCAGCAAAGCTAAACTCCACAGTCCCCTACCTGATTCCCGAATCATTCTTCTCCTCAGTAGCGGTATCTTCCTGACTGCTGGCCATGGGTAAGGACACGTCCCCAATGTTCTCGATCTTGATGCTGGGACAGTTCGCGTCCATCTTCAGAGCTTCGTCTAAGGACTCTAGGTGGTCCGCGGTGTGGTCGACTTCCATGTCGTTCTAGAAAATATGAACCATCTTATTCCGAACTTTATGCGGACTAGGATAAAGTTAATAATAAAAGACAGAGTATAGCGATAGAAGAGTCACTGAATAATAAGACGCACTTAATAATATCAGTAGTAAGAGAAAATGAGACAAACATATTTTCTCTATCTCTTTCACGTATGCACTTTTTGTCTCCAAAAAATGACTGTCACGCAACAATTTACAAGTGGCTGTCAAAGACTATGGCTATCACAAAGGTATCCGCTGGCAGCTAATCTATACAATACTTTATCTACATTCTTAATACAAAACTGACACCTTAGTACCAGACAAAGTGGTCAGTATTGTATTAGGAACTGTATTTTGATCACAGTTAGGTTCTTACAAAAATTGGAAAATTCAAAAACCATAAACTTTGTTTTTTAATAAGACCAAAACGTTTTTAGGTTTCCCTTTATCTGGCTAGTTTCGATAATATTATGATCGTGCACAGACAATTTTGCAGAATTGCCTGAACATCTGAAACACCAATATGCTGTAAAAGGGATCTGTTATAGGAATAAACTAGCTGCACCCCGCGGTTTCACCCGCATAAGTGTCGATCCCGTGGGAATGTCGGGACAAAAAGTATCCTATGTATTAATCCTGGTTATAAACTACTAGCTTCTGCCCGCGACTTCGTCCGCGTGAAATTTCTTGTACCCCCACCCCGTCGCGTCGCAACACTTCGTATTCGCTTACCGTTCACTCTGAGTTTTTTTCTTTTTGCTCGGCTCCTAAGGGTCATAGCGTGATGTTAAATAGCCTATAGCCTTCCTCAAGAATTGGGCTATCAAATGCAAAAAGAATTCAAATCTGACAGGTAGTTAAAGCGATTATCGCGTTCAAACAAACAAACTCTTCAGCTTTATTATTAGTATAGATAAAAAACTCTATGGCCCATAACTCCTTAATAGGTACCAACTCTTAACATCTTACACACGTGATAACTTTTAAACGAAATATCCGATTGAGATGAAACAAAAAGTATTTTACTTCTTCATAAATACTCTTGATAACATAATGCTTAATTTCGATAAAGATTAATATTGCGATACATATTTAACGTAGTTTTTTTTTCTTCAGACGATTTAATAATTATTTTGAACACAAAATCGGTTATTGTGATTAAACCATGATAGCTAGATATATGTTCTCGCGGACTTTTTTGTAGGTCTTAATGGGCTCTACAAACCCGTAGTACATTATTTTGTTCTATTATCAATAGTTTTTGCAGCGCACGCAAAAATAGGTTTTCGATTTTACACCTTGTGTTACAAAATAGCAATTTTATTACGGATCCCTAATTTTGAAAAAAAAATATAGCCTATAGCCTTCCTCGATAAATGGACTACCCAACACTAAAAGAATCATTCAAATCGGACCAGTAGTTCCAGAGATTAGCGCGTTCAAACAAACAAACAAACAAACAAACTCTGCAGCTTTATAATATTAGTATAGATCTGTGTGCCAAATTTCATCCAAATTCGTTCAGCCGTTTGAGCGTGAAAAAGTAACAAACATAAAAACAGACTCACAAACTTTCGCCTTTATAATGTTAGTGTGATTATGTTTTTGCTATTAAACTCTAGATATTATGCCAAATTAAGGGCTGATTTTTCAATCATCTGATAACTTTATTCGAGGAATAATTTTGAAATTTTGACAGTTATTTCATACAAAAACTGTCAAACGTCAATTTTATTACTCGAATAAAAGTTATCTGGCGATGGAAAAATCAGCCCTTAATCAAGTAAAATATCATAAACAACAAAGTTACCTCGTTAGATTTAAGTTTGCGGTGTCCCGAGGCGCGCTTCTTAGGTCGCGAGGGCACGTGGTCAGTCGAGTTGGTGTCGGTCTTCGATGGCTTCTTTATCGGCTTAGCTTGCTTGCGGAGACTCCTGTAGCCTTTACCTATACCCACGAGTATACCTGGTTTATTTATTTATTTATATGAAGGTACACCAACAGCTTCTGTAATACATCTTAAGTACAGACCCAGAGAAGGGGCCCCTTAGGGCGGAAGTCTGCCGGGTCAGCGGGATTGTTCGAAAGGGTTACTGCTGGCGGAACATAAAGGGCTAAGGAAGGAACATTGGTGGGTTTTAGTCAGTAAGAGTCTGACACTCCCTTCCGCTCCACCCCAGAGCGGGAGGGGTCATTTGATGATTTCCCATCCGAAAAAAAAAAGTACAGACGCCAGCACACCAAGCTCAATATGTCAAATATCTTTAATAGATTTTCAACTTTATCGCTAACGCATAAGGTTCAAAGTTGATTGGGAAAATTTGACAGTTTCGGGTAGCTTGATGTGCTGTCGTATGTACCATAGGTAACAATAGCCTCGGACTCACACAGTTCTCACCAGGTTAACCAGTATTGTCAGATTAGACTCCTTTTCGATTAAATAAAATGGTAAGACATCCAAAATTCCCCATTAAAAAAGTTTGAAACCAATGGTGAGTCCATGTAAGTTATTATTGCTTGTCTAATATGTTCTTAAGGGCCCCTTTTCCCGAAACTTTAGGCATTTTACGCGCTGAGTCGGCTTGCGCCCGCGTTGCACAGGAGCCGTCGCGGTATGAACTCCGGTGACCTATGGTGGCGGACGAGCACGCCACAGTACAAATAAATCAGTAGTACAAATAATACACTAGTTTACAAATTTTCATTTTTTTTCGTTCACAGGACAAAACCGTTGGATTTGTTTTGTGACTACCTTCTAATCAGTAAAAATAAATGTAAAATGTTTTTATCAAGTCTGGTTTTTTTATAACACTCACAAGAAGTTTTGGCTTAATCTGGTTACGTAGTGATCAATTAATTGTCTTAAACTCAAAAAGGAAACATTTAATGAAATTCTATTTTTACCGACTTCACAAAAAGGAGGAGGGTACTATCTTCGGGTGATTGTATGTTTTTTTTTTTTGTATGTTTGTTCATCGAATACTCCGCCAATTGTCGACGGATTTTCAAAATTCTTTTTTTGTTCGAAAGTAGATAGTTCTGAGGTGGTCCCATTGTCACCAAGTTAGGATCTGATGATGGGATCTTATAGAAATCGAGGGCAACCCTCAAATTTTATAGGCTCACTTATTGTTTTTCGCATATTTTATGAAGTATCTTGTGTATTTGTGTATGGTTGTCACCATCTCAGGTAGCTGGGCTGATGATGGAAGCTACAACTCCTTGACAGTAAGAAGTTACTCGAACAGGCAAGGACTGTTTTAGTAAATTGTTTTGATGTTTGATAGGGCATTTGCCACATTTGGTCTCATGATCCTCAAGTCATGACCTGATGCTGCAGTCAGGATAGTCTGCAGAGTACCTAACTTCTCGACAAGTAACAGCAGATATATCGTGTTTAGGCTCATTGAAAAGGGCTCGATGTGTGGATAAACATACTGTTACTGAGAAACACCGAAGACCTGATGCTGAAGCCAGGAGCATCAGAAAAAGTACAAACCTTGAAATTACAGCACCGTACTCGTATTTGGGCTCATTTTAAACAGGACTAATTTTAAGTTCAATGCAATGTTGACATAAGTCTGGCCTGATGCTGCAGCCAGGATTATCAGCATCTAGTCTAAAAACTAATAAAAGGAGAACTCCTCAACAATTAACGTCCCTGCATCGAGAAAAGGAATATTTTATAAAAAGGCGATGGGCAAGTTGACATTATTCTATTGTAACTTAGATAAATTATAAATAGACCCACTAAAAAGCGAGAAATAAAAACTTTTTAACAAAAAAAAAACCGACTTCCAAAAAAAACACTACAAACTGAAAAATTACTTTAATTTCGGAAGTCGGTGGCAAAAACTAAAATACTGATCCCTAAGACACCGACTTCCGAAATTAAAGTTATTTTTCAGTTTGTAGTGTTTTTTGTTGAAAATGTTTTTCAGACAGTGCAAATTAGATCATAACATTTTTTGTTTTATTTACAAGAAAAATATGTAGTAAAAAAAACAGATCGGTTACAGAAGCTATAAAAATGGATGCACTACTTTATTTAACTTCAACTTTCGGTAGCAAATTTTAATAAAAAGGGTTTTTCAAGTAGTAGATGAAAAGTACTAACAAATTCGGTAGCAAGAAATAAAAAATACGTGCAATTTAGATTGTCAATTTTGTGGCAAGACCTAACAAATCACGAAACTAGCTGTTATTTTTGCCTAACTAAATATGTAGCCTTTAAAAACCAGAACAAGTAGTGTTACATACAATATAATGATGACCCATGGGTCAAAGAGTGTGGTACTTAAGATAGAAACACGTTTCTATGATACAACTACATACAGAAAGCATGGCTAATAGAAATCTCTATTCCTAGACAGCTCGTTTCGCCGAAAACATTGTTCGTAGATATCTCGGTTCATAAGAAGCACTTTTGACAGAGATCTCTGTTCATAGATAGCATTTCTTGTCGGAAACTTTGTTCATAGAAACCACTGTTTCACCTTGGTTCACAGAAAGCACCTTTGGTTCACGGAAACCAATTAGATCATTATTTTTTAAGTAAGCTGTATTCCTATTCACTCGCTCTTGCATCCTATGTCGACGGAGCCCCGCTTGGCGGGGCTCCTATTTCTGTGTAAAGGGTGCCCTTCGCTCGCTCTTGCATCCTATGTTGCGCTTTTTTAACCAAGGGAAACAGTGGTTTCTATGAACAAAGTTTACGGCAAGAAGTGCTATCTATGAACAGAGATCTCTGTCAACGGTCCTTCCTATGAACCGTGATATCTACGGACAATGATAAAGTTTTCGGCGAAACGTGCTGTCTAGGAATAGAGATTTCTATTAGCTGTGCTATCTGTATGTAGTCGTATCGTACAAGCGTGTTTCTATCTTAGGTTCCACACCGTGGGTCAAATCCTATGCTACATTCGAAAAGAATCCCTTACCCGATGTTGCCTAGTAGTTTCAGTCAATAAAACGAAGCAAAACCCACAGAATTGGAGACAGAACCTAAGACCCCATTTCGAGCCAGATGTATGATTTTGATTTCGAAGGATCTGAATTGAAGGATGGCAAAGTCAAAGTCAAGATTTCTGGTTTAGAAAAAAGTTAGCAGATTACTGTTGGTCTAATTTAAGAGATACTGATACAAATCTGAATTAAAACAGAGTAAAATTTGCAATATGTAATACTTTCACTAAATGGTAATCTTAAAATTAACAAAAAAAAGTAAAAATTTTGAAAACTAGACGATCTAAATTTTTTCCACTTCAGAATCTCATTAAGCATTTTATCCTCTATGCAAACACATGGTTTTCATCTCATGAACAAAAACGCTGTAAACTAGTGGTGTTATTGGCGTTGGCGACAGACACAGAGATAAAAAATTAAATTAAAAATTTAAAAAACCCCCGACAAAAATAAAATTACGGAATCCCTACAAAAAGCACGAAATAAAAAAATCACACACACACACACGTTAAACTTAGAACACCCCGTCGTTTTTGCGTCGGGGGTTAAAAATTAGATAGGAAGCATTGTATAGTGTTTCTTAAGTTCGTGGTTCTCTTTGTGCTCTTTTTGAAGGTTTCACTTCTACCACGTGTGAATTGCACACATGTTTTTTTTCATACACTTTCAAATTTCCACGCGAACGAAGTCGCGGGCAACAGCTAGTAAATAAATAAATATCGTTGGCTTGTGTCGTGGACACCAGGTAGTTGATATAATAAATATATACTTTTTTTGTAAATACATAGGTACCTACTTCTTATGTACAAACATCCATGACTCAGAAACAAAATAATGTCCATGCTCATCACACAAACATTTGCCCCTACCGAGATTCGAACCCGGACCCTAAGATCGTAAGGCGGCCTCACTACCGCTGCGCCATTCGGATCGTCAGTTTATGTAAAAATATGTAAAGGTGAATGTTTCCATTAAAAATATTAAAGATTTAAAACTCTAGTCATACTGACTTCGCTAGTCTGTGTAGAGAACCACAAGTTTTCTTCACTTCAGATGCCCTTTTTTTCTTAATTTTGTTTTTTTTATTTGCCATTTTAATTACTTCTAATACAACACGTTTTTACTCAGGTAAGTAGGCACTATTACGCGCGCGAAGACGATAATGTGGTTGCGAGCAAAAATTGCATAGGTCCTCCCTCGATGACGTCCGGCAGGACACTGGCGCGGAGTGGCGCGGTGCGCGCGAGTAGTTTTTCACGCATTTATTTTATATGGAAAAAAATAGGTGCCATATTAAAAATCTATCCAATAATATCCCTGCTAAACCTGATTAGTAAATGAAATGTAAAATTTTCATAAAAATTGCGTTCCCCCAAGTCTCATACAACTCAAAATCCTTTCAAAATCGACTTTACTTCTGATTTTTTTTTTATCGAGCAAAATGTTAAATATTGTGTTTTTAACCAAAAAAGTCACTAGATTAAACATGTATCTGTACTATATATTTTTTTGCGAATTTAAATATGGTGATTTATATGAAAACAACTCGATCTAGAAACGTAAATTTCGGAAAAGGGGCCCTTAATGTCTCGATGGCAAGCTATGTATATATGTACAGTCAGCCCAGAATTTGGCTACAAGTTTCGCACCTTCAGTAGCGTCCATCAACTTCTGTAGCGTGCAGACAACAGGACACGATATTAGGTGCCCCATTGTTTGTGGGACAGCACCACATTTACACTATAATGAATTAGTTTGCACATTCTAAAGAAAATTTTTAGAAAACACCCGATTTTTAGTTTTCTTGTGAGCCCCATTTGTGAATCACGCCACTGCATCGGCAACGGGTTTATGTATGGCCTAGTAAGCTAGGCGTAGTAAGCTTAGTAAGGTTGGGTATCAATCAAAAGAAAAAGGACGTAAAATAAGGCGCTGCCGGTGGCCTTCTCATTATACAGAGTGGCAGGGAGATTGACGCGCAAACTGTAACCATTAATTCAGCACATGATTGAAAAAAAATTCTACGCTACGTACAATACGACCGACGTAACTTGACGGGCCTGAACTTCGCGCAGAAGGCTGCGCACGAACGTTTTTTAGGAACCAAATGGTGGCATGAGGCGAGTGTGAGTGAGAGAACATGCGCGAAAGTTCGCAAAGGCTATGCTCAGGCCCGCCAAGTTACGTCGGTCGTATTGTACGGGCGGGAAATTTTTCGACAGTTATCATAAAAAAAATCTGTTTCATAGAAAAGTGCAAACCTACGGGGTCAAAATGTATGGAACAGCAAATTTTTTTATGATAACTGTCGAAAAATTTCCCGCCCGTACAGTCACGAGCACCAATATGTCAACACTAGGCAACTTTAAATTGCGATTTTTTCACTAAATAACGAATACAACGTTGAAATACGACACTTTACATAAACCTATGGGTTCAAAAATACTATGTTCCTACTAATATAAAATTTCATTCAAAAATAAAGGAGAAAATCGATTTTGAATAAAGCCAAGTGTATAAATACTTTTGCTCGTGACTGTACATACAATACGACCGACGTAACTTGGCGGGCCTGAGTATAGCCTTTGCGAACTTTCGCGCATGTTCTCTCACTAACGTTCAGGAAATTTTTCGACAGTTATCATAAAAAAATCTGTTTCATAGAAAAGTGCAAACCTACGGGGTCAAAATGTATGGGAACAGCAAAATATTTTTTTTACCGACGAATTATATCAACGCGCGACCTGTTGCCATGCATTCAGTACATGATTCTGAAACCCTCTTAAGTAAATGGTAGCAGGTTACGCGTCGATGTCCCTGCCACCCTGTATTGTCAAGTAAAAATGATCCTGTAAACTTTTTCATTCAAATTCTTCTCCTTGATATCAGAGAAAGTAATCTATAAGTACTCTTACTCTGTTGTTTTCTCCATTGCTTCTTGCTTACAAAGCTGTCTTCGGGGGCAATAGTGAGGAAGTTCCTGTCACCGACTTGCAGTGTGCACGGCTCGAATACATTCAGCAACTTCAAATTCTTTAGATCTTCACCTGTTTATGGAGAATGCAGTATTAACTAAGTTCAGATGTTTTTAATGGGCCAAAACACGAATGGAATAGGTAGCATCATTATTTCAGCCGAAAGACGTCCACAGTTGGACATAGGCCCCAAGCACCGCCACTTGGACCGGTTCTGTGCTTCCCGCATCCAGGGGATTCCTGCGGCCTAGATATAGCCAGCGGATAGCCAGCGGATAGCCAGTCTTGGCTGGAGCTTTATTTAGGGTTCTTGCATCTTGCATCATAAACTTGGCTGCAGTGGACATTTAACGCCTGTATTCCCTGAAGATGCAGGCAGAGCATGATTTGCCCAAAACGTTCTTACTGCTGGGACTCAGGCCTTGTTTCTGTGAGAACCCACACCTTTTTTTTTTTTCATCTGTGCAGGTAGAAGTGTAAAGTAATACCTTCGACTAGGAACTTAGGCTGTTGCGGTGTTGCGGGGTCGGACGGATGTGTGCACAGCGCGCGGCACTGCCAGTGAACGCTCACGCTCTCGGTCATCACCGCCTCCACGGTGAACTGGGGGACAAACAATAAAATAAAATGCGCCATACGCCGAGACTCGTAGTAGTCTCGGCCATAAAACGTGTAAGTAGGAAAAAGTATTACGATAATTTTGAAAATACAAGTTTAAAAATTACTAGTGTCCTGTCATCTTGCTCTCCGCGTACAGATTTTGAGGTTTCTTGATCACGAAACGAAATATCTACTTCGTTGTTGACCTTGACCCTCCAAAAATCGGAGCGCTATTAAATTCTCCTTGTGGAAGTAAGCAATATTTTGCGAAGTATTTTGCGAAGCCGAATGTCACTCGCAACCGGACAAAACGTAAACTTTTTAACCGAATTCTTTGACCGGTATATTAAAGTTATAATATTGTATATTACCCTATGGGCCTTGATGCCTGACAATAAAATATTTTAATTTTTTTATTATGGCAAGCCCCCCTCATTCTATCTCTCGTTATCCCACACTTCGTTCTTCCACTTTTCAAGGACCCTATCTCGTTTCGTCCTGCCATTGCCATGTCTAGTTTTGTCCAGCACGTGGTAGACATTCTTAAAATTTAGATCTATTAAAACTTACTTTATGATCATGCATCTTATGTTTCCTGGCGGCCTTCATTTCCTTGGTAATGTGGAGCCAGTTGGCGCTGTCGAGCGAGCCCAGCGGGCCGTACACAACCTGTCCAGGGTAGAACTCGGACGAGGAGTAGGGAGTGGAGCGGCGGCGTCGCATGGAGTAGTCCTCCAGAGGACAAGTGTCTAGGTCGGGGTACTCGAGCCGCGAGCCTTCAGCGGAGGCTAGGCGGAGTTTGCTGTGGACCGCCTGTGTAGCAAAGAGTTTTGTTAACCGACGAAAAAAAAGATGGTACAATTGGTTCTGTATAGCTTCGGTTTCTACAGTATGGTTTGTTTGTCCCTTTGCGTTATATTTCTAACCACAGATGTTAAAATGGTTATGTACAATTTAACCCCTGAGATTATCTTACCTGTGCGTAACTATAACTAAGTGAAATAAAGCTTAATAATTCTATACATATAATAAATCTGTAGACGAACTGTTATATACATTGAAAAAAAAAAATAGTTGGGGTGTTAAAAGATCACCAACAGATGCCATTTCATCAATTTTTTGAATTTTTGTCGTAAAACCAATATGGTTTGAACGTAAAACCAATATGATTCATATTTAGGGTTCCGGACCCAAAGGGTAAAACCGGGCAAGAGCGAGTCGGACTCGCGCACCGAGGGTTCCGTACCATCATGTTTTTAAATTTTCACCGGCGAGCTACTTACTAGATCTCGTTCAAACCAATTTTTGGTGCAAGTTTACATAATATTCATCATATATTTTTTTTAGTTTTATATTTCTCTTATTTTAGAAGTTACAGGGGGACACACACATTTTACCACTTTGGAAGAGTCTCTCGCGTAAACTATTCAGTTTAGAAAAAAATTATATTAGAAACCTCAATATCATTTTTGAAGACCTATTCATAGATATCCCACACGTATGGGTTTGATGAAAAAATTTTTTTTGAGTTTCAGTTCTGAGTATTGGGAACCCCCAAAATTTATTGTTTTTTGACGTGACAACGTCTTAAATTAGGTTGCGGCTGGGAGTCACTTATGAAAAAGTGTAACGCTCGGTAACGTTACGTTCTTATTGACGTGACAATTGACGTGACAACGTCTTAAATTAGGTTGCGACTGGGAGTCACTTATGAAAAAGTGTAACGCTCGGTAACGTTACGATGAGTCACCGAACGAGAGAGAGGCCCGCCGAATGCCTTGCGTCTCTCTCCCACTCAACTATGATCGGATGATCGGTCGTTGTCACGTAAAATCTTCGCCCGTAAAACCGACTTTACAGGCAACCATTTTTTTTTTCTATTTTTTTGTGAAAATCTTAATGCGGTTCACAGAATACATCTACTTACCGAGCACTTGGACAGTTTTTAATTAATGGCTGACTTTTGAGATATTAATGACAAAAGTCAAGAACTACTTGAAAATAGAAATTGAACAGTAACTAAAACAGAAATAAATAATTTTTGCGTTCAAAAGCACCTAATTTATATAAATGAAAAAAAAAAAAAAAAACTAGTAATCATCATCACCAATGGTAGCCGTGTTTTCCCTCACTGATGAGTACAGGCCTCATTACTTTTGGGCCATGCTTCCTTCCTCTGCAATTAGTCATTAATCTGGTATAATGAAAACTCATCCCAGTGAATATTTGCTCACCTTAGAAGTTCCAACCCAAGAATCGAGACATACAGCTAAATCTGGAGTGAACTCCTCCAGAGGCTGGAGCCTCTCGCTAGCAACACTTGGTATCACATGCTTGGTGCCCACAATCTGCAGGGCTGCATTCATTATGATGTCCCTACAGTAGCCTCTCTGCGTATCCTTGCCAGCAATGAGGCGGCGGACAACATCGCCTGGCATCAACGAACGGTCCGCTAAGCCAACCTAGGATAAAAAATATTTATTTATTAATGTCATAAAATTATTATTATATTGGTTTTGACAGTTACTGGTTTAAACGCTAGAAATTTTAAAAAAATAATTATGTTGAGGTTGTAAGACAGTGTTAAAAATGTATTCATTCATTCATGCATGCAGGCAGATGTATAAATGATATTATGTTATAATTATTTGGTATTCTTATGGCTCCCATTCTTTTAAAAGACCACACCCTCTTGACCTAAAGATACCATTGAAGAACACTAATTATGATTATATTATTAAGTATTAAATATGTTTATATGTTTATCCACCAATCCGCACTGGGCCCGCGTGGTGGATTACGGCCCACTCCCTCTCACAGAGAGGAGGCCTGTGTCCCAGCAGTGGGAACATTATAGGCTGATTATATAAATATGTTTTATAAGAATGGGGTGTAGTATAGATAGCTTCAACCACCTATTGGTTGGTAGGAATCCACTGTGTTCATTCACTTTTTTTTTGGCTGGCCTGTTGGTCTAGTGGTCAGTGACTATGACTGCTATGCCGGAGGTCGTGGGTTCGATTCCCACCCAGGACAAATGTTTGTGTGATGAGCATGATCATTTGTTCTGTGTCTGGGTGTAATTTATCTATATATGTATGTATTTAGAAATATATAAGTATGTTTATCAGTTGTCTATAACACAAGCTCTGCTTAGCTTGAGACTAGACGGCGTTGTGTGATAGCTGTGGAATATTATTATTATTTTTTTAGAGATTTGTTTTCCTCGGCCTAGCCGGATAGCTGATGGCACGGGCCTAAGCCAAGTGTTCATCAGTGGGATTAAGTGTTGGAGTAATATTAGATACTGCGTGGTTATCCGCAGTAGGCTGTATGTTAGCCGAAACTATATTTGAGTGGGAGGGATGGTGCAAGTTATCGGACTCACACTGGAGGAATTTTCTTACTAGCCTACATGTATTGAGAATCACTGCCTTCTGCAGCAGGTGGTAGGTGTTAGATGGCAGGTTGAGAGAACTAAGGGACTGATGAAGCTGTTTGGGTATTACACCTGTTGTAGATAGCACTATAGGGACTATTGTGACTTTTTGAAGATGCCAGAGTCGGGTTATTTCGTCTTTTAGTTCGGTGTATTTGGATAGTTTTTCGGCTATTGTAGTCTGTAAGTTATGTGTATTTGGCACGGCGATGTCTATTAGGAACCCAGTTTTATTTACTTTGTTAATTAATGTGATATCTGGTCTATTAAAATGAATTGTGCGGTCGGTGAGTATGGCTCGGTCGAAATACAATTTTGTTGTTGGGTTCTCAAGTACCGTTTCAGGGTTATATTTATAATATGGTGCTATGGTGTCTATAAATTTGTATTTATGAGCTAGTTTTTGGTGTATTACGTTGGCTACCTGATCGTGTCGATGTTTGTAGTCTGTCTGGGCTATTGATTTACAGGCGCCTGTGATATGTTGGATTGTCTCTGGTGAACTATTGCATTTTCTACATGTGTCGTTTGTTATATTCTTTATAATGTATTTTCTATAGTTTTTGGTCTCAATAACTTGGTCTTGTATTGCAAGCATGAACCCTTCAGTTTCCGGAAAAAGTTCGCCTCGATTTAACCACGCGTTCGACGCATCTTTGTCGACATTCAATTGGCATAAATCTTGACGATGTCTCCCGTGGAGAGACTTCTGGGTCCACTCTAAACATTTGGTTTTGTCATCAGTCACTCTCTCGTTTTGCTGTTCAGTTGTGTCTTTAAGATTAAGAGGTGTTAAGTGTTGGTCGTTTTGTGCTATTAGTTTGTGAAGTGTTGAAGATGCAGTTTTATCGAAGAAGTATTTTCTGAGGGTTGTGATCTGTCGGTTGTGTAAGTTTAAAATGTCAATAAGTCCCCTGCCTCCCTCCTTCCGCGGCAGTGTTAGCCTTTGCAGGCATGATCTTGGGTGGTGTTTACGGAATTTAGTCATTGTTGTGTTAATTTTGCGTTGCAGGTTTTTCAGGTCTGTTTTGGTCCAGTTGATTATACCAAACGAATAGGTGAGGACAGGGATAGCAAAGGTGTTAATTGCTTTTATTGTGTTTCGTGAGTAGAGTTGTGTTTTAAGAATAGTATTTAACCTATGTTGGAATTGCTGTTTTAATTTCTGTTTGGTCTCTTTATAGTGTATCTGACTTGATTGTGTGTACCCTAAGTATTTGTAAGTTTCTTGCTCATCCAGTGGTTCTATTTGTTCGCCTGTTTCTAAGATGTATTGGTGTTTGTAGTTCTGCCCTGCTCTAACTGAGTTTATTTTGCATTTATCTATTCCAAATTCCATTTTAATGTCATTTGTGAATTTCTCTGTCAGGTTAGCTAACTCGTTAAGTTGATTCTCAGTTTTTGCGTATAGTTTAATATCATCCATGTACAGTAAATGGTTCAAAATGCCACCCTGGGATTCATCCTGTCCATCGGTAGCAGTAGAATTTAAAGAGATTCCTAATGAGGTTGCGTTTAATATTTTAGATAGGGGGTTTAGAGCAAGGCAGAACCACAGTGGGCTGAGTGCATCTCCCTGGAAGATTCCTCTCTGTATTTTAATTGGGTTGGTGTCTATTGTTTCGGTTGGTGTAGTGAGTCTTAGAACTGTAGTCCAAGTTTTCATCACGGTTTTTAGGAATGTTACTACTGACGGGTGTATTTTGTAAATTTCTAATACTTGCACTAGCCATGAATGGGGAACAGAGTCATAGGCTTTTTTGTAATCGATGTACATGGTAAATAAATCCGATTTGGATTTCTGAACTTTTTTTAAAACAACGGAGTCTATTATTAATTGTTCCTTGCAGCCTTGGCTATACTTTCGACATCCCTTCTGTTGTTCGGCTAAGATGTTATTAGCGTCAATGTGCTCGTATATCAATTCAGATATACAGGATGTTATGATCTTGTACAAGGTCTGCAAGCATGTAATGGGTCTGTATTTTGCTGGGTTAGAGAGGTCATTACGGTCTTTTGGTATCATAAACGTTGTTCCAGACATTATATAAGAAGGTATTGATTTGGGGTCTTTGATGAATGAATTTATGAAATTATATAAGTGACAATGAATTGCCGTGAATTTTTTGTACCAGTAACTATGGATGTGGTCTGATCCAGGAGCTTTCCAATTATGTAACCTTGTCAGAACTTTATGAAATATTTCTGGGGATATGTGCTCAAACACCATCGGCTGAATATTTGTGTCGTTATTTAACAATTCTGATTGTATCCAATCAGCTTGGGAATTGTGGCAAATAGGTTGTTCCCATAATCTTGCCCAGAAGTGTTGTAGTGTCTCCGGGTCAAGGGTGTTATTTTCATTGTCACATGGGTTGTTGTGTTGAATATTTGCAGTTGCCTGTCTGATATTGCGATAAAAAAGTTTTTCATTGTGGGTGAATTGAGTGTTTTGTTGTTTTCTTAACGTGCATGCTTTATATCTTTCGAGTCGGCCTGTTACGACAGAGAGTTTTTGTTTCAGTGTGTCTAATGTGTGTGCTGCTTGTGTATTTGGTTCTTCATGTACGGTATGAATTTTGTAAAGTTTTATGATCTTTTTTACATGTTTCTTTAATTTTCTACTGCTGCTGCCGTTCATAAATTGTGTCATTCTACCTATTTTCCGTCGTAAATCTTTAACTTTTTTGTCTAACCGTCTTTGCCATTTTGGCTTATATTCTGTTTTGCCTCGAATTATTTCTCTCAGTTCAAGTGTTATTCTTGCTCCGTTTACCTTAGCAGCGGTCCATGCGGCACAATAAATTATAGTTTGTAATGTGTTGAATTCGGTGTCTTCATTAACATTTTCTGGGAGTATGATTTTGTTTAGGTAGTCAATTATTCTTGCAAGATTTTTAGATGGTTTCTGTTTAGGAATGTACATTCTATTAGTAGGGCTAGTTTCTTTAAAAAATTGGAGTGCTTGTTGGAAAGTATCATCTATGAGTGGCTCCCTATCTGCGTTAATTTCTGGGTTACATTGTATTTCTGTTATACTATTTAATTCAGTATTATCTGATGTTTGTATATTATGTGTAGGTTCTTCTTCCGTGTTTGTTATTTGGGTTATGGTATTAGTGTTGTTGATATTGGTAATAACTGGTGTCGTTTCCCTATTGTTGCGTGAGTTAAGGTTATCTAGTCCGAGTTCTTCAGACACCTCTGACTTTAATAAATTTAATTTATCATTGGTGATGTAATTATTGTTTATTATTGCCCTCCTTTGATCAGCAATTCGTTGTTCGCTAAGGTGAGCAAGTGAGGGAAAACTGTTTATAAAATCTACGTACATGCGTCTTCTATAAACTGTCTCATTTGTGCCTAAATCTGTAACCCTATAATAAGACCGCATTATACCTTCATTTTGTTCGCTAGTCCATCTCATTCGAGTCTGTGTCCTAGTTTGTGTAATATGGGTTTCTAAGGTTGTAGGTTGCATTTGTGTCGGTGTAAGTGTTTGTTGTGTGTGGTCGATAGAGTTTTGTGATTGTAGAGTAAAATGGTTTAATTGTAGTTGATCTAACTCTTCTTGTACTTCTTTTTGTATCTCGTCTATTGTTTTTTGCGGTAGTAATTTGTTATTTTGTATAGCTCTTCGTTGATCTCCTATTCTCTGTCGACTAACCTGCATGTTCGGGTATTTTTCTATAAATTTCAGGTGGAGCGGTTCGAGATAAGTTCTTTTGTCTGTATCTAATAAAGTCAATTGAAAGTAAGTGCGCAGAATGAACTTATTCATTTCAGGTGTCCATCGTCTGCGTGTACTTGGAGCGCTTGAAGTGGGTGCAAGTTCAGAGTCAAGGTTGACATCTCGCACAACACT
This sequence comes from Oligia fasciuncula, assembly GCA_963082905.1. Lineage (NCBI taxonomy): Eukaryota > Metazoa > Arthropoda > Insecta > Lepidoptera > Noctuidae > Oligia > Oligia fasciuncula. The sequence continues at coordinate 16,690,566 of OY720390.1, forward strand.
ATCAAGCGTGTTGCTGGTGGACAAGCTAGTTGTTCTTCTTGTCATGTAGGAGGGGCGAGTCGAAGGGATGGATGAGAATAATGAAATGGTATCATCGCCCGTGGAATCGGCTGTAGCTTCGACATAGTGAGCCCGCCTGTTCAGCCCACTACGACCAGCTGTAACAATTTTGTCGGTAGGAGCCCGCTTGCTCAACTCCTCACCGCCGATGGTTCGCATGCTGTGGCATCTAGCATCGGCTCCAGATGCGCCCCGGCGCTCCCCGGGAAGCGACCGTAAATTATATATTCTTTTATTACTCATCTCCATACAGGGTTACCTTTCCTTGTTAGCCGCATAAGTTTTTTGTACAGTTGTACAGTACGCGTGTCCGCCCCCCACGTAGCTAGGTGTTCAGCTTGGACGTAAGGTAGGATTTTAGGGGGCTTATTATTATTATTATTATAACAATAAGTATGTTCATTCATTGTAACAGTTGTTCCATGGTCCGTTGGTCTTTAGAAAATCGGTGATAGGCTGCTAATAAGTTATTTAAAAATGTATAATGGACAGAGAAATTAAAAATAAGACTCATAACATGATCTCATTAGTAATACATATAATTTAATTTCAAAGTATTTTTTGATCACACGAGCTCAGTAGTAATAATTGAAGTGTTTTTGTTTATAGTTTATTTTAAGGTACTTTTTGGATGCTGAAATAAGTAAGCAAAATATTTGAAACTATTTATATTTAAGACCTTTTACATACCATATTTTATGCAAAATTCTATTCAAAGTTCTTTTTTCAGACATTTAAAAGTATTCCATAGCATTGTTTGTTTGTGACTTTTGAAGTAGCATAATTGTTACTATACCTACATGTGCATTTGAATGACTAATAAACCTGACTACATGTCACGTTCAGGGTCAAAATATTGAAGACAAGTTATTTTTTTTATTGCATTTATAACAGAATGATGTTTTTAAAGCTTTTGTATGTCCTTAATTCCTATAAATTGTAAGCACCTTATACAAATTGTGGAATAGTTTATAAGTACATTAAATCTTGAGGGTAGATTTAATTTCAATGAAGTTCATAACTTGTTTTACCCTTTTATAACATATTCAAGGACAAACCATGTGTTATTCAAGAATTTTCGCACTAGCCCCGGGCTTAGGGGTTGTTGTACTCGCAAGTACAGGCCTTATTATATTTTCAATAACTACTACGGAGCGCAAGTGCCAAACACCGCGTGAGACCAAATATGATATTTTTTAATTGTCCTCGCTTACCGACTTCTCGGATATGACTCGCTCGGTGCCGGAAGGATGCCAGACAACACGAATTTCGCCTTTTTGTATAGGTGTTTCAATGTCGCTCTCTTGATCGCTGGAGTTGGCTTCATAGTTCTCGAGTACCAGACCGAAGACCACTTGACCGCGATTGTTGATTTTATACACTTCATCCTCGTAAAAATATTGAAAGTCAGTCGGCGAACCTGGATTTTGCCCCGCCATATTGACGGGAATTATCTAAAGACACAAATAATTTTGTTTTTTACGTGATTATGTTCTTTCTGACAGCTGATTGCAATGTGTGGCGCATGCGTCAATAAATTATGCAAGAAAAACGCCATCTTGCGGGTTTTTTTGTAAAATAAATTGCGTTCCGTTTTACTTGTTTTTCGAATGTTTTCTGAAACTGTTTATTTATTTTTATCATTTTTAGATAATAAATTCACCGATAATTCCTCACAGACAACAATCCGTTTTTATCACTGTAGTTTAAGTTTGGCCAGCAACTACCTCAAAAAGCTTGTATGATAAGATTAGTTGTGACTTTGTTGTTTGATTGGCACTGGAATATGTAAGAAAATATGAACTAGGGATTATTTCGGTTAGCCGTGTCTTGGTTTCAATCGGGGTAGATAAACGTAAACCGTAGATAAATTTAAAGTTTACTATTAAGTTTATATTATGCGTAAACGACTTAGCTTTTATGAGCTACCCCTTCAAACCAAACAGTAACCTATTCTCTAAGGGTAACCCATAGGTCCCATAACCCATGAACAGGTAAGCAAACCACTTCAAACACCCTTATGCCATGAGCAGGTCAGTGAACCCTATCCCTTGCATTCCTCAAAAGGGTTTTAGTTTAGGGTTTCAATGGATTAGCCATTCAATCGGTTGCCTGATTATTAAGGCGGCCTTATTATTTTATTCAGTCTTATCGTTGTAATTGGGTGCTCCATATGGACAGCGTTGAAGCTGGTCCTTGTTTAGAAAAGGTTTAAAATTACTTTTGGCGGATGGTAAAGTGGGAATATCACCAATCAACTTCTGATATAAGGTCATAGCACACGTATTAAACCGGAAAGGGATCGGCACCGTATCAACTCGAGCCGTTCAGTATTCTTTGTATGAAACTCCCTACTACAACGCACACTAATCGGAATTAATCACCTCGCCTCGGGACAAGCTCACGAACCGCGGTGCGGTGTGTAATGCTAACTAGGAAATCGGCAGATGTAATCGCAGTTAGCACAGATTGGATCCAATTTAGGAAGTAGAAAGATTGGCTTTCTACTTCCTAAATTGGATCCAATCTAGGATAGTGTAATCACGGCGCTCTACGATTTAGAACGACTAGTCGGCGTCCGCGCTTTGAGCAAGGTGGACGAGTAGACCGCGCGCGCGCACGAATGCTACCAAAGAGTATTTTTAGGGTTCCGTACCCAAAGGGTAAGGGGTCCGTCCGTCTGTCTGTCACCAGGCTGTATCTCAAGAACCGCGATAGCTAGACAGTTGAAATTTTCACAAATTATGTATTTCTGTTGCCGCTATGACAACAAATACTAAAAACAAAATAAAATAAATATTTAAGGGGGGCTCCCATACAAGAAACGTGTTTTTTTTCGGTGTTTTTGCCTTGTGGTACGGAACCTTCCGTGTGCGAGTCCGACTCTCACTTGGCCAGTTTTTTTTATATAAATGCTACATACAACATGACGACTGTATCGGAAACGACAGCATTGCCCACAGAAAAAAAATCCATGTGCTACGAGTATATAATTATACTATCCATACTATGATATCATACATTCGAAAGTACCTAACTCTGTCTGTCTGTCTGTCTATATGTTACCTTTTTACGCCTAAACCACTGAACGGATTTCGATGGCAGAGAGATAGATTGCATCCCAGAAAAGGACAAAGGATAGTTTTTATCCCGATATTCCCTCAGGATCGACACTTATGTGGGTGAAACCGCGGGGCGCTGCTTAAATAAATTAATAGAAATGTATGGGAAAATGCTTTATCTATTTAATAACAACGACAAAAATTATATCTTTTTTTTTTTTGATAAAATTTTCTCTAAAGGTAGGTAGCTGACACCCTGGATTAACATATAGGCTACTTTTATCCCGAAATTCCCACGGGATCGACACTTATGCGGGTGAAACCGCGGGGCGCAGCTAGTCTTTATAATAATAACGACAAAAATTATTTTTTTATATTTTTAAACGACATTAAATTATTATTTTCTTCTGTAGTTTTGATAAATACGGCGCCATCGATAGAAAATTCGAAACGTGCAACCTAGTACGATCCTTCTTCACCACAGAGTACATTATAGTATTGTTCTTCACGAATGCGACGCCGACAATGCGTCTGAATGCGTCGTCTCATCGTCTGTCTCTGTCCGATTTAGAATCCAATTTAGTGTAGTGTAATCGCTAGCTCCGATTTCCTAGTTAGAGTGTTCCTAGTTAGCATTGCTTAAAATTGGATAATGTGATCGCGACTTTACTTCTCTCCGTATTTACGTCTCTTCGTCCACGCTTGCCCCTCTCACTCACCCCTCCGGCCTGCCTGCTGCACAATCAACCAGCAGTCGGCGAGCCGTAAGCGCGGCGTCCGTCGCCTAGCCGTAGCCGAGTCGACGTATCGCGGAGCTTCCTGATCCGCTTTGGTTACGTGCTTGCGTTAGTTTGACGGCGGCGAGGCGAAAGGCGATACGGTGCCGATCCCTTTCCGATTTGATACGTGTGCTATGACCTTTAATCTGCTTATCCAGATCCAGAAAATATAATACGCTAATATTATGTTATTGGTCTATCGCGAATCCTGAAATCATGCATACTTACTTACCTCGCCCTCGTTCATATCGATGGTAAAATTAATATAGTAGTAGGTACCTGGTATACGGACCGAGTAGTGTTGCTCGTGGTGCTAAGGTTATAAGGTATGATACCTTCTTGACGCACTCTTAATAAGATTACTTTCTTCATTTAGACATACCTACCTACTTGCCTATATTCTATATCAAACAGTAAAAGTATCTTATAAGACATAACCCTCCTTCTGGCGCAGTCGGGTAATATCAGGACTGTATAATAAACTTTTTGATTAGGTAATTCAACTATATTATGAATACCTAACTTTTAATAATGGTCACTATTAAGTCATGTGTTTAAATAATGAACATCGGGTGTAGATACATATACCTACCTACAACATAATTAACTATTTTACGATTTAACTCTAAAATATACATATTATATAGTATATACAAGTAGGTATATAATTTAAAAAAAGAAGGGAAACAAAAAGAGAGGAGCTCATTGGGCATCAAAAAATTCGTCCGCATCGCTGTCAATGGCATAAGTGCCCAAAAGGCTGGCCATTACCACGTTGGATGGCAATGCTTATTCTTTGGGCTAAAAATAGGCCAGCCCTCTGGTCACGTGATGATATAAATTTAACTAAGTTAAATTTATATAATCAGACTTTTAATCAGGTAAAAAGTAAATGCTGTAGGCCTTGTGTGGCGCATTAGGTATGCTAGTATTAGGACCAGTAAAACTGGTACTAGTCTTAACCAACCAAATAATGTTTTCCAAATAGTCTAATAATAATAATAGACACAAATAAGGCTTCTTTCTTCCTTAAATCTGACGGCCTGAAGCAGCAGGGGAGTACCTACGCCCAGTCTTACTTATCATAATGCGTAATCAAATGTTATAAGCATTTTGTACTCCAATCGATTCCCATCAGTGAAGCAACCATTGACACACGTGCTACCCGTTCAAGTTGCAGAGCAGTGACACAGCTGTGACGTTGGCCGAGCGCCGATGCCGGTCGGCAGGTCGCGGTCGGTTCTATTCTCGCTGGCCGATCAATACGGCGTTATCAACGTAGCTGTGTAGGTGTTTACATGCGCGTAGTACCCACACAGCCTCGCTTGAATGAGGTTGTCGCGAGTGATAACGCGCCGCAGTAAATGAATCGTGCTTCAATATTTAAGGAAATGTGAACATATCCCGCAGCGAAATGCCGCTGCCAGAACTTTTGAAACGAGCCTCGAGCTACTTCCTCGGTTTGGAGTTCGACGACAACGAGGAACTCCCCGATTACGTCGACAACGAAATATTGTTTTGCAAGAACAATGTGTGCGTGCATCCACCGACCGTCGCCAGGCATGAACTCGATATTGTACACCATCCAGGGTACCTTACAGTCACTACTAAAGTGTTTACAGACCAGCATAATAACGCTAAACGACCTACGCTTTTCCTCAACTGGATTCCGAATTCAACGCTGCGAAAATGTCCTTCGGCCGTAGAAACCAGTCCGAGCGATGAGTTAGTAGTAGTAACTGGTAAACCGGCGAATCCAAAGGAAATACCTAAATTACGCAGTAATACGAACAGCAGCGCTAAAGTAGACGCTAACAACGAACATGCGTTTTCTGATTCTTCAGAAACTACAAGTTTAAATTCTAACTCTGATAAACAAAGTATAAAATCGTCTGATACAAGATACACCCCCAACGATACGACTCAGGACGAGTTGTCCTCTAGTTCTAAGCCTACAGTAAAGTCAATAGATTCTGTAAAGGACAATGTTTTCAGTAGTTTTGAGAAGGACGAGTCCAGGGATGAGGTGTTTGTGTACGACAAACATGTGAGATCACAGTCAATGACGTCGGTTAACATAACAATTGCTAATCCGACAATAGAGAACGTAGATTTGACCCCTGACTCTCTGTCGGGGGACAGGTTTATTAGGTCACTGTCAATGAGTTCATGTGACGAGGGCAACCCAAATTGGATGAGTACACCGGAGTTTTTAGCTTTGAAACACAATTTGGTGTTTCCTGACAGCGTTCATAGTTCACCAGTGCCGCAAAGGCGAGCTCCTTTGAAATGTCGAAGGTGAGTCCAGTGCTATAATTTAGTTTGAGTTAAGTTTACTTGTTCGAACTCGGAAAATTATATCCTGTGGGAACTGGGAATCCTCTGTTTGGGCATATCTCCCGCGCAAGTTTTAAGTGATTTTGTTTTGGAAATTTTCTGTCTGGTGCTATAGATTTTGACTAGCCATCTGTAATCTAACATGCTGAAGCTCTGTGTGATGACCTGATTTAGAACTGAATGATTTTTTTTGTTTTAATAAGACCAAGAATAAGATTATGATTGCATGTAGCGTTAACAATTGGTATTAGCGATTTCGATCATTCCGTGTCAGTAGTAAGAGCTAAATCCAAAACGATCTCTTGCAGTTACCTCTCCATAAGTGTAGTTTTGTATCGTTAAGTAGTAGGTAATGTACACTACCATATACCTAGGTAAGCGCAGTCGATTATGCATGGTAACGGCTCGGCTCGCGATTAACCACATCATGTACCTATTAGGTTTTTTGTTTCAATAATGCTCTTGAATTGCGTTACGCTAAATGTTTCACCCTTCTCTTGACGTTTATCTTATCTTGCCGGATGTCCTAGTAGTTATAATAATACAATAATAAACATTTATAATTATTACTGTTTATATTTATTTTCGCACTTCATGTATCTCTTAGGGCTAATAGCCGAAGTGCGGCTACACCTAGTTTTAACCAAACCTAAACCTCGGGGTGTCCTTCGCTCGCTTTTGCATCCTACGTCTACGGAGACCCGCGTCGCGGGGCTCCTATTTCTGTAACCAAACACCTCGGGGTGCCCTTCACTCGCTCTTGCATCCTATCCTACGTTCGCCTCCCGAAGTACACACGAACCGCATGTGGCCGGCTGCACCTAGCTGCACCTGCTGAAACTAGGTGTAGCCGCAGTTTGTACCCGGCTAAAACTATATAGGTGTAGCCGTATTTCGACTATTAGCCGTGACATATCTACTTAAGAACTAATTATTGATTCCTATACATTTTAAGGCAAATCAATCCCAATCATGCAATCCTATACCAAAGTAATCCCCAAATCCCATCATGGGCATCATCAAAACTCTACCTATCCTAAATCCTTGGATACAAAACACAACTTTCATCACGGAACAAAAAACGAAAGTTAAAAGTTTTTTTCTGTTTCGAGGGTATTACATTGTTTTTGCACCGTATAGAAAGTTTGACTGCGCCCCTTTTTTCAGGGTTCCTATTTTCATCATCTTTTTGTATTAGTCTTGTCGGGGCACCGTAAATTCGTTGTTTTTTTGGGTTGGAGTAGTTTTGTATATACTAATTAGGTTTGGCGTGTTTTGGGACTTTGGAAGTAGGTAAGAAGTAAGTACAGTGGTTCGGGCTTTTATTTTGAGAATTTTAAGTATAAGTTTTGAATCTAGTGACGGTTTCTTTTAAGATCCCTAAAACATAGGTAGAAGTAGAATACTTAGGAGAATCAACCAGGAGCACCACCACAGTAGGGACACGTTTTGGGCATGGAGTTGGTGGAAGACATCAACGCCATGTTTAACTAAACAGAAATAGTTTAAAGATAGGTAGGTAGGTACTTTCCATTTGCCCTTGCCCATCAATGTGGTACGGTAACCGTACAATCACCATGACGCAAAATAAAATAGGGTTACAACTCGAAAAAGTTATTTACAGGAATTTTCAGGAAATTTTAAAAATAGCGTCTATACTATATGCCATTAAAACATATTTTTTTGTAAGCATGTAAAATTTTGATCATATAATAATAATAATAGTGTAATCTAGAGTAAAGACTGATTAACAAATCCGTTAGTTTATTTTCGCTTTTCTAAAAATTCAGGTTTTTCGAGTTGTAATGTAACCCTATTTTATCGGAGGTGCGATGTGTAATTGTCCTTTTATCCACAAAACGGGCAACATAAAATACCTGAGGTTATAACTAATGGACGACACACTTTATGAGTGCGCAAACTAATATATTATGTTAAAAAAACAAGTAATTAAAAAAACTAAAAAACCCGACTGCGGTAAAAAAAATTAGTTTAAAAAAACTGAAAAGCTAAAAACAAGGCCATTTTAAATTAAATAAAAGTTGGAAGCAGGCGGGACCCATACTACTTTTTTATTATATTTTCAAACTCAAATGGGTCCCGCCTGCTTCCAACTTTTATTTAATTTAAAATGGCCTTGTTTTTAGCTTTTCAGTTTTTTTAAACTAATTTTTTTTACCGCAGTCGGGTTTTTTAGTTTTTTTAATTACTTGTTTTTTATTTCCAGCTTTTTAGTTTACAAATTTGAAAGATTTCGCAGACGATTTACTTATGTATTAATTAATAGCTGACCCGTAAAGTCACTCAACAGGGAACAAGAAATAATTATTTTATTTAACGTGTTTTTTACGATTTGTCACTTCGAATTACTTTTAACCATATAAGTTGTATATATTTTTGTAATCACCTTTTAAAACCCTTAATTTTGATATTTCACTAGATGGTATTAGAAGAAAAAAAAATTTCGAACTCCACAATATGGCACCCTAAATCCGCCATTTTACTTTGTTTTTGATTTTAATGTAGCCAGTGACACTCGCGCTACCAAGACAAATCTAAAGACGTATAATTTATTCAAATCCGTTCATTCGTTTAGAAGTTACGAGGGAACAAAGAATCGGACATACATACATACATACATACCTACATACATACATACAGGTCAAACACATAACCCTCCTTTTGGGCTTCGCCGCAGTCGGGTAAAAAAAAATGCGAACATTAATAGCAGATTCAAAATTAATCACGAGTTTATTTGGCCCTAAGTATGTCAATCTAATAATTCAATACTGTAGGTACCTATCTCTTCTTGGGGTGGCGCACCAAAAACTAATTTGCTTCCTCTTGAAAGAGCTCTGAGAGCAAAGTAGATACAGTATTAAAGGTAGCAAACCTCCATCCCTTCTTTTTTCCCTATAAATCCTGCAATGTACAGAATGTACTAACCGTTCGCCAGCTTTTCATTATGCACTTAGTATTAAAACAGCACACCATGCTTGCCTACAATGCCGACAACACTAACAAGAAACTGAATGATCTAGTAGGTCTGTATGCATATCTAATGAAACCTCAAAACGTCTTTGTAAAAAGATTTTTAACATTCTTAGGCCCATTCCTGTCATCATCATCATCATTTCAGCCGAAAGACGTCCACTGCTGGACATAGGCCTCCCCCAAGCACTTCCACTTCGACCGGTTCTGTGCTTCTCGCATCCAACGGGTTCCTGCGGCCTTCACAAGGTCGTCGGTCCACCTTGTGGGAGGCCTTCCAACGCTACGTCTTCCGGTACGCGGTCGCCATTCCAGAACCCTTTCGGCCCCATCGGCTATCTGTTCTGCGAGCAATGTGCCCTGCCCACTGCCACTTAAGTTTGACAATTCTTCGGGCTATGTCGGTTACCTTGGTTTTCCTGCGGATCTCCTCATTCCTGATTAGATCACGCAGGGAAACTCCAAGCATAGCCCTCTCCATTGCCCTTTGGGTGACTTTTAGCCTTCTTATAAGGCCCATTGGGAGCGACCACGTTTTAGTGCCATAAGTCATCACTGACAACACGTACTGGTCAAAGACTTTCGTCTTGAGACACTGCGGTATGTGGGACGAGAAGATATTGAGTAGCTTCCCGAACGCTGCCCAGCCGAGTCGGATTCAACGATTGACCTCTTTCTCGAAGTTAGACCTACCTAACTGGACAGTTTGTCCTAGGTAAACATACTCGTCCACGACTTCGAGTGTAGCGTCTCCGATCTTTATGAGAGTGGGTGTTACATGGGCATTTGACATAACCTTCGTTTTGTCCATGTTCATTTTAAGACCCACTCTTTCAGAGGCTCTACTCCCATTCCTGTACAATAGATTAAATAGAAAACTAAGTATTTATGCATTTTCTAGCCTGAATCACAGGTTCTTAGCAACTGTGCGCTATTTTTTAATTGTCTACTTACATGTATCCCCTTTTTATAAATAAACGATTTATTATTATAATATTATTATTAACGTCCAAAATATTTAAAAGGAACCGAGAATTATCTGCATTATATAGCATTTCAGTTGAGCGAAGTGGTTGAATAAATCCATGACACGCAACAAGGGCTATCGGGGATGACGGCGACGGACGAGGTCGCCCACGACGCCTACTCTCTGTCAATACCACAGTACATTTCTATGTAGGTAATACCAATAATGCTTGTCTGATGTTAAAATACCGTTAAATCTTTTTTATTAGCTCCTGGATATTAAAATATATAATTCTTCATTTAAAGTAGGATACAGCTTCAGGGGCTTTGTCCGCCTCTCACATCAGTGTTGATTTTGCCATTTATGAAGGCAATAGCGAAGATATTGGGAAGATATTGCGTTGGGATTATGTTTGTCTATTCATTGTCCATCGTATCGTCCATCAGAGTTACTACATTTTCAAATAGGTATACAAGCATACACCAACTTTCCAAACAAACGCGCCAAATAAGCCATTAGGTACTCAGAAAACGTTGATAATTTCTTGCCTTTTTTGTTAGTAAACATGACGCCTTTTGGCTAACATTTTGTCTTGAGAACCAGCTTATATTTTTCATTTCCTCTTGTAAAAAAGAGAAGCAGCTACTATTCTGCAGCAGGTATGAAATATCCCGAAATAGTATCGGCGTGGATCCTTTTCCAGTTTCGGCAACAATATTAGCAACTTGTAAATAGGTTCTACTGTTGTAACAAACTGACAGTCAGCAAAGGGGGGCTGAAACTAATGAGTATTTAAGCTGGATTTGAATAGGTATTGGTTATTTTCGTGCAATGCAGTATGCAGTAGACGAAAATAACCACTAACTGTTATACTTTAACCACCGCATATATGTAATTTTCACCCCTTGACATAAAACTGCTCTAACAACGATCCTTGAGCGAAACCCATCAAGGTCACATACTGGCATCGTTATCGCTATCGTCGATTGCATTCCTCCCAGGCTCTTGGGCACATGCCGTGCCAAGAATGTCATTATTCCTCGCAAACTCATTTATACCCTCAAATGTTCACCCCTCTTGAATGTTAAGCGACGAGACTAATGCATACCTACTTACTATTATTATACATAAATGCGAAAGTAACTCTGTCTATCCGCCAGTATGTTACTTTTTCACGCCTTAACGGTAGAACGGATTTGGGTGTTTGGCACACAGGTAATGACCGTTAGGCTCACGACATAAATAGGATAAGTACTTACTTTTTTTTATCCCGGTAGTCCGTTCCAGTGGGATCATTTTTTACTCCACGAGGCGAAGCCGCAGGCTAGAGCTAGACTACCTACGACCTAGGTACCTACAATGTTATGTCCAACTGGACATAACATTGTAGGTACCTAGGTACAGACGCCAGCACATCAAGCTACCCGAAACTGTAAAATTTTCCCAATCAAGTTTTTTTTTGCGATTAAGTTGAAAATCTAATAAAGAATTTTGACAGATTGTACTTAGCGTCTGTACATCTACTAGAAGGATCTTGATTGTAGATAAACTACAAAGGTCAGAGTGTACGTGCACTTATATAATACCTACTTTATCGTGGCTCTGTTTGCATTTCCATGTGGTGTTTACCTTTAAGTAATTGTTACACTGTGTAGAGTTTAAACGCATGTTTTATCTTTGTTTGTAAATTAGTGTAAACAATTGTTGGTAGACCTAATAAAATAAATAAACAAATAAATAAATAAATTTCTTCTTCGTGGGCCGTAATCCACCACGCGGGCCCAGTGCGGGTTGGCAGATGTCACAGTCTTCGAATTTTTGGTTCTAGGACATGCCGGTTTCCTCACGATGTTTTCCTTCACCGTTTTGAGAGCAGTGGTGATGAAATAATTTACACAAAGTAAAGCGCCTGTCTGGGTTCGAACCTACGACCTACAACTTGTAAGTCGCGGCCGTTACACTTGGCCACCACTGCTCTCCATGCATGTTACAGCACCCTAATTGCGTAACACACTATCAATCTCAATCTGAATAATTTTGAAGGATATCGCATCCATTGCTTCATATGTTCGAAAACAAAATCTGCTCAACAACGTAAATAACGCAATGAATGTTTTTGAACTGTCAAAATGAAAGCCATTGTTACTGTTAGTGTTACACAAATACCCCTCTGTAGGCATAGGGGTGACCATTGCAACACAGTTTCTTCTGAAAAGCTTGCGTCGACATCCCCTAAGGATTGATCCTTTTATTAGCGTTCCATGTACGGGATCATTATGGCTCGATAACTTAATTAATATATCATGTTAGGAGCGCGAGCGTGACATACTTTATAGGGCAGCAAGTTAGGTAAACGACCTATAAGGTCAGCTTCTTATTTATTCGATGACCTGATTCCGGACGTCAATACCGCACTATTAAGTAACTAGAATATGATAACCGTCGTATAAGGTATGAACTACATGAACTTACTAGCTTCTGCCCGCGACTTCGTCTGCGTGAAATTTCTTGTTCCCCCGACCCACCCCGTCGCATCGCATCGCCTGACCGCGCTCGCGCTATTACATCGATTTTAGTTAGCGTTCTTTTTGCTCGGCTCCTAAAGGCCCTAGCGAGTGGTTAAATAGCCTTCCTCAAGAATTGGGCTATCAAGTGCAAACATATTATATACTTACGTATTTCAAATCCGATAGCGCGTTCAAACAAACAATTATTTCTATAGATTAGTAATGTCCTGTAATGTTCTTAGTTAGGTACTGATGAACTCTCAGTCGGAAAACAACACTTTGAAGTCATTATGACACTCGGTTGATTATTGTAACGATTTAAAAAATAATTTAAAAAAATTAAACCGACTTCAAAAAGAAATAACTCAAAATTATGAAATAACTTTAATTTCGGAAGTCGGTGTCTTGGGATCTGTATTCTAGTTTAAGTTTTATGCCACCGACTTCCGAAATTAAAGTTATTTCATAATTTTGAGTTATTTCTTTTTGAAGTCGGTTTAATTTTTTTAAATTATTTTTATTTCGTAATTTTTAGTTTTTGCACTAGAATTTGACCAAGGTTTTGAGATGTTTTCCCTTTGACACTACACCCGTAGCTCGTATCAATAAGCCAGTCCGTCACACTTACACGTATTAGTCCATATCTTGAAAATTACTGAATCGATCTTGATAAAACTTGCACTGTTCCCTAAGTTGAAGTAAATGTAAGCCAATAAAAAAAATCGTCACGATCCGATCAATAGTTCCGGAGATATGCGTGGACAAACATACATACATACATACATACGTCTACAAAATTTTGTATATTTGTTTGGAAGCCCTAATAGATTGTCATATGTGAATAAAATGCAATTCCAATAATATTACATACATACGTATCGAATTGATAACCTCCTTTTTTTTGAAGTCGGTAAAAACTGCTTCGAAATAACCAAACACTCTTCTTCTAAATCTAGATGTCAATTCGCCATATTTGATCAAATAAAGTAGGTAAAGAAAACTCAGTTAAAGCATTTAGGTACCTGGATTTATTCAAGTCAGCAAGTCTTATATTCCTTAGAGGCTAAGTAAAACTTATTGCGAATGTAGAACACATCAATCTTTATCCCGGAGTACTAAATATTACGGTTCGCGTGGGAGATAGGTAGGTACACGTGTAGGCTCATTTACATGTTACATCTTGTAACGTTTCTTGCTTCGCGTTTTTATGGAGTCTGCAGTGTTGTTAACGGTAAACGTTACGTGCATATGTGCCACATGAAAACACGCGTCTAGATCAGATTACTCGTTTACTGCTAATGTGTACCCAAGTAGCCATTTTCTTGGCAATTTTATTGGCTTGTCTGTTACTTCAGCAGTTAACTTGCGCGGAACTGGGATGATAAAATGCTTAGTCAAGATACTTTATCTTATTCTATCATCTTTCTTATTCTATTCCATTTTGGATACTTTTCAATCTACAATCTCTTTCTCCAGGTTCTCAGTAGACCTGAGTCAGATGCGGTCACTGCGGCTGTTCTTCAACGATGACAACTGCACATGTGGGCAGCTAGTGGTAGCTTCCCGGGAGTCTCAGTACAAAATCCTTCATTTCCACCATGGAGGACTGGATCATCTGGCACAAGTGCTCCATCGATGGCACTCGTTGCTCCACAACATTAAACTCACTCCAGGTAATACGACTACCAAAATTATATTAACTTTTTAATATACTTGGAACTCTTCTAACGTAAGTAGGCACTATTTCCGCAGGTTCCGAAGAGCCCAACCTGCCCTACCGTCATTTCATGGTATGCCGTCCAGAAGTACAAAAGTCTGAACAGCATCCTGAAGAAGGGAAACTGCCGAAAATCTCCCCTGAACTATTTTACGGGAAGATAATGAACGGAAAAGGAGTCATCGAAGATGATCTCTTTTTAAGGAAATGCGTCTTTTTTGGAGGATTGGACAAGGAGCTGAGACGAGAAGTGTGGCCCTTCCTTTTACACTGCTACCCATACAATTCAACTTATGATGAAAGGGAGATAATACTTCAGATCAGGGCGAGAGAATATGAAGAAATTTCGAGAAGAAGACTGGAAAAGATGACGCCTGAGCAGCACGCAGTATTCTGGAAGACCGTACAGTGTGTTATAGAGAAGGATGTGGTCAGAACTGACAGAGGTAACCCATTTTTCGCCGGAGAAAACAATTATAACGTAGAAATAATGAAGAATATATTGTTGAACTACGCTGTATATAATCCAGTTCTAAGGTAAGGATAATTAATTGTATTGTTCTATTAATTGACAGGTTATTAGACAGATGGCTTTTGTGTATCGTATTGCAACGCTCATTGTTCCCACTGCTGGGACACAGGCCTCCTCTCAATGAGAGGGAGTGGGCCGTAATCCACCACGCGGGCCCAGTGCGGGTTGGTGGATGTCACATGTCTTCGAATTTTTGGTTTTAGGACATGCCAGTTTCCTCACGATGTTTTCCTTCACCGTTTTGAGAGCAGTGGTGATGAAATAATTTACACAAAGTAAAGTGCCTGTCTGGGTTCGAACTACAACTCGTAAGTCGTGTCCGTGACCACTGGGCCACCACTGCTCTACCACTGGGCCACCACTGCTCTGTTCATTGTTCCATACTAAGCGTTAATTACACTCAACAGGACTATTATGTAAAAGAGCAAGTACTTGGAAACGCAGCGTCATTGGCCCTTGCGTATGGAGCCGTTTCGCATTCAAGGCCCATCTGTCTTGTTTGAAAGGTCATCTTGTAGGACAGATAAACCATCGCGAGGATTCTTAGCAAACTTTTTTTCTTTTATTTTATGTACATCTGCAGGGTTGCACAGTTTGGAGAAGATATTAATAACATTCAGCGCCTCCGGAAAAATGAAGCCATTATTTTCTGACGCACGACTCTATTCGAATTCTATTCCATTTTTTGGTGGACCTAGTGTTTACGGAGGTGGTGAAGAGGAATATGTTTATGTGTTTTAAGTTAGATACGAACTTTATTTTCCAGCTATACACAAGGAATGAGTGACCTCTTAGCTCCAGTGCTCTGCGAGATAAAATGTGAAGCTGAAGCGTTCTGGTGTTTCGTGGGTCTGATGCAGCGGGCCATATTTGTGTGCACGCCCACAGACAACGATATGGATAACAATCTTGTAAGATACAACTGTTTACTCTCGAATAATGTAGGTAAACGAATAGTTATCGTATAGCTTCATTGGTGTCGGCTTTTTTACTTTAACCTAAAATTTTTTTTTCGTTCTAACGTAATGTTTAAGGCCTTTTGTTGTTTAATAACGTCTTGATTAATATTTATTCTTATACACGTTTGCCAAGTAAAAATACCACTTAGGTACCTATACCTAAAACTGTGTTCATGAATTTATAAGTACTTTGAATAACTTGTTCAATTGTGTTCAATACAACCAACTTTTAAACATAAAATTGTGGTCATGAATAAGTTAAAGTAAAGATTAACGAGTCCACAGAACAGTGGCGTAACTATAGGGTGGCATTGGGGCAAAATGCCACCGGCCCCCAGCCAGAGGGGCCCCCAGCCCGAGAGGGCCATGAGCACAGGAGGATCCTAACATAAGGACAGGAAGCAGTCAGGTGTTAAATTTTGTAGGGGAAAATATGAAATGTATGCGGAAGAAGTCGCGGGAGAAGTGCTATTTAATAAAAAAAAAAGCTATAACGTTGGTTGAGCTTCTATACATTGAGGGAGGGCCCCATCCCTTGAATTTGCCACGGGCCCCAAACGGTATACCTAGTTACGCGGCCACTGCACAGAACCGCTATTTTCATAATTCCTAAACTCAGTTTAGTTTAGGTATCGTTTCTGTGCCGTTTAAAGTACGTCTAGTAGATTCCAGCGGTTGTTTACTCGACTTTATTATTTATGCGAGCTTTGAAGCCAAATCAATAAAGCCTTATTTATTAGCTTTTCGTAACCTGCCTTTAACAAACTGCTTACCTAACATTAAGTATAACAATATTTTGGATAAATATTAATAATATTTCCCGATGAAATTAATGAACATTTTTCATTAACATGTTTAGTTACTATTTAAATAATTAGATTTCAATTATAATCCCATAGCTATAAGTACCAATTGCCAATCTACATAGTCTTAAATTGTGACTCACAACTTGTGAGTCACCGAACCCTAATAATTGCGTAGGTATCACACACTATCAATCTCAATCTGAATAATTTTGAAGGATATTGCTAATCCATTCAAGTTCCTATCCAAGCTCATCCAACTTAGATAACGCTAGAATTTTGTTGAGCTGTCAAAATCAAAGCCATTCCTACTGTTAGTGTGTTACGTAATTACCAAATACATTGTAGGTAGGTACCTATCTTAAATCTCTTTGGTAATTACCTAATTACCTTATCGATTTTTTTTATAACAGACAGATTACAGCGATGTTACTAAGTTTTATTATGACGTTATTGAAAACTCCTACGCACATCATTTTTCTTTCAGAGCTACCTACGTGAACTGATAAGGATAATGTTGCCACACTTTTACAAGCATTTGGAAAAACATGTCGACGCTATGGAATTACTGTTCTGTCATCGTTGGATACTTCTGTAAGTATTCCCTAAAGAGCAAAACCAGTTAATGTTTTCTACTGATTTTCTCCTTAATCGGTGTTCGGTTACATCGATTTAAAAGGGAGACTCAGCAGTGGGCACACTGCTTAGGCCGAGATTCACAGACCGCACTTTGACTTTACGACACGTCGGTACTTAAGCGATTCGTACGAGCATACGTATGAACCTTATTTTTGTGAACGTAATGTTTATATTCGTATAGGCGAATGTGAACAAGCGTTTAACAAATTAAGATCATTATCTCAGTTAAGAGACGCTTACTTAGCAAAAATAAAGTCAAAGTGCGATCTGTGGATCTTACGATCTTAGTATAAAATGCCCCATGGATCCAATATCAATTTTAAAGCATGAGTAATAAGCCTCTCGACTGGAAGCCATAGAATATCCCCCTTACTTTTGCCAACAATCGACTACACGTCATGGTATATATAAATAGGTAGGTACCTACTAACATTACTAAGACTTAGAATCTTCTCGATTTGCAGTATTGATTTTCTTCCTATGATTACCTGTGTTATTATAAATCACACTAATATTTTAAAGGCGAAAGTTTGTGAGTGTGTGGGGGTGTGTTTATATGTTTGTTACTTCTTCACGCTCAAACGGCTGGACCAATTTTGATAAAATTTTGTATGGAGGTAGCTGACACCCTGGATATCCCGATATTCCCACGGGATCGAAACTTATGCGGGTGAAACTGCGAGGCGCAGCTAGTAGTTTTATAAATTGAAGGTGCAAGTATAAGATGTCAATAGGGAAAAAGTATAGGGAAACTTTGCATTGCTCATTCATTTGATATTCTTCATTCTTGTACTTCCACAAACGCAAACCTCCCGCACTATATCGACGTAGGGAGGCATCAAAGCCAGACAGAATTTAATTATTTCTAGAAGACGTCATCCGATTTTATCAGATTATCCCAAGCCTGGCATTTTGTTGTGTTCAACTTTTTTCGTTAGATTCATTTGAATTTTTCGACATAGGAACAAGCTTCATGGAAAAATTTCGTACCGAGAAAATCGTTTAACAAAAAATGTTGCTAAGTAAATCTTAATTGAAGTGATTTCGTGGAAACTTGGCTTTCCGTTTATATTAGGGAGAAGTACCTAAGCACTCAAATTTTATGTAACCAAATAATCTTTATTAAACTTTTTTCTCAGAAACCTTCCACTTTTTTGTACCTACGTAATTAAAGTTGATAGAACACGTTGAAATGAGTCCAGTAGTTACGAAATTATATTTTACTAGCTTCTGCCCGCGACTTCGTCTGCATGAAATTTCTTGTTCCCCCACCCACCCCGTCGCATTGCATCGCCTGCCGGCGGCGGCGCTCTTACTATGTTTTCGTTTTTTTTCCCACCCGTTTTTTCAGACTTTTTTATACACATATCACTCGGAAAGGGATCGTAACCGTATCGCCGCGGTTCGTGAGCTTGTCCCGAGGCAAGGCGATTACGTAACGATTCCGATTAGTGTGCGTTGCAGTAGGGAGTTTCATACAAAGAATACTGAATGGCTCGAGTTGATACGGTCACGATCCCTTTCCGAGTTGATATGTGTGCCTGCGATATGTGTGCGACCTTAAGGGTCCTAGCGTGATGTTAGGTAGGGTTCCTCAAGAATGCCACGTTTTTTAAACGTGCCGTTGACGCGTGTTTGTAGCGATACAGACGCGAGTCAGACGCAGCCTGTAGGTAGACCTTCTGTAGGAAAACGTGATGTGCACAGGCCCTTAGTTCCAAAGATTAGCGTTTTCAAACAAACAAAGAAACTCTTCAGCATTGTTATTAATTTAGATTTTTCTTGTTACCTTATTCTACGAGTATTTTTATACTAAAAACAGTTCTCTACATGTCGTTCACGTAGTACTGACGTAAGTAACTTTGTAATTCCAGATGTTTCAAACGCGAGTTCACCGAAGCCGTAGCGCTCCGAATGTGGGAGGCATGCTGGGCTAACTACCAGACGGACTATTTCCATCTCTTCCTGTGCCTGGCCATTATCGCCGTGTACGCGGATGACGTCATCGCACAGGACCTTAATACTGACGAGATGCTGCTGCATTTTAGTTCTTTAGGTACGTAAATAACTCTAGTCTAGTCTAACTAGTCAGTTACCCAACCCGTACCGTACCTACTTATTCTGTAAAAATATCACCGTGAAGACTTAGGTGAAATGAGGTTGAAGTGAACTGCTTGGTTTCAACTCCTTGTGAAATGACAGCTCAGTTCACCAAAATTTTCACGGTTAGAATTTTACAGAATAGTCGACTGATCCTTCACACCTAAAGCACTCGCTGAGATGTATATCTCAAAAAATCTGCTGTTTCATACATTTTGGTCAAGTAGGTATTGAACTTTTGTATGAAACTGCTGATTTTTTTTCGTGATTTTAGAGTTGGTCCCATAGTGAAAGTTGTTCATATTCATGGGTAGAACAGCCTGTAAAAATTTGGAACCGGTAAAAACAAACATCCTGTATAACGCGCCGTGTCAAAAATGTGCATTATGCTCATGGTTAATAGGCTGTTTCTTCCGAAAGAGCCTTGCCATTGCATGCATTCAGCGACCACGGTTTGTAATCTAAAAAAAAACTTTTCAAAACTTATACAGATTTTGCATTTAAGTATATCAAATCGAGATTCAAGCAGGACCATCATCGTTCTAGAATAATGATTATTAATAACAGATGATCATGCAGCTTCAAGATATAACTAGTTCTATCTTTTTAACATCTGTAATTTTTCTAACAGCTTCTTTTACCATCTTTCAGCAATGTACATGGACGGGCGCCTCATACTGCGCAAGGCCAGGGGTCTCCTCCACCAGTTCCGTCAGCTAGTCCGGATCCCCTGCACTCTGGTAGGGATGTGTCAGCGATGCGGCCCTGGCATATGGGACTCAACTCACAGACCTAGCGTCGAGTGTACCGGGGCCCATGACTTCTGCAAGTATGCTGTGCAGTAAACTTGAACATTTTCGGCTTTAGTACAAAATTACTTTATTTGGGAAGGTTTTTGCTGTATTTGATTTTGAATGCTTTTTGTGTAATAATTATATAAGCCGTAGGTGCTCCACCTTGCGATTGTTGAGTAGTTGTGTGCTAAAGCCGGTAAGTCGGAAGACAGTTTTAATTTCCTTAATCAGTATTAGAATGATAATATAATTTTAGTAAAAGTGCCGTACATTGGTTTATGCTTCCTAGAATGTAAGTTACAGTTTCCCTTTTTATGACAAAAAACTAAACAGATAGATTAGAACTTATAAGAATATGAAGTTGAAGACAGTTCTATGTAGATATGTATAAAAGATGTTACAAAACATGAGTTTGTGAAGAGAAATCGGAATAATGGAGTCTCAAATTAATGTTAACATAACAGTTTATATATTTGTACGCTTTTAGAAGAGTAAATAAAGTAAAATATCATTATTGGTGTTAGAAAGTCACGAGATAATAATGAGACAGTCACGTTTCTGCAAACTAACGTCTTGTTAAAAGAAAAATTTTCAGGACGTAACGCGAGTGAAAATGTGACCTACTTTTCATGTCCGCATTTGTGTAGAACATGCTAATTTTGTTTCTACAGAGACACGAATTTGTTTCAATCAATAATAGTGACAGTTGCAGGCAGTTTCATTGTTTTTAGATGAAGTCGGTTGCGTTGTAAATGAGCAGTTGCAAACGGTAGCGTAAATGGCGTAAATGCCTGAAACCTTTATTACAATATCTAGTAGGTACCGAAATCAAAGTATTTCTATATTTAGAAGTTTACACGGGCTGGCAGGGACAACGACGCGCAGCCTGTTACCATGCACCAGCACCTTAATTGCGTAACATACTATCAATCGAAATCAGAATCATTTTGAAGCAAATTGCTAATCCATTGCTTCATAAGTTCGAAAAATTTGTCTGCTCAACACGTAAATAACGCAATGAATGTTGTTGAACTGTCAAAATGAAACCGATTCCGATTGATAACGTGTTACGCAATTGCCCCACAGGTATATCTACGTCAAAATGTATGGAACAGCTATTTTTTTTTTGTTTGTATCCGACGAGAAATTTCTATGTGGGGGTTCGGAATCATGTGCTGAATTCATGGTTCCTACAGTTTGCGCGTTCGATGTCACAGCCACACTGTATACCTACCTATATAGCTTATAAATACCTATTATTTTCAAAAGTGTGCAACTAGCTTACTAATTAAGCACACTTAATTTTTATTTAAATTAATGACGGTATACGTGTAATTGTGTATTTAATTTAAAATGCACATCGTACAAAATCAATGTAATCAGTACAAATTATAATTATCAGTATTAAATTAAAATTTAATTCGAAGAAGGAATGGTTTCTGTCAAAGACTATTATGTACGAATAAGGTCAGGACATATCAAATTGAGAAATAAATAATGGTCTATCTTATCTCTTTAACTTGTGGTACGAATTACCATCTTAAATTATCAAAATTATTACGAAAATTGTACCTGGTTTATCTAGAAATATATTATTAATCTTTAATCTATATACTTATTATTGTATTTGGCTATACAAACTAAAAATAACAAAATTAAATTCTAACTTAACTAAAACTATACAGAAACTAAAAAATAGCGTCGAAAAATTCATCCGCATCGCTGTCGACTGGTAATGTACCCAAGAGACTGGCGGCATTACCACGCTGTATGGCGATGCTTAGCCTCTGGCCAAGATAAAAGCCAGCCCTTGGGTCACGGGAAGTGTCAACCAGCCGTTTCGAAATTTCTTTAAAAAGACCATGAGCACTCGGACCCCACGGCCCGAGAGTTTCAACCCCAAACGGCTCGAAAATATAGTTTCCGATGAGGTTATTATATTTTCGCCGCTTGAGGTTTTCCGCAGCCGCAGCAGCAGCGCCAGCACAGCATGCCGAGCCAGGAAGATGGGATGGCGCAAGAGTATCGACACACGTAGCGTCCCACACTAAAGGCCTACCCACCTTCCATGGAAATAAAGACATACCGTCCGGTCTCTTGCCATCGTCGCGTGCCAAGCCATTGGGTTCTAATACAGCTGGAACGCCGACGGTGACAAGATGATGTCATTAATGTTCGCGTGCCGCGCTAAGCGACCCGCACTTCGGCTACAAGACAGGCCGTGGTGTCCGAGGCTGTTGACATCTTCGCCACAGTGACAGCGATGGGGAGAACAGCAAGATAATGATTATCTAGATAATGTTAAAATATTGTGCACATAGAAAATCTAGGGAGAATTCATATCAAACATGGAAGGATCATAAAATGTTTGAAAAACACCATAATTTGTATAAAATATTGTATAAATTATACTTAGTAGATTGGTATTGATTAACTATTTATAATATAGGTATGTAATTATTTGGAGGGAAAGTTATTGATATCTAACGTCGTCGGCTAAATATTTCAATTAAAAAATGCGC
Organism: Oligia fasciuncula; assembly: GCA_963082905.1. NCBI lineage: Eukaryota > Metazoa > Arthropoda > Insecta > Lepidoptera > Noctuidae > Oligia > Oligia fasciuncula. The sequence continues at coordinate 16,713,335 of OY720390.1, forward strand.
TGCTGTTTCAAAGATATTGTGAGTTAACATTTACCTATGTATAATATTAAATATTTACTGGTTTATAAAAAAATATCTAGGTATAGGTAGATTATATTTGCTTGGTGTTAAATCGCTGCTTACTGAATGACGTTGTTGTAAGTTGTAATAAACAATATTGAATTAAATTGTCTAGCGAAACTTCTCAAAAGTGATGGTTAGAGATGGTTTTTGTTTTATTGAAATTAGATTTTGATCGTGAGGAAAGCGGCATGTCCTAGAACCAAAAATTCGAGACATGTGACATCTACCAACCCGCGTGGTGGTTACGGCCCAACCCCGCTCACAGAGAGGAGCCTGTGTCCCAGCAGCGGGAACATTATAGGCTAAGTATATCGATATCCACTGTGAAGTTTTGCCAGTTAATTTATTTTGACATTGTACTTATTTAATCATAATGTAAGATTAATCTTCTGTATTATGTACCTAATTAAAATATGTCGTGATTTATACGTAAGGATAACTACGGATCAATTGAATATCTTGAACAAGGCAGCTTATTATATTCTTGTGTATCTATAATAATATATTCGTGTACTTTTATAAAGTTATTAATTTCATATTTTAGACTAGAACGATATAATAATATTTACACTTACGAAAAAAACAAAAATACTTTTGATGTGTAAAAACGTGTAAAGCAGCATAGTTATAATCAATCCTGAATTCAATTGTTCTAAAGTCCGTTCACAGGTTATTTTACAGTCAGCAACCTAACCGCAACCTTATCGTAACGAGAATAAAGATCACAATCATTTTGGCAGACTAGTCCGTGGCAGCAACCATAATAGAATAAGAATAAAGATCACTGATTTGGACAGTGATGCAGAATTAGAGGTAAAATAACTGAAAGGACTGTACACTTATACCCCTTTATTCATAAACGTTGCTTAAAGTTAAGTAATTATTATTAGCGACTGTTTCCCATACAATTTTGACGTTTGAACTTCACTTAACATTAATCGTCGTTTATAAATAAATCCCATATTAGATATTATTTGTCGCTATTGCTATAAGATTTGATTTCGTATTACGTCAAGCTCATTACTAAGTTCATTGACCTTATAGTGATACCAAAAGGTCAATCAACTCTGTGCTACTACTATTAGGCTAGGTTCACATTTGGTCGGACCGACAATTTTACCGTTGGCCGACCATCGGGTTATGGTGTTCACATTATAAGCTGCCGGTCCGACCTAATGCCGGCGCCACACATTGGATATATTGGCTCCAAGTTATAGTCTTGGATCCAATACACCAATGTGTGGATCGGTCTTGGCCCGATACTGGCCATAAACGTAACATTGCGTCCAATAGCCAATGTCGACCCGTGATGTGTCGGTTTTTCATACACCAACAAAGGCGAGGGGAGTGAAGGGGGTAGGCGGGCGGGCAACTTGGATCCAACGTCGCTCCCCGGTCCCCACATTGTTTGTATCAGTGCGCGCTATGCCGAGTGCGATTTGGACGTATGACATGGACTCTCCGAAGAAGAGAATGACGAGTTGAGCTGCGGTCCAACCATCCAATGCTCTTGGCTAGTAAGTTTGCCAAAAGGTATTGGAGTTAATGTGTGGCCGCATTAACTTGGATACAATAATTAGCCATAAATTCGTAGCCAAGTTTGGACCCAATTTGAATCCAATGTGTGGCGCCGGCATAATGTGAACACCCCCGTCGTTATCCGCTGCCCGGCTCGCGACAAAGCAGTTGTCACTGTCAGTTGTGAGTTGGCTTCTGTGCACAATGGACGACGACAACGTTCTGGTTGTAATGTGGTTTTTAAATAGAAGACAGAAGAAAAAGAAATCAAAACTTCTGTATTAATTTCGCCCTCCATGTTTAAAAACGTGTCCTCCCTGCGTGCACGCCGACAAAACTGCTGGTGAGAGCGGGTGGATCGGGTGGCGGGCGTGTGGCTTTGCCGTCACGAGCCGCCAAGTGTGAACGGCGCTATACAAAGCAGTATGCCAATATTATATCCAACCCGACAGAAATCGAGGCTGAATGTCCGCTAAATGTGTCGTCGCCGACAGTTTTATCGGGTCGCCCTAATGTGAACAGCGCTATTGAAATACATAATTATGCCAATTTACTTCCGACACACCTTTGTCGTTCCGGTAAAACTGTCGGTCCGACCTAATGTGAACCCGCCCTTACTGTTAGCGCAAATAAATCTACCATTACTTATAAAATCTGTAGGTACCACACAGCTAAGTAGCACGTTGCCCGTTGGCTACCTAGACCTGCCTACAAAATGGACCTTTATGTACAGTCACGAGCACTAATATGTCAACACTTGGCCACTTTAAATTGCGATTTTTTCACGAAATAACGAATGCAACGTTGAAATACGACACTTTACATAAACCTATGGGTTCGAAACTACTATGTTCCTAATAATATAAAATTTCATTCAAAAATAAGAGAGAAAATCGCCTTTGAATAAAGCCAAGTGTATACATACTTATGCTCGTGACTGTACCAGATCCACAGTTATAGTTAGATGTGTTTAAAATAGCCCATTCACCTTGTTAATTAATAAGTAATAGATAGGCACATTCTTATAGAATACATGCACTTGTACAGGCGCCAGCACATCAAGCTACTACAACCTGTCAAATTTCTTTAATAGATTTTCAACTTTATCGCTAAAGCATAAGTTACAAAGTTGATTGGGAAAATTTGACAGTTTCGGGTAGCTTGATGTGCTGGCGTCTGTACAAATTTTCTTGAATAGTCAAGGGGATAAAATAAATCATGTTCTTATCGATAAGTTCACGTAGCAACAACACATCCACTGCTGTTCAGCTGTGAATATTTTAGAACTGAACAAACCAAGACCTAATATCATCAGCTTCCTAGCCTTTTCATAACTATGTTGGGCTCGGCTTCCAGTCTAACCGAACTATCTGTCCTCCACAACTCATTTACTGGGTATTACGATACCCTTTGGTAAGACTGGTTGTCAGACTTCCCGGCTTATGACAACCCGTAACTCGACTGTCAAAGATCCACGAAGGAGCCGGGGCCGACGGTATATCGTGATTTCCGAGCCACGCAGGGGTTTTGGTATGTAATGATGGTCGGTCACTCATCCACGGACTAACCGCGGCAAGCGTAGCTTAACCTGATCGATCGATCCGTGCGGCTGTTATTACTTTGCCACAAGACCTTCTAATACTTTCATCGATAATTGATTAATGGTCACTTCTTACTAGTAATTCATAAAGTATCTATATTTACATTAAATAGTCTAAATATTGTTATACATATTCAATATGACGTAGGTATTATGAGGCTACAAATATTCTGAAAAGGTTTATTTTTCGCATATTGTGAATTGTTACGCGTACTCTGTGATATATTATGATCTGCTTGTATTATATTGTGTAAATGTTAATAATTGTATGTAACGAACTTAATGTATTGAGGAATAGGAGCCATATCTTATTAGAAATAAATGTACAAGCATTCATCCAGTCGTTGTTTTTTAACCCTGATGAAATAGATCTTCAGAAAGAATGATTTGTATAAGTAAAAGTTAAAGATATTTCCGTTCTCAGTCCCACAATTGACTAAGGAAGTATGAAGAACCTACGAATTTATAATCTTGCTAAACCCCTAGTTCAGAAAAAGATTTTATCTGTGGCTACACAAGTCCATGAAACACTATTCTATAATATCATCAAACACCAGTTCCAAGTTTAACGCAGCATCAAGTTACTACATCTTCAATTTCTCAGATACCGGTAAACAGATTAGCAAAAGCCTCCAACAAGGTTCGGCACAATAGCTTTTTGTATTTAGCTCTACGGCAGCTACCGCAGGGCTATACTAGTCCAGATTACAATTTATTACATATAAGATATTCAATAGTCTACTGAGGGTATCTAGAGGTACGCTTTCTTCTTGAATCATCTTATCATCACACTCTTGAAAAGAGCTCTAGGTGTCCCTCAAGGCTCTATGTTATCTCCACTACTGATGGTTTTTATATAAATTGTTGTGCTATTCGCATTGATAAGATATGATAAAAATACTCACTATTTAACTTCAGATAATATCACAATGAGTGAAAACTTGAAAATGTAGCCTTATTAAAATACCTGCCCGTAGCTAAATGACTGTAGGTACTGTTTACAATTTAACTATGCCAATAAAAATGCGAGCTGTACCGTAATTGCATAACACACTATCAGTCTTAAATGTGATACATTTTGAAGGATACTGCTAATCGATTGCTTCATATGTTCGAAAAAAGTGTCTGCTCAACAACGTAATTAACGCAATGTATGTTGTTGAACTGTTAAAATGAAACCTTTTGCTACTTGATACTGTGTTACGCAATTATCCTGCTGTTGTATGATGAATAATGATGATGTTTTCACGAATGAATCTAGGTACTCGTACAAAAAGCTCGTGCAACGAAAGTTTGCAAAACAAGTTCGCGAAGCCAATGCTCCGTGGTTAGTATTTGTCCATAAAAGAAATGCTGCACCGACCCATAATAACTTGGGATAAGGCTCGAAGGATGCTGAATATATTTCTTTACTTCCTTGAGAACGTTCTCAACTAGGTAATTGATAGAAGATGACTACCTATAAAAAGCCGAGCAGTAGTATTTTTTATTGTAGCAATATAAAACTGATAATATCACGATAATATGCACGTTGAATTTGAAGTACTTTTTGTAAGTAAGTGACACAGAGAACTTTTTGATAGACTGAAAGTAAGTGATCATTTGCCATGATTGGCGTCTGATACCAGTCATCGGTTCCAGTGAGGACATATACTACTGTAGACTACGATGCAACTGATGCATCATTAGCCTTTTGGCTTACCCTGCATTATATTGTAGTCTGTGCTTTTTTTTTTATCGCCATACGTCAAAAAATCAAAAACGTGCCCTCGGGCCTCGGCGTCAGTCTGTCATGCACAGAGTACTTTGATAAGACTAGTAATGTCATGAACTCATGACCAGTCATGACATAGATGTCTGTCATGTCATGTCATAGATAGAAATACTAAACTATAAAAAAGTCATCATAATTTATTAGTTGTAATCAAAGACTACAATATAATATTGTAATCCTGAGTCCCAGCAGAGGGAACATTTAAGGCTGATTATGTATATTATGTAGGTAATTAATTAGCTACTATGAAATCAGAGAATGACTTTTCACCCCAAATGGTGACGTTTCAGACAACATTACTTCAGTTGAGTAGCATTAATCAGCAAAATTTTGTATCCCATTTATTTAGTATAGAATGCGTTGATGCAACAATGTGAACTGTGAAGTTAGTACGATCGGACAGTCATCGCATATAATTTGCTGTTTGAAGTGGATTAATATGTAAACAGTATCAAAATAAATACGTTGGGAACATTGATATTGGTAAGTATACCTATCGCGACAAGTTTTTTTTACTTGGTTCAATGTCAAGCCGGGGTCACGTGTAAATGAAGTTGATAAAGCTTGGATTCCACGAGCGTAACGGTGGGACTACCAGTTACAGTAGCTTGCGGGTTTCTCCGGTGTTTACCTAATTTGGGTGTGTTGTGTTTGTCAGACAGTTTTAAGGAGTCCACGTTAAATCCGGAATTCTCTAAAATCATAATTATATATTTTTTCGTATCTATTACCTACATAGATTATAACCAATTAATGCCAGAGCCTAATTAGTTATTTATCACACATGAGTAGCTGAAATAACAGCGTTCTTATCTACGAGTAGATAAAATACAACCATGACATGACATGTACCTATCTTAGGTATAGCTGATTGCGTCACTCTTTTTTAGTGATAATCATCTTGTATGGATGAATGACGGGCACACAGCGTTGAATGTGTGCTAGGCCTAACTGATTAACGTGAAGTTCTAGAGTTAAGCGATGTGCGAGTGTGTTCAGGGTACAGATGGTACAGAATTAGTAAACACGCCCATCGCGAAGCCGGCTGATGTTTCTTGGAGCAATTCTTATGAAATACTTTCATTGGTAATCGAAACGATTAGGTACAATTTACATCAATATAACGTGGCGATTGACTGTCAACCAATGATTATCACTTTTAAATTCTTAGTTACATTTCTGCTTGCAAGCACTACACACGCGTCTCGAGATATCACAATGTTTAGATTACCGAAAACAATGCGTGCCGTCGGGCTCTATAAATATTTGCCGATAACCGACGTCAACAGTCTAGTCGATTTAGAAGTGAATTTACCAAGTGTCCTGCAATCTGATGTGTTGGTGGAAGTTAAAGCTACAGCAATAAATCCGATTGATACTAAAGTACGCGCTCCAAAGCCGAATATAGAAACATCGCCTAGGATTTTGGGATGGGACGGCGCTGGAATAGTTGTCTCCAAGGGGGACAATGCAAATTTATTCAACGTTGGCGATGAGGTATTTTTCACTGGCAGCATAGTAAGAAATGGCTCTAATGCGCAGTATATGGCTGTTGACCAATACTTAGTGGGAAGAAAACCCAACAACTTGACTTTTGAACAAGCTGCCGCAATGCCACTCACTACGCTTACTGCTTACGAGTCCATTTGTGATCGCTTGCAGCTCTCAGAGAAGGACAAAGGCAGGTCTTTATTGGTCATTAATAGTGCCGGCGGAGTGGGATCAGTAGCGACGCAGGTCGCTAAGAATCTGGGACTTAAAGTCATTGGAACTGCGTCGCGTCCAGAAACACAGGCTTTTACGCGCAAATTTGGAGCAGACATTGTTCTCAACCATACTCAGGATCTGATACCACAGCTAGAAGCGAATGGTTTTGGAGCAGGAGTTGACTTCATTCTTGTTAATTTCAACCCCGCACCGTATTGGGACACACTGATGAAAGTTATTAAACCTCAAGGCAGAATTTGTTTGATTGTTGACAGCAGTGCTCCCTTAGATATAACACTATTGAAAGACAAAAGCATAACGTTGGCGGCAGAAAGTATGTTCACAAGAACAAAGTATAACACTGAAGATAAAATCAGGCAGTATGAAATTTTGAAACAAGTTTCGAAGTGGCTTGAAGAAGGAAAGCTAAAAAGTACTCTAACAAAAACGATGGGTCCGATCAACGCTGCTACCTTACGAGAGGCTCACAAATTGATAGAAGATAAGAAAATGATTGGGAAGCTGGTGCTATCAGGATTTTAGTATTATAAGGTTTTAAAATAAATATCTACCTACTCGTAAGCTTTGTTTAAGTTTGTAAGACAATAAAAATGTGCGACCTTGTATGTTAACTTCACACGATGTTTATTAAAACAAATATATGTTAGTAAATCTTATTTAACTCGACATTACACAAAATAAGGAATCTAGGGGTTTACAATTGGAGCCGAAGGAGGATAATGCCATTTAATCTTTGGTGTGATTTTTCAAGTGCTTAAGGTGAACAAGTTAGGTTTATAGAGCTATTATCGCCCCCTTTACAGTCAAGTTTTGGTCGCTATCCGATTGAAGAAGTCTCCACTCTCACAAGAAAATATGGTCATAACCAACTGTCTTTAAAACCAGCATACATGCATACATGTAGGTATGTATTAAGATCTTTAAAACCAACATATGGATGAGACTTCATAAGATGAGAATGCTAAGAATGTGAGGTATCAGGCTAATGATATAGATAAAATTAAGAATGTTGGTGAAAGTCTGTAAGTGTCGCCAGTGACTTGAGTAGTTGTTTGGAAATCAATAGTCATGGTATGAGCAAGCATGAGGAACATGTCGTGAGAAAAGGTTTCGCCATCTTCGAAATACTACAAAGAAATAAAATACATTTATTTAGCACACACTAGAAGGCACACAACACAACATATTATCATATCTGCATAGGTACAACAAGTAAAAAAACAGAAATATTAAAAAGAAAACAAATAAAAAGTGTAAACAAACTGTGTGTTTACCACTTCTACTATATATAGTAGAACTATTATTCATTTGCATATGCCACACTATCGAATTAGGTCTCGGATCTGAAAAGATAGTTGTAAGAGGAACAAATGAATCCATAGTAATATTATAAATGCGAAAGTGTGTCTGTCTGTTACCTCTTCACGCTTAAACCTCTGAACCGATTTAGATGAAATTTGTTACAGAGATAGTTTAGTCCCGGGAAAGGACATAGGATAGTTTTTATCCCGATATTCCCACGGGACCCTCGGATTTTCCTGCCACCCTGTATAGTAAGATACAGGGTGGCAGGGAAACGCGCAACCTGAAACCATGAATTCAGCACATGATATTTTAATTCGTTATAATTTGTGCCCGATATCCCCTAATGCAAAAAAATTTTGTACTTCAAACCTACCCAGAAAATATAGCTATGAATTAAAAGCAAACAGGTGGGTAAATCAATGAAGCGGTTTTTGAGTTTTAAGCGCAATTTTACGCGGACGGACAGACAGAGACACGGTGCTGTAATGTATGTAGGTTAAAATGCAATGTCATTATTTAAAGATGTACCTACTTTGGACACAAGTACCGCTTTCATTTTGATAAGAACCCGATATGAGATACTTAGAGTAATAAATATTCTTTTCGCGTTGTCATTGTGTGGTTCATAAGCGTGACAATGTCATTGATATTAAATTGTGATGATAACGTCAAAACAACTTTTGTTTCAGTTACATATCTCATGCAACCGATACACACGCGTCCAAAGTTACTACAATGGCGAGTTTACCGAAAACAATGCGAGCTGTTGGACTCTATAAATATTTGCCGATAGAAGATCCGGAAAGTCTCCTCGACGTACAAGTGAGTTTACCAAGTGTCAATGAATCAGATGTATTAGTTGAAGTTAAGGCTACGGCAGTCAATCCCATTGATGCTAAGCAACGCGCTCCGAAACCTAATACAGAAAATCCGCCACGAATCTTGGGAGTTGACGGCGCTGGAATTATAGTCTCCAAGGGAGCGAAAGCCAATTTATGGAATATTGGCGACGAAGTATTTTTCACTGGCGACTTGAGGAGAAGTGGCTCTAACGCACAATACATAGCTGTTGACCAATTTCTAGTGGGAAGAAAACCAAAGAGCTGGACGTTTGAACAAGCAGCGGCTATGCCAGTCATTTCGCTTACTACTTTTGAATCAATATATGATCGCTTGCTGCTCTCAGCGAAGGACAAAGGCAAGTCTTTGTTGATCATCAACAGTGCCGGCGGAGTGGGGTCAGTAGCGACCCAGGTCGGTAAGAATCTGGGACTCAAAGTGATTGGAACTGCGTCCCGTCCAGAAACCCAAGCTTTTACGCGCGAATTTGGAGCAGACATTGTTCTCAACCATACACAGGATCTGATACCACAGCTAGAAGCGAATGGTTTTGGAGCAGGAGTTGACTTCATTCTTGTTAATTTCGACCCCGCACCGTATTGGGATACACTGATGAAAGCTATCAAACCTCAAGGTAGAATTTGTTTGATTGTCGATAGCAGTGCTCTGGTAGACTTAAGACCATTGAAAGACAAGAGCATTACTTTGGTGTCAGAGATGATGTTTACGAGGGTGAAATATGATACTGAAGACAGGATCAGGCATTATGAGCTAATGAAGGAGATATCCCAGTGGCTGGAAGAGGGGAAGCTGAAATGCACTATGACGCAAACAATGAGTCCAATCAACGCTGCTAACATAAAGAAGGCTCACAAGCTGTTAGAAGATAAAACATTGATTGGAAAGTTGGTGCTATCAGGATTTTAATTTTATATCGTGTTACCCTACACATTGATAAAATGCTTTTTAATAAAAAGTTTCTCATGTTTTTAATAAAATGTTTGTCATGTTATTTTAAATCCCAATGTTAGGTTTCAGACGTCTGTCTCAAAGTCTCATTGCCCGTAGTCGTAGCTACCTGCTAAGCTAGCGATAACAAGCTAAAAGTCAATAATTGTGATATACAACAAATATACTTATGTACAAAAACTATTGAATGCCAATTTAAATATTGGAAATAGCGTCAATATTTTTTCGAGTGACCCCACAATGTTCCCTGTCGATCTCTAATGAACTTCGCAGAAATCCGCTAAATACAGGTAGAGCCGGTATTTGTGGGCTGATTCTTGGGGGAGTCCTATGTCCAGCAGTGACTTCTTTTGACGGAGCGAATTAAAATTTGTTGGCCCAAAACTTCGCCACTTGCACGGCATCTTCGGTGGCAGCGCAGAGGTCGCTGTAGCTATATTTTTTGGTCAGGTCAGGATAGGAGGTGGGACATAGTTTGTGACACAGCTCCATATGCACACCCCACTGCCATACCGTCGAGGGGTAGCCCCACTTTACGAGGTTGTAGTTACTTACATCTTCCAACCCAAGTGGGGTTGATGGTATAAACCACAGATATAGATACACCTAGATAACGCAAGAGCAACTACTTCGCGTGCCAAAAATCGCACCAGCTTACGTCCAAAAATCGCAAGCCGCCACTTTCGCGCTATGTTAGTCAGTCAGTCGCCAGTCCTGCCGGTCGATTCTGTAAAAAAACTCACCGTGAAAACTTAGGTAAAGTGAGTTTGTTTTTGCTAGGAATTGACACTATTGACAGCTCACTCCACGGTCACTTCACCTAAGTTTTCACTGTGAGATTTTTACAGAATAGCACCGCTGTGTACTGCTGGCTGGGTGAGCGTGAGCGCTGGCGCTAGGCCCCGGGGGTGGGGCGAGACGAGTGCCGCCCGCGGCGGCGTTTTTGAATCGTTTTGATTTTCCCATCACTAAATAGATCTGTGGTACAAACAAACTCAAAAGTACGTTTAAAATAATTTAATAACACATTACGTTTGTCCAGAAAATGATCCCAATGTGTGTGAAGAGTTGTTTAGAACGCTCGGATCAAACTCTTGACCTATGAAAGGAGATCCCGGAGCATTCCAGGCCTTCTTCAAGACATTCATGTTCCGAATCTCGTCACTTGTTGGTAGACCCTGCATTTTTCTCTCTTGATTCCATTGCATCTCACGGACCTGAAAAATAAAGTAAAATTGAAGGTTTTAGTAACTGTTTTCACTTCTTGGGTCGTATCGACGGAACATCTAGATTACCTATACTGTTTGGGCCTAGTAGGGATAGAACGAAAGCCTAAATAAAAGAACGCTGTTGGATTTTAAAGTTTCGGCGCTGAGTCGAGTGTTGAAAATCCAAGTCTTTATTTATACATTTGTGTAGGTGTCGCTTAGTGTCGGTGAAAACTGGCTTAAGATATTGTTCATAAAAGTAAAACATATTTCAGTGGAACTTGGGCAAGTTTTATTTTTGGCAGATTTGATAGGCAAAGTTTATCAAGTAGTGATTGGAATTATTAGATTCAATACATTACATATATCACGAAAGCTCTGGCTCGTCTGTGATTTGAGATGCTTGTTTATTAATAAAATAAAATTTTATTCGAAAACGTCCATCGGTTTCTTACTAAACTTCAACTATATCCGACGATCCTGCATACTTATCTCTTTTGTTGACTGTACATGCCATAGCATGGAGTCTTGGACCCAGCTAGGCATTGCATAAATCAATTCTTATTAGATGTGACTTATAACAAGCAGAAAGCTTTGGTTGGATGTGTATTTTTTTACCTTAGCAACATGGTCTTCTGGTAAATCATCCAGAGGTCTGGAACAGTCTATTTTATCCAGGTCTATAGCTTCCTCACTGTTTAAAAGCTTATTCCACCATCTTTCTTGGACTTTTTCTGTAAATTATATGAAACATCTTAAGAAAAATCTTAAATTCACTCACTGACAGGCAACACAAAGCCTAAACCTCTCTCTGTCGAGAAGCATTAAATGTTGCACAAGAGTTCCTTTTACAGGGTTATTGGTAAAACATTAACAACCTCTTAAGAGGTCATTGTACTCATCATTCATCATCTTCCTGCCCTTATCCCATGTTTACTTGGGGTCGGCGCAACACGTTTTCTTCTTCCATTCGCCCCTGTCAACCGTCACGCTATCATTCACTTCCTTCTCTTTCATATCATTCCTCACACAATCCATCCATCTTTTCTTCGGCCTTCCTCTCCCTCTCCATCCATCAACATGTATATTCATCACTCTTTTAGTCACATGCGTTTCGTCCCTTCTCATCACATGCCCATACCAAGACAAACGATTTCCTTTCAACTTTTCTGTCACTGGCGCCACTTTCAAACTTCCTCTTATATACTCATTTCTTACTTTATCCATTCTCGTCACTCCACACATCCATCTCAACATTCTCATTGTACTCATCATTATGAATAACTTTTACTATGGGACCCTTCGATCATATTATTGATCGAAGATGGGACCAAACCCGTAATCACAAAAAAAAAAATCTGCTGTTCCCTACATTTTGAAGAGTTAAACGAACATAAATGTAGGGAACAGCTGATTTTTTTTTCGCGATTACAGGTTTGGTCCCATAGTAAAAGTTGTTCATAATGATGTGCACAATGACCTTAAGCGGTTGTTAATGTTTTATCAATAACCCTGTATAACGAAAGTGATCACTCGGGAAGGATTTTTGAAAATTCAGGGTTAAATAAGCAAGGAAACTATCTTTGAAAACGTTGTATTTTGAAAATTCAGGGTTACCTAAATATGGGATGCAACTTTGTATCCAAGTCGTAATTTTTGAAGTTATATCTAAGAATATCATTTGACAGTAACTTAATACTTATAAATAGCATAATTGGCTTATAATGTAACCCAGCTGAGACACAGGCCTCCTCTCTGTAAGAGGGAGTGGGCTGTAATCTACCATGTGGGCCCAGTGCGGGTTGGTAGATGTTACATATATCTTGGAATTTTTAGTTCTAGGACATGCCGGTTTCCTCACAATGTTTTCCTTAACCAAATAATAATAATATATAATTTAAACAAAGCAAAGCTGGTGCTTTGCTTTGTTTAAATTATTTCATCGAACCCTGACTGGTGTCAGGGTTCGAACCTATGGCCCACAACTCGTAAGTTGCAGCCATTACTAGTGAGTGGGCCAACACTGCTCTGGGCCACAATTGCGCAAAATTTATAACATAAACTAAATTATTACCCAAATGCATCAACAGTTTTCCTTCACTGATGCTCCAGAAGCTATCCATAGTTTTGATCTTGTATGGCAAGGAATCCTTGATGATGATGTCACCAGTTTGAAATGCCACACATATGTCACTAGGGTTTATTGTCACTTTCAAGTCCTTGGATGATTTTACGTCTGGTGGAAGCTTCACGGTTACATCTGGAATCATAAAAAAAAAATAGCAGGTCCAGCCTGATTTAAACTTAACGGCGTCTCGAAACACGAGGCGAGACACTGGCTCATGAGGCGCAGTAACAAATTCACGTGTCAGCGGAGGTAAGGGGTGGGGTACTGCGCAAGGTATAGCGCACTTCAGACCCGCCATAAAGTTTGATGCATACGGCATACTATACATGTGTCTTAGTAGTAAGAAATAAAGGGCCTCTTTTACAAACTGTTAGATGTATGTGTGCCTACAGCAGAAAAACTATAAAACCATGCTTTTATTTGTTCTGTATAATTAAACTGATAAAAGTGAAACTACATAACTCTAGTACATTATATTGTAACTAGCTGACCCGGCGAACTTTGCACCGCCTCAGCATCAATAAGCCGTTCGAGAAAATTAAGTACCTTCATTTTTTTTTTCGAGAATGGTTTTATTTTTTTTTATAGTTATTCTGCTATTGGGGGCGGAGACCAATCGCAAAAATCAAAGATTATTAAAATCGGTCCAGCCTTTCTTGAGTTATAAAATGGTGTAACTAACCCGACTTTTTTTTATTTATATAGATAACGATCAAATTCTTGATGCACTGAGCATCCCAATGAACCTGTATCAATGTTTCAAAACTAAGTTTTGTGGGTCAATAGTAAATAAATAGCTAGCTTATGCATAATCAGCCTATAATGCCCAGTGTGTGTGTGTCTTCGAATTTTTAGCAATAAATAGCTAATAATATTCTAAGAAATATTATTTTTCTGTTTTTGACCGAGGTTACTATTATATTCTTTATTATTAGAGGTTACATAAGCATCATAATTATGAGTGTCCTTGTTCACAATCTATTTAACTGAAGTAAAATTAAAATGATGTGCAAGGTATTATTATTATATTACCTAGTTCCATAATATTCTGAGACCACAAGTATTTTTCCCTCTCAGCTCCATTATAAGTGTCACTGTTCTTTTGTATTGGTATCTCAGGAGGCTTGTAGTCTTCTGGGAACGCCTTTGAAGTACTGGTCATATTACTTGGAGACTCACACTGAGTCTTTGGTATTGGTTGATCTTTAGAAGACTTTTCTGTAATTTCAGCCTGGTCCTCAATAGGTTCTGTGGTAGATACTTCATCATCAACACCATCATCATCACCAACAACTTCCACCTCCTGGGCTACAGTTGAGCACATGATCTCATTGTTAAGGTCGATAGGTTTCTGAGAACCGTTTGGCCCTTTCCAGCTTTTAGGGTCACAAGTCCTGAGGACTTTGATCACCAGCTCCTCAGCAACTCCTGGTGGGAATCCCATGTTTTCGTACGGACCTTGAGGGACATAGTAGAAATCGGTCCTGGAAAATATTTACAAGAAAATTAGTGTGCGTCTATTTTATTTAGTCTTTACAACAATACAGAATAAAAAAATGAGCAGTGGTAAAGGCCCCGACTTAAGAGTTGTAGGTCGTAGGTTCGAACCCGGACAGGCGTTTCTTTATTTGCATAAATAATTTCAACACCACTGCTCTCAAATCGGTGAAGGAAAACATTGAGGAAACCGGCATGTCCTAGAACCAAAAATTCGAAGACGTGACATCTACCAACCCGCGCTGGGAACGCGTGGTAGATTACGGCCCATTCAATCTCACAATATTACTATGATTCTAAGGAATTAGATTAAATTTTGAGCCAAGTAAGTACTGGAAGGCGGAGGATTGAGTATTGAGGAAAGACTACAATAAATAATGCTGTGGTATTGAGGCACAAAAACGTGAATTGCTTTACGCTCAATATTGTCACCGATAATTTGAGCTAAACAATATCGAAAAAGTAAACAAAAACAGTGAAACTCACCTTCGAGCTAAAAAGCCGAATATGGACGAGAGGAAACCTAATATTGATTTTTCGTTGACTAAGATTGACGTTAATACGTCGTCATATTTTATTATTTCGGGAGAATCAGACATATTGTTGTAATTTAAAGCATAAAATCTACAATCTAATAATGTTTTATTTTTCACTACGCTATCTTGTTCATGTTTTGATTGACATTGAGCGAAGTGTCAAGCGAATGATAATGAATGAACGCTAATGTCACAATGAATAACTTCATTCATTTTGACATTAGCGTCTCATTTCAACAGAATCTTTGAAAAAACATGAAAGGAAAACATAACTTATCTAAAAATATATATTTTTTTAAACGGTCTAGCAAATTTACTTACTTTATTTTAAAACTTAAAACAATCGAAGAAAAAACATAATAGTTAATCTCTTTACTTTCATGATTAAACTCAATCTGTAAATAATTACCACACGTCAAATATTTTTTAGCGTTGGCATCTCAAAACCTGTTTTTTAATTTGCATTCCCGCCACTTGGCGGAGTTACTTCGCTTTCGAAAGTTTCACATCCGCAAGAGAGCGGCAAGGCAAGGCGCAGTGAAGTAGGCAAAGAAGTCTCGCGCGCGAACTTGGTACGCTGCAGGCGATGACCGCATTCATATGAGTTTTTATTATATTGTGTGTGTGCTGTCGTGTTCTCCGATCCGTTAAGTGTTTACGAAAATGCTGTATAGGTGAACTTTTAGGATACAGAGTGTTGTGATTGTGATAATATTCCCTTAACCCTCTTCTATCTATTACTGTCTCTTGAAGGTTGAAAAAATGCCTTGTTCAGCGGTAACTTTGTCCATAGCGACCATTACAGCAATCGTGGCTGCTGCTTTAATGGCTATAGCATTTTCGACGGATAACTGGCTTTATATTGAAGTAAAGCGCACGAGCATACAGGTAAGGAATTCATAATAATTAATTATTCATGATTAATGATGATAATTATGTTAGTAGGTATCTTTGTTTACCTGTTATTTTTTGTGCCTGACAGTTTAGAAGAAAAAGTTAAATAATTATGTAGTTAAAACTGCTTTATTTAGTTTGTTACCCTCTTAATGAATTAGTAAGTACTAAGTAGGTAGATTGAGATCAAGTTATTTTAAAACTAACTAACTTTTTATTTATCAGCTTCCTCACCGAGTCACCACGAAGTCTTCAAAATTAGCATAATAGCATCTTTTCAGTTCTCTTATTTTATAGCACCAACTTTAAGTTACAAGGTCGAAGTCAACGAAATCTTGAAACTATTAAGAAACTTGGAGAACAGCTACTAAACCTCAAACAAACAATTGATAAACATCTTACAATTTTTCATTGTCGATTGTTTAGCATCGAGCGCCAGCGCATACAATCTTGATCATCAATAAATCTTATGACTTACGACATTAATTACCTTGTTTCATTACGAAGTAGGTACAAGTAGTAGTGGAATGAACTCAATAAAAATCATCGTAGCACGTATTCTTCGAGTCCTTGCCGAGGCACCGTTAGAGCAGACACGTTACGCATAAATATGCACGTATTAATGGCACGAACAAATGTGTAGATAACTGTACTGTTCCGTGCTACTCCTGTGCACCCAGACGTGGAGATAAAGAAACTACGACCGATAACGATACACGCCAAACCACGGTTTAAAGTGGGTTTTTTGAGGGCTCCCCTTGCAACCAAGAAGTCGTCGACATACACAAAAAATTCAGTTTAACATTTTACAGAAAGCGCGTAATTTGCAAAAACTGGAACATCTCACGGTTAATTTGCTTGTTATGTGCGTCGGACTTTTTGTAACGACAGACCGACAGTTTCTGGTTTCTTTTCTCGAGTCGGGGTCATGTTTTTTTTGCGATCCAAGCCAACTTGTATCGCCTTGTCTTCTACCTGCTGGCCAGGACGGGACGGCTTAATTTTTTGCTCGGGCGGCTTTAAAAGCTACACCTACACGTAGACAGGTTCCTACGTGACCAATCCTTCAGCATCTTTTCTTTATCTCAAACATAAATGGGTTTGAAAACTTTTTTGTTGATGCGTCTGATTTTAAGTCCAATGTGAACCAGGTACCTACAATTTTTTCTTAGCTAAAAACGAACGAAAAGTTAGCAGATTATGTATTTATGGCTATCCGTTATTTTAGTGTTTTTCTGAGACTTCAATAATGTGTTCATCCATTGGAACAAAGTTTCCTCATATATTTTTATCGGTTTGTGCTATCTACTGTAAAATCATTAACACCTAGGTGGAGCAAGAAGTCATCAAAAACATAATTTTATCTATCAATAACCGGTACTAAGATGTGCTAAACATCTGTTTATGAGGATACCTTTCTTAAGTTTTTTTTAGATGAATACCCCAACAAGTTTAATAGGTTCGTAAACATTTACCATAGAAGTGGTCTTATGGATAAAAGCTCGATACATAAAAGTGGTCTTAAGGATAAACCTGAAAATTATATCAATTGCACTACTGAGCATATTATCTAAAATCCTGGAAAAGGTGGTTAACACCCGTCTAGTTAATTTTCTCGAAAAACATCATCGAAAAGGGAAATCAATTGAAGACGCGACGACTATAGAAAAGGGTGAGCGCTGCCTGGCGATCTAAGACCTAGCTAAAGCATTCGACACAATTTCAACAGATCTACTCCACACAGCAGGGATAAAAGGAATACCACTCAAATGCTTCACAGCTACCTGAACAATCGCCTACAATATGTGAAATCTGGTGAACACTTAAGTGGTCCACTCCCTATCAATTTTGGAGTTCCGCAGGGCAGCTTATTAGGCCCAACACTCTTTATAATCAACATGAATGATATTCTGAACTTAAAAAAAAAATGCTGTGATAAAAACGTCTTACAGCGTCACGGTTTTTGAATGATGAAACAAAGCTACTCGTCCTCTGACCTTACCAAAAACTATGCAATCATGGTAAAAACTATTCATATTCGAATTGGTAGATCGGTACTCATAGGTACTTACAGGTAGCTGAAATTCAATTTTCTCGGGAAATCTTTCGGGATAGGAATTAGTTTTTAAATCCCAAGCCAATTTTGCGAATTCCAGTCCACCATTACTTCTCATCCCATAATGCGCACAAAATTACATAGAGAAAACTTAATCTTACTTTATTATTAATTCCCAGCTGGTTCAATGAGGTCTCCATGAGGAAAATTACTTAGCATAATGCCTAATTGTAGTTTGCGAGGCGTCCCAGAGACGTGTAGCGAATGACTTACTATCTACATATCCAAGTCTATTAGATCTTGTAAAGACAAACAGTGGAAAGCTTGGGAGAAATCGATCGTGAAAGTGACGAAATCTGTGAACATCTTTCTGAACATGCATAGTAAAATAGTAATACATAGTTACCGCGTTATGATAACCGTAACTTTTAAGTTACGTCATTGTTATCTACCATTGCGGATTTATCTATGCTTAAACTAACATTTGCGGATTGTTGTCATTTGTTGTCGAATCGTTGGATTACGTGCTGTTACGATTGTCTTGTTTCGGTTGAGCAACTTCAAATGACTGCAAAACGCTGCCTGCACGGTACTTCCAGAAATTGCAAAAGAACATTCACACAAAAATTAATTTATTTCTGCATTCTGAGTGTAAAATATTATGTTTAGTTTAGTTGGCGCCCAACAGCTGACTACTAAGCTGTCATGGAGAATAAATTATCATTAGATGAGCAAATAAATCTAGTTCGTGATGTTTTTGCTCCGTAAAGTTATATACTACGTACAGTTATAATACACAGTGATATGAAAGTCACGACTCACGAGTGTAGAGTTAGATGAATTACCCATAATTTATGTTTGTAAAGTACTATCATGGTTTTATTCAAGTAGTTTTATACTTGGCAATTCACAATAATTATAAATCCATGTTGGCTTCTTATTTTGCCTCGCCTTTTCCCCTTAAATGAAATGAAATGAAATGTCCCTCGTTACGAGGGGTCGGCTTTCCCAATCATCCCGTCATTTATTTCGGTCTTGTGCGTCATCTTTCGTAAGCCCATCTGCCTGATCTCCTTCTGGACCTTCGACATCAATGTGGTTAGAGGTTCCTCTTCCCCTCTTCTTTGTAACCATGAACAAGCACTTTTTCAAGACATGGTCATCTGTTCATCGAAGTACATGACCGTACCATCTCTGTCTGGACTCTTTTACTGTATATAAATCCATATTACCATAAATATTTTATTATTCAATAGAAGAAATTGTTTTAAATGAGCTGAAAATATTCGCTTCAATGAACATTATGAGACTTTTATATTGCTGATGCGTCGGTTTTCTACGTTTGGTCAGTTTTCAAGTTATGCAAAGGCCAAAGAAAGTGGTTTATGTAAATAACTAAATATTCTGTGAGTGCAGCGAGATGGTGTTGGTTTTATGCAACGAGCATACGGTTTTATGTAATGTAAGACGTTAATTTGAAGGAATTACGAAGACTTTCTAGTGTGTCTAATGCTTATGGTATATAAGTAAGTGTTTATGAACTGCCTTCGTTTTTGGAACCTGACTTTAGAGGGCTGAGTAGCCATAAGTAGCTGTCAGTGTCATTTATGGTTCTAAATATCTTTATACACACGACGACGTATCAAACATTTCTAGTTTAAGTTGACTTCTCACTGTATAAAAAGTCTATACAATGCGAGGTCAACTAAAATAGGAAATGTATAGCTTGATGTGTCGTCGTGTGTATCTATAACTACCAATGTTTTTGCACATTTTAAAATGACTGCCCTGTTAATATCCGTAATACGTTTCGCATCATTCTTGTCTATTCTTTACCATATTCGTGATAAAATACAAAAGTTAATCATGGAAAAGTCTGTGTCTATTTTTATCATCAGGCAACACCGGACACCAAGATAATCTCCTAGTTCAACTCCAAAAGTCGAAAGAATAAACAAAGAAACTCGAGAAAGATTTCTATTTACGGAAGGAGCACAACATCTGGGTACTAAGGGATGAACACGAACAGTTTGTTTATTGGCTTACCTGGCGAGGGACCCGATGCAATGTTTGCTTATCTAAACAAATAAACGCCATTTGTAAAAAACATAGCTTTTAAAATTGTGATGAAGCATCTACAGGCCAGGTAAAAAGGCTATTGTTCAACGTCGTGTTAATCATACTTAATGCCCAAGCCCAAGGCTTAACTGGCAGGTGGTTTGTTCAAGCTTGGTTCTTGTAAAACGGACACGTCTGGTTACTTAGCTTCCTGCTGAGAAAATTATTGATCTGGCATTGCACTGTTCCTATACGTTCTCTGGCGAGGTATTGTGTCTGGACATTGATCGCTCTCAGTTCGATTTTAAGCCAAAAGCCAGAGTAAATGTGCCCTTTGGATAGCTAGATAGATATTTAAAGTGACTCTTTGACTGCAGTGTTTCTCAGGCTCAACAGCATCTATGTTGTGTGCTTTGTCATTTCTTATGGGGATTGCATCGCTTAAATCACATAAACGCCCTAGGTTTGAAGAAGTTTGTAGATATATATGCTTTTTTAATACAGTTGCTCAAAAAGTGGTGTATTGCAGGGACGTATAGCGTTCGGGATGTGGGCTATTACATAATAGTGCTTTTTTTTACCTTTCCCGAACTCGTGCGTTCTCTTTCCCAAGTGTCAAAATAATGTCTATTAAAAAGAAAAACCAACCATGAAGTTTTTACTAAAGAGTTTTTGTGATTCATACAAATACGTATATTTCTAAAAAGAAGCTACTAATTTATTTCAATATCAGATTTAATTGAATGAGTTAGGTTAGGTTTCATTTCATTAAATTTCATTTTCATATCAATAAAAAAAATATACTGAAGACTAAGCTGTATGGATAGTTCCCTTTGCCTACCAAAATGGGTGAAGAAAAAAAAACTCTGCTTATGAATATAAGCAGAGTTTTACGGTTGGCGCCATTTTCCAGAAAAAATGATTAGTTAGTTGAGTTTATTGTGTTTTTATTATTTTATTAAATTGCTTCATTTTTTCGCAACTGTATTAAAAATAGTCGTTCAGTACACCTGCGGAACCGTCATTGCAACTTGTTCCGACTGTCAACCCTCGCCTTCGGCTGCGCCTCGGCTCGGGTAGACATTTGTCGGAACTCTTTGCAATGACAGCCTTTCCGCACTTGTAATGAAATATACTATTTTAATACAGTTGCTCAAAAAGTGGTGTATTGCAGGGACGTATAGCGTTCGGGATGTGGGCTATTACATAATAGTGCTTTTTTTTTACCTTTCCCGAACTCGTGCGTTCTCTTTCCCAACTGTCAAAATAATGTCTTATTAAAAAGAAAAACCAACCATGAAGTTTTTACTAAAGAGTTTTTGTGATTCATACAAATACGTATATTTTTAAAAAGAAGCTACTAATTTATTTCAATATCAGATTTAATGATTCAGGTACCTAATTGAATGAGTTAGGTTAGGTTTCATTTCATTTCATCTCATTAAATTTCATTTTCATTTCATATCAATAAAAAAAATATACTGAAGACTAAGCTGTATGGATAGTTCCCTTTGCCTACCAAAATGGGTGAAGAAAAAAAAACTCTGCTTATATTCTACGGTTGGCGCCATTTTCTAGAAAAAATGATTAGTTAGTTGAGTTTATTGTGTTTTTATTATTTTATTAAATTGCTTCATTTTTTCGCAACTGTATTAAAAATAGTCGTTCAGTACACCTGCGGAACCGTCATTGCAACTTGTTCCGACTGTCAACCCTCGCCTTCGGCTGCGCCTCGGCTCGGGTAGACATTTGTCGGAACTCTTTGCAATGACAGCCTTTCCGCACTAATTGTAATGAAATATACTATTGTGCACATTGATATACATACACTAGATTAGCAATTACCGCGCCAATGCGTTGCCACTGGGATCAAGGCCACAGTCTCAATCGTAGCTAATGTCAGTTCAGTGCTCTGTATGACGCCAACCGAAGTTAGCCGAGTGAAAATTACCGCCAAAATGGGAAAATGCGTAGTGAAAGAGTGCGATTCGAGGTGTTTCTGTGTTTATATCAACGTAAAAACGCAATAAAAATAAATAAAATGTAGAATTTTGTAAATTAGGTTCAATGTTGCCACTAAAAACTTAGTTTTAGTTTCCCACATTATGTGGGAGTTTTTAATTTATAGAGTATGTGATTTAAAATATTTTATAAAACTAAATGTGTGACAATGTGTAACAAAAAAATTACAATGTTTTTAAATATTTAAATACATAATTCAAAAATAACGTTCATAACGTTTAATGTTTTTTTTTGCGTTTTTTATGGCTTAAAAAGTTGGGTAAAATTTCGCATGGCTAGGCAACACCCTCCCGCCATTGCATGTTTATATTGCGGTCTTTGTCTAATCTAAGCGACGGTATTATTCTTGCGACTTGTGTAAGTGAGACAGATATATTATGTTTACTTTTAAATGGTAGTGGTTTCAAAGCTACGTCGTCGTCGCGTTTAAATAGTGGTTACATTTTTTTGACACATTTTAATGAGGTTTGCTTCTCTAGTTATTTAGCTCAATGATTGTGCATTTGTCATATAAACAAAATGTAAGTATTATGCTAAGGTTCAAAGAGAACCCAGACCAAAGTCGTTAGGTACTATCAATACCAAACAAAGTTTACAAACCTTGAAATTTTTTTTCGTTATTGAGGTAGGTACCTAGTCGTTGACAAAAATTCCTAAATACATGTTTACATCTCACCACGTCATCGACAATGGGTGATTATCACGGCAACCCGCTTTCCTGCACGACGACACCCACTTCTCACGACTTCCGACTACCTACAATTCTTTTATACTATTCCGCTTTCTTGGTTTCCTAGAAAAGCCAATTGAAAGTTCAGTTATGTTTGGTTACGTGTATCGCGGTAAAAACAAATTGAAATATCATCTAATTATGCAAAATAGTTGTTGAATTTAGACATTTTTTCTTGGAGGCCTTTCCAATACCAATAGCAAAGTAAAAATAAAGAATAACATCACTCAGATCAATAAGATCATTCATTCTTCATCCAAAAAGTTAATCCGTAAAACAGGTGACTGGCTATTGTCTTAAAAACAATCAGCAGCCAGCCATTAAGAATGATAAAAAGTAAAAAAAGTTTTTATTTTTCTGTCTAGTTTATGTCATTCGAAAGTTTTTCAGACTAGAAGCACGTGTTTCCATCGCGGGGCCCCGCGAGCTAGGCTCATAAAACTAGTGGCAATGCTTTGATTGTTCAATGTAGGTACCTCATAAAATCAACAAGGTCCAATGTACCTCGATCATTTTGATAGAAATCATGATAAATCGCCTCATCTATCTAGTGGGGCCATCGACTGTTATGCGCTAGTAATACATAAAAAAAAATTGATGGCATCTACTCCTAATGTACCTCTCGATTCATGCATTAAATTCAAGGAATTTTGGACAGAACAGGACAAATACAGAAAAAAAAATTTTTAGAAAATATTAATTTGTTTTATATCCGCTTCGATCAATAATAGTACTTACTAGATGAATGATTAGGAACAAAAATAAGTCGCTAAAGTGGCCACGTTTGCACACACATATACATTTATATTCTTACTACGAACTATAGAAAAAAGTTGAATAATATTAACAACTTCAGATTATTATAAACCTTAACACACTAACATAAAGTTTAATTACGTTTGCAAATGATTAATATCCTTCTGTCATCGAAGCAATAAATTTAAAATGTCACTTGAAAATAAAAAGTCATGTTTATAATAAGTACAAAAATATTTATTCTAAAATGAAACTTAACTTCTAAGCAATAAGGTTAAAAACATTTTGTTGACAATTTCGTACTTACTCGAATTTGGAACTAGACGTAGTTCTTGGAATTACATTTCAATGCTTCAATGTTTGTTAGAATAGTTGGCGCGTTGTCGCAAACATTGGCCAAACAATCATAATATTTGCTAATTGATTTATATTTACTATTTAATTGTGTTACTATTTTATGAAAAACATTTAATGATAAAAACTTACCGAAAAAAAGATTTTCCTTCCAAAATCTTGGTGTTACGGTGGTTATTTACACAACTTTTGAACGCGCACTGAGGCATTTTGACGTCATAATATTGGCTATGATTGGACCATACTAATTTGAAATAAGAGCACAAAAGTATTCGTGCTCGTATTTTTCGGGCCGTTTTTGAAGCGCTTATCGGGCATCTAGTACTATTATTGATCGAAGTATATCCGTTTAAACGTTACCGATATTTTTTTTAATTTCAGAGAGTAAGTAGTAACGAAAAAGTTTAACAGTTTGAATCAACCACGATTCGATTAAATTAATCCAAAACAATCTCAACTTTTTACAGCTGCATGCAAACATAAAGTTTGGGTAGATTTCTTTATCATAATAATTTTGAATAAAAAGATCTAAGATCATCAAGATCGTAGAAACTATGGAAAAAAAAGAAACTCATTTGGTTTCAATCAATATTTGCGTCCATATCAACTGTATTGTGCGTTTTGAAATTACTTGCTCATGATTTCATGCACACGGAATCACGGATATTGCACGGTCAAGCGTGATTGCAGCTTCTAATAGTCAGTTTAATCACCGGTAATCGTAGCTTACCCACTAGGGGAGAGACCAAGCTGTGTTTAGAAATGGCTGATTTCAATAAAAACCAACAAAATGAACACCTGCATTGGTTACATGTAATGATTTCTTCTGCAAAATACGTTGAAAACCAGCAGGAGGTATCAGTTTTCCTTAAAAATTTTGAATAATCGTGTGAACTCGAATAAAAATATATTGTAATATTTACAAAGCTTGGCAGTTGCCAAGCTT
The DNA here is from genome assembly GCA_963082905.1 of Oligia fasciuncula. Taxonomy (NCBI): domain Eukaryota; kingdom Metazoa; phylum Arthropoda; class Insecta; order Lepidoptera; family Noctuidae; genus Oligia; species Oligia fasciuncula. The sequence goes on from OY720390.1 coordinate 16,738,317, forward strand.
TGTAAATATTACAATATATTTTATATTATATTTTTTATTTTTTTATTTTTTACTTAATTGGCGGTCACACTATGTATAATAAAAATATTACCTGCTACAAACCAGAAGTATTTAAAAGTATTTGTACTTAATTAACCGGATAGAGACAATTTGGTCATTATGTCACTTGATTACCAACTACATACTTATTACGTACAGTAAAGAGCCATGTGAACGTAAACGAGGCTGTATATATAGCAGAACAACGGTGCCGCTTACTTAAAAAAAATAGCCGCCATTACATGCCGCCATATTTATTATGGCCTTCTTTTTTTGTAAATGACATAACCAATATGAATTGATTATCCGAAAATAAACAAATAACTATAAATCTTGGAAAGTGTGGATAATCCATCTGGTTCTCAGATCGTTTCATCGCTATTATAGTTGCCTTTCACAATTCTTTCCATGGCTTATAGTTTTCCGGCCTTTCACTGAACTTGGGACGGTTAATGGCTCATGCAGAATGGTCACTTCTGGTATTTTCGACGTACTTTGATTAAAGTATGTAATAATTATATATTTTGCATATATAAATGGACTAGCTGCGCCCCGCGGTTTCACCCGCGAAAATGTCGACCCCGTGGGGATATCGGGATAATAAGTAGCCTATAAGTTGCCAGGATGTCAGCTACCTGCATACAAAATTTTATCAAAATCGGTCCAGCCGTTTGAGCGTGAAGTAACAAACATATAAAGACACACTCACAAACCTTCGCCTTTATAGTATTAGTGTGATGGATATCGCCTATTCACATACCGCTTTGTAAAAGGCATTAGATAGTGGATGCTTACGAGTTCCAATGAACGAAAATCAGTCATCATCAGCGTCATTAACTAGTGCTGCAGTGCGATTCTGTAACCATCTCACCGTGAAAACTTAGGTGAAGTGAGCGTGGAGTGAGCTGTCAATAGTGTCAATTCCTACCAAAAACAAACTCACTTCACCTAAGTTTTCACGGTGAGATTTTTACAGAATCGACCGGCTGAATATAGTTTCCAGAAAAGGAATAGGTATTTTTAGATGACTCCTCTTTCTATTGCATAAACTAGAGAGCCTACGGGATATTATGTATTCTTAAATTTATTTAATAACAGCCAACGCACAGACTAAACCGCTGGGTCTACAAACATGAAATTTTGCACATGAGTTCCGTTTTATAACGAAAGTGAGCACTGAGGAAGCATTTTTGAAAATTCAAATAGGGAAGAAAATTTGTAAGTATGAAAATTCGTAATTTTTTCCGATGGTAAATCCCATCGGGTCGACTTGTGTAGGTTTCATTATTTCTCCCATCCATCAGACTCAAAGTCCACCCCCCCAAAACATCTATGATCTCACATCATTCATAACACTAACAAATCTTAATGAAATGTAAAATGGCTGACGTTCGTTGCCAAACTGCACAGTTTCGCACAGCATACTCTCATTATTGTTGCCCCATTGTGTCATTACGGTTGGTTCATTGATTTTGCAACTATGCACATGCACATTATAAAGACATTTTTTCCTTTAATTAGTGTCATAAGTATGACATGGTGTACTAATTTGAGGTTGTACGTTATGGCAATTATGGGTTATGTAAGGTCGCTTTTGTCAAGCCTGTTATTTCTCAGTGATAGCTTGGAGTCTCGCCTTGTTCCCGGTTTATGATTGAAGCTCACCCCCTAATAAATGGTAGATGTCACATGTCTTCGAATTTTTAGTTCTACGACATGCATGGCATCGTTTTGAGAGCTAGAGCACCCTGTCGGGGTTACCACTGGGCCGCCAGTCCTCGTCGTTATGGCCCAACGTTATTCAGATATTTTGGTTCTTACAAAGACCTAACCTGTCTTAGCTGGCACTTGCTAAAATCTTTGCCAAGCGAATAAAAGCCGTATTATCTGTGACGATCATGATATCGAAATATAGACTCATTTCTCGCTCCAATTTAGAATTGGTTAATTTCTTTACTGAACTGTTGCGACCTTGCGTCTTTGACATTAAGTATGCGGCTTAGGAATGATTTCACTGAACGCGATCAGCACATTTAAACTGCGATCAAGAGCGTTCAGTGTCATCATTGTTGTGAAATATTGGCACTGACAGCTCTTGAAGGCTGTTTAGTCGTGCTGATCGAGTTCAATTCGTTGGTGAAATTGGCACTCAGTAATTTTAGTAGATAAATAGGGTTTCTAAGTAGTACAATTGGTCTACTTAAAAGTGGAGTACCGTAATCATTATTTGAACCTGCCTGCTAACGAGTGAAAGAACGACTGCCAAAATTACAACAATCTATGTAGACATTACTCGTTTATAGTCTTAGAAGTTTTACATTTCGCTGTTTCATCCACCGGCCAATTAATTTAAGGTCGTAGGGAAGTAGTCCACTGCTGGACATAGGCCTCTCCAATTGCACGTCTCTTTCATCCACTGCTACCAGCCACTCTGCGAATTTAAGGTACCTATAGTTAGCTATTATTCTCAAAACGGTGAAGGAAAACATCGTGAAGAAACCGGCATGCCCTAGAACCAAAGATTCGAAGACACGTGACATCTACCAACCCGCACTGGGTTCGCGTGGTGGATTACGGCCCAATCCTCTTTCTCCGAGAGGAGGCCTGTTTCCCAGCAGTGGGAACATTATGGCTGATTATGTGTACACTTGGCGCAGTATGTTTCCCAATCAACCTTGAACCTATAGCTTTAGCGATTAAAGGTGAAAATCTATTAAAGAAATTTGACAGATTTTAGTAGCTTGATGTGCTGGCGTCTGTATTCATATTCTTTATGATGGACATATCTATACAGATACATTTTCAATCAATTTCTTTTTCTTCATTCACAGAGAAGCTTGAAAAAGGTAGTAGGTATGTATAGGTCAGGAATAATAGACTTAAATTACAGCAACAGGTTCATAACTTCTTATCAAGCAGGTTTCATCCAGTCTGCATGTTTTCATTATTTTTATAGACATCATCATAACCAGTTGGTTACCTATCTACAAGTTTTTTCATACTTGTATCCCGAGTATAGTGCGAGAATCAAATTAATAGTCAAGTAAAATATGACCAATTAAAATTTGCGCAGATTGTAAAATGGTACCATTGGGCTTATAAAAGTTAATGTTTGGAACGTTATAATATGAAGGCTACAAAATTAAAATTATTTTAACTGGGTTTATGCTATAAAAGGTTATTGCTAATAAATACATTTAAATATATTACGTGTAAATTGTTTGTTTAATAGACAATAAATATTGAATAGTTTGTAGATACATACATAACAATTTCAGATGAAAATATTTTCTTGTTTCATACTTAAGTATTAAAATTTTATTAATAGAAAACAAACATATCATTTATCAAATTATTCCAATATCAAATTATTATATCGATATTACAACTAAAATCAATAGCACGATAGTCCCGATACACTATTACACTTTTAAAACGATCTAAAGCCATTAATACAATGCGATTTAATTGTATAAGTCGAAGCAACAATAAAAATTAACGCTATCTGGAGCTAGACCACGGATATCGATGTAAGTCAGTTGTTGCTTCAATTTTATTGTAAGCCACAGCAACAAACTTAGCATAATCAGTCTTAACGTTCCCACTGCTGGGACACAGGCCTCCTCTCTGTGACAGGGTGTGGGTCATAATCACAACATATCTTCGAATTTTTGCTTCCAAGACAGTTTCCTCAAGAAACTTGCATCGTGTAAATGCGGCTTAAAAGTCGTGGATTAAAGGCAAGAGTTGCTAAAGGCGTGGTTAACCTGTTACATCTACTCGTACCTTCTCAATACCAGCTTTCGAGGAAAAGGATAAAAGCGTGAGAAACGTTTCCAGCCAGTCTAGACACACGGCCGTTGCGTGTCCAATGTCCATGGACACTGCAGTGTCCAGTGCGTCCACCTCGGTGCAGTGAAACTTGACGTTGACACTGATGGATGCGCACACGCAGCTAACGAGATCCATTTCAATTGAGACATTTCTTCATGTGCGTGATGTGTTCGTTTACAAAGGCTTAGTTTTAAATCTGTAAGGATTTTTTAGTTGTAAGTAAAAATTAAAATAAATGAATAAACAGTCCATTTTCCGTAATGAAGTAAATAACATCATAAATATAAAGATAGTATATCTGAGAAAGTACACCGTTAAAGAATAAAGAGACAAAAGAATAAAAAAAAAAAACCTATTATTCAAGACTGTGTTAATATATATATTCAAGACTATGTTATAAATACATTTAAATGATAAAATTATGGTATAAGTACTTAACTATTTAAAATTATGTTTTTGTAGCAATGTCTTTCACCTCAGGTCAGATTGAAGTATAAATATAACTTTTACACTTTTGCATATTCATTGCGATGTGGAGCTGTCCGATGCGGTCGCGAGCTAACATAAAAATTTCTTGTCGTACAACTTTGATGATTTTAGACTACTTACGTAAATGTTACCATAATACATATCTAATATTAGGTTAGGTAATGGAGATCAAAATGTTATTACATAATTTTCGGACTATCGACCTCGCAAGCAGTTCAAATGGAATGTACGAATGATGCAAATCCATAGACATTATAGAAAAAGATGCTGTATGAGAAAGTGACTGCAACAAAGTTCAATCTATTGCACTCGCCTATTTATTTTGTTTTTCTAAACGTTGCAACAGACTTTGATGCGGTCTTTACCATAATTTAAAGAAATTATCCCGAAAAGTTTATGTGTAACACATTAATATTAAACTTATAATAAAATGTCGAAGTTCTGTCAAGTCGTAAAAACCGTGCGAAGCAAGGGGCGGGTCGCTAGATTATAAATAAATGTGTAATATCCATATTTATTTAAAGAATTACTCTACCCATTCATTCCTATTGTGAATCCAATATAAAATGATCGTACTATAGTGGCAGATGATATTGATACACGATACCGAGCCAGGTCCTACACTATTTTTGTAACGAGATGCTTTTGTACCAAGATAATACGTCTATACTTGGAAAGAGAATATTCCAGACTTAATTGGAGCTACCTATAATTATATTTAACTTGATCTTAACAAAAATACTTCTGTCTTCGTCTAAACTATAATATAATAAAGAGAAAATATTTGATTTTTTGTACGTTTGTTTGTTACGCTTTCACGCTTAAGCGTCTGAACGGATTTGGATGAAATTCGGCGCATGAGTGAAGAAGGAAATAGGTTACTTTTCATCCTGGATCGCAGACAAAGTCGCGGGTAGCAGCTAGTTTGTTATATGTTTGGGACAATAAATTATTTCTATATCGACAGTAGACTTTAATAGACTGGATCCATAAATTATTGTAGTGTGATAAAGAGATGACATGTTACAAGGACCGTGGGATGTTTTGCAACAGAAATGGTTTAGAGTTTTTAACAATTAGCAACCAACCTTTACCGAACAATATGGCTGTAACTACAAAATATGGCCCCAGATATGCTTAAAACTGCAAGTATGTAAAAATACGGATTGCCGAATTTTACTTGCAGACAGCAAATCTTGTAGGTCAGGCAGGTTTCCGACGCGACATCGAACGTATGACCCTGAGTTCAGAAAGCGGACACTTCGATGTCGTGTGCTTCAATCAACTCAGCCTATCGCAGTCCACTGCTGGACATAGGCCTCTCCCAGACTGCGCCACAGCACCCTGTCCTCCGCCTTCCGCATCCAGTCTACCCCAGCCACCTTCTTTAGGTCGTCCGTCCATCTAGCTGGGGGGCGTCCCACACTACGCTTGCCGATACGCGGTCTCCACTCCAGGACTCGTCTGCTCCACCGGCCATCGGTCCTTCGACAGACATGGCCAGCCCACTGCCACTTCAGTTTGCTTACTCTGCAAGCTATGTCGGCAACTCCGGTTCTTTTCCGGATAATTTCATTCCTGATTTTATCCTTCAAAGAGACTCCGAGCATAGCTCGCTCCATAGCGCGCTGAGCGACCTTGAATTTGTGGGTTAGCATAGTATCTTTAGATGACTGTCTAAAGCTTGTATTTGTCTAGTCGTCTCAGGTCAATCGACCCATTTTATGATACAACCATTAAACTGAAGGAAACGTATAGCCAAAATTGAGACAATTTTATTATGGTCAAATTTTCAAGTCTGGTGGAGACAAAAACTGTCTTTACTGTTTTGTGTCTATCTTGTCCGATCTGCAAAGAAATAATGAGCAATTTTAAATGCTATTTTTATCTACCTAAGTATTTGTATCTAAGGTATGATGACAAATAACAATAACAAATAATAAAATCTATACATACTTAACCACTCAAGCATTGGAATTTCTAGTTTTGCAGTCCTCAGTCTACTTTCATAAATGCGTAACTGTATTTTGCCAATTTATCAATTGTTAGATCACTTTTATACGAAGAATAATATGGTGGTTTACAAAGCCTGTCAAACCGCAATTTTAATTCCTCAGTCAAACTTATCTAAAGATTGAAAAATCGGGCCTAAATCGAGTAAAATTATTCAAACTTTTTGCTTATGAGTTTGATTTCATTCCTAAATGAAATCAAACTCATAAGCAAAAAGTTTTATTTATAAAGTTCTTATTTCGATAGTCTACGTTACACTGGCTGGTAAAAAACAGACAATTATATTATGAAGTGGTGCTATTGTATAGTAATGTTGTATCTTCAAGGTTGGCAGGTTTATTGCCGATTGCCGCAGCATCTGCCCTGTTAGGATTATTAAGAATTATACCGTGTAGCTGCCGTGGGAATTTATTTATTTGGATTTGGGTAGCTGTGTGCAATTAAAGATGCTTGGCCATGCATTTATATTTACACATTCAATATTAGTTAAGCAGTGGTGGCCCAGTAGTAACAACCGCGTCTTTCGTGTAGGTCGTAGGTTCGAACCCAGATAGGCAAATTATCTCACCATCACTGCTCTCAAAACGGTGAAGGAAAACATCGTGAAGCAACCGGTATGTCTTACATAGAACCGGTAATTCGAACTCATGCGATATCTACATCAACCCGCACCGGGGCCGCGTGGTGGAGAGGAGGCCTGTGTCCCAGCAGTGGGCAGGTTGTTGGACTGATTATGGTTATTCAATATTGGACAGATACCTACTAAGAGAAAATTAAGATCACGCGTAAATAGATATAAATACAACTAGTAGGCATGCATGACTATAACCATGGAATGTGTAATCATCAAATTCATTAAGTTGGTATTTATAAGTAAGATGAAAGATATCGCATTAGTACATAAAAATATAAGACTACGGAAAATCTCAGTTTCTCTGTGTTGATACCATCACGTCATTATCATAAATTATCTTACTATAATTTTATTTCAGATTGCTATCTATACAATATGCGTTGGTAAGAAAAACCCGGTCGTGATTCAAAGCCTGGATCAGTATTTTTTTGAGAATAAACTTATAAGTATTAATGTTAAAATTAATTCTACTTTTGTCTAACTTTTTAACGCCGCCCCTAAGACGATCCACTGACCAACTTTTTCTAATTTTGTTTAATTTCATCACAATCTAACATTAAAATATATATATATTATGTATAAATATATAGAGACAATTCTTTCTATTGTATCACTATTATAATCAGTCACCGAACATGTCAAGAGAACTTTTCCTATATCCACTTACTAAAATTATCCATCTGCAAACTCAGTCGCAGTAAAATTATCCCTAGAATAACCATCTGCAAACTGAAGTCGCGGTTCGCAGCCTGCATTGTGGGAGCATCTACACAGCCTCACGTATACGTATGTCTGGGGTGCTCGGCATTGCAAGGTGAACGGGCCCGACCGAGTACATGACCCGCGTGGCGTCCTCACTCCTGCGCAAAAACGTCCACTTTGTACAGCTGAGCGTCTTGTATGCAACGTGCACCGGTCTGATACACAATGCACGGCCGCGAGAATTGTGCGGAGTTGTTTGTAGAGAATACTGTGTTTAGGGAGTCAGAAAGTTGGCTCTTGAAAACGGATGAGATAAATGGCCCTTACTTAGGGTTAGGTGACTTTGTTTTTGAGGTTCCGAACTTAAGGACGGAACCTTTATAACATCACTTTTTGGTCGTATGTCACAGTTTTTTAATAGATAATCTTGGTAAACTGAACTATTGTGAATTCAACTGAACTAAAAGATAGGTGAAGACAAAAGACAGACAATAACACCAGCGCAGACGGACGAGACGGAGCCATTAAAAAGTGCTCAGAGTTTCATTTATATTTCAACGTGTCTCCATCCTGTTTTCAATATTCATTAGAGTAAATGTTCTAAAGAGGAAGCCCACATCCACAGCGCTAGCGGTGGAATCTCTTGTCGCGTACTTACAGGTGACCGGTTTTTCATGTGAAATCATCGTACGAAGTCTACCGTCCATTCGTAGTTCGTACCACATTCCGAACGTGCTCGATCATACATTGACGTATGCACGACGTGCGCATTCGTTTGCGCGCCTCGCCAAGCGAAACTGTATATATTAGTATTTGAAACTAGCCAACCTTTTGTGGTATTAATCATATGTCTGTACTTAATATTAATTGAAAATTATGAGGTCGAAATATTTGAAAGTTTTGCAAAGAATTTGATACTGTTTTCGTAGTACAAAAGATATCAACGAGCGCACACTTACTGCTGACAAAAAAAAAAAATTCCAAAAAATATTTTGTTGCTTGTAATATTAAATAACGACAGCAATTACTCAGTCGAGGGGCCCGTGGCTAAATAACAACAGCCGCACAGGTCGATCGATCAGGTTAAGCTGCGCTTGCCGCGGTTGGTCTGTGGATGGGTGAACATCTTTACATACCGTGACCCCTCCGTGCCTCGGAAAGCACGTTAAGCATTGGTCCCGGCTGTCATTCGTGGATCTTTGACAGTCGTTACGGGCAGTCAGAAGCCCGAAAGTCTGACAACCAGTCTTACCAAGGGGGTATCGTATTACCACAGATTACTAAATAGTTACTACGTAACAGATACTTCACTCAGTAGAAAATTTCCAATACCTACAGCTATAATAGCCTACTCCGTCGCGTCAGCAACCGCTGCATGCTAAAATGTGCCTAAATGCTCAAGCGTACAGTTGTGATTGCTTCGCACCGCGCGATCCCACAGCAATCGCAGGGCTGCCTCTTCATTAAAATTAAATTAACATAACTATTTGTGTCTATTTTATTGAGAACTGTGAATATGTTGTGACTATAGGTGGTAGTTTAAAATGGTATCGTTTATAAAATATGTTTTTTATAAATTGGTGCCGACTGTGCAGTACATCTAAAACATGACATGACATCTTCATTGACATGTAAATGGAAAAATGTTAGATGTTTACCCCTTCTTTTACTTGATTTGCACCCATCTACTGCACATAAGGCACCACACGGCATCGTAATACGCGTACGAACGAACAGCACTATTAAAATTGAACGGCGTGCGCGCGCTTCGCTTGCGAAAACCGCACTGAATTTGATCCGCCGGCGGACCGAGACCGCTCGGCTGGGCGGTAGGCACTTATAGCGCGCAAGTACATGGAGTGACGGAGGCCTGGTATTACCCAGTAACTGGGTTATGGAGGTCAGATAGGCGGTCGCTCCATGTAAAATACTGGTATTCAGCTGCATCCGGTTAGACTGGAAGCCGACCCCAACATAGTTGAAAAAAGGCTAGGCTGATGATGACGGTAATTATCCAGTTATTTATGATTGACACTAAAATAGTAGGTTCAGCAATTATCCACAGACAAATTGCTCTAGTATTAGGCTTCATAAATCTCCAGCATCTTAATTTTAACTGTCCACTATTCACTGTCCGCGTGCGTAAACAGATCATAATAAAAACTAAACATTATGATTTTCACTTAATGCACAGCATAATGTTTCTTGGTGCATTAACTTCAAACGTAGTAATAAACTCTCTAACTACGTGGTATAAGATTATTAAGAATAGTTGTTTGGCGTCCAAACTACAGAGGTACAGGTTGAGCGAAAGTTTGTAGACAATGCTTGGCTATTATAATTACCGAGTGTGCTCCGAGAGATTGCGAAAGTGACCGATATTGACCATGTGTGGTGGAAACGACTGCCTTGTCAACGTTCCGCGACTCTTTGTTATACTATGCTTTAAAACTTCGTTAACGACGTGAGTCATTCATTTCAGAAATAAGCCGATACGTGCATTTTTTTTTAGAGAAATTGGACTAAAAGAAAAATGTTCCAATTCATTTTTTACATCCTCTGCGGCAGTCCTCTAAGCATAAATATTTTTTTATTAATATTTCCTAGTAATTTGCCAGTTATTAATTAAGAAGCATTTATGGGAAAATTACTGCCAACTATATATGACAAGCATTCATAATGATGGCTGATTTAATATCTATAATCATCCAATAATTTTGGTCGAGTGTCATCTATAAGTCAATTGCTCGATCATTGGTTGAAATATAAATTGATCAATACGTATCGAATCAAGTGCCTGTTGTGATTTGAGGAATGTGTTAACATCGCGTGGCCGTTAAATAATCGGATCAATTCGGTTCAAATCGATTAGAATCGTAAAGATCTTGCCTTCGTGGTCACGCAAGTTTGCAATGGCAGGTGGTTGTCCAATTCTCTCTTGGCCCTTATTTCGGGTCGTATTTATTCTGTCCTACTGCTGGCAATTCAACCATGGTCTATCAATGGTCAACCAACCAGGCTTCCTTCTTTATCGTCTTCGTGTCGCTGGTACCTACGATAGTTATTCAAATTTTGCGTTATTATTAGCAGCGCAGAGGTCACTTTTGCTGCATGTCTCTGGGGAACAGAGAGCAGACAAGGGTCTTTGTTAATGAGTATCATTGAAAAAATGGTTTCTGTATTTAAAGTATGGTTCTTAATATAGAGGAACATGAATAGCTAGATTGCCCACTTACCTTTTTAGTTATTATCCTGGCTATTGTATTTAATCTTTTTCCAGGGGCTAAGCATCAGCGGGATTGTCCGAAAGGGTTACCGCTGGCCCGGAACATAATTTACCTATCAATAAATACTTAACTAAACTTGGTGGGCAATAATTAAATTACACAATTTATTTCAGATAAAATCAATCCAGGATACAATTACAAATTATAAATACAAAATAATAAAAAAAACACAGATAAATAAATTATTACAATTATAGGTACCTACGAGTATTGTGTAAAATGTATCAGTGTTTAATTATAGGAATTGAACAAAAACAAGGAAAACATCGGGATGCGGTCACCTAGGTACGTCTTAATTTATTTTATTATAAATACGTAGGTATTATGATTGCGTCAAAATGTAAAACCGATAGCTACCTTCGTGCTTATTTGCAAATACCTCGGATAGATAAGGAAATACCTTCGCTTGGGTAAATGAGAGATAAATCTGCAGTTTACTGTCGCATTCTCGACTGCATTCAAACCGGACTAAGTATATTGTATTCCAGTAATTTTCGATAACTTGTGAAATGTGGTCAAACTGAATGATTACAATATTATGTGAAGTGAAAGGTGCGTGCAGTATCGCAATTTTGATGTTAAGTAATTATTATTGGTATAATGGCATAATACTCAAACTGGTTATTAATTTTGGTCAATAATTTGAAGATTGATCGGTGGCAATTCAATACTGTCAAAAATGTGTCAAATTCATTCCTTTCACCGTGTGTGGTACAAAAATTCATAGAATCAATCAGCTTAAGACGAAAAAATATCATTTTGCAGTAGACTCAACATTTTTCATTCATCAGAAACCAAATACACTTTACCATAAATAAACAATAATTTAAACGATTAAAACATATGTGGCCTTACAAAAAAGAAAAAATGTTTGAGAATGTGCAAGCTGCGCTCTTTCATATGATACCCCACATGCCCTAGGAGCCCCACTTCGAATTTTTCACACCCCCTTTCAGTCCCTGTTGCAAAAAATGTACATATATTTTTATTTCTTTCTTATTTGCAAAATAGTTGGGCAAACGTCATCTAAAACTATTCCAAATTTCAAGTTGATAGCATTAGTAGTTCTTGAGATATCCAGCTGTGACAGACAGACAGACAGACAGACTTAGTCTCACCATAAGGGTGAACCCTGAAAATCCTCTGCCATTAATGAAATGTCACAGCCTCACAGGATAACTTACATCAAGTTTCTCCGTCACACACCCAACATTGACACTGTAATGAAGTATAACTTTCTTTGCACTTTCCCATCGATAATCGTAATCAGATAGCTTAGTCGATTTTATAAAAACATCGATCGATGAACTCTAGTCGAGTTGAAGAAACGTCTCGGTCCGCTGATTGATCGCTCTGATGATCTCGATGCTAGTGTTGTGCCGCAAAAACTAATGATCTCTCATTACTCGAAGTGGGAGGATAATAGACGAATAATAATACTTTAATAGGAGGTTCTTCTTTACTCCATCTTAGCATTAGACAGTTGCGCAATTTTTATGTACAGACGCACATGCACTATGCACATCAAGCTACCCGAAACTGTCAAATTTTCCCAATAAACTTTGAACCTTACACTTTAGCGATAAAGTTGAAAATCTACTATAGAAATTAGACAGATTGTAGTAGCTTGATGTGCTGCCAGTCTGTACCTCACCTCTTTTCGAGAGGTAGGTAGGTACCTTCTTGAGAACTCCCAAAAAAGTAATTTTATACAAAAAAAACACTGACACAACAAGTTAATGTTGTGTGAAACAGATATTAATTTTATTGTGTTATTATGTTTAATGTTAGTTTATCGAACTTGTATAGATCGGAGCGCGAGCGTGGGAATAAGATTGTTTCATGTCCGTACTATATCCATATTTGACAATTCGAGAAATCCAATGTATACGTCCATGTCCTAGAACCAAAAATTCGAAGACATATGACATCTACCAACCTGCACTGGGCCGGCGTGGTGGATTACGGCCCACTCCCTCAGCTCTCACCGAGATGAGGCCTGTGTCCCAGCAGTGGGAACATTATAGACTGATTATTCTATGGAGACACACATATAAACCTACATCATAACCTGAAGATTTCACGTCCTAATAAAAATATTTAAACACTAAAACCTAAAACCGATTACCACCAAGATATTGACAAACAATCTCACGCGTGCACAATTCTCATCGTATTAATGTCAGCATAATTATAATCATTGCGTCGTTTTCCCAAGGCGTGACGTCACTCGTCAGCATCATTTACCTCGCCCCCTCCCTTACCCCTCGTACACCGGGAAGTCATTACAACCAGTTTGATGGAATGTGCTGTCTCTGATGGACTCCGTATTCATCCATTGTCGATGTTTTTGTTGAGGGTATTGTTTCTTGATTTTATAAAGAAAGTAGCAATGATGGCTATAGTTGGGTATATGTAGGTAATTGCTGTTTGATGTCTGGTTTTTGTTGCTGTGAATGAAGTTTTGCTAGATTGTGATAGTTGTAAAAAATTAATGTAATTAAGCAGGTGCATTTTTGACAGTTCTAGGGGGCCAACAAGTGGCAATCGTTTCGTATTTCTACAACGACTTTCTATTGGACTGACATGAGCTTTTCGGTAGCTTACCTATGTCAATTCAATACATTTTTGACAGTTTCATTATCGTCATCGGTGGTAGAAAGTCACTTAGTCAAGGCCCTCCAGGTTATTACCATCTATTACTATGTAGGTATTTGAATCTATTGAACTGGTTATGTATATGGGTTTCTCCTGAGACCAGCAGTGCTAAGCTGTAAAAATCCTACAGTGTAAACTTAGGTGAAGTGAACTCGAAGTGAGCTGTCAATCCATCTGATATTGGGGATTGTCTGTCACTATTGTCAGCTCACTTCGCCTAACTTTTCACGGTGAAGAATTTAACAGAGTAGCTGCTCCAACAGTGACGTTGACACAAAGACCAGGTTTTGTAGTCCTAATTCTGGCTGTGTAGGTGTAGGGTTCCGCACCCCAATTGCGTAACACACAAATTGCTAATCCATTGCTTCTTAAATTCGAAAAAGGACAATGAGCAGAAGTGGTCCAAATTTCCACCACTATTGAGGGCTATGTAAGCTTAAAGTCGACTAAATACCATACAATTTTGAATATTAGGTGAAAAAAATATATTCACTCAGAAAAAAGTTATGACTGTTTTAAAAATACGTATTTTTAGTTATTTAACAGTTAATTTTTTTCGCACATAGCCACATTTCAAGCAGTAAAAACATGGTAGCAATGATGACGCATTCCCCCTGTTCTGTAATGCGCTCAAATCGTCTGCAAAGTATACAATGATAACCTTAGCGCACCTACCCATATAAAAATGTAATCGGAACGGTTCGCAATCGTGCTAAAAGTATTTTTTAATATTTTTGCATTTCGGAACCCGGTGATTGCTAGCGTCGACTCGTAGATGGAGATAGTATTCGTTTTGTCCCTTTCGCACTTAGGAAGCAGTATTACAAATATTTTAAAATAAATATAAGCATTGTAAAGATAGCTATAAGTCCTTTCATTTGATTTGATACCCCACATGATAGGGGATTTTTTTTGACGTAGCGAGGTACCTACCGCGACCGCCATATTGTTTATATTTTGGCTCATATAGCTTATATCAACCAGAATAACGTATGAATTACAGCGAAATGTCATACACCTAAATCAATCGAGTAGTTTAAAAGATATAGTGAAATAATGAAGCGTAAAAAGGTTTTTAAATTGCAAGTTTTCATGGGGTCATAACTTTTTACTGAGTAAATATTTTTGGTTGCGGTCTTCTTATAATGATTCAGAACGCAGTGTTCCATCATATGTCATAGTTCTTATTGATGGTGGAAATTTGGACCAAGCTCCATATATTTTTGCCCATTCTTCTTTGTCTGCTCAACACGTAAATAACGCAATGAATGTTGTTGAACTGTCAAAATGAAACAGATTCCGATTGATAATGTGTTACGCAATTGCCCCGCCGTTTCGATCATTCAATAAGTGGTTATTTTGAATTGACGCCATGATTTTTAATAGCTAGATGATGATGATTATAAAAACGATTTCCTTAAACAATTATTGCGCATTTTATTATTATCTTTAGCTGCACCTTCTATGAAACCTGACGGCATGGATTTTTTCTTTTAAAAATCGAATGACTCATTTATGATTATTGACTAACAGCGCAATCCGGTTTACCCGCAAAACCGGACAGCTATCAGCGTCAAAGATACTTCCAGTCACCATTTGAAAAAAAAAAAGTAAACCACTAAACATAGGATTTAAAACACCATTCATCCATCCATCCAAACCAATCTATCTAGAATTTCTCAGTAGCTGTCTGGAGTTTCCTTCTGCCCAGTTGATGACAATAGGCCCCCTATTACATGGGACTTAAATATAGCTAGCGAAATGTGAGTGTACCATAGGACTTGCGGAGATACAAATAATTAATTCCAGTCATGTATCTTACAATAGGGATAGAATTTGTGATACCTTTTGATCCGCGTTTCTCACGACTTGTATCCGCTCCGTAACTAGAATGTCGATGACAAAGCTGTTTGGAAGGCACTGAGGGAAGATTCTCAGAGTAAAGAAAGCGTCGCATGCGCATGTAAACATTATTGGTTCCCAGATAGGCGCGAGTTGTCGCTCGACGTATCACCTTGCGACTCTGTTTTCATGGAACACGGGTACGGATATATATCGCAAAAATCCTGTCGTACTGTCGCGTCGTTCCTGTCGGAGCCTATAAGTTCATATTCGTACAAAACGCCTGCTTTACTAAGCCGTTAAGTACCGCGTTCTGTGAATCTGGCCCTGAGTGCTGATATCATGTAAAGCTGTCGAGCCTGTCTTTATTGACGTTGTTTTGGTATACTTAACGTTTTCCATACAATAGTAATCGTTGAAGAGAGTTTGTCTATGTTGACTGTGGGAGATCTGTGTCATTTTCAGTTTAAGCTGACCTTGCGTTGTATAGGTTTTTCGTACAATCAGATGTCAGCTTATACTGGTTATGTATACCTTGATATGTAACCATACGTACTTGCAATATAATTCCATAGCCCTTAGTCGTTTAGCTACATTTTAACTCCCTTATGTTTTCTGAAATATTTTTAATTAATAAGTAGTCGGCTTACTTATACAATTTAACCGTCTTGTGGTTCACAACTACATTCATAATAATTGTAGTTGTTAAGCTAGATTTTAGATAACCAGTTAGTCGACTGTCTGAGGAACATAAATACTTAACGTTACATTAAGTTTAAGGCAAACAGGCGTTAAGTTCGAACACTTGTCGTGTAAGTTTAACCGTGTTAGGACCGACAGGGCGTCTTATTGACCGCCCATAATGTACTTTCTAATGACTTGAATCATTTACTAGTATGTGCTTAAAGGTGTGGCTTATACCATCATTAAATTATCAGCTTAACAATAGAATATCTTACGTCCAAAGTCAAGCGGAAGTTCCAGGCGTAGATGGCGCGGGGCGAACTTGATGCCTATACCTACCTTTTATGTGTTTAATCAGTGCGCAAACTGTAACCATCAATTCAGCACATGTTTCTAGCGTAGGATGGTATGCCGTTAAAAACTATCCTATGTCCTTCCCCGGGATGCAATCTATCTCTCTACAAAATTTTATCGAAATCCGTTCAGTGGTTTAGGCGTGAAAAGGTAACATACAGACAGACAGAAAGACAGACAGACGGACAGAGTTAATTTCGAATTTATAATATTAGTATGGATTCAAAAAATACCCGCTTCGGATGTGTTCGGCTGTCCTCGGGATGTACTCGGTTTTAATGTATATCCGATATGTCTGCACTGCAGTGAGTGATGGCAAAGTATTCTGTTTGTGTTTTGGTTTCACTTTTGTCGGCACTCCCGGAGTGCCACTGTTTTTTTTTAATGATAGAACACGGTGACAAAATAGATTTCCATGGAAGTGATACATTTGCTTTTTAGGAAGACTTCAATAACAAAATAGCCATAAAAGGTAAACAAAGGTACCTACAAATTAGTTATTAATAACTCTTAATTGACTAAAGTATGTGTAAACAGGAAAGATAAGAATTAAATCATACTAATTAGTTACAAATACCCAATAACATTAATGCAATATTCATTGTTAATTGGTATTGCTTATTATAAATCAATGAGGAAACTTGCGTAACTCACTAACAATCTCAATCTGTATCATTTTGAAGGATATTGCTAATTCATTGCTTCATATATTCGAGAAATTCGTCTGCTCAACTACGTAAATAACACAATGAATGTTGTTGAACTGTCAAAATGAAAGCCACGCTACTGATACTGTGTTACATAATTACCCCGCTATACTTTACAATACGCTGTGTTAGGGTCAGTTCACACCGAGACGCGACGCGACGTGCAGTTTTCAAAATAGAAATACAATTACAGACCTTATCTACTACACTAAAAGGTACACAATGCAGGGTTTACTACGTCGAGTTACGCAGGTCTGTAATTGTATTTCTATTTTGATAACTGCGCGTCGCGTCGCGTCTCGGTGTGACCTAACGCTTAACCCTTAGTATGCCGGAACGTATATACACGCGAGACACAATGGGTTTTTAATTGTTTCTGTAATTCCGGCATTCAACCGGTTAATCCGCAAATAAAATATCTTCTAAACGTATCCAACCTCTACGAAAAACATACAACATTCAAAGAAACCACAAAGATCAGAAAATTCTTATACAAATTTAGTCCTAACAAAAGGACCACGAATATTCCCGAACGCGGTCGTTGAATGCCCTTGAAGGTAATCAATCCGTTCCGGCCTTCGGTCCTGGAGGCCTCGTCAGGAATGCGGTCCCCGACCAGTTTCTTATAATTACGTGGCCGACTATCGCTCGGCTTGGGCATAGTAGCCGTTAGGCTTTGCTTATAATTGCACTTTAATTATATTATACATTGGGCTTAATTACTTAACGATATCATCATTATTTTACTGCGTTTTGGTAATTTTTCTGTAACTGATTCCATGTATGTTTACTAAGTATTTCTAGACCAAAAAATACAGGAATGCAACAGAATTGTGCAAAACAGTAAAGCATGCGATATTGGTGACATTATGGCCATACAGCAAAAAGTGTGGTCATATTTAACGGAACAACAGTATTGAACCTTGAGTCATGCAAAAAATGTCGACCACCCACTATTTTTGAACAAGCCTATAGAAAGTGTTTTTGCTGAATAGGTATATTGTAGGTACAATGTATCGATAATATTGAGGTGCTTTCCTAATAATTACTTAACCATAAAAATAACACCTACACAAAGGGGATGAATTAATGACGATGTACAGACGCCAGCACATCAAGCTACTGTCAACTTTCGTCTTTATCGCTAAAGCATGGTTCAAAGTTGATTGGGAAAATTTGACAGTTTCGGGTAGCTTGATGTGATGGCGTCTTTACCTGATTACTCGTTTTAAATAATGACAAAGGAATATTTCTATAAAAAGTAAAGTAGGTAGGTATTGTTAAAACCAGAATTGGAACTTACGATATCTGATGGACAAACTATTGAGGTGTTATGGTTCCTCTAGCTAGTTTCTTGGTAGTAGTGGTCCTCCTAGCCGCAGAGACGTCGATGTACTCATATGATAAAGATTTAGTTATTAACCTTATCTTCTCCTTTGTTCTAGAATTACGCAGCGGAGAACTCGGCGGGCAACTCACAGTCTATCCTCGATAGCCTCAACAACAAATACTTCTTCTACACGAGGACGCGGGGTCTGTTCCGCATATGCTATCCCAAGGAGAGACCGCCCACAGGTAATACTTAACGATTTTCTATGACTTGAAATGATTAAATTCTGATGGTTTGTTGAGGTATTTGAGTCTTCTTTGGAACCTACACTCTAAAATCAAAATCAAAAGTCAAATTAGGCTGAGAATCAGCACTTTTCGAACGTCGAAATTATATAAGACAGTCCCCCAAAACGCCTACCCTTCACCACTTCCTAGTGCTTTCGCTGGGGAGAAGAAGTGGCGCAACAAACTCCCCAGCAGTACAGCTGTCTGTTAAGTTAGAAAATACTGGATTCAGACTCTCAAAGACCACCAGTCCATCCCTCCTTCCCCCAAATCTTCCTTTAGGGTCTCATTAACTGATTACGTTTGGTTTGGCCTTACGAGCATTAAAGGTGTACAATCTTCTGGCTGAAGACATTTAAAACTTCGTTTAAAAATGTAATGACCACAAAGTTTACCCTCCTAGTGTGCAAAACAGTTCATTCTCACAGCATTTTGAAAGCTTTTGTGATAAAAAGTGTTTCTGAATACTGGTTTACAAACGTATATTTGCACTTTTAGTGACAATCGTACGTTAATCAATTCGAACTTGGAAGTGTTTTGTTTCGTTGACAAAGCTATCACTATTTTAATGCGATTGTATCTGAATTATGTTCGGATACTACATACTTGACGTTATAAACGTGTTGGTCATGTGCCCATTTTGTACCATTCACTAATCCACAAACCAAATCCGCTTATTTAATAGTATTAGTCATAGTAATATTAATATCTTTAAGCCTTGTACGAGTCCATTGTTTGTGTATTGACTGTTGATTGAACTTAGATTAGTAGCAAATAATTGGTCATGAGTTTAGATATAATTATTTAAAACTTGAATGAGCTAATAGTTTTGGTCGCGCAAACTATCCATTAGTTTATGTCAGTGAAGATTTATATTTATTTTAATATTATTTTGTAATCGATACCGCTTTAAATGTCAGCTCAAAGATTGTATTATTCTTATGCGTTATTTAACTCTGTTTATTTGTTTTCTTTACTATCTTCAATAGCATTCGTAGAATTTGTATCATCTGACGTGCATCTAATGGATTTGAACTCCCACTGAATTCACGTGGAAAGATAATCCAGATAGATGTTCATAACTAATTAAAGAATACACATGTAGCTGCCTTGCCTTGGCAGTTGGCTTATCGTGTTGTACGATGATATTGTTCCTACACATGCTGTGCTAAATAACTTACCACCTACTCATAAGTATTGATGATCAGAAGCATCCGAGAAATTCACTCAAACGGTTATTTTGTGTTTTATCTAATTGTTCATACTTTATAACCATGATTATCTATTGGCGCGTTAATTAACATACTGAGCAAATGACCAAAGGATTATACATTCTATTCGTGAATGATTAGGGTGTACAATTGCATGTGTTATGAAGCGTTCAGGGCACGTAATTTATCTGGCACTATCAATGGATTTAAGATTCTATCAGTGAGACTGTAAGGTGTATATTTGAGTGTGATGTTGACTGGTCAGTGGTACGCGTACGGTAAAGATGGCCGTAGTCATCTAACTGTTAGTGAAGAACAATAATGGTTATGCTCTGAACAAGAACTAAAACATGTGGGTTACTTACTGTTCAAGCTGCATCGTTACTTGCTCATGAATCTCTGTAAATTCTATAATTGTCTACAGTATTTAGAACGTGAGTAGTAATTGGATAAAGATTCATTTTTTGAGTGTAACTGAGAATGACTCGTAGACAAAATTTTTCTTGATGATCGTGCAAGTGTGTTATATTCAAGTGAATTTGCACTACGTAGATTTGTTTTTGTTCTGACTTGATACATTATTAAAACTGGTGTTTTCTTTACATATAACTCTTGGATGATTAAAGTTAAAATGTTCACCTACACATTATCATTTGCCTTGAAGTCCCATCTCAAAATTCTTCCAGTATACCGTTGACGAATTTGCGATGTCAACCAAGACATATCGGGCAGCCTTGAATGTCACTCCACCACTACATTTTATATTCAAGATCTTCGTCTGTCACTTCCGTTGACCCAGCCCCATTCGAAAGTGTCGATGTCGACCTTAATTAATTTTCATATATTCAACACATATAGCCCACCATATACGCAGCAATTTATAAAGGCGTGCTAACTATTTAGGATCCTATTTTTACAGTCCTAAGGTCTAGGTCAGACGTGAACGAAGATGATTATTGCATATTGATTGGCAGTAATTCGTGTTCCTTTGCCTAATTGTTGATAACTTTCGACTGGTGAAAACTGGTTGGATAGAAATTCTAAATTGGAATGCCGATGTTACTTTGTTTGCAATCTTGATTTGTTGATGAATGAAAATGGAATTCGTCTATCTTTGAGAATGTTGTGTTGATCATTGTCTACTTAGGCACACGCTAAGACAATGCGCACACTATAGAGACAAACAGTTTTGTCTATGTCCAAATGTATAGTTTCAGAAAAAGTTGCTTTGATTTTGCGGCGCTTTGATGCAAGTCATCATCGGTGACTGTGGTATAATATTCTGTATAATATTATTGTGCTGTATTTTATGCAGTCTTCCCTCAGTCAGCGCACACTGTAAGTTTTTTATTTCATAGTTCCCAGTTAATCTTCGTCATCTTAAGAATTCTATCACGTTCACCAGCAATCCTATCTATAAAATTCGATATTGCGCTATCAAAAATTACCTAGCTGATATACCTATCTAGTAGGTACGTGATTGACGATGTACATGCATTCTCCAAGGCTTTGCTTCATAGAAACATCACGTTTGTTGTCTGACACTAGACTGATAATTGAAATGTGAACTCACACATGTATGAAAGATAGGACAGATTGACGGCTGAATCTTAAATCCAACTCAATTTCAAGGCACCGTTATGTCTCATGCCATCTCAGTCACTTTAAGGTATACTTGTAGCGACAGGAAGACTAAAACACGTTTTTAACATAATTGGCTTCTAAGTGAATTCGGAGTTAATTTATCTTCGTTTATAATTTTCTCCACAGATTTAGTTGCAAATTTTTGTTGTTAAGTTAGTGTGATTAAATTGACAAAATTTTCTGGAAAGTTCACATTAGTTTATCTTAATTGTTTTATGCATTAAAAGCCTTTAATGCATATAGGTAACAATTATGATAAACTAATATGAAGTTTAAGTTGACGTCACATCATGTACGTACGTATGATCTATTTAACTATTAGTAACTCCGTCATAAAATATATCTCTTTTCCTCTCTCTTATCCCTCTCTTTGCTATATATATAATATATTCATCAGTGAACATGAAATAAGTTTTATTAATAATGGGACTCCAACAAAACTGGCGAAATGTGAGTGCACTACAGGTACACCTGTGCCTAACCTTTCGGGGATTACAGGCTTGAAGATATAAAAAATATGTAAATATATGTTTTTTTTGTGTTGTTATATATATGTTATGTATAAGTAGGTATAGGGTGTTTGGAAGCTTAATGCAAAGCTTTAAGAGGGTGATAGTTGACACCATTTAGATCATTTTGAGACATACTGTCTTAGATTAGACGAAAAAATTAAAAAAAGCACTTCGTCTAAACATGTATGGCTCAAAATGCTGTAAATGGTGTCAATTATCACTGCCTTAAAGCTTTGCACTCAGCCTCCAAACACCCTGTATACTATGGCCGGTATTAGGTACCTACTTACGCGATCAAAATTAGAAGCAAAATGTGACCTTTCAGCTTCTCCTTTCATCTTCGCAGTTTTTTTAATCTTTGATCACAGTTATCTTTATTCTTGTTGCAATAAGGTTGCTTTTTGGTTGGTGCCAGAGGTAAAATAACCTCGACAGGACTATCTATAGTTCATCTTCGAATGGTAAGATTTATTTGCGCTGACGAATCAATGTGAAGTTCATACAACCCAACTCAATGGGGTGTTTAGTAGGAAAAATCAAACACCAAAATAAATACTCTTGTGAATGTTGAAATCGTCAATACTGTATCCAATAAGACAATAGGTGCGGAACCCGCCTACGAGCCTCGGCCTCGGCCTTGACTCCGTGCCTTCAAACCATGCTGTTTGTTATTGGTTATTTGTTATAAAACAATGGCTGGAGGAAGTGGGAATAACTGTAGATTCTGTGAATAGATACCTAGTTGGTGTGTCTTTGATATCAAGGGTCTGTTCCACAGTGGCCGGAAATACTATCTTCCTAATTACCTACCTACTTATTTCACGCAGACTTGTTAATTAGGAACCGACTTAGAGCTGATAAATACCTACGTCAGTCAGAGCACAGAGGTGCATTATTCCCGTAATTTTAAGAACGATCATAGTCTGATTCTCAGTCTCAATCTGTCAAAAATACGTACCTCTAAAATCCCTACATTTTTGACAAGTTTTTGACATTGATTGTCGCTGAGATAATTACGACGAGATTTTGAACGTTTTTAATTATGGCTACGCTGACCGCGCAGTGGCGCCCTCATCGTTTGTTTGGTTATTTCTTTTATTTTAGAATGAAAATGCAGAAAATAAGTAGTTGTGCTCCACAAGATTATACGTTAATATTATTATAAACGGTAGTTTTATATTGTTTAGTTTTATTATAATCCCTAAAACGGATAATAGTGGCCAATATTTTCCGTTTTAGTGATTATAATAAAATAAATTAACGTATAATCTTGTTAAGCACAACTTAACGAGCTTATTTTCTGCATTTTCATTCTAAAATAAAATAAATAACCAAACAAACGATGAGGGCGCCACTGCGCGGTCGGCGTAGCCTGAAGAAAATTGGCCTACAGATCAACAGCACTTTTTTGATTGACATACGTATACCGTCTCGTCTCATTACAACAAGTCCAAGTCCAAACTTTATTCTAAGCCCAAACCTTCGAGCCTGTTATTGTGTTTTGAAATTTACATACCAACAAACGTAAAAAAAATACAGCTAAGTTCGATACAAAAAAAAAATGCTCGATGGTTTAAACTTGGGTCTAAAGATAAACCTGTTTTTTTAATGACAGGCCGGAAAATGTACATACTTAGAGTAAAAAAAAGGCCTGCATTTCGGGAAGTCCACGTTGAGATTTTAATTATTGTATCTTTGCTTCCAAGCCTATGTAAAATCCATACATACATTATTTTCGCTAAGTGCTCTTGGTCAGTTTTCGGCAACAATTGGGCATTTAAAATTATTTACGCAATATAAAATTATGTATAGGAACGTGCAAATTATCAACCTTGGTGGTTAACCTTTAGTGGTTAAATTTATTTTCGATTATCTCTGATTTACTTCGCGCTGTCTGAATAATTATCCTGCAGTTATGTAGGTAGTTAAAGATTATTTTTCCTAACATTATTTTACGATTTTTTAAATGAGAGCACTCACATAAACTGCATTCGCGATTTATTTCCCAAAAATGTAAACAAATATGAGTTTATGGAAAAATAACTTTAAATCCTAAACAATAAAGTTCAATTTACGCTACAGTTTCAAACATTTTTATAACTGGTTCAATAGTGCTAGTCACTCTGAAATCAACTTTGCCTTTAAATAAACGTTGATATTAGTTTGACTCAAAATAACATCAATTTGAAACATACATTTGAATAGACTTTACATACCTATATAAACTGACGCCACGCCTTTTTCCCATGGGGGTAGGAAGAAATGACAGAAAGTTACCTGCTACGATCCTGCTGCTATATTGTATAATAGTAAAAGTGCGAAAGTATATCAATTATAAAGTTGTATATTTTACAAAACCCTAGATGGCGTTGTTACATAGGCTGAATCGCGTAATGGATTCTTTCCACAAAAACCAACGCTGCTACCGCCATCTAGGGCCTCATGAATCAAACTGGTTCAAACAACTTTTCAGTAGCTGTTGTTGCATTAACTTCATTTACAAGGTACACAAAAAGTAAAATCAAGCTAACTATAATCTATCATCGTAGGTATGTATCACTAAACAGTTGCCAAACATGTTATTGTCTGAGATATCTGGTTCCGCGACAATAGCCGGTTGAGCAACGACCTGAATGCGCGTATTAGCAGCAACGCAGCATGGTTAATAGGCGGCAGTCATGCAAGCGAATAATTTGGTAACCACACTGTGAGACGTGTGAAAAAATACTGGATTACTGAGGCTAGGAAATGGTTGCTACGTAGCTTTGATTTTTGAAGGTAAAATTGGTAACGTTCCACTTCTAAATCAGTAAGATAGGAATAAAAGAAAACAAAGAAAGAAAAGTAGGTTTATTTGTCACAGCAACACGTGTATATAAACATATAATTAACTCGAGTAAGTAATTAGAAAAATAAAACATAATAGATCTACATAAATAATCACGAGCAAAACAGAAACAGTCGGCAGTTGCACGTCATGACTGTGACAAGAAGGCATCCACTCAGCATGAAGCTGGGCTATGGGACAGCATGTAGCTGATTTTTAGAGGCCCTGGCCACCCAAAACTGTAGTTTTTGATAAATGTCTATAGAATAGATCCATATAAATTGGTTATCTAATCTACATCATAAGACCAATCAATTAACACCAAAACTCGAGGGCTCTAGAAATGTTATAGTCCAGTTTAAGCTATTAAATTTTCTTCCAGAACTAGTAAGATACTTTGAAGTAAAAAAATCTTCGATTTCTTATTAAACGACCTTCACCGAGAAGTTGTTTAAAACCACTGCATCTAATCAGTTTTTTTTTCTTTGAAAATTACGTGCAAACATGCTGTAACATTAGATTTAATAATTGCACTTTATTTTACTGTCAGATCCAACGAAAGCCATTACAATAATAACTAAGGTTATCATTGAAAATGGCCTTTGGAAAGCCTCGGTTTACTTGAATTTTAACAAAATATTCGTGTGTAGAAGTTATTTAAGAAAAGGGCATTTAACAAAACACGATTACAAAACAACGTTAGTAGTAGTTAATATTGGTGCCATTACTTGCCCCCAAGTCTAAAATCACACAAGTCTTACAGAAGCTTTGCGGCAAACGGTCACCCGAAAACGGCTGTCTAAATATAGAGGGTTTTTTGACACCATAATGTGAAAATCACAGATTTTCATGTCAATTTTGATTTCAATAATATTAAGAAGTCTTGATGACTTATCAAGCCATCAGCATCAGAAACAACAAGACAGTTTCTATCTCCTGCCTCATTGGTATCCTTCTCAATCAATATTAATCACTGGACACTAGATGTAGGCCAATTGATAACAGTTTATAACTAGACCGCGTGTCACGCCAAAACTTGTTCAATTTAGATTGATGGTCATTGCAAGTGCAGAAAGCGGCGCCGGCGATCAACATACATCATAATAATTATCGATTAATCGACGCGCCAATTTACGCGATTACTACTCGGAGCAATTCGATTTCTTAGTAAAATAAATATAAGTTTAACATCAGAATCGATGGTCGCAGGTGAAATCTCTCGTGCCACTAAGTAACCGGTCCTGCGCGTCTCGTCTGACGGGGAGGTGCGCTTGCGCTGCTACGTGTTCTTTTTTTCTAAGATGGCCGGGAAGGTCACGAGGGGACCGAACTGTGCGGACAAAAACTTGAACGTAGCCGAACGAAAAGAGGATGTTTATCTCACGAACTGGGTGAAGATGTATTTAGGTTACGTTGGGACCAGTTTCTGTCCGTCATCCACTCAATTTTGGGTTGGCAGATTGTGCGATAAATGGAAGGTTGTCTGTACTGTTTTCTTCTCGTTTCTGGGTATTTTATTCTTGTTTAGGAGAAATTTTACTTTTTAACTACAACTTATTTTTCCTGCTATTCATGTCGTTCTTGCTTTATACTCATGACTCACTTATAATGATGTTGTTTTTAAACTCGTATTATTCATCTGCAAAGAATTTAAATTCCTCAAAAACCTACAAATGCTATCCTTGTCTTTGTCTATGATATCTACATAGTAATACTCGTTTAGTAATTACAGAAGTATTCAAACAGCTCGTTATGACAGATAGGATCAGCGTCTGGCTATGCGCTGGCGCAGACAAAGAGCGGTTTCGCAATGGGGCGGAATGCTGTCCAAGTCTTGTTGTCCTAGCCTTGTTTTCCCTTAAGAAATGACCTGAGTCACTTACACCTGTTGAGAATAGAACACACTGCCGTAAAATTAACAACTATCGTTTTAATGACGACCATTAGGAGATTATTAGGTACGACGAAGCTGTAAACCGTAATTCACGACTTAGCAGCTTTTAATGAGTAATGGTGGGTTGTACGTTGTTTTATAGACAACCGTTTCATAGAATTTCGTTTCACATCATTTTTTTATCATATTATTATTTAATAATTAATACGCAGCAAACTTAGTTTGAAATAAATTAAATCATAGATTTTTGTTACAAATAAAATTTAATGTTTCGATATTCATATCATAGAATAACAAATCAAATATTCTTTATCCTCATACTTATTGTTAAATTAATATAAAACTTATTACCAAACTTATTACTTATTGGCATGGTAAATTGGTGGTTGTCCATGGTAAATTGGCAATGGTCTCTCCATTTATTTTCTACTAGCTTCTGCGCAGGACTTCTTCTGCGTGAAAATTATTGTTTTAACAGAAAATACAGCATAAGGCCCGTAATCAGGGAGAGGAGATGTTTTTCTATAGAATTTCGTGCCGCTTGCCCGCTTGCTCGCACGAAATTCTATAGAAAAATGACACATCTCTCCTTTCCGCTTTGGTGGATTACGGGCCTAAGACACTCGGCAATACTATAGCTTCCCATTAGTCAAATAATTTTCGGAATTGGATCAGTAGTTCCGTGGATGACCTCTACATACAAACTCACTTTTACCTCTTAATAAAATAGTACTGCAGTATTTTTATTAATAACCTAGGTATCTAATTATCTATTAATTGTTATTTACTAACATATTATTTTAATTCTAAATAAATGTTCCTTTCTTTATCAAATAAATAGTACTGTACTGATTATAATTAACTAACGGGATTCGTGAAAATCTAAGGATTTGTAGACCCAATACTTAACGTTAAAATAAAAAAAGTTCGTGTGCTGTGGCCAAAGAGAATCGTCGTTGGCTGTGGCACTCTTTACAAAACGAATTACAGAGTCAAAGTTCACCAAACAAACGTTGATGTTTCATGTGAATTTAACATCAATCTAATCAAAACAAATGTAGGTACAATGTTCAAGATAAAAACAACATGAAAACACACTCCAAAAGTTAATTGTATGCGTCCCTTCATTTGTCGAAGAGGTCACCGACCGATAAGAGATGTCCTGTTTTAATTTGGACAGGGAAATATGTTAAGATAAGCTGAATGGAATCGTTGTAACATTTTCGATGGCATATTTATGTTATGTGTTAGTCGCAGATAACATTAGCTCAATGGCATTAACCTTTTGACCACCACACGTCAAAAAATCAAACACGTGCCCTCGGCGTCAAAGTCTGTCATGTAGTCGAACCATGGCGTGCTGGGCACATTTTGGTTTGTCATCTAAATACGTGACTGTGGCAGTCAAAAGGTTAGCTTATTCATCACGCCTGTAACCCTCGAAGGGCCAGGCTGAGGTGGACCTCTAGTACACCCACATTTCGCGAAGTGGTATCGAGTCGAAAATTACGTCAATTTACGTCAGGCGCTGATTAATTTGACAGAACTAAACTAAAATTTTTCTTCTGTCCTTTATGAAAAAGATGCACTGAACTTAAATTTAGTTTAGTTTGTGAAAAACAGAATCGGCACCATTCATTACTTTTAAATAGATAACCTATCATTTGGTTAGAGATCTCCAATTCAATTGTTACAAGTTATATAATATCTGTTAGCGCTGAAATGGCTATCAAAAGCTTATTTAGTATGTTACTTTCATTCAGCGTCTTTCTAATCTGTTGGGTGATTAGTTTTCGTTGATTCTAGCATTCAATAAGTCGTAAACTGTGTAGGTAAAGATGGAAAGCTTTAATTATTTATAGAAAGTGTTCAAGCTACGGGTATTCCTTTATTTGCTAATGAATATCTTCTGTCTGTAAAATAACGAAAGTTGCTTAAATAGTATTTACATTGCCAAGGGTTAACTCGAGTGTTGACCATTGGAAAAGTTAATGGTTAATTTTTCTCAACTTTTCTTAAGCTTTTTTTATGAAAAGTGAAATTTGTTTGTTACTAAAATTTAATTTAAAATATTCATAAATAAACTACTTACCTATATCAAAAATATATTTGCGACGGTTTAACAAAAAGTTGTCTCCTTTTTAATACTTACTTAACTGTAAAACGTGTTTGGTTTCGTCGTTAATATGAGTGGTTCGTATCAATAGCCGTAAGTTTAACTTACTTTAAGTTTATGTAAAACAAGTTTCTTTTATTTTATTCTTGTTTGACTAAACATAGCAGAATGTGTTTGCTGGATGTAAGTATTCGACCAAATGGGGTGGAATGCTCGATCCACGTCCTCATTTCTCTGAGCAAACAATACTTTACATGCAATGCTAGGTGTTCGTTTATGTCCGATTGCTTCCATTGTTCTTGGTTTAGAACTAATACTCTTACGTTTACGTTGCCGTCTTTAAGCCGACCGCTTAACTGAGACGTTGCCTGAGGTAGCTGCGCGGTGCGGGAGGGGTGATAGTTGACGAAGCACTGAGCTCTCGCATCACGTCACTACACCCCTCCCGCACCGCGCTGCTACCTCAGGTAACGTCTCAGTTAAGCAGTCGGCCTTTAACAGAGAAATATGGAGAAAATATAAATTGGGATCTGGGGCAGGAGAAGAACAAGAGGAGAGTTTATGTATGTGTACTGTGTACAGACGCCAGCACATCAAGCTACTACAATCTGCCAAATTTCTTTGATAGATTTTCAACTTTATCGCTAAACCATAAGGTTCAACACGCACAATGGTCCACTGAAGGACTAAGTGCGGAAACCAAGCCCCTTAACATAGAACATAAGGTTCAAAGTTGATTGGGAAAATTTGACAGTTTCGGGGAGCCTAATGTCACATTGATGTGCTGGCGTCTGTACATTTCATTTACATGCGTTTGACTCTCAGGCTCTTTTTGACCGACTTCAAAAAAAGGAGGAGTTTCTCAATTCGGTTGTATTTTTTTTTATGTTTGTTACCTCAGTACGCCGTCATTTATAAACCGATTTGAAAAATCCTTTTTTTATTTAAAAGGATATACTTCCAGATTGGTCCCATTTTTATCAAAATCCAGTTCTGATGATGGGATCCACAAGGAATTGAGGGAACTTCTCAAATATTATAGGGACTCCTATAGTGATTTGGGTATTTTTTACAGTAACTCATGCATTTGCTCTCGGAAACCACCATTTGGTGAAGTGGAACTGATGAAGAAGACCACAGATGGCCAACGGAACTACTTAATAATAAGTATTTCACGGGTTGCGATTTCGATTACTTTAATATGGTTGCTAAGCAATTTATGCTCATCACAATGCGAATGGTGAAATGGAGCTGATGGTGGAATACTAGGAGAAGTCCTCAACAATTAACGTCCCTGCATCGGGAAAAGCAATATTTTGTAAAAGGCGTTGGGCAAGTTGACATTAGGCTATTGTAACTTAGACACATTATAAACAGACCCACTTAAAAGCGAGAAATAAAAACTTTTTAACAAAAAAAAAACCGACTTCCAAAAAACACTACAAAGTGAAAAATAACTTTAATTTCGGAAGTCGGTGGCAAAAACTAAAATAGGTAGAGATCCAAAGACACCGACTTCCGAAATTATCTAAAATCCTTTCAAAGTATCACATTGTCATTACTAAGTTTTCAATAGATCAATATCCATCTGTAGATAGCAACCATCAGATGATGATTAACATAATCAGCATGTAACGTTCCCACTGTTGGGACACAGACTTCCTTTTTGCAAGGGAATGGGCCGTAATCCAGCAAGCAGGCCCGGTGCAGGTAGGTAGATGTCAAATGTCTTTGAATTTTTTGGTCCTAAGACATGTTGGTTTCCTCACGATGTTTTCCTTCACTGTTTTTGAGAACAATGGTGATGAAATAAATTACACAAAGTTAAGCGCCTGCCTGAGTTACCATACCACTGGGCCACCGAGCAATAGCGGCCCTAGGGCGGTGTCATGGAAGAGGCGCCGAAATCAACCGAAATGCGACCACCACTGGTGGTCCCATTTCGGTTGATTTCAGCGCCTCGACGATCGGCTTTATAGTAAGTTACTATCATCAATGACTGATGTCTGGTGGACAGTCCACCAGGCACCAGTCATTGATAGTAGGTAACTTCCACTATCACACAAGCAAGCAAGCAACTGCATATGCAAATATCATAGGAACATAGTACTTAGAGGGGCGCCACGTTAAGATTTTGCACCACCTAAAGAAAATTCTAGGGCCGCCGCTTGCTCTCAAACAGATGATCATTACTATCAATTTAACGGATTCCTCGTATTCATCTCGCACAGACACACAGTTATTAGTAAAGGTACAGTCTCAAGATTTAAACATGGCCACTGTCACAACGATCGGTTTGAGAAGTAGCGCGATATTATGTGTTATTATATGTTATTATGTGTGTCCTTTGTTCTCCGTTATATTAACGATTATTCCGTCATTATAATTGTATTCAATACCGTCCACGCTTTCCGTGTCATTCTGCATGTAGGTGATGATAGGTATGTACTTGTGTTTTGGCCTTCGCAGTCTGAATGTGTGATTTGAGGAAATGACGAATCTACTGACTTGGGACACAGATATAATCATTACTATGCTCATTTACTGTTTGTTTTTGCTTGTCTATACATACAGTAAATGAGCATATGTGTTATGCGTTAAGCTGGAAGGTGAACCCCTATCTAAGACGAAGCTTAATAATGGATTACATTACATCGGTATCAACCATTTTGATGCCAAGTACCATAATGTGTTAAGCTAGTAGAACGTTAAATGGATTAGATCGTCATCAACCATTTTGATGCCAAGGGCTGAGATCATTTGCTTTTCGTGGACTGACAAAATCGAAAACATAATTTTAATTATTTCGTTGATGATGATTTAATTATTAGGACATCTTTTTAAGAAGAACCATCAACTGCACCCAACCCAGACACAGAAAAGCCATCAAATTAAGAAAACAATGTTGTAAACAAACTTGGCAAAACTAACAAAAGCCCCAATGAATATAAACTTAGGAATCTGACGCATATTACTATTACTACTGGGTACAGAAATTCCTCTATTCCTTATTTTACTCTAAGCGGAGTCATAAATTAATTAAGATGTAAAGTTGGATTCCCCGAAGGCATATTTACAGTACTCCATGAATCTTTTTAGAAATTTCGATTTCTTTATAATAGCTGTATTGATATTTCGCAATCAAATGATTAAAAACAGAAAGTCTCAGGAGCGTAATGTTTCGATAACATTTAATTTTCGAAAGTGTTGATAGAGTCTGAAATGTCTGAATTGTGTTGAACGCTTTAAACTTAAGATACGAAACGTCATTGGATTTAATGATGATTGTGATGTGTAGTTTGCACATGTCTATGAAGATGACTTGAAGTCTGCAAGGATGTTTTATCGTGTGATAATAATTGAGTGTCATCATGTAAAACAACTACTCCACGGGTTTAAAAATGTAGTTTGGACATCGTTTCTTAGCAGTAAGATATCATTGGCTAATTTTACCAAATTGTACTTGAAAAACTTGTATTTCGAGAATACGTAGGTGGACCAGACTCGTCCCTTTATTACATGGGATTAACATACATTCCACAACTGTCGAAACGTGGATGTACATCTCTGCCAAACCCTTCTGTGAATACAGGCGTGATGTCATCTGGTTGTACGTTGGCAAGTACAGACGCCAGCACATCAAGCTTCTCGAAACTGTCAAATTTTCCCAATAAACTTTGAATCTAATGCTTTAACGATAAAGTTGAAAATCTATTAAAGAAATTTGACAGATTGTAGTAGCTTGATGTGCTGGCGTCTGTACATTACTGTCACAACAGGGCACAGAAATCACGAACTTTGACTTTATCTATCTGTTTTATCACACACGATATCAGATACTTATTAAACAGTTAAGAAAAGACAAGGGCTACTAGGCTGTTAAAATGATCTATACAATGAGATAACGAAAGTAATTCATATATTTTATTAATAACATATATTTATTAATAAACTAGGTTATTAACTTAAGGAATAAGATTTTTCATACAAACGAAAGTAATTCATTCTTCATCTAAGCGTATCGATTGCAAAAAGTTCAAACATCTTTGGCCCAAAATTCAGGTGCGCGAACTCCGCTCACTGACACAGTCATAATAAGATAGGAATCTTCTTTACTAAATCCGTTGAAGGAAAACATCGTAAGAAAACCGGCATGTCCTAGAACCAAAAATTCGAAGACATATGACAACTAACAACTCGCATTGGGTCCGCGTGGTGGATTAGAGCCCACTCCCTCTCGAAGAGACGAAGCCTGTGTCCCAGCCTTGGGAACATTATAGGCTGATTATGTTATGTAATAAATCCGTTCGTAATTAAATAGACCTGTAACAATTTCCTGTTACTATATAGCAACTTCGATCTAAACAGTGGTTAACATGCCAAGTACTTATAAGCCAAATCATGATACAATGAGGTCATCATGGTTTGTTTGTCTGCATTATGTTGAGCCGAGGTGACGGTCTGCAAACAGATTTAATACCCAGTAATTAATGATGCGGTAGATAATATTTATTAATAGGTCTTTGGCCTTGTAATACATGCAAGAAAACCTACATAGGAATTTTCGTTAGACGTATTGGAAGGATTTCACAAATGTCATGGATGATCGTGAGGAAAGTTTTGAGTATGCAGGTGGATGGCTTTAGGAGTAGGGGAAGACCAGAAAGAAACGATGTGTGAAAGATGATATGGTTAGAAAGAGAGCAGCCACTGAAATGTCGACTAATAGAGAAGTACGGAAGAAGATATGCTGCGCCGATCCCAAATGAATTTTGTTAATGAATGATGATGATGATAATGATGATGACATGGATAATGAGAAGTCGAATCGTTAGTTTTCAGGACAGGTTGACATGCGCAGGGTTTCGGTTCGATCAATTCACTTTGATTGTTCCTGTAATCCTGCCCGCTGCTGCATCAGTAGCCGAAATAGTGTTGGTTCAAAAATAAAATTTATAAACAGAATACCTACTCCTATTCCAAAAATTTGTTAGTTATCAAGGATGGACTTATACTTTTACTTATCATTTCTTGTTTGTTTCGTTTATTGCTTATTGCATATGCAGAGTGATACAGCATTGGACATAATATCATCATTTATGAAATGGTTTCCTTCTACCTGGAATGTCATACCATTTATGTTCACAAACTGATATATCAAAAGCAGCTTATCACAGACTTTCCTTCCTGCATTGTTTTTATGATTGTTATATATGCATGGGTGCACTTCCACACTGCATATGTTTATATCTTCGCACAATTACCTACGATTGTTGAGGGAAGTTGTTTTGTAATATAAAACTGAATGATTGAAAACACATTACATTGTTTATATCCTTGTTTTTGTGAACGGAAGTTTATTAGGCTACTTTGATAACTGAATCTAAATTTATATCGATAAATAACACGAGCCTTTATTTTGGAAGCGATTTCCTTTCTATGATATCAATCCTTCCCTCTATTTACACCAGAAAATCCTAGTGCATATTACAAAGATTGTTTGTTAGCTTCGCAGTCACTGGCCATATCCTGACTTTATTCCATAACATCATACTCCAAATCGGTAATGATATCATACTTCCAATTCCTGATTTCGAAAGTAAACGTTCCATAACATTGCAGTAGTACCATGGCACATATTATTTTGTAACGATTGACAATCTTCCGACTAATCGAAGTAGAAAACTGCTGGCCATACGTAACTAATAGCCATTTCGTAAACCCCGGCGAATCTAAGCCCATATCAAGAGTTTTGCAAGAAGCCACCATTCCGTGAAGGAATGCACGGCGATGTGCAAGCGTCGAACCTTC
This sequence comes from Oligia fasciuncula, assembly GCA_963082905.1. Lineage (NCBI taxonomy): Eukaryota > Metazoa > Arthropoda > Insecta > Lepidoptera > Noctuidae > Oligia > Oligia fasciuncula. Next base: position 16,773,192 of record OY720390.1, read on the forward strand.
ATATTGTTAATATGTCAGTTTTTATCAGTTTTTATATGTAGCCGTTACGCCTGTGGTGCTAAAAGTATTAGGCTTACGTCTGTTACACTTTCGTTTCGCACGGTAATTTGCTGATGACTACATTAGCTGTGTCCTGTGTAATTGGGGCTAACACTTATGTCGGTGTAACTATTTGAGGGGGTTATTGGGGCTTCATATTTACACATAAAATAACACCTTCTTCCCATGGGGTCAGGCAGAAACTACAGAACGCCACCTTTTGCACATTTATAAGATAAAATATTATGAATACATGGGTTACACTTATAAGATAGCCTATCATGGTCAATTAGAGTGGTTGCTCTTTACTATTTCTACCAACTTATAACATATTACCATTTGACCGACCCAGTGTTTCCTAGACGACATTCCAGCGAAGCATGCAATTAGCAGACGCCTCATTGACAACAGTCAATGAGGCGTCTGTTATTTGCATGTTTAATAAGTGTTTAAGAGAAAGGGACTGAGCCTTACCGTCGATTGTAAACGTTTCGGTCGGTGGTCTTGCGGCGAGGTTTTCACTGCAAATATTCGGCCTGGGAAAATTAAAGAAACTCCGTCATTTTCTTTTCATATAATTATTCGAATGGACCGAAGAATGAAGTTGAGTTTTTCTTGTCAATCTTTTTTCAATTAATGCATTTTTTTAAGATGCGTAAAAAGGAAAACTACAAAGTCACCATATTTAGAGATGTTTGTTGTTGTTTCGTGTTTGTCATACAAACCAACTTATGGCCATTTTCCGTAATTAAAAACGTTCAAATTCTAGTCACAATCTCAACTTAGCGACAATCAATGTCAAAAACTTGTCAAAAATTTAGGGAAATTAAGATAATTTTAACAGATTGAGACAGATCAGACTGTGAAGATTCTTAAAATTACGAGAATTTTACTGTCCCTCTGTTATCAGTTTTTAACTCACTTACCTCACTTTACAATTATGTAAAAACCCACCAACTTCTCGCAAGATCAGTTAACCCAAGAATCGTGCGTTTAACATCCCAGTTTTACTCTGCGATAAAACTGGGATGTTAAACGCACGATTTGCGAATTGCCTGAGATTTGCATGAGGAAGCTATCGTTTTATTACGGAAAATCAGCCGCTATACGAACGCGGTAGACCACATGCAACGATCACTGGCGGTCAGTTGCGGAGTTGGACGGATGCGGACGGATTCGAGTGATGCGACGGCTTCATATTCAGACTACGGATCAATACCGTTACTTGACCCTGCGCGTAGGCACGCCAGATGCCTGAATGCCTGAATTTTGGGGGTTAGTGTGTTTAAAGGCTTTAAGGAATTTGTCCAGGGCGGGACGGAGAGCAGTGGTGGCCAAGTGGTAACGGCCGCGACTTACGAGTTGTAGGTCGTAGGTTCGAACCCAGACAGGCGCTTTACTTTGTGTAAATTATTTCATCACCACTGCTCTCAAAACGGTGAAGGAAAACATCGTGAGGAAACCGGCATGTCCTAGAACCAAAAATTCGAAGACATGTGACATCTGCCAATCCGCACTGGGCTTGCGTGGTGGATTACGGCCCACTCCCTCTCACCGAAAGGAGGCCTGTGTCCCAGCAGTGGGAACATTGTAGGCTGATTATGGATGGGATGGATTGCCGAGTTATAAGGTGAGGCAAATTCCAAAAATCGCTTATTTTCTGCGAACGTTTACGCTGTGGTATCAACTGAAGTTACCATTGCTACTTATTTGCCTTATATTGATGCCCGTGCATTTGTAGAAATGTTTTTATTTTCGATACGGTACAGCACATTAATTTGTCGATCCATGCAGTCAAGTAGTGTTACTTGCTCCAATTCTTTTTCTTTCCGCGGCGCTTAAACACGAACTAGACAGAACATCATAACAAAAAACAGATGCATATACACAATTAAACGTACACAAAGCTCAATAGCCCATGTAAATAAGTCGAGCACCGATCTGCATGTCCGTAAGTGATCACGCTAACCCGATTACGTATCAATGGATGCGTGACGCCGGATGGCAATAGCCATTGACCAATTATAACCACACGAAATTACAACTCACTTGTTCTTTGATTCGTGTTAATAGAGAACAGCGGTGCTATTCTGTAAAAATCTCACCGTGAAAACTTAGGTGAAGTGAGCGTGGATTGAGCTGTCAATAGTGTCAATTCCTAGCAAAAACAAACTCACTTCACCTAAGTTTTCACGGTGAGATTTTTACAGAATCGACCGGCTGTTCCTATTTTGGTTAATAGCTTTTCGGATATGACTTTATTAAAGGTGTTTTAGTTTTTGAATGTACTAGATATAATAAGTCGTTTATATTCGAAGGTCTACATTGCCCTCCGTTTCAAAACCTCACGATCACTCATTCATTTGACGTTCGATTCGATTCGATAGCACTTTGTCACAATAATCGTGAGAATTGTCAACCAGTCGTCATTTCATTGGTGTCGAATCGAAATTACCGTCTAACCGTCTATTTGGTACTATTATCGTTAAGTTCTGAATCGGATTGGCTTGTATGCAGTGACAGGTACTAAAGTGCAATACTGTGACTACCTGTGGCTTTGAAAGCTACGCTATCTGTCGCCAATACCACTAGATCTTCTCTTTTCCTAAGAGAAATCGTCCGTCTTTAAATGTAAACAAATACACTTTCCTATTCGGATTTCTCAGAGGCCTCTCAATATCTACAATTCAATATTTCCTACACTCCCATCGGTGTTGTAAGTACCTCAGTACTTTACGTACCATAACAACCTAGCCCTAGACATACTATTTGTAAGCTTTCATATAATAACAGCATCTTTTGCTTACAGTATGGCCAACACATAAAACCGATTTCAGTCAATATCAACTCTAACTAACATCGATGGATATTACATATAGTAGGCATACATATATATTATGGACATCGTTCATATCTACCTACTTTGGAAGATTTATTGTTGTCACTGGTCCTTAGTCCTTAAGTTATTAGTAGCTTAGTCTACTGACACATTTTGTACAGAAAATGCGTGACGGAAGATTCGGCTTGCCATGCTTTTTAAATTACGTGCAAGCTGCGACATATCAGGCCGAAATTACGACGCGTAAATTGCATTCGTAGACGTAGGTAAGCACGTCGATTTTCCGTCACGTAATTTCGGCTGTTGTGTTACTTCAGAAACATTTCGATTTTACGATTGGTAAGTCAAACGATCCGTTTTAAAACCTCAGTAACTTGGATACAGTAAACCTCGAACGATACTTAACGACCGTTCTTGAGGTGTAAAAACAATTGGTTATGAACCAAATAACATCCAAATTGAATGCGCTACTGGCTGCGTACCTACATAAGTATTACGTTATTTCGCAAACCGAACTTGTGATTTATAAACAGGTATTTTGTATTCGACGTTACGATTATTGCTTTTTAGGATTGGCTAATCGTCGTATATCAGGGCTTAGAACGTTTCTTGAATATTCTGTTGAGCGTGCGAAGTAACGTAAATATCGTAATCGTCATGTTTAAAATGTTAATTGGTTTAGCCTCTATTCCTGTCAAAAATAAGTTATTAAGTTATAAAGTGAGGGCACTCCTCAAAGTTAAAAAACAAATTACCTACCATTTTAATCTTACAATAAAATTGCCTCTACTTATAGATACTTGCAAACCTGTTCTGTGAGAAGTGTTAATGATGCCATTACAAAAATAAACGAGGTAAGGTACTTACTAAAGATGGACGAGGTAAGTACAGCACGCCTCTACTTTCTTTGTTCCACTAGCCAATATATTTAAACATTTTCATTTGCGAACACACCTTGGGGCCGTCGCAAAGGTCATAACTAACATACCGAAGAAACAGATGTTCTGTAAATTAGCCACCACCGGTCTTTCTAAGTAGGTACATTGGAAAATAAGAAAGTGAAACTGACCATAGATAATTGGCGGGAAAAGTGAGCCGTGGAAATACTGGGCCGCCATGTTTTCTTTCCTGTCATTTTCTTTAGCTGTCAGGGTGTTTTTTTTTTATTTATTATCATCAAGGCCATGATCGTAACGTAACATGCAATTTAGCATAACGCTTGCAGCCTAAATCTATTTCAATCATTCCGTTCATGAGTCATATTTATTTAATTCAATATTTTATTTCAAACAGGCAATGCATTGATAATACGCGGAAATAATATAAACTAATTATGCGTATCTTGATTCTTTAGCGAAGGCCTTGGATCAATCGTTGTAAATTATTCAATGATTTTCTTATTAATATGGTTGACTGACTTTTTACAGCATCTCTTGTAGATATTTTTACATGAGTAGAGGCTGTAACATTTTATCATAAAAATACTAAAGCAAATTTTACAGCAAGTTTTATGTAAGTAGGTACCAAGGTATTTTGGTCGCAATTTTTATGCAAGTTCATTTTGATGTTTCTCTATTGTTTTACAGATCGTGAACTTTATGTAATAGTTGCGTAACTTGTAAAATGAGGAAGTTCATTAATATTTGTAGTGCTATTTAAAATGACTTGGATGTTAAATTGTGCGAATGGTTATTGCTATAAGCTGCTGGAATAAAGGCTGGGCCGTATTTATAACAGATAATTGTAGTACGGTAAATTTTGTATGTGATTTATATTTTTTTGAAGTCGGACATTATTGTTGGTGCCTATTGATTCTATTATAGATATACTACTGAGGACTACTAACTCTTATTATGTTCTATAAAAATGTTAGACACGGTTCTAAAAAATCTATACCGAGGCAGTAGTAGGTACCTACCTAAGTCTGCTTTATGATATAACATCTTACAGATGTAAACCGTGTCATCTTACTGTGCCAAGCTTCTAAATGGCATTGTAAATCTTTTAACTGTACCTATATTTATTTCTTATACTTCAGCCAGTCATGCATAATCAGCCTATAATGTTCCCACTGCTGGAACACAGACTTCCTCTCTTCGAGGTAGGCTATCTACCACGCGGGCCCAGTGCGGGTTGGTAGATGTCACATGTCTACGAATTTTTGGTTTTAGGACATTTTTTCACGATGCTTTCCTTCACCGTTTTTGAGAGCATTGGTGATGAAATAATTTACACGAAGTAAAGCGCCTGCCTGGGTTCGAACCCACGACACGACCTACCACTCGTAAGTCACTGTTACCACTGGGCCACCACTGCATAGTCAGCCAGTCTACTACGTACCTACTTTTTAACACGGATGATGGTGGAAGAACTTTTGCAAAATTCAGCAAATTAGTACATTTATATCGATGTTTAATGTTCAGAATTTAGTAACATCCACGCCTCAACATCCTTCGTGCTCACAATTACTGTATCCGAAGTTTTGATCGACATTCATTATAGACAACGTACACAAAGCTCAATAGCCCATGTAAATAAGTCGAGCACCGATCTGCATGTCCGTAAGTGATCACGCTAACCCGATTACGTATCAATGGATGCGTGACGCCGGATGGCAATAGCCATTGACCAATTATAACCACACGAAATTACAACTCACTTGTTCTTTGATTCGTGTTAATAGAGAACAGCGGTGCTATTCTGTAAAAATCTCACCGTGAAAACTTAGGTGAAGTGAGCGTGGATTGAGCTGTCAATAGTGTCAATTCCTAGCAAAAACAAACTCACTTCACCTAAGTTTTCACGGTGAGATTTTTACAGAATCGACCGGCTGTTCCTATTTTGGTTAATAGCTTTTCGGATATGACTTTATTAAAGGTGTTTTAGTTTTTGAATGTACTAGATATAATAAGTCGTTTATATTCGAAGGTCTACATTGCCCTCCGTTTCAAAACCTCACGATCACTCATTCATTTGACGTTCGATTCGATTCGATAGCACTTTGTCACAATAATCGTGAGAATTGTCAACCAGTCGTCATTTCATTGGTGTCGAATCGAAATTACCGTCTAACCGTCTATTTGGTACTATTATCGTTAAGTTCTGAATCGGATTGGCTTGTATGCAGTGACAGGTACTAAAGTGCAATACTGTGACTACCTGTGGCTTTGAAAGCTACGCTATCTGTCGCCAATACCACTAGATCTTCTCTTTTCCTAAGAGAAATCGTCCGTCTTTAAATGTAAACAAATACACTTTCCTATTCGGATTTCTCAGAGGCCTCTCAATATCTACAATTCAATATTTCCTACACTCCCATCGGTGTTGTAAGTACCTCAGTACTTTACGTACCATAACAACCTAGCCCTAGACATACTATTTGTAAGCTTTCATATAATAACAGCATCTTTTGCTTACAGTATGGCCAACACATAAAACCGATTTCAGTCAATATCAACTCTAACTAACATCGATGGATATTACATATAGTAGGCATACATATATATTATGGACATCGTTCATATCTACCTACTTTGGAAGATTTATTGTTGTCACTGGTCCTTAGTCCTTAAGTTATTAGTAGCTTAGTCTACTGACACATTTTGTACAGAAAATGCGTGACGGAAGATTCGGCTTGCCATGCTTTTTAAATTACGTGCAAGCTGCGACATATCAGGCCGAAATTACGACGCGTAAATTGCATTCGTAGACGTAGGTAAGCACGTCGATTTTCCGTCACGTAATTTCGGCTGTTGTGTTACTTCAGAAACATTTCGATTTTACGATTGGTAAGTCAAACGATCCGTTTTAAAACCTCAGTAACTTGGATACAGTAAACCTCGAACGATACTTAACGACCGTTCTTGAGGTGTAAAAACAATTGGTTATGAACCAAATAACATCCAAATTGAATGCGCTACTGGCTGCGTACCTACATAAGTATTACGTTATTTCGCAAACCGAACTTGTGATTTATAAACAGGTATTTTGTATTCGACGTTACGATTATTGCTTTTTAGGATTGGCTAATCGTCGTATATCAGGGCTTAGAACGTTTCTTGAATATTCTGTTGAGCGTGCGAAGTAACGTAAATATCGTAATCGTCATGTTTAAAATGTTAATTGGTTTAGCCTCTATTCCTGTCAAAAATAAGTTATTAAGTTATAAAGTGAGGGCACTCCTCAAAGTTAAAAAACAAATTACCTACCATTTTAATCTTACAATAAAATTGCCTCTACTTATAGATACTTGCAAACCTGTTCTGTGAGAAGTGTTAATGATGCCATTACAAAAATAAACGAGGTAAGGTACTTACTAAAGATGGACGAGGTAAGTACAGCACGCCTCTACTTTCTTTGTTCCACTAGCCAATATATTTAAACATTTTCATTTGCGAACACACCTTGGGGCCGTCGCAAAGGTCATAACTAACATACCGAAGAAACAGATGTTCTGTAAATTAGCCACCACCGGTCTTTCTAAGTAGGTACATTGGAAAATAAGAAAGTGAAACTGACCATAGATAATTGGCGGGAAAAGTGAGCCGTGGAAATACTGGGCCGCCATGTTTTCTTTCCTGTCATTTTCTTTAGCTGTCAGGGTGTTTTTTTTTTATTTATTATCATCAAGGCCATGATCGTAACGTAACATGCAATTTAGCATAACGCTTGCAGCCTAAATCTATTTCAATCATTCCGTTCATGAGTCATATTTATTTAATTCAATATTTTATTTCAAACAGGCAATGCATTGATAATACGCGGAAATAATATAAACTAATTATGCGTATCTTGATTCTTTAGCGAAGGCCTTGGATCAATCGTTGTAAATTATTCAATGATTTTCTTATTAATATGGTTGACTGACTTTTTACAGCATCTCTTGTAGATATTTTTACATGAGTAGAGGCTGTAACATTTTATCATAAAAATACTAAAGCAAATTTTACAGCAAGTTTTATGTAAGTAGGTACCAAGGTATTTTGGTCGCAATTTTTATGCAAGTTCATTTTGATGTTTCTCTATTGTTTTACAGATCGTGAACTTTATGTAATAGTTGCGTAACTTGTAAAATGAGGAAGTTCATTAATATTTGTAGTGCTATTTAAAATGACTTGGATGTTAAATTGTGCGAATGGTTATTGCTATAAGCTGCTGGAATAAAGGCTGGGCCGTATTTATAACAGATAATTGTAGTACGGTAAATTTTGTATGTGATTTATATTTTTTTGAAGTCGGACATTATTGTTGGTGCCTATTGATTCTATTATAGATATACTACTGAGGACTACTAACTCTTATTATGTTCTATAAAAATGTTAGACACGGTTCTAAAAAATCTATACCGAGGCAGTAGTAGGTACCTACCTAAGTCTGCTTTATGATATAACATCTTACAGATGTAAACCGTGTCATCTTACTGTGCCAAGCTTCTAAATGGCATTGTAAATCTTTTAACTGTACCTATATTTATTTCTTATACTTCAGCCAGTCATGCATAATCAGCCTATAATGTTCCCACTGCTGGAACACAGACTTCCTCTCTTCGAGGTAGGCTATCTACCACGCGGGCCCAGTGCGGGTTGGTAGATGTCACATGTCTACGAATTTTTGGTTTTAGGACATTTTTTCACGATGCTTTCCTTCACCGTTTTTGAGAGCATTGGTGATGAAATAATTTACACGAAGTAAAGCGCCTGCCTGGGTTCGAACCCACGACACGACCTACCACTCGTAAGTCACTGTTACCACTGGGCCACCACTGCATAGTCAGCCAGTCTACTACGTACCTACTTTTTAACACGGATGATGGTGGAAGAACTTTTGCAAAATTCAGCAAATTAGTACATTTATATCGATGTTTAATGTTCAGAATTTAGTAACATCCACGCCTCAACATCCTTCGTGCTCACAATTACTGTATCCGAAGTTTTGATCGACATTCATTATAGACATTGCAACATTTTATTTATCTATATATGTATGTATTTAGAAATATATAAGTATGTTTATCAGTTGTCTAGTACTCATAACACAAGCTCTGCTTAGCTTGAGACTAGACGGCGTTGTGTGATAGTTGTGGAATATTATTATTATTATTTTAATTGTTATAATTTTTCTTTTATTGCGTTCAAGTTGAAGATTGGATGGCAATTAGCATTTAGTATCGTTATTGAATAAATATCAATCATCAGTAATTATAATTAGTGTGTACTTTCCCAATTATCGAACTTGCACATTAGTTTCGACAATTGACTAATAAGCTCGATCTCTGTTGATGCTTTTTACCATCGAAGTAGAAGCTGTTTTGGTTCTGGAATGACGTTACCAGGGGTGCTTTTGGTAAAAGTTTAAGCAGCATTAAAAAAAAATGAAATGACACTGAAGTGTATTTGAAAAGCAAGATGGCGGTGGTACTACTATTCGTAAAATAATAAATGTACATATTTATTGCTGTTGTTTGATACTTTGATATCGCCAATTATGAAAGAAACAAGATTTCGATTCGAACTCATCTTCGAACTTCGATCAGTTCTATAGCTTCTAAGAACTTGAAAAACCGGTAACATATTCCTAGGAATTAAGACATACACCTGACCGGCTTACTAACGTGCAACAAGGACACACTGGCTAACTTTCTCCTTACGCAGCTAGGCTGGCAGGCTGCTAGGCTGTTGGGCTGCTCGCCTGCGACCGCATTGGCTACCAAATGTCGCCCGAACCCGGTCACCCATTTAGAACGCACTTATCATGTTTGGGTGTGGGCCAAGCGATGTGCGTGGAGCGATTGTTAATGAGTAATGTGATGGAATGTTGTGTGAAGGTGTGAGGTTAGGTGTCGGGGTCAGGCGCAAGCGTCAGCAATACTTGGTACCTGGCTTAAATTAGAAGAAGCAACGCTGGGCCGTGCATTTGCAAGGATACGCCAATGAATTAGTTAAGGTTAATCTTAAGGTTAACTATACAGGGTTATTGGTAAAACAATAACAACCTCTTAAGAGGTCATTGTACTCGTCATTATGAACAACTTTTACTATGGGAACAAACCTGAAATCGCGAAAAAAAAAATCTGCTGCTCCCTACATGTATGTTCGTATAACTCGTCAAAATGTAGGGAACAGCTGATTTTTTTTCGCGATTTCAGGTTTGGTTTCAATGTTTTACCAATAACCCTGTATTTTAATTATCGTAGTGCCTCTAAAACATTGACCTTACTGCCACAAAACAGTGTTTATCAGTTGTTTAGGCTAAACACCTTATTATATTTATATGGACTTTGACGTAACATTGACATTATACACACGTTGAACAAGTGTTTAAGTTTTTGTGGTAAGACCCTGAGGGGTTTATTTATAAACGATGATTAAAGTTAAGTGACGTTTAAACGTCAAAAATGTATGGTTACACAATCACTAATTAGTATTTAGCTTTAAGCAACGTTTATGAATAAGGGTGTTAAAGCCTGCAGGCTAGCAAGTTATGTGGCCTCCTCGTGTCGTCAAGACCGATCTAGTTCTTTACCCCCTACCCGATCTTCCAATAGAAAACGGTTTTCATAATAATAATTATATACTAAAAGTCCTCTCGTAGCACAGTCTTACACAATGGAGTCTGTGGGAGAAAGGGTTCGAAAATGACTCAGAAATCTTATACCTTACACCGCAGCCAGGCATCTAAGTGCATACCATCGTCATGTAGGCTGAACAATGCGAACGATTGCCATAATATTAATACTGATGCCTATTGAATATGCAAATGTTTAAATTAATATAATATACAATAGAATAGCTACTATGTACTAATTTGTGGTTGACCTTGTGTTGGCTGAAGTGTGAGACGTGAATTGTCCAAATATTTGACATTAGCAATATGATAGGAATAAGGACGTGTTTGTCGTCTTGTTTGAATTTGTTGTTAAGAAGGTAGTACGTGCACGTTGAGATTTCCTGACAGCTGAGCTGCTGGGGAGTTTGTTGCGCCACTACTTCTTCCCAGCTAAAGAACTAGGGAGTGGTGAACGGCGGCGGTTCTGGGACTGTCTGTGTCTTATGTAGTTTTGACGTTCAAACAGTGCTGATTCAAGTGTGCTAGATGACTTTTGATTCTGATTTTTTAATCTTATTAGGTAGGTAAGTTCCTTTCGCTGGAACATTACTGATCTGACACTCCTCATTGATACTTCTAATGTTCTGAATCCCGTTACTAAGAGAACAGTACAATGTGAAGACAGAACATAGGCAGGTAGGCATTGCTTATTTCTTAAGGAATCTCTTACAGTACAATGTGAAGACAGAACATAGGCAGGTAGGCATTGCTTATTTCTTAAGGAATCTCTTACAGTACAATGTGAAGACAGAAACTAGGCAGGTAGGCATTGGAATCTCTTCCAACACACCAAGAAATCATACACGTAAGGAATATGCAGTTCAGAAGTAGGTACAATTCTGACTGCCTCGTTGGTCTAGTGGGCACAAGCGCTACTGCTGAGCATGAGGCCCTGGGTTCAGTTCCCAGGTCGGGCAAAGTGTTATTGGGTTTTTTATCTGGAATCTCTCAGTAGTCATCCGTAGTCTCAGTAATTCGTATTCTTGATTTGTGCCCGGTTGATGGCTATAGGCTCGCTCCCATACACACACGCTCGCTCACATATTTGACTTTAAAATAACTGGCGAAATGTGGATGTAGGTACTATAAGTATGTACACCTCAGCCGAACCCTTCGGTTTTCCATCATCTGCCGAGTCTTTTCCCAACTATGTTGGGATCGGCTTCCAGTGTAACCCGATGCAGCTGAATACCAGTATTTTATATGAAGCGATTGCCTATCTGACCTCCACAACCCAGTTACTGGGAAATACGATACCACTTGGTAAGGCTGGTTGTGAGATTTTCGGGCTTCTGACTACCCGTAACGACTGTCAAAGATCCACGAATGTCAGCCGGGACCGGCGTAATGTGCTTTGAACGGAGAGGTTTTGGTATGTAAAGACCCATCCACGGACCAACCGCGGCAAGCGTAGCTTAACCTGATCGATCGACCCGTGCGAGTATTATTACTTAGCCACAAGCCCGTCTATGTAGAATCCAGTTTTCTAGTGTATGAATTAAGGAAATTAGAAACATAACGTGAGCGGTTACAAAATAAGCACATTTTCCTACTGAAATCGAAATGCGGTCGGGTTTCAAACGCAACTGCTTATCTAATCTATCACTTTCCTTCTTAAGAAAAATGCTGCAGTTAGAAAGAGAGGCACGATAGATCTTAGTTAAGAGAATGTTGTGAGAACTAGCGTGGATTACAATGGAGCAATTTTTGCGGCTTTATCTGGTAATTAAAAGTACAAAACAAAGTAGGTTTTTGGGATACGATCAAATCTATTTGACGACTGCTAATTTATTGAGGAAGCAAGTTGGCTGTCAGGTGTTCACCGGCAGTAAGATAAAAAAACGCTGAACACTTTTTTCTCAAGACAACTGATAAGTAAACCAAATTGATGCTTATAAGTATAACCTCCTTTTGATTCATACATTCAAAAACTTTTACTTTTTATATTGACCGACGACATTCACAAAGAGGGTAACGTATATGACATTTACCAAGTGTATTTACATAATAATATTAGTACTCTATTGTGTATTTAGTCTTCGTGCGTGTGAGACAATAGATTGTGAAACGCGAATGAGTGTGCACGAGTAGATGACGAGATGACTTTGTGCCTGGTTTAAAGCAAACGAGAAATGGGGCGTAAATGAGCTGACATATTAAGTAGAACTGCGTTTAAAGGACTTCTGGGCAAAACCCGAACCCAAGGGATAATACAAACAGGCGCGACACGCGACGCGAATCGCGCGCTACACAAAGGCACCGCAAGTCGCGAACCCACCGCTCATTGCGCGACTTGCGGTGCCTTTGCGTCGCGCGCGAATCGCGTCGCGTGTCGCGCCTGTATGTAGGAGCCTTTATTGCGTAGCACACTATCAATCTCAATCTGAATAATTTTGAAGGATATTGCTAATCCATTGCTCCATAGTGTTCGAAAAATGTCTCTGCTCAACAACGTAAATAACGCAGTGAATGTTGTTGAACTGTCAACATTAAAGCCATTGCTACTGATAGTGTGTTACGCAATTACCCCACAGAAAGGTCTCGTAGGACTGATTTTAGAGGAAACAAAATCTGCACGTATATTTTTCTCGTGCCCATGTTGCTGCTTTGGTAACATTCAGTTTCTCCCCGAGGTGGGACCTCGGGGAGAAACTGAATGTCTCAAAAAATCTTTTAAAGGTTTATCTTTAGTGGGATAAAACATGCAGTCTATTTTCCGTTGTGATTCATCAATCATCACATCATCATGAACATCATCATCAGAACAAAATATCCGGAACCAGAACGCAGGTCACATATGTGCACTAAGTTTTAATACGTCATTTTTATTAATGACTCATTTACACGAGGTACCTACTCTCTACTCTTACATCGTTCTCACATATCATTATAAATTCAACATTAATGATGTAACTAATATTTTTGTAAAAATATAATTTAAAAGAGTGTCCATGGAGTTTCTTGCCCGTTCTTCTCCATAGGTACCTACGCTTTGGAATGGGCAACTAGCTTCATATTTTCTGACTGACCTGACCGACTTCTTGACAATTCAAAAGTGCCTTTAAATGGTTTAATATGCAGATTTCTGTTTACCTAACATTAAAATTCATTCACATGATTGATTATTTTGAAGTTTTTAAGTAACGGTTCTAAGTGCGGCAGTTATAGTTTGTAATTAGATGTTTTTATACCTTCATTTGTTTTTGTGTGGCTGTGGAACGTCACGTGGGTGTGTGAGCTGATGCCGCAATTATGTGATGACTTAATAATCAGGCATTATGATTATGATACATCTTGTGTTTCCTGTTCAAGCAACATTCGTATCTATGGTAGGTTTCTTGGCTTGCTTGCAGATTATTTTATTATGAATGGGGAAGTAATATCTTTACATATTGGCCCCATTATTTGTTCTGAAATTCATTAATGATGTACATTAAGGCGGATACAGACATTGCGACGCATGCGCCGCGCACGCCTCGCACCACACGCCTCGATATTAATTTCCCTCGAGTAACGAGTAGCCTCACCACGAATATGAACGTCCACACATTGCGAAGCATGCGATGAGCGCCGTGCGCTACGCATGCCTCGCAATGTCTGTATCTGCCTTTAGTAGTAGACCAACAATTTGTTAAATGATTTAAATGATTTTATTTCTTTAAGTAGGTTTGTACAAACACTTTTACATGTCAATCATATTTTTTAAACTAGATGAGGTCGGCCGATGTTGGTGACTATGATTCTTTTCGTTTCATCATCATCATCATTTCAGCCGAAAGACGTCCACTGCTGGACCTCTCGGCCCTCCCTTAAGCATCGCCACTTCAACCAGCACCCTAATTGCGTAACACACTATTACACTCAATTTGAATCATTTTGAAGCATGCGCGCTCGACGCAAAGGCACCGCAAGTCGCGAACCCACCGCTCATTGCGCGACTTGCGGTGCCTTTGCGTCGCGCGCGAATCGCGTCGCGTGTCGCGCCTGTTTGTAGGAGCCTTTATTGCGTAGCACACTATCAATCTCAATTTGAATCGTTTTGAAGCATATTGCTAATCCATTGCTCCATATGTTCGAGAAATGTGTCTGCTAGACAACGTAAATGACGCAATGAATGCTGTTGAACTGTCAAAATGAAACCCATTGCTACTGATAGTGTGTTACGCAATTACCCTGCAGTTCTGTGCTGTTCGCATCCAGCGGATTCCTGTTCTTTTGGCTCAACCAAAAACTACTACCTATAAGGTGCAACATTACTTTATGGACGGATGATATTATTGTTGAGCAAGCAACAATAACAAGCTATGCTAATGATGTTGTACAAACTTTATTAATTCATAATAATTACTCTGGCTAATCCATACAGACAGACAGACAGAGTTACTTTCGAATATTATAAATTCGAAAGTAACTCTGTCTGTTTTCTGTCTGTATGTTAACCTTTTCACGCCTAAACCACTGAACGGATTTCGATAAAATTTGGCAGAGAGATAGATTGCATCCCGGGAAAGTTTTATCCCGATATTCCCACGGGATCGACACTTATGCGGGTGAAACCGCGGGGCACTGCTAGTATTAGGTATATTGTGGTTATGAGATCACTCTCAATTATACGAAACTAGCAGTGATAACCAAAAGGGTAAAGAGTAATTCCGGAGAAACCTCGTTGCATAAATACAGGCACACAAGGAAACCCAGCAGCAGACTCATTGTTTTTCTGCAAATTATTATAAAAACTTAATCACGAACTCAACTCATAATATGATGTCATGTAATAAAAATACCCGAAAACCTATCAATTGCACATTCTGACAATTTATAGAAGCTTCTGCTCATCCAAAAGTTTAATAAGTAGGTAAATAATACGCATTTTTGCCTGGACCAAATACCTACATACTCTTTATTTCTCCTGTGGAAAAAATACATATGATTTTCTTGTCTAAACTAAAGTAATATTATTTAAAAAAAAGATTTTGAGATTTTGTATGTTTGTTTGGTACGCTTTCACGTTGAAACGGCTGACCGGATTTATTTGAAATATGGCACATGGGTAGACCATGACCTGAATTAGGACATTAGATACTTTTATATTTTTACAGGATCCAAACTTATGCGTGTAATACAGCGTTGCGCAGCTAGTTTCTTATTCATGTAGTTAGTAGGTACGTTACTCAAAGATAGAGTGAGTGAGACACCTGAGTTGGTCTTACAGGGAAAAGTGGCGGTGGCTCCTCAAAAGTATTTAGTCATGTTTCGTGAATCATAACTAGTTATAATTCAACTTACATTTTACACTTTCTTGCACATACAAGGTTTCAATAACGTATGAAAGAGACTCTTTACCAGTTTGTAGATGCAAAAGATGCTAAGACAGGCTGCATTCTTGAGTTTCGTCACTAACGGATAGTGCCCGGCCCGATGACTCAAACAATTGGTATTTGCATGATTATTTGCTCAATGATGTTATTGGTATTCTGATTATTATTTATATATAAGTATATGGTTTGATAGTAAATAAATGCCAGTCGAATATTTTGGTGTATTTACGAATAAGTTTTTGAATAGACGCTTGGCTCTTCCAGTAAAGTGGTGTTAGTTCACAGGGCAAAAAGTATTTCACTTCCGCATATGTTTGGCAACACCCTGTTTCTATAGGTATATCATCATTATAAGCCAAACACAGAGACCTCCCACAAGTTCCACCAAAATCAGCCAGAATGTTGCATACGATTCAGTTAATTTTCACACAGCAATGTAATTTCTCCTTTATTTCTATTCCAGTTGAGATCTACCTATCGCCCGTCGAGACGCACTGCAGTAATGTGGACTACTTCATCCCTGACGAGAACAACGAGACGAAAGGCCTTTCGGACGATGCGATGAACAGGTAACCTATAACTTCTCGGTCTGGATAGGCTAAGTCAGCTAAGACTAAACTAGATCCATAGGCTAAGGACGATTAGCCCACTGTGGAACTTTATTGAAATAAGTGTGCACTGCATGTGGGTGTTACAGATTCATAAAACCAGAAAGCACAAGAAGGCAAAAGGATTTGCACTTAGTACGTTGCCTTCTGTATTTAATTACTGCAATTTTTTGGGTATCATTCCTGTTATTTTTATTAGTCTATACATGATAATATTTACATAATCTATGCTAATATTTAAAATAATATGTAAATTTATATGAAAAAATAAGCATAAAAAAAACGTAGGGCATCAAAAAATTCGTCCGCATCGCTGTCAACAGGAACAGTGCCCAAAAGGCTGGCAGCATTGCCACGTTGTATGGCGATGCTAATTCTTTGGCCAAGAAATAGGCCGACACGTGAAGAGTCGACTAACCGCTTGGCGATATCTCGAAAAACATATTATCATTATCATTATCGTATCATTCCTTGAATGTTTTTCCATCAGAAGTATTAACGACAGGTCCAAATGCTTTTGAAAATGGCGTTTGTGAAGAAGACATGAATTTTCACATGATTTATTTTATTAATGATCGTCAACATTAAAAACACTGCAAGACTACTATTTAAAAAACAATTATAGTCATGCAACAATTAAAGACAACTACAATACAATATGAAGCCACTGAAGTAAAGAATATGCGAATGCGTTCTCTTTACTTCTAATAACAAATCCATTATTATGGCTACGCTGATAAATTGCAACAGAAACCAAGTGTGCTTATAATCAACAAGTATATTTATTAAGCTGCTCCGCTAAAGAATAGAACAATAGAATAGGTATGTACAGAATTGTATCTGTTATGGGTCATTGGCTCATTCTATGGAGCCATATGACCCATGGCATACCATTCAGTGTCGGCTTGGCTTCATATGTCGTGTACAGTTACCATGACAACCGTTGACAATTGATTTTCATCTTCAATTTCTCGGTTGCAAGCATACAATTGTTAAAGATTTTGCAAATGATTAAGCCAAAGGTTAGCATAGCAAAATGTTACAATTTTTCTTCTCATTGACAGCTTCTATTCTTTAGAATAACGAATAAACTTAGTTCGGCATTTGATTTCTTCTTTCATTCCATAGTTGCATTTATTTTGCAAGAGCCTTCATTACTTCAACACCTTGAACTGCATTGGCCTTGTTTTCTACAATATTCCTGTCTTCATTCACACTTGCATCAGCTAAGATATTTGCATAAAACATCTGTATAACATACTCTTATTTCTAAGCCATTATGGTGTCCCGCAAGGAGATTAACAGTGACAAAAAACAACGCGATTTCAAGGCCTTGTGCTCGAACCAAGTGGGTCAACGGCTCGACAGCTATAGAGCGATATTGATAGCCAATCGTTATATTGTCTTGTTCGAATCATAGTTGATAATCATTCGCAGTTATTGCTTCAGAAAAGGCGTACAATAAATAATATTTAATAAGAGCTGGTTATTAATCTTGTCGAAAGTTTAAGACAAGTTTAAGACAAGCCCACAAATTACTCAAGAGCTTTCAAACTAATGAAAGCTCTTGAGTAATTTGTGGGCTTGTCTTAAACTTGTTCGTTACTTATGCAGATCTAGAACTAGTTACACAGAATTTTGAATATTTTACTACAAGTGTTGTTTATGAATGAGCTGAGAGTTTAAAATGACAGAAATGCAAAATTTCTCCAAGAATGTAAATAATGTAGGCACAGCTATATGAAATAGCTGTATACAGTTATAAACACCGCTGTGGTCAATATAATCTACCGCAATGTTAGCTTCTCTTAGCTGTTTGTAAACTTTAATAATATATTAACCATTTAAGAAGATGGTTGGAAATGTCGGCCATGGATGGTCGACATTTTGTAATAGCATCAATATCAGAATTATTTTGAGTTGGACGGCTTTTGTTCAGCATTACGGCCTGATTTATTATGATTAACGAGAGGAGTAATGAATGAAAATGTTTTGCGAAATACTCTTGTCATACAATAATTATGTCCCTTGCATTGAATAGCTACTGATTTCAGAACTGGGTGAGTGTTTGAGCATTGAGAAACCATTTTCGAAAGGCTCATTAAAGGACTGTTATTGGGTGCCTTGATTGAAGCCCGCAATAATGGTTTAGCCACCGCAGTGCATCATTAAATGCCCTAGATTTTAAGGACTAACCGCAAACATTCCAGTCGTGTCAGGGACATGGACGTTGTAACCAGGCCGTGCCCTTGTGTGTAACTTTACTTAAACCTCAGTAACAGGACTGACACGACTTTTCTGACTCACTGATATATGCAGTAAGACTTGTATAATGGTACACAAATTCCTGATGAAGTTCCTAAGAATCCTGTTTATTC
The DNA here is from genome assembly GCA_963082905.1 of Oligia fasciuncula. Lineage (NCBI taxonomy): Eukaryota > Metazoa > Arthropoda > Insecta > Lepidoptera > Noctuidae > Oligia > Oligia fasciuncula. The sequence goes on from OY720390.1 coordinate 16,791,979, forward strand.
ATATTCTCAGTAATAGTTGCTTACGTTAAGTTGTTTCTGATGGTATTCTTAGGGGACGTGTATTAATAGTAGGTAAGCTTATTTTGTTTTAAATAAATAAATTTGATCATATTTCCGTACAATTCCAGGCTGCACATGGCACGTTCAACGGTGGCTCTGTTCATCGTTGCGTTCCTGTCTCTGTTCATCGCATTCTGGACCGGCGTGGTCGGCTGCTGGAAACGAAGCCCTGGAAATATCACAGCCACCGCCATATTAATGCTGGTTACATGTAAGTTTGACAACCTGTATCAGCAAGTCTACCATTGATTGACGAAGATCTTTCTCATGAAAGAGGCTCATAAAGTTATTACAAAAGTAGGGATCCCGTAACTGAACATATTTGTATTGGCTGTTGGCCCTTACAAATGGCGGGCTTAAAGTAATCGAAGTTTCCTCTTTTCGGGCTTCTGTTGACAAAATCTTAGTGTTTAGTTCCCGCTAGTAGTTTCAGACAAAGTTGTTTTAAGAAAGCAGGGTGTAATAATAAAACATTATTTCTGAATCACATATTTATAATATCTTCACGGAGTGATCATGTTACTAATAAGCATCTTCTGGTGTTCCAGGCTTACTAGCAGCGGGTGCGATGGCATTATGGCACGGAGTGGAGTTCTACGAGAAGGAGAAGGTCGTTGGAGAAGAGTATTACCAACAGTGGCCTAATGTAAGTGATGTGTTCAATACGAGGATCTGATGTATCTAGAATTAAGATGAATAGAGAGGACGCGTTAGGCATTATGAGTTGCGTATTCTTCAGTATTTAAAATATTGATTGCATTCCACTATGTGAACTTAGGTGGTTAATCTTTATGAACCCTGATGGGCACCGCAAAGTAGGAGAGAGGAAGAAGAAGAAGAAGACGGAAGGAAGGCTTCTTTTTTGACAATGGCACAGGTCTACAGCAAATGCTACCGTATAAATTTGGTCTGCCAGCTGGTTTAGGCAAGACCTTAGTACTTCAAGCTCATCTTGGGCTACTGCCCAGGATCTCGATGACTAAGGTCTTGGTGAAAATTTATAGACCCTATTGCTATTAAACCATGGAAAGTTGTTGTGGACTTACTTATCCGTTAACAATTTAGGCACACAGACTTTATTCTAAATCAGTAAAGTACTGGAGATTAGAAAAGTTCTGATCCCATCTAGTTAAGCCTATTAGTAACATGTTAAGCTAAAGGTTTGTTCCACATTATTGACCCGCCCCCCACACCAGGTGTTAAAAGACAACTCATCAATCTGGTACGATTGGTCGTACATCCTGGCCTGGCTGGCTGTCGGCGCTTCCTTCGGAAGCTCCATTTTATTCTTCTCCGCCGCCATTTGCCTCAGCAAGGAGAAAAGGCGGGAACAGCAGAATAACGTGCAGTACATAATGCCAGGTTAGACCGCCATGTTGAGCGGCCATCTTGTCTTACGCTTGGCGGGAAAAAGACTAAACTCTTTTGTATATTTCTACGGTTTCCCCTTGATGATTTTGTTAAAATATTTTGTATCATGTGCTTAGTAATGTGTGTGTTATTTAGGTACCTACCTTGATTTGTGTAAAAATAAGTAGTTTAATACATGTTAAAATTGTTGTATTTACTTTATGTTTAGCTATTACTTCTATTAAATATGGTACCTTCTCATACGTATTACTCTTCACTAGACAATAAATCATCAATAACTTTGTTTGTAAGAACAATCATGTAAGTATCTCATACTAACAAAAAGCTTTTTCTCTTTTTTTTTCATGTTTCTATGAAACTTGGCTACTGCGTATAACTTTGCGACTGCGACCGGTCGTTTAACGCATATAAATGTAATTGGCTATCTCATAATATCTGGTTTACGCCAAACGCAATACTAACTCGCTTACGGACGAATTTATTAACATTGGTGCTGTAAATACTGAAATTAACTGTATCTGAACGAACTAAATTGATTACAAAACTGATACTGTACATAACCTCTTGGTAACAACCTTGAATTACAAACACAATCGAAACACACAATTGACACACACACACACACATATTAAACGAATCGGTCATTCCCGTATAATTTTCATAAATTACAACTGTATAAAATACACAAATACATTCATTGACACACAACACAAACACCGCCTCATCTCTTTCTCTCACACACGCCTCCCTGACAAACACACCTACACACCATCCCAACAAACACACATGAAAACATGCGTGAACCCCGCGGTATAAACCAGATATTACGTGAGAACTCTCGCGTGTGGTACGACTGGTCGTACATGGTCGCATGGTGCGGCGTCGGCCTGTCACTGCTGTCCGCCATCTTGTTCTCGTCGGCGGCCATTTGCTTGCGCGGCGAGCGGGAGCGGGAGGAGGCGCTTAATATGCAGTACCTCATGCCCGGTATGCTTATAAACCCATCATTAAGTAGAAGCCATTATGAATTGTACACCTTCATTTCATCAAAAAGTATATAGACTCGTAGTTAAAATTAGGTGCGTATTGTATAAAAAACACAGATTGTTCATTTCCTGAATCATAGCAAAAACTCCGCAGGAAACATGTATAAAATAATGTAGGTAGTTGATACGAAATGCAACACACGCAGACACACACACACCCCCCCCCACTAGGCTCATCAAAAGTGCACACACATTTATCTAAATAGCATTAAATCAAGTTATCACCAAAAAAGTATAGTGCTAAAATAAAGTACCAGAATAAAGTGAATGCATCGTGTAACGACAGATTTATCGCATTATTGTATACAACTCCTCACCTCATAACTCAAACTCATAAATGGCAACATTGAACATTTTCGCTTGTGGCAACAGAAACATAACAATGTTTTCTTTGTAAATATTTTCTTCGTTTGAAACAGGGTGAATGCTAGATGCATGAGTGGTTTGTGGATATTTTAATAACATCTTTTATTACGATCCCATTTGTCATCCTGACACCGATTTAATTCTTTAATTAGAAGATAATCTGACAACTATTTGCAATTGCATAGGCAGCTAGTCATCTGATACAGTTACGAGTAAGCTTCTCTACCTATTTTCACGGCTGTATTAAAATTAGCTGGACCTTAGACCTAGGCTATGATACCAAATGCATATGAAACATCGATAAGTTACCAAAGATTTTACTAATTTCTAAGGGCAGCAAACCACTAGTTGTCAAAAATATGGATACAGTTTTGAATATATTTTAAAATTTTAATTCTAATTCATTTTTTTCATGTGCTCCACAGTGTACCCACAAAAACAGCAGTATGCTTACGCCGGATACCCGCCGCCCCAGGCGTACCCGGGCCCCTACTACCACGGGTCGCAGTACGGCCCCTACAACTACTGAGCATGTGACCAGATGAGGGACCTCGTGGCGGCGCACTTCGCCAACGCCCCCGCCCCGCAGGCACCCGCGCGCAACCCCTCCCCGCCCCACCAACCGCCCCCCTCCCTGCCCTCCTCCCTCGAGACGTACAACTCCCACCGCAAGATCAAGCGGCCCAAGCTGGGTGATAGGAAGGTGTACCGGCCCGTGCGGCGCCACACGCTGTCGCGGATCGACGAGACGCCTCCCAACTCCCTACGGCCGCGCTCCAAGAGCCTGCAGCACTCCACGAGCTTGCAGCACTCCACGGACTTCTCGTCGACGCGGCCCATCCTGCGCTCGCGCTCCAACATCTCGGCCGACACGAGCCGCAGCGTGCCTGTGTGCAACCAGAGCCAGGACGTGGAGAACCAGGTTGAGAGCGGCAGTCCGCAGTACGCCGAGCCGACCCACTCGTCGTCGTCGTACGAGCGGCCCGCGTCCATGACGGACCTGCCCATCATGGTCCCGCTGGACCCCGCCACGGGCGCGTACATCCCCTACCCGGAGTACACATACTACCACGACGACGGCTGTCGGCTCGCTCGCTACAGGCAGTACAACAAGAAATCAAAGAAATACTCCCCAAAACATAATAATTTATATTTAGCATTCATGTATTGAATCCCGCGCGGGTGTAGGTGTATTACGAAACATAATTGAAAAGCAATGGTTACGAGTTTCGATTATTGCCGTACAGTGTATGACGCCACACACAACCCATCCATGAATTTAATTTAGAAAAGTTTTAGTTCTTGTCTTTAAAACATTCATACACTGTTTTTATTAATGGGTGGCCCGAATCTGGTTGAGAGAATATTCTTTAAACTATTGGCACTTTTATTTATTTTTGCTGTGGCGCGAGTTTAGCGATCGATAAGGTACGTAGGTAGTTGAGAACAAGTAACGACATCGAACTCGCGCCGCAGATCTGTGCACGGCTGTACGAAACTCTGACGCCACTGAATCTTAACGTTTCCATGCGACAAATTACGAACAATCTCTGCTACGAATTTTAGATAATGATAAAACTGTATTGTAAGAATGTATCGGGAGAGACGCTGTAATTAGGAGTAAGTTAGTAAAGACTCCGCCATAATATACAGAAATGAAACAAATTCTTGTAGTACATAAGTAAAAATCTAAGAATTTTTGGATTCGTAATTATAGTTTTTATGAAATTCGACTTATTTACTCTGATCAAATAAATGTATCTGAAAGTATTGTGCCTTCTATCTTATAAATATTGCTCATTGTACTGTTTAAACATATCTTAATCTAATTAAATGTAGGTATTGTAGTAGATAAAAGTATTTTTGTACACAAAACAACTTTATAATGCAAGGTAGGTAGTTCTGGACAGTTGAAAGAAATATGGTATATTTCTCTTTGATATATCTTCATTTCTTTTATGTAGATCAATTTTAGTATTTTTTTTTGTATAAGTATGTCTTGATTGTCAAATCATGAAAACCGTCCTTTGTATGGATAAACGTAGGATAATGGTGTTTCTATGGAATTTTGTATTTAATTTCCTTAGTCAAAATCGTCGAGGTACGATCGTACCAATTAGTTAGCTCAGAACTATTTGTACATTAATCAGTATAGGTTATGCATTACAATAAATGGTAGATTATATTTAATTGTATTTAAAACTTCCTTAATAAAAAAATAATTGAAAAATATGTTGCTTTTCTTACCTCTTTGGGATGAACATTATATTAGAAGTTCTAAAGGCTTTTGGCACAGTCATACCAATTATAAATAAATGTAATAAAGCAGGTAGATAGAAAAGGAGAGACGCCTCTAATATTATTATCAAGGCAGTCGTGAAAAGTTAGGCTTGGTCAGCAAACAAGCAAACATTTTAATATAATATTTAGTGTACCACAGGGCAATGTGCTCGGGCCTACCTTACTTCTAAAGCTGCGTCCTCACTTGTAGCATGTTCGCCAACAAAACGAGTATCCCGGGTCAGCGGGATTGTCCGAAAGGGTTACCGCTGGCCCGGAACATAAAGGGCTAAGGAAGGAACACGGGTGGGTTTTAGTCAGTAAGAGTCTGACACTCCCGCTCCACCCAGAGCGGGAGGGGTCTTTTGATGATTTCACATCCACAAAAAAAAAAAGAAAGGCAACGAGTATGTGGAAGTCTGGTAAAAATAAAAAAAAACAAATATTCATACAAATGTATATTCAAAAACCGTACAAAAATATTTAATATGGCGAGTGGACGGTACATTGGATGGAATGATCTCGAACATTACTATCACATTTAATGAGGCACGATTATTATTATTATATATAAAACACATCTTGAAGCTAGGAAAAAACTGTGAAATACAAAATAATGCGCTATCTTTTTATGAAGGACCGGCCTTAGAAACGAATGTATGAAATAATATTTGGATTTCAAAGTGTTTTATAAGTAGATATCAATATAAATAATATTTGTTTATAATCGTAAAGCACACTGGAAACTTAAGTAACTACTAGTTTATTAAAAAAAAAATCTGTAAACGAAATCGGATTTTTCCATTTTACCTCTCGTAACACACTATCAATCACAACCTGAACCATTTTGAAGGATATTGCTAATCCATTGCTTCACATGTTCGATAAATTTGTCTGCTCAACAACGCAAATAACGCAATGAATGCTGTTGAACTGTCAAAATGAAAGCGATTGCTACAGTCAGTGTGTTACGCAGTTACCATAATTCCAGCGGGATAGGGCGTTCAAATAAATATCGAAAAACTATGTCGCACACATTTCGACATAGGTTTCATTTTGTTTTGTGTAAGAATTTCATTAAAAATCGCAGTGCATGGGACGATTATTTGTACAACACACAATATGCACATAGCAAGACATTGAAAAGTTATAGTTGATGAAATTCACGAGCGTGCGCCTGTCATTGTAATTTAAACCTTATGTCCACAATCATAGCCACCTGGCGTACGTACGCTCGTAATTTACAACGATTATACTGTTCTACATTAAAACAAAGTGCAAGAAAAACCTACAAACACTGATAAACGATATTTAATTCGAAATTGAGGACTTACAATCTTTTGTACCTTTCGTTTCGACATATAAGGCAAAAGCGCATGGGAATCGCGCGAATTTCAAATTTTCTTTAGAGTCATTGTCGATCAGTAGTTATCAAATTTTATATTCATACTAGCTGCATGTCCGAAATGTCATGGGTTTTGGCGCTGAACCCTAATTATTTTTCTAAAATAAAAGTAGCCGAAGTTAATCCGCTATATCAGCTATCTGCCTGTAAAAGTCACGTCAAAATCGGTCCAGCTGTTTCGGAGATTAGCCGGAACAAACAGACAGGCAGTAAAAAAAAATGTTTTATGCTATTTTACAGAGTTTAAAATGTGCATTTAGTAAAAAGCTGTTATTTTGACATTACAAACAGACTATTCAATTAAATTTATTTGTTTAAAGTATAGAAAATCATGCCAATTCTAACTAAGAGAGTTGTATTGATGAATGATTATAATTAATTAATTATGTAAACATATTTTTTACGCTCGCGAATCATATTTTGATCAACGCACAACGCGACACTGACCTTCAAATTTAAAAAAAAAACGTAAGAAAATTAAAATTTCGCGGCCTATCTTACCGCACCCCCTTCAACCAACCAATCATATCGCCGTATCTATCATAGGTCCAGGGTGTGACAGCGCCTGTTTTCTCTCTTGCACGGCTGTTACAAGTTTCCTGTAGGGTCCTAGAGGGAGTCCGAGTGACTTCATGTCACTCTCTGTGAGTAGCATGAGTGCGTCCAGGTCGATTTGTTCGTCTTTAAACTTTTGCACGTACTGGGAGAGACCCCAGGCTGTAAGGAATCGTTCGAGGGAAGCATACCCTGAATCTTCCACCTCGGCTTCTTCGTCTGATGTTATTGTCGAGCTCTCTGAAATTATGAAAAAGGATATTATTACGGCGAGTGTAACTCTATGGTGTAAGTATACAGGGAGGTACGGACATCAACGCACGACCTGCAGTGCTAGCTTTGAAATTATATAAAACTAGCTTCTGCCCGCGACTTCGTCCGCGTGAAATTTCTTGTACTCCCACTCCGTCGCAGCACTTCGTATTCGCTTAGCGTTCATTCTGACTTTTTTCTTTTTGCTCGGCTCCTAAGGGTCATAGCGTGATATTAATAGCCTATAGCCTTCCTCAAGAATAGGGCTATCAAATGCAAAAAGATTTTTTCAAATCTGACCGGTAGTTCCAGAGATTATCGCGTTCAAACAAACAAACTCTTCAGCTTTATTATTAGTATATATATAGATGATGAATAGAATTAGCATAAAAAATATTATTAAAATCTCGATTATGATTGTAAATGTTTGCTTGGTCAATCCCTAGCATTAGTGGGATGACACTGACGGCTCACTCCACGCAAGTTTTCACGGTGAGATTTTTACAGATTCGACATGCTGTTGCGAGATGGATTCAATAAATCATTCTGAACGGGGGTTTAGAATAATATTTAAAAAAAACTGTTACATACATTTTACCGCGTAGGCATTGCACTTTTCTATTAAACAGCATTTTTTTTTGATAACAGATGGAAAGTTTGTGCGCTATAAAAAGTTTGTAGAATTTGTGTAGAAATATGTCATATCAGTCATATGCTGAATTCATGATTACCTACAGTTTGCGCGTCGGTGTGCCACTCTGTATTTTATGCTTTTGAAGTTTTTTTCTATTGGCATGAACTTTATGTGAATGTAACAGTCGACCGTCCACCGCTGCGTTGGATGTGTACGGAGAAGTTTGTTACGTTTCTGCGCGGTTCATTTGTTCTAGCCACTCATTCGAACGTAGCGTGAGTTGCCGTGAGTTCGGCTACATTTTAATACAAAACGAATTTAAACACACTTGCGTAGCTTAGCTTGTGATATAATTTAATTTAATTTTTATTTATTTAATTTAATTTTTTATTAATTATTGCTTTTGACATTGTATGCCTAATAATTGTATGAGTCTATGTTACTTGATTGATGAATAAATAATAATAATTAGCCGTGGGCTGGTGTGGTTGGGTTACTACGTCGATAAGGTTTCAAGTTATAAGGTTAACTTGATAAAGTCCTCTAGACCGAATTTCTGCGATGGCGGCCAATTTCAGTGGACAACACTTGACAACAGCCTTCGGCGCGGGAGATATTGTAGTGCAGGCGTGTGTGCGCAGACACGGTTGCACTCTCTCGTCTCTCACTCTCATTGTCCGAGGGGACGGCAATCCGATACGACCGGAAAGAGATCAGGGGCAGGAGTAATGGCTTCACGTGATTATCACACCGCCAGCTTCCAAACTCCGGGCTGTTACTAAGAAATTCAAACTGACCTTCTGACTTTTTAACTTGATAATAACTGTATGTTACCTGACTGTGCAGAAGTCCATTCGGCAGGTTGGTAGGCATGTCTGGCTGCTAAAGACCCGGCTGAGCCGATGGACAGGTCCTCACCCGGCGTGGCGCCACCCATGGCGCTTAACGTCGCTGTTATTGAGCGTCTAGACAAAAAAAAAAACATACGTTTAGATAAATCTAGTTTGGAATAGAAGATCTTCTATTTAATGGGCGTGTAAATTTCTCGTTATCACAGACAATTGCTAACTCGCTGTGTGATTGACCCAAATAGCAACACGACAGCTTATTAACATTTTGACCGTAACAGTCATGTAATAGATCAAATAGATAACCAACCAAAATGTGCCCAGCACGCCACGGTTCGACGACATGACAGACTTTGACGCCGCGCCGAGGGCATGTTTTTGATTTTTTGACGTGTGGCGGTTAAAACGTTAAACAATTTGACATGAATCGGATAATCGGAAATCACGCGACGGAAACTTCGGCGTGCTTAATTACGCCTGTACTTAATCCATACTTAATATTATAAATTCGAAAGTAACTCTGTCTGTCTGTCTGTATGTTACCTTTTCACGCCTAAACCACTGAATGGATTTCAATAAAATTTGGCAGAGATATAGATTGCATCCCGGGGAAGGACATAGGATACTTTTCATCGACATACCTCGCGGGCGAAGCCGCGGGCGGCTAGCTAGTACTTTATAAATTAGCACAGCAATCCTAAATTATGTTGCGTAATTTTCATTGAAAACATAAGCCTATGTCTAGCAGTGAAATACCTATGCGACAGGCTGAAGAAATAAACAATTTTTATTTTTTTATTGCATAATGCATCATCTGTCTAGCCTTTTCCCAACCACGTTGGGGTCGGCTTCCAGTCTAACCGGATGCAGCTGAATACTAGTATTTTGCATGGAGCGACTGCCTATCTGACCTCCACAACCCAATTACTGGGTAATACGATACCCCTTGATAAGATTGGTTGTCAGACTTTCGGGCTTCTGACTACCCGTAACGACTGTCAAAGATCCACGAATGATAACTAGGACCAACGGCTTAACGTGCTTTCCGAGGCACGGAGCGGTCACGGTATGTAAAGATGGTCACCCATCCACAGACCAACCGCGGCAAGCGTAGCTTAACCTGGTCTCGGGTTATAGGTATGCTACCAACCTGAAAGCAACGCTGCCAAAGCCAGGTCTTTCGAATATACTGGCAGGCTCCTGAAGCATCACTTCTTGGCCAATGCCACTGTCCTCGTTCACCGCTGCAAAGTCGGGCTGGCTGGCCGACCTGTGATCAGAAATTAAGTAAGCATTAGAATTAGTACCTATGCGAAGATCTATAAGTCCGGTCTTCCTTTGCACCTGTTTTTTTTATTTATTTAAAATGGATTTTGTTAAAATCCCTTTTAAAGTTTCGTCCCGATTCACCCTTGCATCCCTATTCACCTTTTTTTTTTTTTTTGCTTATCGGAAATCATCAAGTGACCCCTCCCGCTCTGGGTGGAGCGGAAGGGAGTGTCAGACTCTTACTGACTAAAATCCACCCGTGTTCCTTCCTTAGCCCTTTATGTTCCGGGCCAGCGGTACCTAACCCTTTCGGACAATCCCGCTGACCCGGCAGGGGCCCCCTTAGGGCCGAAGCCTGCCGGGTCAGCTCCTCGATGCTGACATCTCTTTGAGGCGCGCATGGAACACGTACGCGCCGTCCGGCACGGGCCTGGTTCACCCTTGAGTATGAATGTGGATGAATATAAGAGTAGGGGAAGACCATAGAAAAGATGTATGGATTATGTGAAAGATGGGGGGTGACGACTAAGAGAGAAATATGGAAGCAGAAGATCATGCTGCGCCGACTCCTCAAAAATTGGGATAAGGGCGAGAGAATGATGACCTACCTGGTAAGAGGTTTCTTCTGCGTCTGCGCAGGCGGGTGTTCAGTAAACACATCGGCGACGTTGCCCCTCTGCTGCGGCCCCGCGCCGAACGTACCCACGTACATAACCTCCGAGTCGCGACGCACTCCGCTCAACGACGTGACCGAGCGACGACCTGTCGTCTCTATCTCTCCTACCTGGGGAGTGAGAGATGGAGGTATTACCGTTAGCTTTTACGGTACTTTTTTTATTTCTGTTTTATTAAACGACCACATGAACAGCGATTTTTGTTTTATAAAAAGAAATGTTCACGTCTGTAACCGCTGAATAAACATTGCGCAAGCTGCGATATTTTATAAACATATAGCGACAAAATGATCACTTTTATTACAATATTATTTGAACTACACTTGCAGGTTCCAACAGGATGTCTTAACCAATTCAACGCAGGGGGCGTTGAAATTTTTCGTCGGTTACTTATAGAAAAAAAATTTTGCTCTGCCATAAATTTTGACCGCGCAGGTATTGCACTAGGCAATTTTCTATGAAACAGCTGATATTTGTTAAGATAACCGATGAGAAAGGGCTTTGAACATCCGTGGCATACCTACAGTCGCGCCATTTTGAAAATGGCGGCCACGCATGACACCTATACAGGTTTATTGGTAAAACATTAACAACCTCTTATGAGTTCATTGTTCTGATCACTATGAACAACTTTTACTATGGGACCATACCTGAAACCGCGAAAAAAATCAGCTGTTCCCTACATTTTGAAGAGTTATACGAACATTGTTCATAATGATGAGTACAATGACCTCTTAAGAGGTTGTTAATGTTTTACCAATAACCCTGTATATATCGATAGCTCATCATTGCAAACAGAAAACATAAAAAACCAAACCCTGTAAAGTGTGACGTTTCCGAGATATTAACGTTCAAAGTTGATGATTGAGTCACGTGAACAAGTTTACGAAACTTTTGCTTTATGTACATGTTCATGCCTACTTCCCTTTGCGTTATGCGTTCTATTCTAACATTTAACAGTCTAGAAAATACCTTAAAATCGTCAGTAGAGATGTTATTATTTCGTCCCACGGTGTTGTTCCTCAGTTTGCTAGCTAGGGCCTTCTTGTAGACAGCTCCTCGACCCCGCACTCCTGAGTTCACAGTGCCTACCAGCGCACTGTACGTCGGACGGGGCTGTTCTTCGGCTAGTAGGTTGCCTGTAATGCGACCAACGTCGAGCGTTAGTATGTGTAATAAAGTAATAAGACATTTCATTACAATCGTCTAACGGGCCTCTCCGAGTTGGCTTCAGCCCCTCCGCCCCAAAGATCCAGGACCGAGTTATGTTTTGAGAAAATAGAAAAAAAAGAGAATACAGAGAGAATCCATACACTATTGTTTGTTAGTAGGTACCTAAAGGAACCTATAGATAAACACAGTACTTAGTTTTACTGTGTTTATCTATAGGTTCCTTTACATGTGGCTACTTATAGTTTTAATCGGGCAGAGGTCTTGACTCCGGGGGTTTTTCTGAGACCAAGATTAATAAACGTTACTCAGCACGTACTGTGGCTTGGATTATATTCTCGTTTCTGTCTTGCAGTTGTAGTTAGACAGTTGTGCGACAGTGACAGGAATAATGCTATAGGCAAAGCACGTTCTAAGTACCTAATGTTTATTAACCGGCCTGAGTATTTTCAAATATATTAACTTGCATTAGTTAGCGGTTACGTAGATACGTCGTGTTGTATGGCTCATAAGGGGACAGCGCCAGGCCGCCAAATTAAAATTTTCTTAGGTACGTTTTTTGCAATTTGAAGGTCATTATGATAAGTGGAATATTATTAAAATAAGATTCGCGAGCTAACAAATATGTCTTTACATAATTATAATCATCAATACAACCCTTTAAGTTCATAAAATCCTATTGAATGACTATCTCATGAAATATCAATCATTAGGATTATATGAAAATGACACTGACCTGCAAATTGCAAAAAAAAAAATGTGTCGTGTTTTAGTTTTTAAACTTTTTTATTATTTAATTATTTTGGAGCTTATTTCAGTAATATTAAAATTTTTAAATGTGCTAATTAAGCCCTTTCATTTGATACCCAACAAGGCATCATCCCAAAATATTTATTTTTAAATTCATTACTTTATGCCCTCTAGAGACATCATACAGCCTATAACCAGCGGCCGGTCAAGACGATTCTAACGATACATCATTTGTCAAATTGTTATAAGTACTTTTGAAGTTATGAGGGAACAGATGAACATACATAATACTGGTCAAAATCATAACCCTCCTTTTTGCTTCGCAGTAGTCGGGCACGTAAGAAATCTTGAATTTCGCGGGCTACTTAGCGCATTTCTCTTAAACACCAAACAGGCGAGACGCACCTTTAGTAGAACAATTACAATGATGTTTTCGTTGAATTGTTAGACTCCTTTTCTTTTTTACTAGCCGACTCTGTCCCACTCCTGGGCAAAGACCTCCCTCCACTCCTTCCATCTTTCGCGAGCCCGCGTGTCCTTCCCATGTTTTGACGGAACCTATTAAGCTTGTCCTGCCATCTGTTACGTCCTAGAGTCACCTTTAGAAATGCGAAGAAATCAACCTTCTCATGAGTTTTTTTTTACATTTCTTTATAAGCACACCGGAGTCGTAGCCTACGACTCCGGTGTGCTTATAAAGAAATGTTAAAAATATCCTACGACTCGTAGGATATTTTTATTTCTTTGTTAGTTTATCCATAATGCAATTTATAAGTTGTATGACGAATAAAATTATACGATGTTATAAAATGACGTTTTTAAGATTAGAACAAATAAAAACATATTCGATTATATCTACTATTTAATACCTAAAACAGGAAATAAAACAGCATATCACATTTTGCTTATCAGGAAATTTTATGTTTTATTACAAAAGGTACCTAAAGGTAGTTATTTTTTTCAATTTCAACAAGAAACGATAATCAAGTTCAAAAAACAAAGCAATGTACCTACTGATTGTTACATTTCCAAAACCCTGATTGCGTAACACACATTTATTTAAATCCGAGCATTTTGAAGGAAATTCCCAATTCATTGCTTCAAAGGTTTGAACAATTCGTCTGCTCAACAACATAAATAATGAACCCACGTTCATTGCGTTATTGCTGAACTGTCAAATGAAAGGCATTGCGATCTACCATTGTATGTGTGTTACGCAATTACCCCGTCTTAGTAACAGTAGTGGCACCGACTTACGACTTGTAGGTCGTCGGGAATCCCGCTTGTCTTGTGACATCTACCAAACCAACCCGCACTGACCCTACGTGGTGGATTATCGCCCAGTCCCTCTCAAAGAGAGGAGGCCTGTGTCCCAGCAGTGGGAACATTATAGGCTGATTATGCCTTAGTAGTTACTAAGACATAATCAGCCTTTTTTCAAACAAGCAATTCGACGCCTGAAGGCGTCGAATTGCTTGTTTGTAGTTACTTGTCTCCTCTTCGGGTCACCCATAGCTCGTTAATACTCGTACAGTTACTGCTATATACTAACCCCCTTACGTATTATATCAGATGAATAGTTACACACCGATTTCTCTCTTTCAGACGTCAGTAATTTGACTTTCGAAAGAAGAAGACAAAGCGCTGTGTAACTATACATACGCTATACAACGTTTATTAGTAAGGGGGCATATCTTTACCACAAAGAGACAGTTACCTCTATCGTCTAGTATAGATGTTCACTATTAAAACATTATCAACCTTGCACCCATTGAAATTATGTCGAAAAGCCATCACAAAGAGAGGTGTGGAAAACCAAGAGCCGAGACGGATTGTAAGAAGAAACTTACCATGGCTAGTAGACCTGGTCATCTTCTGCTTAAGTGCCCACAGCACATTGCTGGGTCGATGCGGCATCGTATGCACCTCCTCCGCGTACCCCTGGTCCCACTCCTTGGCCAGCTTCTTCAATTCTTTCTCAGCTATCAGCTCGGCCTTACTCTGACGTTTCTGGTACTGCTTGTGGGATTTCTCGTAGTCTTTTTTGGCTTTCTCCTTTAGAGATTTTGCTTTTTTCCTGGAATAGGAGATGGGAATTTATATAATTACCTACTCTTTTAATATTCTAGGGACCCCGGCCCCTGCTTCGCGCGGTTTTTACAAATCATCGAGAATAATTAGCAGCGCCCCGTGGTTTCACCCGCATACGTTTCGATCCCGTGGGCGCGGGATATCGGGATAAAAACAATGATACGTTCTTTCCCGGGACTCAAACTATCTCTATACCAAATTTCATCTAAATCGCGTGAAGAGGATATTAGTATGGATTAAACACATAAACTTTTCGGAATAAATTTTCTAACTAAGGTGAAAAGCGCTCGTCGTGGAACTTATTATTGATGCTATTGAGTACCTATGTTTCACTCGTAGCTAAGTTCTACGTTGATACAATTTAGGTTGATGTCGACATGCTAAGCAGAAGATCCTACTTGCACACACAATGGGAAATTTGATAGTCCCGAGATTATTTGGATTACAATTGGATGCTGTTTTTACGACATTCATACGACAATGCCTGCTAATAATTGAGATTAATCAAAACCCAGCCACTTATCGTTACCTATCCCCATCTTCTCGTATCATGTCGTAGCTATTACTCCACTACCCCCAATTCTAAGTAACGATGGGAACACTTATTCAACGACAATTAAAAAAACTGTAGCACGAACACCATTTCAACAAGTCATTACACGTAAAATATATACCTACGCAGTTATGTGGTAAACATTAAGGAAATAATTAACGGTATCATGGGTGAAAGTTAAGTTATTTATGTAACTTTTATATGTAATAGCCCTTTGGAGAGTTAAACACGTTACGAGAGAAGATAATTTGGTGAATTTCTACTTTGATATAAAACTGTATTTGCATTTAAACTTAAATTAAAGTGAATTATCTATAGGGGGCGAGTGGCGATAGTACCTATATTTGATGAACCATAAAAGGCAGATAGCCTGAGAGGCTGCACATACATAAACCCATCTTTGAAGAAGCAATACCAAATAAATGGTGGATTCACTCTCTAAGGGCCTGTGAACACCATGTTTTTTAAATGCGCCGTTGACGCGCCTTTGTAGCGATACAGACGCGATACGCACGTGAGTCAGACGCAGCCTGTAGACCTTCTGTAGGATAAAAGCACGCCGTCGACGCACGTTTCTAAGACGCGCGTCAACGGCGCGTTTAAAAAACGTGGTGTGCACAGGCCCTTAAGTACTCTGTAGGATAGAGTCATCCTCCTCATTCGCGGTAGTCACCCCCTTTTTAGTTTTTCATCCATCGTTTCTATAGGATAGAGTGCTATGAGATAGAGACCTTCAAGGTAAGTCTGTAGTGTTTCTTAGTTCAGATTTCTAAAAATTCCCTAATAAAATGTCGGATGTAAAAGAGAAAATTTAAAGCAATACCAAGCTGCGACTAAGTATTTCAAACGCATATAACTTACTTATCATTATTCTCCAATTTAGCGGTCGCCTGGTCCAGATACCGCAGTATATCGTCCCGGCCATTGATAGCCGCCAGTTCCTGGGCAGTGTGGCCATCCACGTCCATCGCGAACACGTTGGCACCGAAGTTGATGAGGAACGTGACGCATTCTCTGTGCCCACGCGCCGCTGAGAGGTGCAGCGCTGTGTTGCCGAAGTAGTCGGCTTTGTCTGGTTCTCCTCTGTAACAGACAGATGATTGAAGATAAATTGAGTTGTGGAGTCAGGACTACCCTCGAAAGTGTGAGAAAATGCTGTCCATGCTACAATGATAGTCTGACATACACCGTAGATTGTGGTGTGCCTACGTTATCGCCAGGTAGGTGTTACCTCCGCATACCAACTCTACTTGGTCCCGGCTGTCATTTCTGGTGCTTTGACAGTCGTTACACAGAAGCCCGAAAATCTGACAGCCAGTCTTACCAAGGGGTATTGTATTACCTGGGTTGTTGAGGTCAGATAGGCAGTCGTTCCATATAGAATACTGATATTCAGCTGCATCCGGTTAGACTGGAAACCGACCCCAACATAGTTGGGAAAAGGCTCGACAGATGATGATGAGTTGCCTATAGTGCAGGTAGTTGAGCACTCGCACCCCAATAGGCTATTTGACAATATAAAAAATAAGGTCATAATTATTGACACTCGTATAGATTATCGCTTTTAAAATCGATTTGCATTAAGTTTACTACAAAACAATGTATTATTTATAAAAAAAAAACCCGAAAAAACTTCATCTTTTTAAATCTGGCGCCACGTAATGGAAAACGGTCTGGATTGGCTGAACTTAAGATGACGTCATGATTTAGTTAATTTCTGTCTATCGTTGACAGAACAGATGACTTTTGTCTAGTATCACGACCGTTTCAACGTTTGTTTACGTGAATCGTGACGTCACGACGCCATATTGTTAAAGATAGCGTTTTGGCGGCTTATTTAAACAGTACATTTTTATTTACTATTTTTTTAAAGAAATACATTTTGCAATTTGAAGTAATAGGTTTTTGTGGGCTCGTTAGACACCATTAAATACTCTGAGATGTTTATCAGAAACCAGTCAAATAGCCTATTGCATAACACACAAACCACACTTTCAATGACAATCCGAAAGATTTTGAAGAAAATTGCTAATCCATTGCTTCATATGATTGAAAGATTCGTCTGCTCAACAACGTAAATAACGCAATGAATTTTGTTGAACTGTCAAAATGAAAGGTAATGCGATTGTACGTGTGTTTATTACCCGTGGTTTTAAACCTAATCCGATATTGCGGAATTTTTGATTACAGTTGTTGAAAAAAGTGGGGCTAATGACTATCCGAGTAATTACAAAACGAAATCTGGGTATCTCTAGAGCCAGTTGTTGTATTTAGAACTTTATTCCGACTAGGGTAAAACCTTGTTTTGTAATAAGACCGGTGTTTGTAAACGAGTCATGATACCTACTTGCGCAAAGGAAAATCACATTTCCGGTGTGCCATTCAAATTCGTTTGGAAATGTATATTATTGCAGTTCAGGTATTTTCACCTTCAAATTAAATGTAATGGCGCACCTCACAAATGGTTTAAATAAAGTGAAAGTGTTGACGAAATCATGTATTTGGATTTTTATAGGATTATAATATGTAATCTATGCTATGTTGATACACTAGACACTCAGCTCTTAAGTAAGTACAGTCAACAAAAGAGATAAGGATGCAGGATCCTCGGATATAGTTGAAGTTTAGTAAGAAACCGATGGATGTTCTCGAATAAAATTTTATTTTATTAATAGAAAAAACAACCGACTTCCAAAAAACACTATAAAGAGAAAAATACATTTAATTTCGGAAGTCGGTGTCTTTGGATTTGTATTTTTGTTTTTTGCCACCGACTTCCGAAATTAAAGTTATTTTTCTCTTTATAGTGTTTTTTGGAAGTCGGTTGTTTGTTTTTGTAAAAAAGTTTTTATTTTTTACTTTTTAGTGGGTCAGTTTGTAATTTATATAAGTTACAATAGCCTAATGGCAACTGCTTTCCCCGATGCAGGGACGTTAATTGTTGAGGAGTTCTCCTAGTATTCCACTCTCCTAGCTGATAATCCTGGCTGCAGCATCAGGCCAGACTTATGTCAACATTGCATTGAACTTAAAATTTAGTCCTGTTTAAAATGAGCCCAAACACGACTACGGTGCTGTAATTTCAGGGTTTGTACTTTTTCTGATGCTCCTGGCTTCAGCATCAGGTCTCTATGTACTTCGGTGTTCCTCATTAACAGTACGTTTATCCACACATCGAGCCCTTTTTAATGAGCCTAAACACGATACATCTGCTGTTAGTTGTCGAGGAGTTAGGTACTCTGAAGACTATCCTGACTGCAGCATCAGGTCATGACTTGATGATCATGAGACCAAATGTGGCAAATGCCCTATCAAACATCAAAACAATTTACTAAAACAGTCCTTGCCTGTTCGAGTAACTTCTTACTGTTAAGGAGTTGTACCTTCCATCATCAGCCCAGCTACCTGAGATGGTGACAACCATACGCAAATATACAAGATACTTCATAAAATATGCGAAAAACAATAAGTGCGCCTATAAAATTTGAGGGTTGCCCTCGATTTCTCTAAGATCCCATCATCAGATCCTAACTTGGTGACAGTGGGACCACCTCAGAACTATTTACTTTCGAACAATAAAAGAATTTTGAAAATCCGTCGACAATTGGCGGAGTAAGTATTTGTTGAACAAACATACAAAAAAAAAATACAAACATCCGAACATCCTTTTTGTGAAGTCGGTAAAAACAAACAGCTTTATTAACAAAAGAGTATGTTTCTATCAGTAATTTCGGTTAAATTCAGATTCAGATTTGATGCCACCAAGTGCATCAGACTACTTGAAAAAAGTGAGCTTGTTTTGAACTTTTTGGTTGCAGTCGGGTTTTAGGATTGTTTTTTATTTTCAAGCTTAAAGTGAGTTTTGAAATTATCTCCTCGAGCTCTTTATTTTATCCCCACGGTCACGGTACAACATACTTTTTTCAAAGACTGCTGCTGTTGACTAACATCCTTCTAGGGTGTAAAGAATCGCAAATACAAAGATAAATAGATGTGAAAACCATAACCCTGTCTTTACAGTCGCGCAGTCGGGTAATAAAGAGTAGGTTTTTTCTATCTACCACCTTTATATTTTTGGGCTATTTATTTATTTACTTTAAAATACTTTTACTGTACAGCACATAAAACAAAAACCTATTTAGGTTGGTACCTACTGGTACACGTGAAATGACATGGTTCAGAATGGAATTTGCACTCATTTCGAAAGGGAATAATGTGACAAACAGTTATTTAACTGTACCGACAGTCTTTACAGTGTCACATTAAATATTCGTGTACCAAGAGGCACGTCTTTATTGAACGATGGACAACAATATACTTTTGTTATTCAACATTGTTCTTTAAGCCAGGTGGAATTAAACTTGCTCGAATATTTAGCTCAAACAACTGAGTGGTTGAGCCTAGAGTGATCATTAGGAACAGCTGTGCCATTCTGTCAAAATTTCACCGTGAAAATTTAGTTGAAGTGAGCTTAGTACAATAGTGTCGATCCCTAGCGTCAGGTGGAATGGCTGCTCACTTCTTAAGAAACCTCCCAATTTAAGTGAGATTTTTTACAGAATAACACTACTCTTATATTGTATAGACGAAGACGTTTAAGTACCTGTGTGGTTCTTTCCTCAAACGACCATTTCAGACAAAAATCTACATGGTCTTCACATGATCTGACCAAAATTATGTCTGGACTTTAAAAGAGACTGTGACCTCTGAGTTTGTTTCGGCCTTTCTCAGAGTAGTTAGATAGGAAACGCCGAACTCATCTCGTTTTTAATTAAAAATATGATTGACGTGTAAAAGTGTTTGTACAAACCTTCTTACAGAAATACAATAATTTACCTAATCAATGACAATTATTGGTAGGTAAATGAAATTAAAATCAGTGAAATACCAACAGCCAATAATGTAATAGTATGGTCAAACCTTATGCTTCTCACATGCTTGTAGACTATGGCAGCAGAGTATCCCACAAAAAATAATCAAAAGTATTATTTCGATGGCAGAATCATAAAAGGATCACATTATGAATCATAATGGACAGTTAACTGTTAAATTATTCGTATAAAATCCCATTGGTAAAGGATTTTTCAGTTATTTTTATTTGTCTGTGCTAAAATACCAATCAATCCAATCCAAATCCAATCCCAATCTCTTTGATTATACCTATGTATTAGTGCAGCGAAAAAAAGAAAAACACGGACTGTCTTCGCCATATTATAATTCATAATGTTATCCTTTTATGATTCTGCCAAAGTGACCTTTTAAGGCCCCCTGACCTGGGAATCGAACGCAAGACCTCATGCTCAGGAGTAGCGACCATTAGACCAACAAGGCAGTCATTTTTCCAGTTCCTCTATTGCTGTCGACACCAACCCCACTTTTACGCAGCCTCATGCCCCTCAGCGTCTTTCCATAACAATATCATCTAAGTCGAATGAAGCGATTCTCTTCATATTTCTTATTTAATTTAATCCGTAACATTGTGTAACATTGCGCTGGAAGGTAAACAATGCGTGAAAGTGACAGTGAGTGATACCGCATTGTTCTCAGGGCAAGCATTATTCTAATAAACTGTGACGAGGAAAAGAAAACTGTGTTAAAAGTAAGAGTGACTGGAACTGTCGATAGAGACTTAGTTCACGGACAAAGTGCAAGATTACACTTCCTATCAACGTCATCATCACCACCACCTCATCATCACCTTTTCATCACGTTGAAATTCTCACAGATGATGTATTTCTGTTGCCGCTATAACAACAAATACTATAAAACAGAATAAAATAAATATTTAAGGGGCTGCCATACAACAAACGTGTTTTTTTCGGCGTTTTTGCCTTCGTGTGCGAGTCCGACTCGCACTTGGCCAGTTTTTTTACAGCAATATTGTGACGTGACAACTCTAGTGGGCGTAATAATAAAACCTTAAGCTAGCTATTAAAATAATCTGCGTATGACATACAGTCACGAGCATAAGTATGTATACACTTGGCTTTATTCAAAGGCAATTTTCTCCTTTATTTTTGAATGAAATTGTTTGATATTACGAACATAGTATTTTCTAACCCATAGGTTTATGTAAAGTGTCGTATTTCAACGTTGCATTCGTTATTTCACGAAAAAATCGCAATTGAAAGTTGCCGAGTGTTGACATATTAGTGCTCGCCGTGACTGTACATATTTTAGCTGTTCGATTACGGCGCGTTGTAAATAATGTTTTATCACCACGGAACATTACATTACCGCGTCTGTAGATTAGTCTAGAAATGTTTTTATTTGGAATCAGCACATAGTTTTTCTTAGCAGCAGAAATGGCAGATTAAGGCTGCGTTTCTGCGTCATGGCATGGCAAAGGATTTTCGTAAGCGGAAATGATTTTGAATCTTACCTTTAGCACCCATGGCACATTTCGTTGATATCGTCACAAGGGGACTTAAAAGCTGCGGGATACCGGGCCATACAAATGTTAATGCTCTGCCGTGTCCTAAGTGCCTTAAAGAGTGAAATCGAAATTTAACTTACCCTCTTCCGCATAAAAGGCGGAGTGCCTCGATGTGTCCCTCGAAGGCGGCCCACAGAGTGGGTGTCATGCCAGACTCGTCCTTATTGTTGCATTCCTTACGGGTTGCTTCTCGTAAAACCTCCAGCAGACCGTCTTTGGCCGCTCTGGAAAAATAAGAAAGGGAATCTTTGGTCAGTGATCACCAAGAGTCAAAGAGTATCTAATTCTTGTTTTTTAAATGTGTGAATGGCCTCATTTATGATCCTGTGATGTTGTGTGTGTCAGATGCTTACTGACATAGTCAGAATCAAGGGTAATCTAGATTATATATTATTATGGAGTTCAAAACCTGATTTTCAACGTTAATCTTCATCATCATCATTTCAGTCCAAATACGTCCAGCCAGACATAGGCCTTCCCCCAAGCACCGCCACTTCGACCGGTTCTGTGTTTCTCGCAACAAGCGGATTCCTGCGGCTTTCACAAGGTCATCGGTCTACCTTGTGGGAGGCCAACGCTACGTCTTCCGGTACGCGGTCGCCACTCCAGAACCTTTGGCCTCATCAGTCATCTGTTCTGCGAGCAATGTGCCCTGCCCAGTGCCACTAAGTTTGGCAATTCTTTACGTTACGTTACGTTAAACTTATAGGTATCCTATATGGCGGTAACGTTACTAGTTTTTATGTTTAACATTTCTTTACCGATAGATTTCGCTGCACTATTTAGCAGTGACCTGCTTTTGCAGACAGCTGATAAAGCCTATAAATTCTTTTGTTTAATTAATTGGATTATATAGATAATTTTTAATTTCGTCATGTACATTGGTACTTATTAGGTATTTCTTTGTAGTTCATCACACGGTATCATTTCCGCCATTAACACCAACATTTTAAGTATCGATTAAAGTGATAATCGACGTATTTGGTTATCTGTTTCTTGTTGTAAATAAAGATACAGTTTTTTTAGTTTCTATGAGGAAGACAGAAATAAAATCATAACACCGGTTTTAGTACTTTTAGTTGTGTTTCCATTGCTCGCAACGCAACGATCGACAAAAGATTTTCTCTATTTATTTATTCGTTTTTAACCGACTTCCAAAAAAGGAGGAGGAATTCGTCGCGTATATATGTATATTTTTTTATGTATGTACACGGATTACTCCGTCAATTGTGGACCGATTATGAAAATTTATTTTAGCCTATGTTGTCCCACTTCAGGGCACCCTGTTTCCTTTCCACTCCTTTCTGTCTTGTGCTAGTGTGGAGTGTGGACCACTCTTGTCTGTATGCGTCAAGCTTGTCCCGCAGATTTTTTCTAGCAAGTAGAAAATTGTATTTTGGAATTGAGAAACCTGTGCACAAACCATCAAATGTGATTTGATTGAGGTATGATGGAAACAAGAGGGTATTACGTATTGAATTTTGTAACGAACCAGGATTTTGGCAATTTTTTTATTGAGAGGTTTTCAATCTGTTACTGTTAGCCTGAATCATCCCACAGCTGGGCAAAGGCCTCTCCCCATGACTTCCAGTTCTTTTTATCCAGGGCTAAAATGGACCACTGCTCATTTGTTTTCTCCAGCTCGTCCCGCCATCTTCTATGGGGTCTGCCGCGACGCCTTCTAGCTGTGTCAGGGATCCACGTAATGGTTATTTTGGCCCATATATTGTTTTCAATCTAAGCCTCATTAATCAGTCTCCAATTTTCCATACAAGATAAAATTGTAAGTACTTCAGTATTTTCCTGCTGGGGTAACGTAGGACGTAGGTACATTTACGAATTCAGTTTAACTCTAAAGTAAAAATGAGTCAAATGCATGTCATTGACCTTTCCCTATAGAGTACCATAGTGATCAGTCACCAAGCAACCCAACACCTGCATGTCACCCACAATCGATACAATGATAACGGTAACACTACAAGGGATTATGACCTTTAGATAGAACTCATTAAGTGTTACAATAGGGCGTAAGTTTTTGGCACAATGTGGCCTACCCTCGCCAGTGGTGTGCAAGCAAGCGTGAAGGTGGTGCACTATGTCATGTCACTTGGAGAATTTATTGTTTTTGGATTCCTATCAATATAAAGACTCGAGGTTGTGGGTTCAAATCCGAGCAAGCATTAATGTGACTTTTCAATTCATATGTAGGTACTTATCGAGTTTACCCAGCAGGGAAATTGCGTAACACAACTAACACACCATCAGTAGCAATGAGTTTCATTTTGACAGTTCCACAAAATTCATTGCGTTATTTACGTGGTTAAGCAGACAAATTTTTCGAACTTAAGAAGCAATGGATTACCAATAGCCTTTAAAATTATTCAGATTGAGATTGATAGGGAGTTACGCAATTAGGTGGGCATTCCCGACATAACTGACATCGGTGAAGGAAAAGCAGTGTGAGGAAATCTAGACTTATAGTTAGGTAATATTTAGTCTGAAATCGCCAATCCTTACATAGCCATCATCTGCTTAGCCTTTTCCCAACTATGTTGGGGTCGGCTTCCAGTCTAACCGGATGCAGCTGAATACCAGTATTTTACATGGAGCGACTGCCTATCTGACCTCCACAACCCAGTTACTGGGTAATACTTGGTTTCTACGTATGATTATTTTTCTTTCCTGGACGAGCTCTTCAACAAAGATATTCATTTCTATGCAGCATACTCATTTTTATTTAGAGATGTTCAGTAGGTATATGATCATGGCAGAGGGGCCATTCTTGTAATTTTAAGAACCTTCTTAGTCTGGTCTCAGTCTCAATCTGTCAAAAACACCTACCTCTAATTTCCCAACATTTTTGACAAGTTTTTGACATTGATTGTCGCTGAGATGAGATCGCGACTAGATTTTGAATGTTTTTAATTACGGGAATTGGCCTGTGCTTCTGGGGGCCTAACAAGGCCACTTTGGCAGAATTTGGCAATCATAAAAGGATAACATTATGAATCATAATGGACAGTTAACTGTTAAGTTAATCGTATCAAATCCCATTGGTAAAGGATTTTTCAGTTATTTTTTTTTTGTCTGTACTAAAATACCAATCAATCCAATCCAAATCCAATCCCAATCTCTTTGATTATACCTACGTAGTACAGCGAAAAAAAGAAAAACACGGCCTGTCTTCGCCATATTATGATTCATAATGTTATCCGTTTATGATTCTGCCAAAGTGGCCTTTTTAGGCCCACTGGTATCATTGCCATTGTCAATGTTGAGGTGTACTTCCCCGTTCCGTGTCGGAATACGTGGAAGTTAGTGGCAGAGGAGACACGCTTGGCTCGTCACTACAACGTAGTTCAATGTCCCACCGAATTCACTTGTTTTACAATGGAATACGGTGTGGACATGGTGGAAGATGGAAGCGATATGCGGGTTAAATTGTTTTTTGTATACCAGCGTGTATTGTGTACCTTTTTCATCATGTTTCATTACAATGATCCAGGATGAAAAGTTGCCTGTCTTTCTCCAGGTCCTTAGGCAACCTAAGTATCTGGCCAATTTCATAACAGAACAGAAGGTAACAGACAGAGTTACTTCGCATTTTTAATATGTCATTTAGTACCTATAATTAGTATAATTATGAGTATCTAATGGTGCATTGACCTGGTGCGTGCGAAAAATTGGGTTTGCTGCCTATGAGGCTTGGTACATCTGCGGGGTAATCTCGTAACACACTAACAGTAGCAATGTCTTTCATTTGCTTGCTTATTTATTAAACTTACACACACTATATTTACAGGGTGACCCCAATATAATAGTGGTTTGCCAACACACAACAAATAAATTGAAAAATCAACTTAAGGCACACAGGGGGTGGGGGTTGACAGTTCAACAACATTCATTGCGTTATCTACGTTGTTAAGCAGACAATATTTTGGAACATATGAAGCAATGGATTTGCAGTATCATTTAAAATAATTCGGATTGTGATTGCAGTGACGCAATTAGGGTGCAGTTCATTATGATCATAACATGGTGTCAGGGAGCACTAAAAAGGAATTAGCGGCCTAGCGGGTCAAATGGGGAAACATTGGGTCAAATGGGGGAACATTGGGTCAAATGGTGGAACATTGGGTCAAATGGGGAAACATTGGGTCAAATGGGGGAGCATTATTAGCAGGCAAAATTCATTTATAGTGCGTGCAAGTAGTAACTTTAATGACATATGTAAACAGCATGATTTTGATCCTTTCATAACTGGTGTATCCTCGGCCAGAAAGTGCCTGAGCCTTAGCTTTTTTAATTAAGATTTTGTATGTTCAGGTTTTTATTCTTTTAGCGAATATGAAATGTTTTAGTTTAAGCTTGATTGTTATACTTTTTTTTTTCTCTTTCTTTTTTTTTGGTAGCCGTGTTGTGTTGTTCACACTCTTCTTTCTTTCCAATCTGTTTTTAGAAGTGATGACTTGTAATTGGCTGTCAGTCTCACACGCTATTTTTTATTCTGTTGGTTTTAGCTGTAAGTCATCCATAGTAAATAAATAAATAAATAAAAATAAATTATTACACAATATCCAATGGGGGGACGAAGTTTCGGGGGAGCAGCAACAAAAAGGGTAAAAGCAGTTGGTAATAGGGTGGAATGAGCCTCTATTTAAACTTCTTGTTGTTTTCGAGTCGATGGGAAATAAAAAAAATATTTTAGATGAGTTTGTTCCAGTCGGTGGCCACACGAATGTGTTGGAGTTATAGGCAAACAGGCGCAATTTACGCCTATAAATTTCAACCCATTTTCCGATCTGTGGTAGGTATATAACTTAAACTGGATCCCATAATATAGGTACCTAATTAATTCAAAAACAATAATTTACCTGTATTGTTGCATTGATAAAACAAGTGACCCTGGTTATTTATCTTAATTATCGTGAGCAGGCATTATTCAATTTCAATAAAAAATCTTCGGTGCAAAAATAGCGACAGAAAGTACCGGTACCCAACAACTGAATTAAAGGTTTAGGTAGGTACCTACCCAACAGAAATGTATTTTTTATGAATTCTGGAGCCTAAAAAGGCCACTTTGGCAGAATCATAAAATGATAACATTATGAATCATAATATGGCGAAGACAGTCCGTGTTTTTCTTTATTCGCTGCGCTACGTAGGTATAATCAGAGATTGGGATTGTATTTGGATTGGATTGATTGGTATATAAGCACAGACAAAAAAAAATAACTGAAAAATCCTTTAACAATGGGATTTGATACGATTAACATAATAGTCAGGTAAATGTGCATTATGATTCATAATGTTATCCTTTTATGATTCTGCCAAAGTGGCCTTTTTAGGCCCCCTGATCATTTGTTTTTAATTTCTATTCACTTGGCTTGTGCTTGTGGCTGAGCACAGATATAGATAGACCTAGATAACGCAAGTATAATGAACTGTATGAAAACCAAGCGTGCCATTTTTTGACTACCTACTATGACGTCAAAAGCTCGCGCTCTCGCTCACGCTTACCCAGCCAGCAGTACACAGGACTGAGCGCGAAAGTGGCGGCTTATGATTTTTTATCGTAAGCTGGTGCGATTTTTGGCACGCGAAGTAGTTGCTCTTGCGTTATCTAGGGGTATCTATATCTATGTGGCTGAGTTATAAAAGCCGCACGTATCGGTTGCCGCGGTTGATCCGGGGATGGGTGACCAGTGACCATCTTTACATACCGTGTAAAACACTGGTATTCAGCTGTATCTGGTTTGCCTGAAAGCCGACCCCAACATAGTCGTGAAAAGTTTAGGCGTTACGTGCTCTGTGGTTTAGGCCATAGATATTTTACATTTCTATGGGTTAGGCAGATGACGGGGTACCTACCTACTATTTACATAAATAGGTAGTTAATCGCTCGTAAATAGTTTTGTAGATATTTTAATAAATTACGTAATTGGGTAGACGTTTAAATCAATTAGTTTCGCAATTTCCTTAGTTATGTAACGTCAAATTAGCACTTCTAAAATGTTTAGAAAAGCGTAAAGTAGGTAATTAATTTTTGGACAATAAATCATTTTAATTATCATTTTTTTTATTTTAATTAGGCGGTGTCGGTGTTTTTATATCATAATAAGATCGTAAATTCGCTATAAAATGCATTATAATTTAAATTTTATATTTTACTTTAAGTTGAAATAAAAATGAATTTGTGGCTTTATGTACCTAATAACAGCCGCACGGGTCGATCGATCAGGTTAAGCTACGCTTGCGGTTGGTCTGTGGATGGGTGACTATATTTACATACCAAGACCCTCCGTGGCTCGGAAAGCACGTTAAGCCGTTGTTCCCAGTTGTCATTCGGGGATCTTTGACAGTCGTTACGGGTAGTCAGAAGCCTGAAAGACTGACAACCAGTCTTACCAAGGGGTATCGTATTTCCCAGTAACTGGGTTGTGGAGGTCAGATAGGCAGTCGCTCCATGTAAAATACTGGTATTCAGCTGCATCCGGTTAGACTGGAAGCCGACCCCAACATTGTTGGGAAAAGGCTAAGCCGATTGATTAATCTAACGTATGAAACAATTCATGTTTTAATAAATAAATACATGTTGGTACTTATCTAGGTATAATACCTACCTACGTTTTTTAATTTATAGCCTATCGCATCATGTAATTTCTAATTATCGAATAACACTGAATGTTATCGGAAATACCTCAACATACCGATATCTTATCGAGATTGCACCAGAGACTAGAATGTCCTGTTTTTACTTACTTATGAAACCTGTCCGTGGTCATTTTTACACTTTTTCACAGCACTGGTAGCACAAACACCTCACCACAAGCGTACGAAAGTTTGTTCAACTCATTTTGAACAGATCGCCACAGTTTAGAACCGCGAAATTGATAAGCTGAGAAAGTTTGCCGTTTTGTCACACTTCACACTTTTGAAAATTAGAATATTGTAACTATTTTTCACGTAATTTAATAAGTGTAATTTAATATAATTTACAGTGTTATTGAAGTTTGATTAAGTATTCCTAAATAAATTACCTAATGTTGGTTGGTAGCTACGTGTAATAAAATAATAACAGAAACACCTGTTTCACTCAGGTGAAACACGGACTGTTGACAACTTGTCACAGAATGCAATACAAACTTACGCGTCGTCAAAGTTTGAATGAATGATGAGAATGATCGTAGGTAGTAATGAATGAAGGCTGTTTTTCGCGACAGACGTTCAATGACCTTTTATAGTGTAGTAATTAGCGACATCTAGGGACACAAGCGGAAAGCTTTAGCACAGCGCCATCTATTGTGGAGTAGAAGTACTTTGGAGATTGTAGTTAGTATTGCTATTTCACAACAGATGACAGTTCTTACAACCGTTTGAGGAAATGGTACCACAAAATATGGGAACATCGATGGTCTAAAATTGTTGTGTCCACAGATTTGTACTAATTTCATGATTTAACAATTTATCCATATTTTTATTCAAATTTACATAAATTCTTCGCGGTATCAATGAAGGTAAAAAAGCGTCTTTCCAGTTTTCAATATAATAAAATGCAAACTTTTGTTGATTTGTAAGAGAAGTTCAGTGGAAAGAATGCACATTCATGTCCATGACCTCACATTTTGCTGAAAGAGGTAATTTCATTAAAATTATGTTAGAAGGAAAAATTGCTCTGGTACCTACAGTGTAGGTACGTACCTACTTACTTCAAGCGAATTCTTCTGACAGTCGTAAATCTAGAAGTAGGTAGTTGATAATGTTCTGAAAGCTAGAAAGGAAGAAACATAAAAAGGAAGGGAACTGGCTGCGCCCATGAGGATTTGATATCCCTTTCCAGTTTAACACGAGGCGGCAGCAATGTTATTAAGATTATTATTAAAGCAGCTGTTACTCCTATAGATAACCAGATTATGGCAGTGATATAATTATAATGCTGCTTTCCCGGACCATAACAATGTTATTCCCAATGCCGCGAGGAAGAAACAAAGCTATTAAGTAACAGAACAAAAACCACCCACGGACCTACATTAAAAGCATTGTTTGATAAATAATAATAGGCGAGTGATAGGCTAGAGTACATTTTCCACCATTATCATTAAAAGCGCCGCAAAAAGCTCACCTAAAAGTGAATTATTGTTTGTTTGTCTCGAGTGCTGGATAAATTATCGAGCGCACGATAAAACAACCGCGCAGACCACTTATCTAGGCGTTTAACTATTTTTAGAGGGTTCATAGATACTATAGATTAGTCAAAATGTCGAAGGAAAATGATTTTTTTGTCCCCAATAATTAAACACTTAAATAAGAAATAAAAATAATAAAGTTTAAGGCAAGCGGTAGGTACCAAACGTTAGTCGATAAACGATAATATTTAAAATTATAATTATGATTTTGTCCATGTGACAGTAGAACATGGAGGATAATAAACATCTAAGTATGTACCTACTAAATACCTACCCATGTTTGCAAACCAATAAATTATTCAAACCAAAAAAATACTTGATTTGAAAACGCGCGATAAACGCTCTAAACGATGTTCATAATTGTATGCTTAGGACTCGAAAGTCGAACCTCCGAGATTTTCAAAGAAGAGAACAGACAACACGATCGTAATATGAAATTTGAAGGATATCGCTAATCCATTGCTGCATATGTTCGAAAAATTTGTCTGCTCGACAACGTAAATAACGCAATGAATGTTGGTGAATTGTCAAAATGAAACCCATTCCTACTGATAGTGTGTTACGCAATTACCCCGCTGGGTCGGACAAAGGTGTCTGGATTTGTGACCGGTTGATGGATAAGTTCGCCCCTATTACATGGGACTTAAGGGGCTTACAGGACCTAAACACAAAAAACGCAAGTTTTAGAAACAATAAAACTATATCGACGGTTGAAAGGCTAATTGTTAGTTATATACATATTCGGAATCACCAAAATTTACTGATTCCGAATATGTATATAACTACATATTGCAAAAAAATGTCGCTTAGACCAATTAGCCTTTCAACCGTCGATATGATCGACTACAGTAAACAAAATCAGAAAAATATATGATATTCTTCGAGTGCAGAGGTGGTCAAGTGGTGAAGAGCAGTGGTGGACCAGTGGTGACGGCCGCGACTTACGAGTTGTAGGTCGTAGGTTCGAACCCAGACCGGCGCTTTACTTTGTGTAAATTATTATCATCACCACTCTCAAAAAGGTGAAGGAAAACATCGTGAGGAAACCGGCATGTCCTAGAACCAAAAATTCGAAGACACGTGACATCTACCAACTCGCACTGGGCCCCCGCGTGGTGGATTACGGCCCAATACCTCTCACAGAGAGGAGGCCTGTGTCCCAGCAGTGGGAACAGTGGTCTGATTATATGATATTCGTCAGGATATAATATGAAAAGAAAAAAGAAAGAAGAAAGAAAAACTGTTTATTCTGCACAAACAAAACGCACATTGCTTATGCTAGGTAGATAGTGTGTTGAAAACATAATATGGTAACTAATTTGATACGATAGAAAAAAATCATGAAGATACCTCTAAAAACTTTCTTTTTACAATAAAAACCATATTAATATATTTAATATACATACAAATCATTATGATTTATTGTCAGATCATTCTACAAGCAACACTAAAATATAACTAGTGTTTAAATTGTTTAGTCCAAACAATAGATTTTTTGTAAATAGATAATTGCTTCATATTTTGCAAAAATTTACCAGCGTTATGTCATCGCGTTTCTCTTCAAAGACCGCGCTTTAGGTCATGTAGTCGCCTTAAACATAATTGATGAAATGTGGGTGTAGGTAATATAGGAACACCTCTGTCTTACCCATAGAATAGAATAGAATAATTATTTATTTACATAGAAAGTAGGTACAAAAATAGAGATGTTTTTATGATTAGAGATCCTTATACATTCTACCTTCCTTCCCTTGGGGGATACAGGCGTGATGGTATGTTTCGTGTTGTGTGTTAATGATGTCAGCAGGTTTGCAGTGTTGAAGTCATAATGGTAACTGTTACAGAAGGTTTCGGTTCATCTCGTAATTTAAAAAAAAACCAAGACTTTATAGAGTGGAGTCTCTGCTAGTACCGGTTTCGTATGTTACCTCATGTTACTAAATACTTAATGTTATGAACTAAAACCTAGCCACAGAAGTGAGTAAGTTAAGAATAAAAAAAAAACTCGCGAATCGGACCCAATAATTGTAGTTCCGGAATAAGTGCTGCTGGAGAGTTTGTTGCGCCACTTTTCTTCCCAGCGAAAGCACTAGGAAGTGGTCAAGAGCGGGTGTTTTGGACGACTGTCTTATGCGTGGTCTTATGTAATTTTGAGGTTCGAAAAGTGCTAATTCTCAGCCTAATTTTAATAAATGACTTTTGATTTGAGTTTGAGTGCAATCTCTACATTACAGCATATGAAGCTCTTGTTCGTGTTACAAAACAGCGCATGGAGACATGAAAAGAAGAAGTGTCCTAATGAACCGGCCGGGCAGACAGACGGAGAGGCGACGCATTCTAGAAGGACAAGAACACATAAATCACACTAATATTATAAAGGCGAAAGTTTGTGAGTATGTGTGTGTATGTGTTTATATGTTTGTTACTTCGTCACGCTCAAACGGCTGGACCAATTTTGATAAAATTTTGTATGTAGGTAGCTGACACCCTGGATTAACATTTAGGCTACTTTTATCCCGATATTCCCACGGGAACGACATTTACGCGGGTGAAACCGCGGGGCGCAGCTAGTGATAAATAAAATAAACTATACAATTAATTTCACAGCTCAATACAAAGCTATCAAACGTTTATAAGCGCACAAGTGCGTGGCAATCAGTGCGATATGATAATGAGGCTCCAAGTGCGATAAATTTAGATACCAAGTGCGTAATGTATTACCTGCGCACGAGTACTACACGCGAAATACATTAATGATAACACCTAATGGACGACAAATATTTGCTCAGCGTGCAATTAGCTGGTAATATAAAATTTTGGTAAAAGATATATTGGGATAGATTGTGACTGATAGATAATTGTTAGTGGAGCCGCCAAGCTTTGTAATTAAACTATAAAGCTTTTTAGATAAGTTCGTGTGCTTTAATTACGTTGTGTTCACCAATCAATATTGCGTATCTGCAGGCTGTCGCGAATAACTGCTGGACATCTCCCCCTAAAATGGTAGTTTGGTACCTGCGTATGTATTTTGGGGAAAATGGTAAGTGAACCCAGTTCGCCTATTGGCTAGGTCTGTGGCGGCAACTACTTACACAGTCACATACGAACTACGCGTCACACTGACGTCACGCAAAATCCTGCATCGCGCAAGCAGAATTTACCGCACAACTAGCATTTATGCAACGTCCCGACCTCAACCGTCAGGCAGTTGCCCACCAGACAGTCACGACACCCGTCTGGTCGGAGGATCCTCCCTTTTCTAAGGAGGATGTGTGTGAACTTTACACCCAACTCCTCATACTTCTATACTCCTTTTAATAACGTGTAAGTATACTGGGCATAACGGGAGTGCCCGTCATGATGGGGGACCAAGTACCTAGGCAATAATGTAGCTACCTCAATGTATGTTTATGTAGTTATTATTGCATAAACAGTACCTATTATTTTTTATCCCGATATTCCCACAGGATTGACATTTACGCGGGTGAAACCGGGGGCGCAGCTAGTGATTTCATAAATATACATATTGCCAAAGGTACCGAATTATCTCTTAATACCACGTAGAACAGAATAAAATACGAAATAAGTTACCAGCGCGGCAGCGGTACCTCTTAGAAGAGGTACCGCTGCCGCGCTGGTAACTTATTTCGTATTTTATTCTGGGTTAGTGTTAGTAACGTCAAAATAAATTGACGTTAACGTCAATTTGTTTTGACGTTACTAACACTAACCCAGAGTATAAGTTTAACTCTAGGTTACCTTTAACTCTTGGTGGCGCAAGATGAATTATTTGATTAACCTTGAGTTAGCTGCTAACTCCGAGTAATGAGGGTTTTCTGAAATGACGTTCGCTAGGTGGCAGCACTGACACGTCCGGTCCAGGCATCTGTCAAAGAGCCTATATTTTCTTTAGTCATGACTGAATGATCAACGAATGAATGAATCGAATGATGAACGTCATCATATATTTTATATACATTAGACCTCTTGTCACAGTGGTGCCAACTGGCGTCGTAAATTTTCACGAAAACCCCTTATTATGATAACCCATGAACGCGCAAGTGGGCCTTATTATGATGGCTTCCGTAGTTAGAGCTAAACTGTAAACCGCGAGGACTAAGGACAAAGGAAGTAATAAACCGTCTGTTTGTGGCAGTGTGGTCCCCGCCAGGAATAGTTAGCGGTGTTCAATTGTTTCGCCAAAGCAGGATACACACGTCTTTCAAGTACCAGCAGAATTGCTGCCGATCCGCGGAACTATTCTGTAAAAATCTCACCGTGAAAACATAGATGAAGTGAGCTGTCAACAGTGTCAATCCCTAGCCTCAGAGGTTACATGCTCTGTGTCTTCCTACTGTAGTGTAGGTATCTATTAAATAGTTGAGTAAACACTGTCTCATTCACACAAGCGGGGGTAACTGCTGTCACTAATGTCATCTGTCAGTCACGAGGAATGGCGGGAAACAGACAAAAGTGAAGCAGGAAAAATACGATGGTACCTGGTGTGATAGTGACCCAGTAAAGTGATCTAATCAACATAAATACATAAGGAATCAACAGGATTGTACGCCTACCTTTACACGGAATATATCGGCTGTTCTGTAGACATTTCACCGTGAAAACTTACCTGCAATGAGTTACAAGTGAATCCACCTGATGCTTGGGATTGACACTAGTGACAGCTCACTTTACGTAGTTTTAAGAGGAAAAACAGTTTAGATTTTTAGAGGAAAGCAACGTTTGAAACGTTGTCCGGGAAATTAAAAAAAAGTTTGGGAAAAATTAAAGTGCTTTTTTCTGTTGGGTTTTTGTATGAATTATTGTTTGGACAGACAACGTC
The DNA here is from genome assembly GCA_963082905.1 of Oligia fasciuncula. NCBI lineage: Eukaryota > Metazoa > Arthropoda > Insecta > Lepidoptera > Noctuidae > Oligia > Oligia fasciuncula. The sequence continues at coordinate 16,826,765 of OY720390.1, forward strand.
TGTCGGGCGAGCTAGTGAAGAATAAATATGGCGGTTTGACATACCTAATTATTTCTGCACAAAAACTGTCTACCGGAAGTTTTATTCCTCAGATAAAAGTTATCTGAGGATTGAAAAATCGGCCGAACAAATTATAAACTGTAGTTTCAAAATTAGTGATAATTAAAAAAAAATAAGGTCTATTAAAATTTATGTTTCCAATTGACGTTATTTCAAGTTAAACAAATATCAACTTTATTTTAGTGGTACCTAAGTAATTAAATTGATTTCAGAGTGACTAGGTAGCCATATTGAAGAAGTTATAAAAATGTTAGAAGTTGTAGCGTAAACTAAACTTAATTGTGTAGGAATTAAAGTAATTTTTCCAAAAACTGATATTTTTTACAAGTGTGTCCTACTTAAACCTATATTATTTTACTAATAGGTACAAGGTCAAACTGGCATGCCACTTGAACGCAGTAAATAAAATTGTTCTTATTATTTGTGATAGTAACAAAATATGAAAATAACTACTTATTGTTCCACTCGTTTTATATGCCTAGGTGTGTCTCGCAATAACTTTACAAGTATTACTTATGACCGTTTTAAGACAAGGCGACACCTAAATGATTGTCTAAACAAAAACCCACTGTTGGATTTTCCACTCTCGGTTTAGCGCCGAAAGTTGAAAATCCGCTCTGTTAGATTACCTACCACCACCACCTAAATGCACCTAAATAGGTGTCATGTTAAGTACCCATTTTCGATGTTTCAGGTAAGTATCTATATCAATGTAGGAATGTAATAGTAATTTCCATTAAGTAATCGTGTTAATACTAGAAGAAAATGAAAAATATACTATATAATATATATATAAATTATATACCCACAGTTCAAGTCCTAATAAAAATGCTCAAGAGAATATTACCCCTGAAAAGTATTAGACACATACAAAACCAAAAGTCAGCGGATTAGGTAAAAACACACTATCAGTAGCAATCGATTTCATTTTGACAGGTCAACAACATTCATTGCGTTATTTACATTGTTGAGCAGATACATTTTTCGAACATATGAAGCAATGGATTAGGAATATCCTTCAAAATGTTTCAGATTATGACTGAAAGTGTGTTACACCATTAGGGTGCTGATAAAGTACATATTTTAAATATTTTCGATCTTAACTAGAAGTTTTTTTTCCATGTTACAAAGTAGATGGTAATACTTATGTTATTACGATGGCTTGGGTAAGTTATTCGTAAGGTTTTTGTCTTTTATGGCCCGTTGCACCACAAATCACTAAAAGCATTTAACACTGAACATGTTCAAAATATCGTTCCGTCTCAGTCATCTTCAAACGATTGACAGGAACAGAACGATGTTTAAAATTGGTGCTAAATTGTGTAATATTCTATTAATTAAATTAGGTGTTTTAAACATACAATTAGGTAAAGACATAACTTAACAGGTAGGTATAGGTTATTTTTTTATTATTATTTTTGTTATTTATCAAAGTCAAAGCATTTATTTCATTTAAACGGCACTTTTGAATGTCAAAAATTACAATAAAAAATAGAATTGATTCTAGTCGCCCATTCCAAAAGGTAGTTTACGTATGGAGAAGAATGGGCAAGAAACTCCACCGTCTCTTATGAGCATCTGAGTGAGAGTGGAGGGGCCCGTGGCTAAGTAATAACAGTCGCACGGGTCAATTGATCAGGCTAAGCTACGCTTGCCGCGGTTGGTCCGTGGATGGGTGACCATCTCTAAATACCGAGACCCCCCGTGTCTCGGAAAGCATGTTAAGCCTTTGGTCCCGGCTGTCATTCGCGGATTTTTGAATCGTTACGGGCCGTTAAAAGAGTCTGACAACCAGTCTTACTAAGGGGTATCGTACCTATTACCCAGTAACTGGGTTATGGAACTTATGGAGGTCAGATAGGCAGTCGCTCCATGTAAAATACTGGTATTCATCTGCATCCGGTTAGACAGGAAGCCGACACCAACAAAGATGATGATCTTATGAGTAGTGAAAGTTCAAGATATTTTAATTCTGTTTTAAGACTTTTATAATAAAAAAATAGCAAATTGTCTATGAGTTCACGACATCCAAACTATGTATACGCTAACTATTCATCCATAATAACCATCGTCCGCTTAATTTACGCGACATTTTTCAGCGTCAATTCTCGCGCCCTTTACCTACCGCCGACTTTCCTCCTAAATCACGAGCATACGGCAAAAAAATAAAGATGTCTGCCACGAGCGAGACGCAATCACCCAATGGATCGGCTAGACATGGGCAGAATTTTAAACAACGAACCTTGTGTTTTTATTTTAAGTATTATCTGTGCAAGTGTGCACAGTTCTATTTTCAAAAGACTTGGAGATTGTCAATCTGGAGGTATACTGCTACAAGGATCGTTTGACGCTCGAATTACTTTGACAGGGGGAGCTGTTGGGAAACATATTGGGGTTTATTTATAAACGATGATTACGTTTAAACGTCAAAAATTTACGGTTAAACAGTCGTTAATCATTAGGTACTTAGCTCTAAGCAACGTTTATGATTAAAGGGGATTTTGTGCAATAATAGTTTTGTGAAATGTATTGAGAAACAAGATGGCGACGTTAGTTCCAATTTTGGCCATGCGCCAAAATATCGTTGTACCGTTATATTTTCAGAATACTTGTAGATTGTCAATCAGAAGGTATTCTATGCAGCTTGATTTTAAAACTATTAACTACTAAATTTACTAGATAATAATGAAATGAAATGATTTGAAATGAAATGATTTTATTTTTTGTAAGTAGGTTTGTACAAACGTCAATCATGTTTTTTTTTAAACTATGTAGATGAAGTCGGCGTTTCCTATCTGACTACTCTGAGAAGAAAGGCCGAAACAAACTCAGAGGTCACAGTCTCTTTTAAAGTCCAGACATAATCTTGGTCAGGTTATATGAAGACCATGTAGATCAATGTCTGAGGTGGTCTTTTTAGGAAAGAACCACACAGATTGAGAGGACCTGTCCAGTCAGTGCACGCATTTGTCAAAAATCGTGCAGCTCAACTCAAGACTTAAGGAGCTCAACGATTCGACGAACAATACCAAAGAAATACATTTATTTAGACTATCCTTGATGTCCATCGTCATTCATTATTTTTAAGTGTTAGGTAGGTACTTAGGTACTCTTAAACCACCAAGTAGGTAATAATAATTGACATGGTATTTATTTTTTGTTAACAGACTTTGCAAAGTGTGCAACCACAGACGATTTTTTTTTTTTCAATCAAAGCGTTTTTACTACCCGAAAGTGCTTAAAATTAGCTTATTGACAGGTGAACATTGATGTCGCAATTCTTACCGAATCAAAAGTCATCATCATCTGCCTAGCCTTTTTCCGACTATACTGGGGTCGCCTTCCAGTCTAACCGGATACCAGTATTTTACATGGAGCGACTGCCTATCTGACCTCCACAACCCTGGGTAACACGACACCCCTTGGTAAGACTGGTTGTCAGACTTTCGGGCTTCTGACGGCCCGTAACGTCTGTCAAAGATCTACGAATGACAGAACCAAAAGCAATAGAGCTAATACTCATATAAAGGCAATAGATCATCCTTATCATAAGAGGTTATGTTGCGTGGGTTTGCGGGCGAGGAGTTGAAAGTATGTGAAAATCATTATGAACAATCACAAGATATCTAATCCAATTATTTAACTAACTATAATACGTGAACGACGTTCCACCAAGTACGTGGGGCGCGAGCGCAACTAATTTACCTACTCACAACTATCTTAACACAATTCTTCCGATCAATCTCGTCTTTTGCGATCCACCTATGTGAATGTACCCTCACTTCGTTTTGTTCTTCAATCTGGCGGGCCGCCTCCCCAGTACATGGTGTTACGTCAAAATGACAGTTGACATATCTCCTAAAAAAACAATATTAAGCAAAGAGGTTGGCATCGCCGAACCAATTCTCTAGACGCGCCGACACATATCTTTTCAATCAAAATATTTCCTATACGGTCCATAAGAACAGTAGTGAAAATGGCCAGAATGACACGGGCAATATAAAACAACCAGTATAGCACAGGTACCCGATGTAACGACAGCATTCATTAGCGTAAGTGCCGTAAGTGGCCACTACAACTGTTGAATCATGCTCAACGACGCTAAATGAGCAAAACCACAAAATGCGAAAATGGCGATGGCCGCTTCACCATTATATTGATTTCGACGCCATTAAAACGAACCGGAAATTAAAAAGAAATAAAAACATATTGCTTTCCCGCGCGCACCGAACTTCACCCAATTTGTACACGTTCTGTTTTCGAACAAGCGATTTTTTTAACGTGCCAGAATGGCGTAACCTTCTACGGGGTGCAGTCAATATTAGGCTTAAAAATGCAGCAGTAAAAGAGAAAAATTGCAAGGCAAAAAAATCACCCGGCGTCATTATAAAATTGCGCCTGATAGGTGTAATATAGGGTAGGTAGATTTTATTTGGCATGCCATTATTGTCAGCTTGATATGATTATTATATTATCGGGCGATAAACGGGCATAAAAAAGATATATCGTGGTGAGGCAATCATCTCGAGCAAGGATTACGACGTTATTACAGTGTATCATGTGGATTTATTGAGAATGTTCTCGCTAATTAGATTTGCGAGAGGGAATAATATGAGTTACGTTTGCAATAACTCACGGGCTTTGCAGAGCAACTCTAGAAATGTTTTAGTAGATGTAAGTACCTATTGTAGCTAGTGTTTAAAGGGTTAGACAGAAAATTAATAGACTTCAAAGAAGGAGATGAGTATAGTTTTGAAAACAAATCATTGTCCAATATGGCCAACAATAAGCGACTTGGTAGGTAGGCTTTTGATTGTTAACTTTAATATTTATAACTATATTATAATACGGCTCCCATCGTGAGGAGGTTCCTGTCTCTGGAGCCCTGACCACCGGTAGCTTAGACCCTATTCCCGATACCGGCGGGCGTGGTTTTTTTAAATGTTTTTTTAATTTTTTTATAAAAATAATATAAAAAGTGAAAAAATAATAAAATGTAGTAAATTAATATTGTGCTTTACAAAGTCCACCAAACCAAAATCCGAAGAAGCAGCACTACAACGCAGACCAACGGCAGGCACTGACAGAATGATGGCAGAAATCTAATGGAAACGGAGTTCCTTCAAAAGCAGAGGACTTATCCACATTTTTAAAATACGGTAATTTTGACCCTATTCTTCGTAACTTTACGCCCGCAAGATGATTTTTTTATTTCACGCTTTTAAAGCATCGACATTTTCGGTGTTCGCATGTATACCTGCCTACCCCAGCTCTTTACCAAGGGTGTGTTTCCGCCACTTAACTGTTAGTGTGGCAACACCATTAATTTTATCATTCGATTTCCTAAAAGGAGGTGACATGACTAAAAATGTCATGCGGAAAAAGAAGCGACAATATCGCATCTTTTCCCGCATGACATTTTTTTTAATGGTAAAAAATATATCCTAATTGTATTTTCATGTTTTCTTAGATAATTACCTACCTTCTTTGTTATCTTTTGGTAAATGCTACGTATATACCTGTACCTAATAGGCATACATACCAGCACTTTTATTTTATTATTGTTTTCAATACTTAATTTTTTTGAATATATACCTACTGCTGAACCCACAGACTCAATATTAAGTCTGTGGCTGAACCAAACAAATAAATATATATACTTTTTTTTTAAATATTTTACTCGTTTGTATCCAGATCTAAAATCTACATGTTTCTGAAACAATTAGTATGTGTATGATATCTATTTGGTCATTTGTAACTCCCTCCGCAACTTTTAAATGTTTTTATAGTTCACAAATTAATGTCAGGAAGGTTTAACTTGCCTGCGCTGCGCTGGATGTATGTTTTTACCATTGAGGTATATAACTAGAGAAGCAAACCTCATTAAAATGTGTCAAAAAAATGTAACCACTATTTAAACGCGACGACGTAGCTTTGAAACCACTACACATTTAAAAGTAAACATATATCTGTCTCACTTACACAAGTCGCAAGAATAATACCGTCGCTTAAATTAGACAAAGACCGCAATATAAACATGCAATGGCGGGAGAGTGTTGCCTAGCCATGCGAAATTTTACCCAACTTTTTAAGCCATAAAAAAACAAAAAAAAAACCATTAAACGTTATGAACGTTATTTTTGAATTATGTATTTAAATATTTAAAAACAATTATTTTTATGTTACAATGTTATTTTTTTGTAACACATTGTCACACATTTAGTTTTATAAAATATTTTAAATCACATACCCTATAAATTAAAAACTCCCACATAATGTGGGAAACTAAAACTAAGTTTTTAGTGGCAACATTGAACCTAATTTACAAAATTCTACATTTTATTTATTTTTATTGCGTTTTTACGTTGATATAAACACAGAAACAATAAACTTACGCGTGGAAAGTAATTCCGGTTAATTTATTGTGTTTTTGTGACCTCGAATCGCACTCTTTCACTACGCATTTTCCCATTTTGGCGGTAATTTTCGCTCGGCTAAGTTCGGTTGGCGTCACACAGAGCACTGAACTGACATTAGCTACGATTGAGACTGTGGTCTCAATCCCAGTGGCAACGCCTTGGCGCGGTAATTGCTAATCTAGTGTATGTATATCAATGGTTTTTACTGTGAAAACGTCACTAAGTTCTCACTTTAAAGGACACTTCTAATACACACATCAAAAGTGTCTAGGGATCAAGCATTTTTATGCGGATTTCTTGAGATTGAGATGTGGCTTTGTAATAAATTTATGATTTTATAAATTTATATGGATCCTTTTTGGTGCATTTCATAATTTGAATCAGGAACTGTGAATCAAATTCGAGTAAAAGATGAAAATCAGCTGTCAATATTTTCCCTATAAAAACATACAACGCATTGAAGACATTATTAGTGCTACTGTTTCCCTACTACTGATTAAAACCAACGTTATTATGGAGCGGCGACGTCATTTAAGCAGGGAAGAAATGCTCAGAGCCGTGGGAATGATAGAAGCTGGTTCCCGGCAACGTACTGTGGCTTTAGCTCTGAATACAAGTCAGAGTGTTATCAGTCGACTTTGGACACGTTACCGAAGCACTGGTACCGTGGCTGAGCGCCATGGAGGACGGTATCGCTGCACCACACGGAGACAAGACCGATACATTCAAATCTTAACTCGAAGAGCTCCAACAATAACCGCCATGATGTTAGCCGTGAGGCTTCATCACTCTTCAGGCAACTTAATTAGCGACCCCAAACAGTCAGAAACCGCTTGCATGAAGTGAACCTTCATTCCCGAAGACCGCTACGGGTACCACCTATAGCAATGCACAATCGTAGGATTCGATATCAATGGGCTCTTGAACACAGAAATTGGGCAGAAGAACAATGGCGTTTCGTGTGCTTTTCTGATGAGTCTCGTTTTGGTATGAGACCGGATACAAGACGTATACGACACTGGAGAACCCCTGGACGCCAACAGCGATTAAAATCCTGCCTTAGTGGTGGAACCATCATGGTATGGGCGGGTATTTGGATCGGCGGAAGAACTGAGTTGATTTGGATCAGAGGCAACCTCAACGCTCAAATTTATGCTGAGACGATTGTATCAGACGTCATCGTTCCTCTACAAGTGCAAATCGGTCCCTTATTTCAGTTAATGCATGATAATGCACGACCGCACACCGCAAGAGTTGTAAGACAGACTCTCGCCGCAGCTAACATCAATGTCCTGCCCTGGCCTGCTCAGTCGCCAGACTTGAACCCGATTGAGCATGCATGGGATATGCTACAGAGAAGAGCTCTGCCGAATATGGAGGGTATCCAGTCGCAAGAAGACCTTTTTTTGTTGTTGCAACGAACATGGGCGGCCATTCCACAGCGTGATTTGGATGAACTCATTTTGAGTATGCCAAACCGATGTTCTTGTGTTGTTAGTGTTCGCGGTAGAAACACGGATTATTAATTGTTTAAGTTACCCAATAAAATTTTAAAGAAAACTGTTATTTCAGTCTTTTTTTCGAACTTTTGTGTTAGTGGTTCAAATGTCAAAAATCCCTTTATTAGGAAAATGGCAAATTTCTTTATTAATGCAAAGGTGACTTGGTTTATCGTTACTGTGACAAACGAAAACACTTTATTTGATGAATCCTTAAAGAAAATTTTAATTAATATCAATCAGGAGAAAAGTTATTGCAAAAATATATGTTGATCCCTAGACACTTTTGATGTGTGTATTTACATTATTGGTTAAGACGTCCAAAAATATCTGAAAACAGGCATTCTAAGTTCCCTTTGGTCCCATTAGTACCTACCACCGAACTGTACCACAGGTGGTACTAGCGGGAAATTTCGTTCTTTATAGTACCATCGTTTAATTAGTGGTACTAGTGAGACTGTTTGTACCCAACCTTTGTTCCCACTAGTACCACCGAACTGTACCACAGGTGGTACCTACTAGCGGGAAATTTCGTTCTCTATAGTACCATCATTTAATTAGTGGTACTAGTGAGACTGTTTGTACCCAACCTTTGTTCCCACTAGTACCACCGAACTGTACCACAGGTGGTACCTACTAGCGGCAAATTTCGTTCTCTATAGTACCATCATTTAATTAGTGGTACTAGTGAGACTGTTTGTACCCAACCTTTGTTCCCACTAGTACCACCGAACCGAACCACCCCGGTAATACTAGAGTGAAATCTCGTTCTATATAGTACCACCATATAAATTAATCCTTTATTTCATTATATATACAGATACACACAATTTTTTTTATTTATCCACTGTTTACTCTGACATTTATTTAATCACACTATATATAATATTATAAAGGCGAAAGTTTGTGAGTGTGTGTGTGTCGGGGTGTGTTTATATGTTTGTTACTTCTTCACGCTCAAACGGCTGGACCAATTTTGATGAAATTTTGTATGGAGATAGCTGACACTCTGGATTAACATATAGGCTACTTTTTATCCCGATATTCCCACGGGATCGAAACTTATGCGGGTGAAACCGCGGGGCGCAGCTGGTTACATAATAACACTAAAATATACGTACAAGTATAATAAAAAAAAAAAAGAAAAAGACAGGCTCATTGAGCATCAAAAAATTCGTCCGCATCTGTCAATGGCATAAGTGCCCAAAATGCTGGCAGCATTACCACGTTGGATGGCAATGTTATTCTTTGGGCTGAAAATAGGTCAGCCCTCTGGTCATGTGAAGAGTCAACCAACCGCTTGGCGATGTCCCGAAATATTCGATGAGCACTCGGACCCCAAGGCCCTAGTGTTTCAACCCCAAACGGCTCAAACATATAGCTCCCAATAAGGTTGTTATATTTGCGCCGTTTGATGTTTCCTGCAGCAGCCGCCCCAGCACAGCCCACCGTGATAGGAAGATGGGATGGCGCGAGGGTGGCGACACAGGTAGCATCCCACACCAAAGGCCTACCCAACTTAAATACTATGATATAAAAACATTTAAAAAAAAATAGTAGCCCACGGCCCATACGGTAACGTAAGTAGTGTAGGTATAGCGCTAAAAAGTTATTTTGGCGCATGGTCAAAATCGGAACTAATGCAAATCTTGAATCTGCTATTAAATTATTGATCGAAGTCTTGAATCTTGATTTTAGAATACATTTCACAAAACAATAATTGCACAAATGTTTACCAACAGCGCCCCCCTGTCAATGTCATTCGAGGGCTAAACAACCACCAAAAAATGTTCCTTTCAAATGCAATTTAAAATCTTAGCAGTCAGTCCGTATCAATTTCAGTTTGTAATACAAGCGTTCTTCCTATAAAACCGATAACATCGCCATTACGTTCTGAATTCGAATGAAATTGTAACGTAAGCATTTAACGCTCTTAACGATTGTTAGGAGCCACCACTAGGTGGTGCTGCCGGTCCGGAAGTTAGCAGGAAATGGCCACTAATGGCGGCCCACCGGAAGCGTCGCCATTACGCCGCTAGTGCTGCTCAAATAATTACATAGACAATGTTTATTTTGCAATATAGATAACTTTTGGATAAATAGAGGGAGGTAAATGGACACTTTTAAATATTGAAGAAAGATCAGTTACTGACAAGGAAGATTAAGTAGTTTCTATTCAGGATCAAGATGAATGATGATGAATCTGCATGACGTGTCAAAAAGAATTTATGTAAACTGTCTTCACCTTTGTAAAAATAGACGTTCTGGGGTCTTACAGAAGTTGAACTGCACTACTTTTTTGTACTAAGACGTCGTACAAAAAAGTAGTGCAGTTCAACTTCTGCCCTGCTTTAAGAGGATCACCTCTTAAAGCAGGGGACTTACCATCAGGTAAGTCCCCTGAGATGGCGTTTTAAATTATAACGTACTTACTATAAATTGTAACGTACTTACTATAAATTGTAACGTGCTACGCCCCGCGCGTTTTCACTTGCATAAGTCGCGCTCTCACGGGAATTTCGGGATGATAAGTAGGTATCCTATGTCCTAATCCAGGTCATGGTCTATCCATGTGCCAAATTTCATTAAAAAAAAATCAAAACAAGTCAAGTACAGGAGCCAGCACATCAAGCTACCCGAAACTGTCAAGTTTTCCCAATCAACTTTGAATCGCTTTAGCGATAAAGTTGAAAATCTAGTAGGATGGATTGTAGTAGCTTGACGTGCTGGCGTCTGTACAAGTCATCAATTCCATTGTTTCTTTGATCTTCTCCTACTTTTACATCCATCCAACGCAAAACCTTCCTCATCATCATCATCATCATCATTTCAGCTGAAAGACGTCCACTGCTGGACATAGGCCTCCCCCAAGCACCTCCACTTCGACCGGTTCTGTGCTTCTCGCATCCAACGGGTTCCTGCGGCCTTCACAAGGTCGTCAGTCCACCTTGTGGGAGACACCTTGTGGGAAACTTTCCTCACAACTTAATATACAGAAAGATTTTTTTATCACCATCCAAATTTTTACAGGATGTTCTACCCATGAATATGAACAACTTTCACTGTGGGACCAACTCAGAAATCACGAAAAAAAGAAAAATAATCAGCGGTTTAATACAAAAGTTCAATACCTACCTACTTGACCAAAATGTTTGAAACAGCTGATTTTTTTTCGTGATTTCAGAGTTGGTCCCATAGTGAAAGTTGTTCATATTCATGGGTAGAAACACACTCTGTAAAAATTTGGATGGTGATAAAAAAATCTTCCTATAAGTACAGTCAACAAAGGAGTTAAGTATACAGGAGCGTCGGATATTGTTGAAGTTTACTAAGAAACCGATGGATATTCTCGAATAAAATTTTAGTTTATTAATAGAAAACAAACAGTTCATTTATTAAATTAAATTTCAGTCCAGAACATCCATCGGTTTCTTAGTAAACTTCAACTATATCCGACGCTCCTGTATACTTAACTCCTTTGTTGACTGTACATATACAATTAAGGGCTGATTTTCGCCCGATAACTTTTATTCGAGGAATGAAATTGACGTTTGACAGTTTTTGTATGAAATAACTGTCAACATTTCAAAATTATTCCGCGAATAAAGTTATCAAATGATTGAAAAATCAGCCCTATATGAAGTGAAGTGTTTGTATGTAATGTTATAAATATAAAGCCTTATTGTACTAACTAAATACAAGTCGCCTCTCTCTGAATACCAGCGCTGCGACATTTGTTTTTTTAAATGTCGCAACATCATGCTGTGGCGCCTTTTGGCTCGTATTCGACTTTGTCTCACTTTTTACCGACTTCAAAAAAAGGAGGTTATCAATTCGATACGTATGTATGTAATATTATTGGATGTGCATTATATTCACATATGATGATCTATTAGGGCTTCCAAACAAATATACAAAATTTCATAGACGTATGTATGTATGTATGTATGTATGTATGTTTGTCCACGCATATCTCCGAAACTATTAATCGGATCGTGACCATTTTTTTTATTGGCTTACATTTTCTTCAACTTAGGGAACAGTGCAAGTTTCATCAAGATCGATTCAGTAATTTTCAAGATATGGACTAATACGTGTAAGTGTGACGGCCTGGCTTATTGATAAGAGCTACGGGTGTAGTGTCAAAGGGAAAACATCTCAAAACCTTGGTCAAATACTAGTGCAAAAACTAAAAATTACGAAATAAAAAGTAATTTAAAAAAATTAAACCGACTTCAAAAAGAAATTAACTCAAAATTATGAAATAACTTTAATTTCAGAAGTCGGTGGCATAAAACTAAAATACAGATCCCAAGACACCGACTTCCGAAATTAAAGTTATTTCATAATTTTGAGTTAATTTCTTTTTGAAGTCGGTTTAATTTTTTTAAATTACTTTTTTTTATTGTTACTTTTCGTTAAATATACCTAATTTGGTTTTTTAATAACAGTGTTTAGTTATGTTTGTGATCTTCCTGTACGAATCGCAAAATACTTTTTCTTCTTTCTCTCAGAAAGATAAGTTATAAATAACCAACGCTGACAATTTTCATCCTCGCCAAAGTTCTCGTGGTCCGAACTCCGAAGAAGTTGGACAATAAATCGTCAGCAGTCCAAGTGAAAAAGCGTCGCAACTTCGACCGTAACGAGTTTCAAATTGGAAAATCTACTTAGAGTCCGAACTTCGAAGTTTGCAGGTCCGGTGTCCGGAATCCACTGTTGTTTTCTTAATTTTATCTTAGAAGTAAGTAAGGTTTGTAAAAGCAGTGCTTCTGTAAGGAACTTTTTAAAGATGTTAAGTAGTTTGTTTTTGATGAGGACACTGATTTTAGCAGACTACGTGTTAGACCCTGTGTACACATGCGTTTTTCTTGCCGTGTAAAACTACGGTTTAACGCCGTGTGTACCTAGTTTACTATGGAACCTTGTTCACAGACATGTTTTTTCTACGGCGCGGTTTATACACCATACCGTAAATAAACCGTGCCGTCAACGGGGCCTAATTATTATTGTACAGACGCCAGCACATCAAGCTACTTGAAACTGTCAAATTTTCCCAACCAACTCTGAACCTTATAATTTAGCAATAAAGTTGAAAATCTATTAAAGAAATTTGACAGATTGTAGTAGCTTGATGTGCTGGCGTCTGTACCTGCACCTGTTATGACCTCTTGAATGTTAACGCGATTGGAAATCAATTTAAAACTCGGCAGCACTAGGATTTTTTTATCTGAAAATCGATGTGCCAATATGACAACTGTCGCTGTAACGACGAGCATAAATTCCGTCGCTAAACTAAATTGACAAAGGGCGAATTTCACCAATAAACACTGCAGGTCTATCTATTCTGTAATAATTTCACGGTAAAAACGTTTGAAGTGAACTGTCAATCCCTAGCGTTAGGTGGGATGACAGTTCACTTCAAGCTACGTTCTCCCAAATCTTCACGGTAAGATTTTAACAGAATTGTATAGAACTGCTGAAACGGCTTAGATTTAAAAAAAATCTGGATCGTCGTTAATTCGTGTCTACTTGAAGGCAATAACTTAGTTTGCACTAAGTCGATAATTACACGATTTTTAGAAGAATTTAGATTTCGGAAATAACAATTTATAATGATTATGTAACAGTTAGGTGCTGCACCTCTTATTTCGATGTATCGCAAGTTTTCAATTTCATCCTGTATAACAAAGAAAGAAGCGGTTAAACCAAAAATTATGATGAACATACAAACTTAACTGTGTTTATGTAAAATTACTGTTTTTCATGCACCTTTTTATGTTTGTCTGTCTGTTTGTTCCGGCTAATCTCCAAAACGGTTGGACCGATTTTGACAGGACTTTCACTGGCTAATAGCAGATGTTATAAGGAGTACCTAAGGCTTTTATTTAAGAAAAAGAGTTAGTGTTACGCGCATAAAGAAACTTAAAAAGAAAAAAATCTTTTCACACACACCTTTTCTAAGCTACACATTATTGATAGGTAGGTACCCGAAATCCACGCAAAAGTTGTCGTGGGCGCTGCTAGTGAAGAAATATACCATAAAGCCCAAACCTTTTCCTTTAGCCAATAAAGTTTTTTGTATTTTTTTAACAAGAAATTTAACCGATTCCCATATAAATATATCCAGAGTCCTATAACGACGGAAGACAATAATTAAAAGACTATCAGCTCCCGAAGTCTAATGTCTTAGTAAACTCCGAGCGAAGGCAGTTAATCACCCAGCGCATTAAGCGTCTGTCATCACAGCGACGACGCCATTGTTCGCAGAACCTTGCAATTTCCCCACAACACACTAACAATACGCCAATGCGAAACCACCAAGTAGGTGCACAGATTAAAAAATCATCCAGGATAATAAAGAACTTATCGGCTGTGAGATCTGACGCCGGTGCCTAGCGAATGGAAAAAAAAGTAAAAAGGCGGGAATTTGATTCATAATGACATCAACATGGCGGCACTGATGGCGATCTGAAAGGGAGATAAGAATGGGGTGGCTTTGTCTTGCGTTTGATTACTGTTATAGTGCCTATATTAGCAGTGCAAGTCTGTATAGGTATTACGGGCGGTGGCGTTAGTATGAATCATTTATACTTATAATACTCTAGAAAATCGGAACATTATTAGTTTGCCCTTATAAGTGTCAGCTGCTCCAGTAGTGGGGGACCAAAGTTAGAGCTTGTCAAAGTTGTAAAAAACACTTCATCGAGTCTTTAATTAAACCGCAGAGATGTAACAATCCAATTGTTTTCAATTAGGTACCTAATTTGTTTAATTAACGCCATAACTTGGGGGTTTATTTATAAACGTTGCTCTAAGTTAAAATAAGTTTAAACGTCAAAAATGTGTGGTTAACAAGTCACTTATCATATGCGATCGGGGGACCCCCGTCAGGAACGAAGTTCCTTCTGCGATACTCGCATGCGCACAGTGTGTGTGCGCATGCGAGTATCGCAGAAGGAACTTCGTATATAATAGAAAGAGACAGAGAGAAAGTGTAAATCTAATATCTACGTGTTTTTAACACAGAGCCAATTAGTATAAGTTTATAGAAGCTCTCAAAAAGTTTTCGCCATCTTGGAATTTACCCTCAAAAACCATGAAAACAACACCCATGACGAAAATTTTGAAGAAATTTTCATTTTGACCTCACATCGGCTTTCGCACCCTAGAAAACTACGAAAACTAGTCTATGTTTCGTAGTCGCATAAGGTTTTTTCGTTACGTGACAATTTCTATCAGTTTACTCTTACCGCAAGTCGCATTAAAGAACTGCGTTCCAAAATGCAGTCTTAGTTTAGCTCGGATAAAATAGATTTTCTTTTGACTATAGATACAGAGATAAGGAGTTACTTTGTCGACATAAGTAGTAGTTAGTGGTAGTTAGGGTTTAGGTGGTACTTTTAATAAAAGTGAGAAATCCTGGTATGCAAGAGCGAGTGAAACGAGCTCAATAAATTTAGCACCCCACCTCGAATTGCTTTGATTAGTTTTTCGTTTGCGAACTGACTACACCATTTTGAACATTAATAGTTACGCCACTGCTGCTGAAATATGTATAGTAGTAATATAGGTATTAGTTCTGCAGCGTTCCTCATTGAAGCAATGACTTGATGGATATGCATTCAGGACAGTCCATTCAATCGGTTAAATTTTATTTTTTAAGTTAAACCGTCGGGGGGGGGGGGGTCTCTGGATCCGCCCTTGTTTATAAATAAGGGTCAATTTTGAATAGCAATATTGTAGGTAGGACATAGGGGCGAAAGGAATTGTACTTATATAAATTTAGGCGTACGGTGTAAGTACGTAGGTATACTTAGATCGAAGGCATAAATTGCCATTCATGTCGCATATTTTGACACCATTATTCCATTCCTTGTCTTGATATAACATAACTAAATCCATTTTTTTAACACACTTGCTCGAAAAGTTGTTCTTGGTACCTTTAGGTTGTCCTTGGTACTTTTAGGTTCAAAATGCAGTCAACACGCGTGCTTTTAACTATGCGTTTCCGCACTAGTGCGGGAATGAAAATTTTTAATATGGGAGTCACTTTTAGGAGGAAAATAAGAAAAAAAAGTTTTGAAAATTGTACCATGTGTTAGATAAATAAATATGAAATGATAAGGCTAACTGTAAAGGTTCCAAATAAGTATATAATTTTGAAATAAATACTTTTGAAGATACATATTTAAATAAATGAAAGGGGTCATGAAGATCCGTGGCTTACCTAACTGTCCGCCATTTCAATATTTTTTTTCAAAATTGCGGCCATGCATGATCTTGCTGCATAGATAGATATTTGAAATAATTTAAATAGTTTCGGAGAATCTGGCTATTCTCCAAAATAAAGGAGCCTTAAATAAAAAAATAAAAAATACAGAAAATAGTTCTATAGTTATAAATAATAGGAAAACCTATAAAAATAACATGGTAAATCTCTCAATATTGTGCCTAAAAACTTTTTGCAGTTGGAATAGGTATATACAATATTAAGTTTGTTCTTGGGATAAATTCATCCCAACTACGGAACCCTTCATTGTGCGTTGTCCGACACGCACTTACATGTAGTATCTATTTGCAACATCAAAAAGCACACGCACTTACATGTAGTATCTATTTGCAACATCAAAGTGTAGGTATTATTCTAATTATTTTTGAAATTCTAAACGAAAAGTTCTAAAAAGTATTTTGTTATTCCCCCGCAACGCCTTCCAGTTCGCCTGAAACCTATTCGGCAATAAACTGAAAAACACAATTTATACCGAAACGCGCCCAACGAAATGTAAATACGACGAATCGTAACCGAATTGGTCAAAGGGTAAACGGGAAATCACTGTCCATTTGCCGAATTCGACATTTGTGACAAGTTCAGACATACATACACAATTTTCGGCTTCAAATACTTGAAAAGGTTCTATTCTTTAAGTCTAAGTTATAAAGGTTATTTTGGCGGCAAAAACTATTTTTGTAACCGCAAACCCCTACGTAGGTATTCGAACACAATATAAACTGTAATAAAATAAACCGGCCGCAATAATTTTTATTGTAAGAAGGGACCTCGAATTATCATTTAGATGGGGTGGTTGGCATTATGGCGCAAATTCTGGTGTCGAGCAAAAAATAGATCGTCCAAACACCCGACGTGACAATTGAGTTACTGCAAGGGACGATCTTGTAAAGCGGTTTTTTTCTTGGGGATTTTTTTTGTAATTGCACCTATTTTATTGGCGAGGGTCTTTTGTTTATCCGGTGGTGTTGTGGTAAAGACTTTCTTGCGTATGTATTTTCTAGCTGGGTACAATACGACCGAAGTAACTTGGCGGGCCTGAACTTTGCGCAGAAGGCTGCGCAGTAAGATTTTTTTAGGAACCAAATGGTGACATGAGGCGAGCGCGAGTGAGAGAACATGCGCGAAATTAGTGCCTATGTTCAAGTTACGTCGGTCGTATTGTAACTTTTGTTTTCTTTTTATCCATAACTATGTAGCTGTGTCCGCGGCTTCGTTCGCGTGCATGTAGGAAAACGAATTGGATTTCATGGGATTTAATTTTTTTGCGCGGGACCCTTTTTCTTTTTCTAAGTTACTCCTTATAACATCAGCTATTTGCCGGTGAGAGTCCCGTCAAAACCGGTCCAGCCGTTTCAGAGATTAGCCGGAACAAACAGACGGGCAGACAGACAGACAGACAGACAAAAAATTTAAACTTTTTTGTTAAAAGTACCGTATATACAATACTTTCATAATGCATTTATTAAAAAGTTATTTTGACATTACTTTATTTATTTGTATAGATGTATAGATGTTACAGTTTACCTGTCATAAATATATATAACATCTGCCGAACTGCAAAGCAATTTGTCTGCAGTAGGGTCTCGTAGATTTTACTCGAATCTTTGCTTATCTTGGGTAAGTATTTTCTTGTTAAGTAGGTAACTTAGGTGAGGTAGGTGGTTTTTTTCTTGTAAGTAGTCAGTGAAACAGACTATCAGCACGACAAGCGATTTTTTGTCATTGTCTTTTGCCACTTTATCTTTCCTGACCCAATTAAAAGGTTGGCGTAAGCCAGATTAAAACCTGTTTTCAAATTAATTTGTAAGCAATTCGCATTCGCCTAAATCTATCAGTTCATCGAATATTTAAGTATTCATAACAAGCATAGACAGTTAATACAAATATTAAATTTTAATCTAAACGTCGTCGACAACACGTATTAATGACTTACTCCCCACAAACATGTTATTCCCCTGAAACACATTAGTCTGAGCACGTTAGGGATTCGATTGTGACTACACTCATAAACGGTAGCGAACCTCATAAGCGGTAGCGACCCTCATAAGCGGTAGCGAACCTCATAAGCGTTAGCGACCCTAATAAGCGGTAGCGCACCTCATAAGCGGTAACACACCTCATAAAGAGGTAGCGAACCTCATAAGCGGTAACATACCTCATAAGAGGTAGCGCACCTCATTAGCGGTAGCAAACCTCATTTAAGCAGTAGCGAACCTCATAAGCGGTAGAACCTCTTAGTGGTAGCGAACCTGCATCGCCTGACGTGTAAAGGAGCACAGTCGCGATATATTTTTTTATTTAAATTACGAACGCCCGCCATTAGTAAGTCATTGAAATGTAACTCTTCCCCGACTGTAATATAGTATAAATTAGACAGTTTCTAATTTATACTTAGGTACCACAATGCAATGAAGTTACTAAAAAAACTGGCCAAGTGCGAGTCAGACTCGCATACGAAGAGTTCCGTACCACAAGGCAAAAACGACGACAAAACACGTTTTTATTTTATTCTGTTTTTAGTATTTTTGTTGTTAAGTATAGCGGCAACAGAAATACATCATCTGTGAAAATTTCAACTGTCTAGCTGTCTAGCGGTTCATGAGACACAGCCTGGTGACAGACGGACAGACGGACAGTGGAGTTTTAGTAAGGGTCCCGTTTTTATCCTTATTTCAACTGTCTAGCTATCACGGTTCATGAGATACAGCCTGGTGACAGACGGACAGACGGACAGTGGAGTCTTAGTAATAGGGTCCCGTTTTTATCCTTTGGGTACGAAACCCTAAAAACTAGAGTAAGAGAGATTTAGTGACGCATCCTTATTTGACTCTTTAATTCTCGTTCAATCATCTATACGCCGTTTAGGTAGCTTCACTTTAAAAATTGATACGACAAATCGCTAGAAGTGTCCACCGTGTCCTCAGGCTGTAATGACACTGCGAAGTGGCGCGGCGCGGCGTGGGCCGGGGGCCGGGGGCCGCCAAATGGAAAGAGAATCAGCGCTGATAAATGATTTCGGTACAAATGTTATTTTGATCTTTCGCGATACCCACAGATTTGTTTTGGGGGCGTATGCTATTACAATTCGTTTGGTGTTTCCACTTTTTGATTGCGTTTTGTTTTCGTGTTTTTGGTGTAGGCAACGTATGTAGGGAAGGCCGAAGGGTTCAAAAGTGTTGATTTATAAAGAAACCTTTAAAACATGGTCTGATCTCGAAAGACTTTCTGATTATGTACCGAGAGGTTTAACTCAAATATTTATTAAGTTCTTGGCCAGAAAGATTTTTTTGCGAAAAGTCGACAAGGAATAACCCACCCCTGTCATGGGGTTGGTTGTTTCATCGTTGAGGTAAGATGTTACGGTAGAAATTGTGATAATAAATTAATGATGCAGTCACTAAAAATGGATTCACATAACTTAAAGCAAAACTATCTACAGTGGATGTAGACCGGTACTTATCTAGTATCAAAAGCGCAAAAGCCAAAATAACATAACTTGCCTAAAGCTACGGTCCTACAGGGGTATGAGGAACAGGGTGTAAAGTCCACTCATGCTCTATAGAAAAGGAAGGATCCTCCGACCAGACGGGTGTTATGTCTGGCGGGCAACTGCCCGAAGAAGATAATTTGTAAGTAGCGATGTGCTATGTTATTTTATAACATGTACCATAACATTTTAACTATGTCACCACAAATAAATAAATTTGAATTTGAATGTGTTTGCCGCGCATGTTTCACAGCTGCTACTAGGGCAGTGCAGCGTGAAAACAGCCTAGTTCTAGTAGACCCTTTTTCAACGGACAATATCACAAAGTACCCCACACTACTACCTCTACCTATTCAGCGTAATCCGGTAAATACAGCTTTATCTCTTCAGCAACTTATAGACGAGCAGCGGAGACTGCTAACCAGTGCTTATTTGTTGGATGCGATCTGATGATTACATAAAAAACTGACAATAATAATCATAATTCTTGTGAAAAACTAGCACGAAATAAAGAATAATAAAAACATGACGATATTACCCCCTTATTTGTCTCAACTCCATCAACTCTAATCGTTCATTTTCTCGAACCTAACCTCAAAATATTTATTAATATTTTGTACAAGAATACCCCAAGAGTACCAAGAACCCTCCGTGCCTCGGAAATCACCTTAAGCCCTTGGTCCCGGCTGTCATTCGTGGATCTTTGACAGTCGTTACAGGTCGTCAGAAGCCAGAAAGTCTGACAACCAGTCTTACCAAGGGGTTTCGTATTACCAAGTAACTAGGTTGTGGAGGTCAGATAGGCAGTCATTCTATGTAAAAGACTGGTACTCAGCTTCATCCGGTTAGACTGGAAGCCGACCCCAACATAGTTGAGAAAAGGCTAGGCAGATGATGATGATGATTATGTACAATAGATTGGATAGTGACCCCCCAAACTAAGCATTTGCCTGTATCTTGGGATTCGAGATTTGCGACATTTTTAAAGAGTGGTAGATAGTGAATATTTATACAATACCTATACATATCTACATATCAAGTAGATGAATGGCAAATGAATAAGAATTGCAGGAATCCATGTAATAATAGTTTACAAAATAGGAAGAGTATTGAATTCTCCTTCAAATACACTAGGTTTGGTTGTTTTCGTTTGGTACAGGATGCCCTATACTTGAGGGCATTCTCCTTTTACCTCTTTACGACAGTATTTTATATATAATAATTATGTGATATTGTTTTGAATCTAGGAACAAAAAAATACAAAGACTGATTTCCTTTTCCTACGGGACAAAAAAAAATAACCAATTAAAAATACTTTTCTATTACATAGAGCTAAAAATTAAAATAAAGGAATACCAGTCAGCAAATTAAATTGAATACTTAATTTAACATAAACTAATGAATTATACACCGCCGCCGCCACCTGCCACATTCGAAGACATGTGACATCTACCAACCCGCACTGGGCATGCGTGGTGGATTACCGCTCACTCCCCTCTCACAGAGAGGTCTGTGTGCAGTGGGAAAGTTATAGTATGGTATCATTACCCTTAAGACGACCATTAAGTTTCTTCGTCAATTCAGCTGCGTCGTGACCCTGAAACATATCAAAGTTATAATTTCTTGTCAAATTAAAGAAAGACGGTTTCGATCATGCATCCTCCTTTTTATAAAAGTCATCATCTGCCTAGCCTTTTCCCAACTATTTTGGGGTCGGCTGCCAGTGTAACTGGATGCAGCTGAATATCAGCATTTTCGATGGAGCGACTGCATAAGTGCATATAGGACCTCCACAAACCAGTTCTGGGTAACACGATACCCCTTGCCACGACTGCTTGTCAGACTTTCGGGCTTCTGACTACCCGTGAAGACTGTCAAAGATCCACGAATGACAGCCGGGACCAACTGCTTAACGTGCTTTTAGAGCACGAGGGGGGTATCGGTTATGTTCGAACGCAATGTGAATTGTTACTGAATAAAATTGAATTGGAATTGGAATTATCTGATGGATGGTCACCCGTACACGGACCGACCTCGGCAAGCGTTGCTTCACCTTGAAGATCAGCCCGTGCGGTTGGTAGCAACACTAGCAACCCAGTCTCTAAAGATGACTGGAATTGCGAGGCAAAGCAGGCGTGCGACCTTTGTAGCCATTTTATCCAGAAATTGTGCAGTCTATCCGGTCCAGGAGATTTCCAGTTAGTATATATAATAGCCTCCATGTTTGGTGTTGAATCACACGCATCCAATCAACTTCAGTGTGACTGATGGGCTACGAACAAATGCTGCGCCAAAAAGCATCATTATCCAGTGGAAGCGCGTTAGTCACACCTTGAGTGGGATTACTACCACCCACCTTTGGGGTACGGGACCTTTCATCACTCTGGACCATGCGGTTCTGAGTGTATCGATCCACTTTTCACCCCACTTGGCCACATCATTTCCACAGCGGCCAACCTGGGCTTCCAATCCGTTAAGAGATTTTCTGATTGGCCTGTGTAGTTCGAGTCCAGGTGGTTGGGTTGTGCGCAACCTGATGTTTGCCATAAAAAAAGAAAAATATTTACCCATTTATGTCCAATCCAAGCTAAGGAATGGTTACTTAGGCGCGGGCCGAGCAGAGGGTTCATCTGCACTATATACGTAGTCGTCCAACTGAAATGTTAAGGAGAGTACACACTAGAGCATTTTCATGTATTTATTTATTTTTCATTAACATAACACGGCCAAAGGCTAGTTATATTAGTTGAAAACATGTTTAAAATGTAAGATAACATTAAAATACCACAACTCAACACTTGCAGTCACACGCTCATCTCACAATACTCCAGACATACTCTGACAAGATATTTTTCCATTCGATCGCGGACACATTACAGTCAAGGCTCCTACAGACAGGCGCGTCACGCGACGCGACACAAAGGCACCGCTCGTTGCGCGACTTGCGGTGCCTTTGTGTCGCGCGCGATTCGCGTCGCGTGTCGCGTCTGTTTGTAGGAGCCTTCAGGCTTAGCGTCCAAGAGAGATTAGCGCGGGCAGGATTAGGGGTCTGGGCTCGAGCGGCAGTTTGACTCCCAGCCAGGGGGAAAAATCTGTGCCTCCTATTAGGGCTAAAGTTTATCGGAGCATTTTGGTACAGAGGCCAGCACATCAAGCTACTACAATCTGTCAAATTTCTTTAATAGATTTTCTACTTTATATCTAAATCATAAGGCTTAAAGTTGATTGGGATAATTTGACAGTTTCGGGTAGGTTGATGTGCTAGCGTCTGTACAAGCTAGTTCAAATATAAACGCAAATTTTTCGGAAATGTGACACTTGTGACGGGTTTGGTCTTATTACATTTTCTGTTTGAATTGATGTCAGCTATCGATTTATAGAGGTTTCATGTGTCGGCCGCCATTTTGAAAAAAAAAAAACAAAATGACACAGGTAAATGCCACGGACCTTCAAAGCCCTTTGACACGTTCTAACTTTGGATTCCCACTTGGGTGCGGCGACTTACTCACATTCATGATGACGGTGATTATCGAGTGTTAAGCAACTCATCATCATCATCATTTCAGCCAAAAGACGTCCACTGCTGGACATAGGCCTCCCCCAAGCACTTCCACTTCGACCGGTTCTTTGCTTCTCGCATCCAACGGGTTCCTGCGGCCTTCACAAGGTCGTCGGTCCACCTTGTGGGAGGCCTTCCAACGCTACGTCTTCCGGTACGTGGTCACCACTCCAGAACCTTTCGGCCCCATCGGCCATCTGTTCTGAGAGCAATGTGCCCTGCCCACTGCCACTTAAGTTTGGCAATTCTTCGGGTTAAGCAACTAAGCACTAGGAATATATTTTTTTGGGTACCTACCTATTTAATTAGTCACAAAAATCAAGCAGTACCATCCCTAACTAAAAGAAAGTTGTATAAAATGTGATTCTGCTACTTACAATATCCAGCAGCAGACTGTAGATAACATTATACAGACTCGAATTATGCTGAAACAAATAAGTTGTTGTAGTCAATCAAAATGTCTGAAATGGAATGGAATCTGTGTAAGTATCATTATAATGACTTGGACAAGCGTCTTACCTCCTATTAGGTCCTCGCCTTACAAGAAACGGTGCTATGACAAATATTAAACCAAAGATAGCAGTGAAAACGTAAACAGGTATAACCTGCGCGGATTTATCTTGTGACATGTCATTTGGCAGCGATTCGTTTAATTTCATAAGGTCGTCACCCATTTGGTCAAAGCTAAAAACGCCTGATTCAGCGTCATTTGAGTCCTCGTTCATTTTGGTCTATATAGCTATTCGCAAAACTTGTATTGAAAAATTACTAAAAAGCCCAATTGAGATTTTCAATAATAATTAATGATGAAAAAGAATGAAAAAGTTGAATCACAGACTACAATATAATGCAGAGTTGAATTATGTGTTATGTCAGATAATGGGATTTATTTCGGTCTGGCCGTTGACAGCGTGACGTACTGGCCAGTAAGAGCTGCTCAGTTCGGGTTTAATAAGGTCGGTATCAGAAGGAAAATTCAACTGTCTCTGTTGAAAACTTTAAGCGGGGTCCACTTGCGGCGCAAAAATCTACGAAATCCTGGAGTGGAGATGGTTTCGCGCCTGCGCGTTCGCGCTTCACGGCGTTTTCCGATCGGTGTCGTCCGAACCTATCTACACTCGTACTATTTTCGCAGCTGATGATGTGAACCAAAAAATCAAAGAAAAAAAAAAGAAGAAAAATCAAACACCAGAAAATCAAAGACAGAGGCCCAGCCGTTCTTGAGTTATATATGGTGAAACTAACCCGACTTTGTTTTTACTTTAAATATAGATATGCACATAATTGTAGCACGCTAAGGCGCTCAGAGTCTCGGCAGCAGCTATTTCGATGACCATTTCTGTCAAACGCACGATCGTAACTGCGAACGAAACAGTAAACGTTGCGAGTCTATAGGGCATGTTTTTCGCGCAGAGTTCACGCGCGAATCGCGGCCAAACTCCGGAGCCGCGATTTGCGGGCGAGTGTAGGCATACAA
This sequence comes from Oligia fasciuncula, assembly GCA_963082905.1. NCBI lineage: Eukaryota > Metazoa > Arthropoda > Insecta > Lepidoptera > Noctuidae > Oligia > Oligia fasciuncula. The sequence goes on from OY720390.1 coordinate 16,851,559, forward strand.
CCGTTTTTTGCTCACATTAATTCATCAACTAGAAAAGAGCTGATAATCTCCAAACAACTGACCGATTTTCTTGAATCATAGCTAAGAACAACCTCGATCAAGTCACCTATCAAACAAAAAAAAAATTAACTATAATCAAAATCGGTTCAGCCGTTTGGGAGCTACAATGGCGCAGACAGACACACAGATACACACGTCAAACTTATAACATCCCTCCGTTTTTGTCGGGGTTAAAAATAAACTTAAGAAATGCTGGGTTTCCTATACAAACTCTCAACCACTCTATCACCCCGTTCAGACAAAAAACTGTCTTTTACTAGGATACCATTTAATTTTGGTTGTTTTGGTGTAAAAAGGTGCCGAAAATTAAAATTATGCTGGACACATTCTTGTCGTACATCCTACTGTACCTACCTAATGTTAGCCAACATATTATTTGACGTTACGACTTTAATTGTAATATAAACTTTTTACCAAATACATAATTATTTAACATCAAAGTCAAGTCAAAGTTAAATCATTTATTTCAAGCAGGGACATAAAAACGTCAAAATGTACAAAAATATTGAGTTGCCTCTTCCAAAAGGTAGTTTCGTATGGAGAAGAATGGCCAAGAAACTTCACACTACCACAACTACACACTACAGCGTTGCTGTTCTCCGGTTATAAAAAAAAATACATAGCCTATAATGTTCCCACTGCTGGGACACAGGCCTCCTCTCTGTGAGAGGGAGTGGGCCATAATCTACCACGCGGGCCCAATGCGGGTTGGTAGATGTCACATGTCTTCGAATTTTATGGTTCTAGGACACGCCGCCGGTTTTCTCACGATGTTTTCCTTCACTGTTTTGTGAGAAGTGGTGATGATATAATTTACACAAAGTAAAGCGCCTGACTGGGTTCTAACCTACAAGCCTACAACCTACAACTCGTAAGTCGCAGCCGTAACCACTGGGCCACCACAGCTCAATGTTTTCCGGTTAAAGGCTCCATAACCTTGACCCTCAAGACAGGAGTTTTGCCTGACAGCAGCAGTGTTGCTGTGGCCCGGTCTAATGGGTAGGTATGGATGCTGATGAAGGGGGATGTTTTGTCTGCTGACACATTTCATCTTTCTCTCTGGGACGGCAATTGCATCTCACCTGAGATGCATTTGGTAAGCATTAACTCTATCAACTAGATGAAGCATTACGTAGTTGATAATTGTGACAATTGTTAAAATGATGCAACCCGAATTTCGCTTAACCGGAGATTCGACGTCTGTCAAGGCTTTGGTTATATCGTTATAAATTACTTGTTATAGTTATTTATGACGTCATTTTAACAATTGTCAAAATGATGCAACCCGAATTTCGCTTAACTGGAGATTTGACGGCTGTCATGGGATTGGTTATCGTTATAGTTAGTTGATGCAGCTCACTCTTAAGATGTCAAATGGCGGTAGTGACCACTTAGGTAGGTGCCATCTGGTCGGCAGCATGCTCGATTACCAACCACTACCACTAAAAGGCTAGTGCCCCCCTGCAAGACACAGCCTTCTCTTCTTTCTTTCCTCTTTTCTTTATCTAAACCAGCTCATCTTTGTCTGGACTTGCCCCGATGTCGCTGGACATATCTCTCTTGATTTCAAACCAAAAAATATTTCCTATTACTTACAGAAATAAAAAAGATACACAAGCCAGAAACATGTAACGTTAGGTAACGTCACGGCGCGCGGCGGCGGCACGGCGGTACCCGGGGCCGGATCGGAATCGGCGCTATCGGCCGATCGCAGATAGCACGAGAGCGGCGTATGCGCTCGCGCAACTATAATGACTCAATTATCCGCTTAGCGAGGGCGTGGCTCAGTATAGTATGTCTTCATTACAACGGAGCCGCGAACAAGTGAGGAGAAGGATTTTCGTATGAGAAAATGAAATATAGACAAAATATTATTAGTTCTCGCGTTTAGTTAGATACTTATTATTAATGTTAAGCTACGCTTGCCACAGTCGGTTCTTGGATGGATGACCATCCATTACACATCGACTCGCCTCCGTGACTCGGAAAGCACGTTAAGCTATTGGTCCTGGCTGTCATTCGTAGATCTTAGACGGTCGTCAGAACCCCTACATTCTGACAATCAGTGTTACCAAAGGATATCGTGTTACCTAGTAACTGGGTTGTGGAGGTCAGATAGGTAGTCGTTCCATGTAAAATACTGGTACCCCAATAGCCAACATATTTGAGTAAAGGTTATGCAGATTGATTTAAGATTTTGTAATGGTCTTTAAAAGGTGGGCTTGTATTTTACAAGTAGGTAATAAAAAAATAAAAGCGTCCGCGCCAATAGTGCAATACATGGAGTTGGAAATAACGACCACCCGTTCGCAGGTGCACTACAATAAAAAAAATATTTTCAGGCTTCGAGTGCCCATAGCGTGATATATATTTTTTAGTTTTTCTTTATACACAAAAAAAAAAATCTGCTGTTCCCTACATTTATGTTCGTATAACTCGTCAAAATGTAGGGAAAAGCTGATTTTTTTCAAAAATCAACAACTTTTACTATTAAAAGTTGTCTATAATGATGAGTACAATGACCTCTTAAGAGGTTGTTAATATTTTACCCGTAACCCTGTATATCACAATCACAGGAAGAATTATTAAGACCCATGTCTGACAAGTAGCTTGATAAATCCGCACCGCAGTGTGCTTTAAAAAATTTAAAGCCGTTTCCACCCAAACCGAGCATTAGGAAGAGTCGTGTGCGCAGAGCACACCATAGAGCTTTATCTATTGGTACGGGGAAATATAGCAAAGAATTTATTGGTAATATCGATGCGCACTCTGATGCTTGATGGCCATTTATGGTGCATTTCCCCGTTCCTCAGCCCTATCGCCTCATCTCTCCCAGTTGACCTCAAGGGGTCATGAATTGATTTTTAAGTTTCTATTTTATGTGGAGCCATACACCGTTATCTAGGAGATTTAAGACAGATTGAACTAATAGCTTGTTTGAGATTGTTCAAAAGAGGTTTTATGTAAGTTGTTTTTTTTAAATAATTTATTTGGTAGATAACTGAGATTAGATCAAACTGTGTTGGTTTGTTGTTTATAATATTAACAAACAGTCTTTTGTTGCAGTCTATAAGCATTTTTTGTGCGTTGCATAAATTGCATTTTTTGTTAAAAAAAAATATAATAACACCAAAAGATCTAAATTTAACTTAGAAACTTATGGAAGTATTTAGCTAGGAAGATAGATGGTACTACGTATTGTACTACTTATTGTACTTACGTGGATTAAATGGGCCCCGAGACCTTTGAATACAAAATTCTCATTTCATATTCATTTCCATTTTATCGGAAATCTTTACGGTCAGAGGACGACAACGACGACGCCTTTGCCTCCAGATATTACAGGCTGGCGTTTTGACAGCTGTCAGTTTGACGGAGCGGGTCAAGTGACGTCGCTTGCTTCAATTTCCGGAGGGTGTGACGATGTTGCATGATTTGAATTTAATTTTGGAATGGCTCCGTCATCTATCGTTAAGGTAGGCAGAAGCAATAGCTAATATTTTCAGCATAAAAAAGAATATTTCTTGGAAGTTTTGCGTTTATTTATTTTTCAACAATTTCGTAAAGTGGCTCTTAATGAACCGCGTTTAGGTCCATAATGAAGTATTAAACACGCGTACTTTTTACTTTATGTTACCGCACTAGTGCGGTAACGCCACAGATAACTATTTACTAGTCGGATATGTGCGTTTTTTTTTTTAACTCAACAAAGGCTTTCATGCCAAAAGGAATCCGCGAGCCATATTTCATTTTTTTTTAAATTTTCTGAATTGTCCTTCGTCCCAAAATGAACTAAAATGTATTTACCTTAAGGTGAATGCGCAGTTGAAGCCCGCAAAATTCAATTTTTCTTACGTTTTTTTGCAATTTTCAGGTCAGTGTCAGGTTGTATATTTATCAAAATTTTATTAAACTTTTAAGTAGTAGTACTTAACAAATGATACTCCTGAATAGAGTTAAATGTACGGAGTAGATACCTACTCCGTACATTTAACTCTATTAACACTAACTACACAGAACTAACAGAACTACACAGTTGCCTCGCAAACTTCACATAAATAAATAAAACAAAAGTCACCAGAACTATGCCAGAACATTTCCTCGAATACAAAATTCTATGCAGTAACATATGCAAGGGACTTGTCATACATACCGTAGCTGCAGCGACCCGGAACATAGCATGTGACTTCGCAGCTAAAATAAATCACGTGTGATTTATTTTTATTCGGTTGGCAACACTGAGCGGCGCATACATTCCCGCCCTGCAATGCCGTTACCATTCTTTATTTAAATTATTTTCGCGGGTATTTGGCCAGGACCTGGCTAGAGTATTTTTATCAGTATCAACTCGGCTGACCGTTTATGAATGAAATTTATTTAAATTGTTTTATTTATTCCCGTTTTTATTGGATTTTGTTGCTGCGACATGAAGAAACTTATGTAATCTATGAAAATGTATATTTTTTTTGTTAGCTGTTGGTAAATTCTAGACCTAAAATATAGATACCTACTACTATTTCGCGATTTCACCGAGTAAAATACAGGAGAGTAGCATCGTCCGCCTTGAAACTAAGCAAGAGATGTTCACATGATACGTGTCTGATACCTACGGTAGACTGCACGGCAGTGGTAGCAAATCCAGTACAAGCAGGCCTCGTATTCTATTGACCACTCTAACCAAGCGATCTTTACATTTTATTAGTACTTAGGCCCTTAAAAAACCGTCACCAAAAAAAAAACTAAACACAAATCTTGCCCAACACTATTAACTTTACAAAAGAGGACATTAAAGTAGCAAACAAATGACAGACAAGCAGATATTAAGCAACGTTGTAACGCTCGGTAGTGGCACAATAGTTACACAATGGAACAACACTGGCCACAAATCATCCCGCGGACAGGGAACACATCTTATTTAGGATTTCACGGGTGAACACAGCTTGTGGAGAGTGGAGATAGCACCCGTGCGTCTGGAGAAAGAAAAGTATTTTATTTGAGACACGCTCAGGAATATAAAAACTGTAAAAAAAGGATCACATTTCAACCGCGCCGGCCGAAATGTATGCAGATCTGGAAAACGTTCAAAATCTAGTCGCAATCTTAACTCAGCGATAATCAATGTCAAAAACTTGTCAAAAATGTACGGATAATATAGGTATTTTTGACAGATTGAGACAGATCAGACTGTGAACGTTCTTAAAATTATGAGATTTGCCCCTCTGTCTGCTATCTTTTCCGCTCCGCTATACCGCACCGCTCCGCACTCCATCGCTCGCCTCCGACACCCGCTCTGCGCCATTGGACAGGCAGCCTTAAGTTGATACTACTGTAGCAGTGTCTACAACACCACATACGGACAACGCGTCATACTGACGTCACGCAAAATCCTGCATCTCGCAAGCAGAGTTTACCGCGCAACTAGCATAGATACAACAACCCGACATGAATCATCGGGCAGTTGCCTGCCAGACACAACACCCGGCTGGTCGGAGCATCCTCCCTTTTCTATAGAGTATGAGTGAACTTTACACCCTGTTCCTCATACCTCTAGGTATACTACTTTCTTGGAGAAAGTTTGGACCTGTGCTGCGTTCAAAATTAGGCTGTGGGTTAAATACCTACTTGCAGTTCATCGATGTTTGTCCATGGGAGTATGGTAAAAAGATTTGGATGAGGCAACCATTACAATGGGTGCGGAAAGTACACACTTCTTAGCCCAGTTAGGTTTACTTGACATAATAAAACCTATGTGGACTAACACCTATATTCACAAACAATACTTGTCTAAGTAAAGTTGTGTATGCGAAGTAAGGCATTTCTATATTACGTCCATGGGCATTTCTCAATGCGTTCCATATGACAAGCCTTTAAATTCAAGTGCCGATTGCCACTCAAATATTGTCTATGAATAGGTTTTTGGAACCCTGTGCGTCTGCGCGCACTGTGAGACCTCATAGAATGTTTGTGAATACGGGTTTATGTCGTGAGAAAAACAGTACAGAGAACAAGTCAGAGAACTCCCGAGCGTACCTAGATTATCAACACGCTTGCTCTTAGCGTGGTGGCAATTTCAGACTTATTTCGATTTCAGAGCAACTTTTTTTGTTTGTAAATAATATACTTAATAGGTTCATTACTCCACATTAAAACACTTATCATGGCAAAAGGGAAGGCAATGACTCAATCATAAATAATCATAATACTAATATGATTTCCCCGACATTAGATTAGAACTAGCCAACGTTCGCATGGACGTAAAAAATATCGCGACGGGATTCTTTCGCGCATTGGATTTTCAACGCACTGTTTAGCGCCGAGAGTTGAAAATTCAACAGTGTGGTTTTTTGACGCGCTGGGATGCGCTCTGTTGGATTCTCAATGCTTGGCTCAACACCGAGAGTTAAAAATCCAGTGCGCGTTAAAATCCCGCTCGATATTTTTACGTCCGTGCAAGCGTCGGCTTACTCCGCGTTCGACTGACCTATAATCGACCTAAAAAACTGTCCAACTTATGTTTGAATTGCGTCGGTAACATTAATATTCAATAAACATGTTATCAATGGCGGTTACTTGAAAAAAGACAACTCAATTATTTATTAGAGTGTGATAACCTTCGTATCGTAGGGAGCGGCGACACAAAGATGTGAGGCCACTGGTGGAAGGTTATTGAGAGCGATGGAACTTAAAGAGGCACGGTTAACCCGTAAATGGAGACCGAGCACTGAACTGCTGATTTCATCATCATCATCATTCGCAGGTCGACTTCACACACAAGTACAGGCGTCTCCTTTCTTGTGCCAGTCTCATCCAGGTTATTCCCGCGATGGCAGCAATATCGTCTGCCCATCTCGCCACCACCACCCCTCAGACGACCGATACTTTGCCTTCCAGTCCTTGGACGCCATTCGGTCCCGGCTTTACTCCACCTGTCATCTTCATCTTGCTTTATTTTCACGTAGAAGAGGATATGGGCCGGCCATATTAGACGTAAAACCGTTGAGGTTGTCATCATCTTGAGTAGAGATAGAGACCGCGATTCGGCAAACGTAGGGTAGGACCACTAGGTGTAGTGACGATTTTTGCAGGAAGGCTGGTAGCAGCTGGATGAGAAACCGAGGGTCGAGTTAAACTGTGTGCAAATGGTGAGGCTTTCTTCCAACACAGAGTTAGCTATTAAGGCTACTCGATGATAATGGTACAGACGACACCACATCAAGCTACTACAATCTGTCAAATTTCTTTAATAGATTTTCAACTTTATCGCTAAAACATAAAGCCCAAAGTTGATTGGGAAAATGTGACAGTTTCGGGTAGCTTGATGTGCTGCCGTCTGTATTTATAATGTCCCTCTTCCTTTATAAAATGGCAGAATTTATCAAGAGCTTATAAGTACGTGAGCTAGTTAGTCCCTGAGGATAGCCATCGTCACCGAGTGAGGCCAGAAAACGCCGGCCGGCATGACGATTTGGACTCGTTCCTGACCGATTGACCCAAAAAGACAACATAAAGAAAATTTTAAAACTTTGCGGAACCTTTGTCAAGCAGTATGACAACTTAGGATAATTTAACCAATTGAAACAAACAGGGGGCCTAAAAAGGCCACTTTAGAGAATCATAAAAGGATAACATTATGAATCGTAATATGGCGAAGACAGTCCGTGTTTTTCTTTTTTTCGCTGCCCTACGTAGGTATAATCAATGGGATTGGAATTGGATTTGGATCGGATTGATTGGTATTTTAGCACAGACAAAAAAATAACTGAAAAATGCTTCACCAATGGGATTTGATACGATAAACTTAACGGTTAACTGTCCATTATGTTATCCTTTTATGATTCTGCCAAAGTGGCCTTTTTAGGCCCCCAGTTATACTTTACAAAGTTGCAATCTATTTTAAGAATGTGAGTAACACTGTCACGGCTAAGGCAGCAAATTAATACAAGAGTTTTATCAAGGAACCCCTGACCCCAGCTTGTTGTGTTCAGTAATAGTGGAACACGATTACACGACGTTATCGTTACTGTGTCGCCAGTTGCCTAATTATTATATTGAATTAACTGAACTACATATATTATTGTTATTGATTTCGTCGGAAAATAGGGTTGTGCTATGGCATTTCATCATGGTGGAAATCTGCTGGATGTGGGTAGTATAGGACCCGTCATTGCAGTGACTGATGGGAGCATATGTGCAGCAGTACCAGTCTTCTAGCTGATAATTATGATGATGAGGATGAAAGGGTTGTGGAGGTCAGATAAACAGTCGTGGCATGTAAAATACTAGTATTCAGCTGCATCCGGTTAGACTGGAAGCCGATCTCAACATAATTGGGAAAATGCTAGGAGGAATTGATTTTTTATAATGAGCATACAAGGGCATTTCACTTGTAAACTACTGTAAGAGGATTTTTTTAACATCTTGAGAAAAACCGTAGCTTCAGAAAAAAATATCTTCCATATTATCTTTCGTCTTTATTTCCACTACCTATCCGGTTTTCGAAAGTACGTATTTGTTTACACAAAAGAATCAAAGAATATAAATAAAAAAATTAAAAAAAGTAACGGCCGAATAAGCTACCGAAATATGTTTATTGTCAAATCGAATTAATGTCACATCCCTAATTGTTATAATTTATCAACTTTGCGATATTTATTTGTCATTGTCTGGGACATTGGGAGTTTTATAAATATATTATATGTTTATAAAGTATAATATAGTAATATCGGATTGTACCACTTTTTAGAGTTAACGTTGTGTTTTTTCACAAAAATTCCTTTCACTTGACATTTTACGTTACCAGAATATCGTGAAAAGACTTTCAATATGTTTTGCCTGAATTCGAATGAACGTTTCCCTACTGCCTATATGTATGTCCGTAGATGTAGGTACATTATCAAATGTTACAACTATGTAAATGTCTATTCTTAGATTATTTCTTCATGTCACCGTCAAGTGTATTATTATTTAACAGTTTATGTACACATAAAAACAGAGAAGAAGAAAGGAACAAAAAAAATCGTAGGTACAAAGGTGATTATCATACACTTTAGTCTACGTTTTAAGAAGTAGATATTTAATCCTACTAATATTATTTTGAAAGTAACTCTGTCTGTCTGTCTGTTTGCATGTTACCTTTTCACGCCTAAACCACTGAACGGATTTCGATAAAATTTGGCAGAGAAATAGATTGCATCCCGGGGAAGGATATAGGATAGTTTTTATCGACATACCTCGCGGGCGAAGCTAGTGGCTTACAAAGAAAAAAACACCTACACAAAATTACCTTCAACATGCTTTAAGAACAGAGGTACCTATTTATGAAAAATAACAAGCATACATCAGACGAGAGGCAATAGAACCACAGTTCGGCACAATGTGTACAATAATTCAGGAAATTGCCGAAATGTACCGGCGGAATGGCCCATAAAGATGATATATTGCCAAGAAATATACCAATAGTTTTATCGTATAATCGTATTATGGCACCGTTTCTACTTTATTCGTAACACAACTAAATCATATAAACTGCTATAGGTTTGTTGCTTTCTTTCATGTTTCTCACAAACTATTGCTGTGAATGTCGAATTTGGTGCCATTTTTCCGGATTTGGTTCTAGTGATTTTATAGCTGTTTACTTAGGAGTTTAATGGTAGTTAGATTTATAGAAGAGATACTCTATACCTACTCTTTATTATGTACACTATATAAATTACAGATATGATTGTAGAAATTTTACAAAGGGTGACACATTGGGCACAGCGCAAAGAGCGCTCTTTTAAAGACAACCTTTGGATGGATTAAAATGAATGACGTGGGAGAAAAGTTTGCGTGAATTCAACTTTTATCGCTCTTTGTATGAATATATCAATTGATCTTCGAAGAGGTTCCCTACATACAGTGTTGGGTTCAATCACCATTTTTTTTTGTCAAACTCGGCATATAGATAGCGCCATCCACGAAGACGCGCCCCACTCTTCCTAATCGCTTACAGTACAAGTGTGCAACATTCCGCTAGTGTTTTAATTTCGTCGATACACAGTAATTATTTATTAGTGGGTAATTAGTGTGAACCAAAATACTAAAACACTAACGGAATTAACTAGCGATAACCACTAGCGATTAGTAAGAAGAGTGAGGCGCGTCTTCGTGGATGGCACTATCTATAAATCACGATTGAAAATTTTAGTTTTAAGTAAATATTTAGTCACCAATTTTTGTTTTTATTTAAGGTGAAAGCGCCAGGGTAGCCCGCGAAATTCAAATTTTCTTACGTTTTTTGCAATTTGCTGGTCAGTATTAAGTTGTACGTTAATTAAAATATGATTCGCGGTCGTAACAAATACGTATTTACAGAACTATAATCATGAAAGTCATCAACACAACTCTCTAAGACCATGTAATCCCCAAATGTCAAGATTTCATGAAATAGTCATTCTTGGGGATTACATGGTCTTAGAGAGTTGTGTTGATGACTTTAATGATTATAATTCTGTAAATACATATTTGTTACGACCGCGAATCATATTTTAATCAACGTACAACTTAATACTGACCAGCAAATTGCAAAAAACGTAAGAAAATTTGAATTTCGCGGGCTACCTTAGAGCTTCCCCCTTAATCTAAAACTGAAATGGTTGCCTAAATATTTATTTTGTTGATAGACGTCGATTTTATAGATATTTATTTAGGAGTGTAATGGTGTTGGAGAAAATTTTGCGTATATGCAACGATAAAACCTAGTTGCATATTATATGCAATAGAGCGATAAAAGTATCTATTGTCGAGGAGGTGGACTACCTAGCTAGTAATCAGCTATATTCCCTCCTTCTTTAACTTTATTAGTTTCAAGAAGAATTCTAGAAAATGGTGCAGGAACAGGATGCACAGTATATCCCCCACTTTCATCTAATATTGCTCCTTCATTTTGTTCTTCTATTTTAGGTTGATATCACGGCTCACGATCCAGCAGTCAACTCATAAAATAACCAAAGTAGACCTTAATAGACTTAAAATTGTTAAGTTTTTCCACTAAAGACTATTTTTAGATTGATCTTAAAATTGTTAAGTTTTTCCACTAAAGACTATTTTTAGATTGCTCTGAAAAACCTTTATGATACTCGCGTGAATGAGGTCGTCTGTGATAGAAGGCGCAATTCTTTCGCCGTGTACCATCTAAGCAAAATATCCACACCTTAATAATTACCCCACTTCATATTAACAGATTCACTGTCCACAAATAGTTAAACAATCAACATGAATCATAATATGTGATTCATGGGACAGGGAATGGGTTAATAAAGAAAGAAAGAAAAATGTGTTTATTGGCTTACAGCAAAAAAATACACCTTAGGATTATAAAAAACAGAAAACTAAGATTATAATGCCAAAAGGGGTTCAGCTCAGCATAATGTCAGTGACAACACAAGGTGTACCACCTGACGCTGATTTTCAGCTACATCCCGAGTGCACTACGCAAGAATAACAAACACATAGGGAGGTATGTGTTTTTATATCACCGGATTTTTTTGTTCCACCGTGTAGCATCTAAGCATTCCAAAATATACACACAATAAAAATTACAACCTTGCCTTTTCCAGCCCACAGCTTCTCCTGTTATCACTTTACGTTTCCAGCTGAAACAAACAAAAGAACGTTAATAAACAACCGATCTTTAAACACATAACAATTTAATTTCCATGTTTACACGCTAACATGAACACACACGCTCAAAACGCATGTATCATGGGCAACAAGCCTGTTCACTGGGGACACATAACTTAAAGCGAACGCGCCGGATCAAAAAGCCCGCGGGCCGATGTACATGCTGTTCGATTTATACTGCTGTTGGGCTGGGGAGTCAGCGGGAAACTGACCAGTCAAAGCTGCATAGCAGCTGGTTTTGGCTGCATGCTGTAAAAATGATAGCAGCCTGTAACTATACTACTGCAGCGCAAACGCCTCTTCTCCTACAAAGAAAGCACGAGCATTAATCACCATGCTTGCTTAAGGCGGATGGGCGATTTGAGACTTATACTTATTGACTATAAGTCCAGGTTTCCTCACGATGTTTTTCCTTTACCAATGTCAGTAATGTCCAAGATAAACTGAGAAAGTAGACACGAATTGAAAAAGGCACATTAGTACTTACCCAGATTTAAATCCACGATACATCTCGAGAGAGACATTGAGAGGCCATCACGACGAAGTCGTAAACTATTCGGTTCCATCTGTCATTACATGAGCAATGCGCCAACCATCATCTGCCTAGTACACTTTGACCATCGAGTATGACTATTCTTCTTTAGAAAAAAAAAAGAAAAGAAACTTCTTTAGCGCATCCCATCATCATCTCTCCAAGAAGAATAACTATTCTTTAGGGCATTTCTCATATTTCCTTCTAAAAGACTAACTGGCTGGTTTGCGTTTGATGACACGTTTATTCCTACTTTCTGCTTCCTACATTCTAGATTCTGCATGATGAATTAAGTGGAACTCGAACTAATTTGGAAGAATTAAGGGCCTTAGCATACATAGGACGTAGTTTCCCAATAATTATTTTCGGCGAAGGTTCGCCGAAAATAATTTTTGGGAAACTACGTCCAGAAACATTACTACATTATGTCGCGATTCGTAGTAGCGGAACATTACGAGAGCAGTTGAATTGTAGCAAACGGAGCAAAACTATCACTTTCGACTTAGTAAATACCGTATAGGTCTACTTCGGCCTCTTAGATTAGTTTTTCTTTAAAATTAATATCCATTTAAAAAAAAATGTTTAAAACTTGTCGCCTGCCACAGATACGTGCAAAACAAACGTGGCCTGAACTGGCTCCCGAGCAGATCGGCAAAATCACGCGGGAAAGAGACAGAATCATAATCAAGCAGGCATTTTGCTTCTGTTTCGCTTGTCGTACAACGGACAAGTCATGGCGGAACTGCTGCGGTTTCGCTGCTATGGTTTCGCAGCGGAGATGTGGTACCTGCCTAAATGGTCAGGAATCGCATTGTCAGTTTGTCGGCTCTGAGATTGACTTTCATAAGAAAATTTATATATTTCGGCTTCGGCTTTCAAAAGTAGTTTAAGTGCCATCACTATTACCAGACTAGCAATAAGGATATTAAAATTAAAATCAGGAAACTGTTCTAGTCTTTTGTGACGATGAAAATGTCGAACATAAAGCTAGAAAATTACACCTTTCAGAACTATTATGTTAAAGGATCCTCTGCGGTGGGGCGTCAAAAACAGCGCCTCACATTTAAGACAGTTCTAAGGCACAAGGCACAAGTCATTAACCCCTCGACGACTTATTAAGTTGTGACTTAAGAGTTTTGTCGTAAAATGGCCGTCTTTTGTAGGACAAGAGTAACTTTGCTAGTTACTGGAGCCGCCACTATTGACTGCTTAATTAATGAAGTCGTTAACATTGAAATGGTAGGAGTAAAATGTACATATTCAAGTATGTGCGTTTACAATTATTAGCTGGTTGACGTGACTTGTTACTCACGGCCAGGGACTCAAACTGTGACCGTAATATGTGTCTTTAAGACAGTTTTTTAAAACTGTTTTAAAAGAAAAACAATTCGAAATGTAACAGATACAATAATGTTACAGTGTCAAAGTGTTACCTTATTTGTTAATAAGTGCTAAATGTGTAACAGAAATAAGCATTTGTAGGTATAATTGCACGGTACCGCAAAATCGCGCGGTGGACAGACAGACACGGCGATGGCAAAATAGCCTCAATCCAGTCGGGTTTGCGGCTATTTTGGCAACGCCGCGTTTACCGGAACACTTTTATATCGGTTACAGATATATTACTGTTATTACACCTTTAAAAGTGTTTTGGGTTAACACATTGAAAAACACATTTAAATGGGTTACATAATATTTATTGTCTACAGATTGGTAACATTTTAATTTATTTACTATAATATTTACATAATTTATGCTAATATTTAAAATAATAATAATATGTACATTTATATGAAAAAAAAAATAAGCAAAATGATCATAGGGCATAAAAAAATTCATATAATATTTGATTCTGTTATCAATTCAATGTAACCTTTATAAAGGTGTTTTTAAGTCCCTTATTAAGGATAGACGCGATTAATGATTCTTATTTATACTGGACAGGTTCGTGGAGGGGTCCGTGGCTAAATAATAACAGCCGCACAGGTCGATCGATCAGGTTAAGCTACGCTTGCCGCGGTTGGTCTGTGGATGGGTGACGAACTTTACATACCGAGACCATTCCGTGCCTCGGAAAGCACGTTAAGCCGTTGGTCCCGGCTGTCACTCGTGGATTTTTAACAGTCGTTACGGGTAGTCAGAAGCCCGAAAGTCTGACAACCAGTCTTACCAAGGGGTATCGTATTACCCAGTAATTGGGTTGTGGAGGTCAGGGAGGCAGTCGCTCCATGTAAAATACTGGTATTCAGCTGCATTCGGTTAGACTGAAAGCCGACTCCAACATAGTTGGGAAAAGGCTAGGCGGATGATGCTATCTATATGTTTGAAAAATTCTTCTGTTCACCAACATAAATAACACAATGAATGTTGTTGAAATGTCAAAATGAAAGAACGAACTATCAAAATGAGAGACAGTGATTCACCCATACGTACAGACGCCAGCACATCAAGCTATTCGAAACTGTCAAATTTTTCCAATCAACTTTGAATTTTATGCTTTAGCGATAAAGTTGAAAATCTATTAAAGAAATTTGACAGATGGTAGTAGCTTGATGTGCTGGCGTCTGTACAATGGCAATGCACTGTATGGGTGAAGGTCGCGAGAATCAGCTGGATGGAAGAACCACTGTCAGTTACCTTAGTCAGAAACTGTACCCACTTGCAAATTAACTTAAAGTTCGCTTCCATAACCACAATCAGCCTATAATGTTCCCACTGCTGGGACACTGGCCTCCTCTCGGTGAGAGGGAGTGGGCCGTAATCCACCACGCGGGCCCAGTGCGGATTGGCAGATGTCACATGTCTTCGAATGAACTTCATGAAACTTCGCTTAGCACATAATTATTGCCTAGACAAACGAAAATCTTGTACTTAGAGAAATTTGACAATTTCGGGTAGCTTGAATGCTAACGACATCAAGCTACCCGAAACTGTCATATTTTCCCAATCAACTTTGAACCCTAAGCTTTAGCGATAAAGTTGAAAATCTATTAAAGAAATTTGACAGATTGTAGTAGCTTGATGTGCTGGTGTCTGTACAAACTTGTACCTAATACCTCAAGTAGTTGCGTTGCGTTTATAATACCTCATCTAATACCTCAAGTAGTTGCGTTGCGTTTATAGTAGATAGCATTATCATTAGGAACGGATGCAGCGGTCCGAATGGATCTGTGCTCTGATAACCTCTTGCGAGATGTCGAATACGAAATTATGATAACTTGGCAGTAACCAACAGCTCCTTTGACATCACTGCGCCCGCGCATCGCTGCGTTATGCACACGTGCACTAAGAATTTTTTCAACACACTTGCTCGTAAAGTGGCTCTTATTGAACCGCTTTTAGGTCCATAATGGAGTGTATTACGAACGCGTGCTTTTTCTTTACTTTAATCCACATGTTCTGTAATACCACAGATAACTATTTACTAGTCGGAGACGCGCGCTTTTTTAATCTCATCAAACCCTGCGTTCCGAATTGGGAAATAATCGATGTGTTCCGAATTGGGAAATAACCGAATTAGCGTGAGCGCGATAACGATAACGATGTCCCGTGAATCGTCATAGATGACGTCATGACATTCGCCATCTTGCGATAATGCCGACCATGCCCTAGAATAATATCACCGTGAGCGCTGTCAATTATTTCATCACCACTGCTCTCAAAACGGTGAAGGAAAACATCGTGAGGAAACCGGCATGTCCTAGAACCAAAAATTCGAAGACATGTGACATCTACCAATCCGCACTGGGCCCGCGTGGTGGATTACGGCCCACTCCCTCTCACCGAGAGGAGGCCTGTGTCCCAGCAGTGGGAACATTATAGGCTGATTATGGTTATGGTTATTATGGAGCGCTGTCAAAAATGACAGTGTGTGTATGAGGTTGTGTCAGTGTGTGTTTTGTTTTGAGTTGCATCATCTTTAAATTAAACTATCGTGGCATTTTTGAAATTGTGCTTCTGGCTGACAGTCGCCACCTAACCAAAGAAGAAGAACTGAAGAAGAAATGTGGTGTTTATACAAAGAAATACTGTAATAATATCTTTTTTACATTGTGTAAGCACTGTCATGTGAGCGCGTTCACGAGTGTTCCGAATTGTTGCCAGCTCTCAGCAGTCATAATAGTAATATCTAAATCGGAACGCATGTGAGATGATGCATGGACGTAATATTACGTCCATGGAGATGATGTGAGCGCTGTGATGTGAGCGATTATAGCTAATTCGGAAAGCGCCCAAAGAGACTTCATGCCGAAAGAAAAAATCCGCGGGCTATATTTCAATTTTTTTTAAAATAGTCTGTATTGTCCTTGGTCGCAAAATGAACTCGCGGGGGACCACAGACAATTTAAGGTGAATGCGCAGTGGTAGACCGCGAAATTCTTAGGTTTTTTGCAATTTTCAGGTTTGTGTTTATTATATTTTTTCTATAGGCTGTATCGGTTTTGTCTGTGCCATAGATTAATATATTTAAAATGAGTCAATGTTGCGCGCGCATCGCTAGTGCTGGCTAGCACGGCGCGCGGGAAAACAAAACCAGCGCGCCATTTTCCATACAAGTTAATATTTAACAATACAAGTCTGTTTTTTTTCCTCGCAAGTGTGTTGAAAAATGTCGTATGAAACGCGTGTGCATTAATCAATATACACTCGGCTTTCTTATCGCTCTCGCCTGCGGCTCGCGCGATAATATCGCCTCGTGCATAATGATCAACATAGCACACATGTATCATAATGTACTATTAACATTTTGGTGTTTACTTATATTTCAGTTATTCATTGCTTACGTATGTAAATAACATGCAGTGCAATGAATGCAATGAATTCTAATGGGCCTTTGGTCTCGTGTTGCAAGCGCGACTGCTGATCGTGGGGTCCTGGGTTCGATTCCCGGGTCGGACAAAGTGTTATTAGGTTCCATTAGGAATTTCTTAGTAACAGTCCGGAGTTTTGAAGTAGGCGGTTTAATACCCCCGTGCCTCCAAAAGCACGTAAAACCGTTGGTCCTGCGCCTGATCTCTCCCCGGTTGTGTCGGATTGCCGTCCCATCGGACTATGAGAGTGTAGGAACAGAGAGTGCACCTGTGTTTGCGCACACACTTGTGCACTATAATATCTCCTGCGTACCTGGCTAATCTCCGTTGAGATTGGCCACCGTGGCCGAAATCGGTCGGGAGGCGACTAATAAGGGCTGATTTTTCAATAGTCAAATAATTTCTAAAAAAAACACAATAACTTTAATTTTAGAAGTCGGTGTCAGTATTTTAGTTTGTTGCCACCGACTTCCGAAATTAAAGTTATTTTTCACTTTGTAGTGTTTTTTGGAAGTCGGTTGTTTTTTTTGTAAAAAAGTTTTAATTTTTACTTTTTAGTGGGTCAGTTTGTAATTTATCTTATTTACAATAGCCTAATGTCAACTTCTCATCACCTTTTACAGAATATTGCTTTGCCCGATGCAGGGACGTTTTATTAAAGTACTTAATCGAATCGTAATCCGTGAAATGCTTATTATTTAGTAGTTCCGGTGGCCATCTGTGGTCTTCATCATCAGTTCCACTTCACCAAATGGTGCTTTCCGAAAGCAAATGCACGAGTTACTATAAAAAATACCCAAATCGCTACAGGTGTGCCTATATAAAATTTGAGGGTGTCCCTCGATTTCCATGGGATTCCCTCATCAGATTCCGAGTTGGTGACAATGGGACCACCTCGAGACCATACCCTTTCAAATAAAAGAAGAATTTTTAGAATAGGTCCAGTCGTCTTCGAGTAATCGGTGAACATACTTACATAAAAAAAAATAAAAAAAAAACATATATGAAGTCGAACATATAAACTCCTCCTTTTTGGAAGTCGGTTAAAAACTATTCTATGTCCTTTCCCGGGATGCAATATATCTCTCTGCCAAATTTTATCGAAATCGATTCAGTGGTTTAGGCGTGAAAAGATAACATACAGACAGAGTTACTTTCCAATTTATAATATTCGTATGAATAGGTACTTACTAATAATAAAGCTGAAGATTTTGTTTGTTTGTTTGAACGCGCTAATCTCTGGAACTCAGTCGAATTTATTTGCAAAATGTATTTTTGCATGTAAACTTTAGTACCTGTTTCGTTCTCTCACAAAGCCATCCCGACAAATTTAATTGGACAATAAAACAGAACTGGTAATGATTTGTGCATCGAATCGATAACAATGCGTTAATTATTATTCATGTTCATTGAATCACAGCTGTGCATTATCAGCTCCATTCAGTTGTCCATTCATTGGTACTGCGACCTAAATAATGTGCGATCGAGTAAACAATCTGTTGAGATTAGATGCTGTGTGATGGATGGGACTTTGACGAGTTTAAAGACCTGAAAAGTAGAAGTTCAAAATTGATATCGGTCAAGTAGGTACGGGTTTCTATTAGCCAGCAGGGTAATTGCGTAACACACTATTGGTAGTATAGAGGTATGAGGAACAGGGTGTAAAGTTCACCCATCCTCCATAGAAAAGGGAGGATCCTCCGACCAGACGGGTGTTGTGTCTGGCGGGCAACTGCCCAATGATTCATGTCGGGCCGTTGTATCTATGCTAGTTGCGCGGAAAACTCTGCTTGCGCGATGCAGGATTTGCGTGACGTAGTATGACGCGTTGTTCGCATGTGGCGTTGTAGATACCGCTACAGTAGCAATGGCTGAGAATCAAAACTTTGTGAACGTCAAAAAACAAATGACAGCAGTGCGAAGGTTCCATACAACTCCTACCGGCTTCCCTTTGCAAAATGGCACAGACAGTATTCAAAAAAAAAAAAAAATTACAAAAATTAACCCTTCGCTACTGTAAGACAGTCCCCCGAAACAGGCGCCGTTCACCACTTCCTAGTGATTTAGCTGAGGAGAAGAAGTGGCGCAACCAACTCCCCAGCAGCAAAGCTGTTTGTACAGTTAGATTAACTTGATTCTATACAATATAAAGTAATTAACATTCGAATGTGAATCACCTGCGACCCGTTACGCAGAAGGCAAATACACCTGCAATCCGTTCTGCGGTCCTACTGCATAGGTAGGTATTCGAAATGGTTATAAACGAGTTTTACCAATCTGTTTTATGATCAGCGTCTGTCACTGATCAGATCAGTGAAATTTCCATTATGTATGATGAGACAGCAAGTGGCGACGTCTAGTTTGGTTACGAAGCTACTGGAATCACCAAGGAGGTCGGATACTGGCTGGTGACAGTCACTCTTGCAGAGAGTCGCATCGATGGTTGCCTGACGTCTGTCTTCTGATGATGTCAGGAGAGCCGCTGTCGTACCACATCCACAACCTGACACAATTCCGTCACAATCCTGATGATATTGAAGCTACTGAGTCAGTATTAAGATGACCACTTCAGTTAAAAGCTATCCTGCGCTGTAATGTAATTATATATTAGACATCGCACACCATTAGCATCATCATTTCAGCCGGAAGACGTCCACTGCTGGACATGAGCCTCCCCAAGCACCTCCACTTCGACCGGTTCTGTGCTTCTCGCATCCAACGGGTAACACCACTAGCATTGCGTACCAATTAGCCTTTGAAGCAACAAAACAGGTTCTTAACAAAAGAAAAGTTGATTAACAAACAAAAAAAGGAAACCTGTATATTTTCATTAACAGCCGCTCGAGGTGTTAAATAATGAAATAATTACATTCTATAAGGCAGTTAACAACGTGTTGCCCTTTAAAGAAAAAAGTCATCAATACGATTAATAAAAGCCGAAATATTACTTCATTGCGTTCTCGAATAAATGTAAAGAGACGATTTCTTATTTATCGAACGTCGTTTGTTATTGATAAAAGAGAGTGAGCATATCGAAGGTTCTATGCGTATGAAAGAGATGGGAGAAACGTTTTAAAAATTAACAGGAACAACTGAAAACGATCAAGGAGCGGTGTCAAACATTTGTAATGGAAAAAGATGGGGATATACAATAAGCTGCTGTAAGAAAGGGATGGGTGAAGTGAAAGATGCGAGCGGAGGTGAAAAATTTGCATTTATCTTTATGGATCTTAGTGTTAATTGAGAGGAGTATGAATGTTGCGCGTGCACGCGTTAATTAACGATTGATTAATGAGTGCCTGCTACTGTCCGTTTTATTTTATCGATAAAATCTTATAAAATATCGACGGACAAATAAAAAAAAGCTAAAAATATGTTGTGAAATAGGCAATTGCCAATAACAATGCGATTAAAGTCTACATTAGTTACTGTCTAGACTTATTTCAGAAAAATTGCGCATTTTAAATGTCACCGTAAGGTCGATTTATTCCGTCCGATCAGGACCAGGCCCGTGCCGGACGGCGCGTACGTGTTCCACGCGCGCCTCAAAGAGATGTCAGCATCGAGGAGGGGCCCCATAGGGCCGAAGCCTGCCGGGTCAGCGGGATTGTCCGAAAGGGTTACCGCTGGCCCGGAACATAAAGGGCTAAGGAAGGAACACGGGTGGGTTTTAGTCAGTAAGAGTCTGACACTCCCTTCCGCTCCACCCAGAGCGGGAGGGGTCATTTGATGATTTCCCATCCGCAAAAAAAAAAAAAAAAAATAAAAAAAAAAAAAAAATAGGTCGATTTATTGATGTAATACCATTTCTACCATTATTATTATTATATATTATTCTATTTTTACCATTTCTGGACGTATGGGCGGAGTTCCTGCACGAAATAACTTATTTCATAATTTACAGTTTTTCAGAGAGACTATTTATATCGGAGAGATTTTTTTTAAATCGAATCTAATCACACGCTGATAATTTTGGAAAGAAAGAAAAAAATTACGAACGCTCATACGGTCATAGTAGCTGCGCCCCGCGGTTTCACCCGCAGTAGTCTCGATCCCGTAGGAATATCGGGATAAAAAGTATTCCATGTCCTAATCCAGTAGTGTATGGTCTGCCCATGTCCAAAATGTCATCCCAATCCGTTTAGCCGTTTTAGCGTGAAAGTGTAAAAAAACAAACATAGGTTCAAGAAATCAAATCTCTTCATAATATGACCATTTTTTTTTTTTTTGTTAATTTTTTTCTAATAAAAATGAATAAATAACATTAAAAAGAGCCATTCATATTAAAATTTAAACACTGTACTTATTCAATTTAAGTACCCTGTAAGTTTGCCGTAGCATAATTAGCATATACTTTTCCCACTGCTGGGACACAGGCCACCTCTCGGTGAGAGGGAATGGGCCATAATCCACCACGCGGGCCCAGTGCGGGTTGGTGGATGTTAGGATGTTTTCGAATTTTTCGCTTTGGACATGCCGGTTTCCTCGCGATGTTTTCCTTCACTGTTTTAGTGGTGTTGAATGTAATACTTACACAAAGTAAAGTGCTTGTCTGGGTTCGAACTCACGATCTTATACTACTCGTAAGCCGAGGCCGATACCTCTAGGCCCAGTGGTACATAATGGCCCCGATTTACGCAAGTTTTCCGTACTAATTATTAATTTTACCTCAAAAATAAAGACCATAAAAAGACATTTATAATATCATCAAGTTACACAACTCCAATTTAAACATAATAACTGTCATAAATCACATTCAAACACATTTAATTAATAGAAACTCTTATCATTACAACGATCCACTGATAGACAAAACTTCCGATGCACCAATACTTGCGTCCTCAAAACACCACTATGCTAAAACAAACATAACTTCTAGAACACAGGGTGTAATTTCCTTTGAAGCCGGTGTTAAACTATCGGGGCCTTTTTTAAACTCTGTGGTGAAAAACTCAACCATAACTTTTACGTAACAGGGTGTAATTTCCTTTGTAGCTAGTGTTGCACTATCGGGGCCTATTTATGAGGTCTGCAGCTTCCGTTCCAATGACTTAGGCACCCTTTGCAGTATGTTTAACTAATATAAGAGTGATAAACGAACGGTTTGTTTTGATCAGTCAATATTATCACACCTACATTTCATTTTATTTATTGGTCGCAAAATTATTGGTTCAAGAGTTGTTGAAGACAAGTGGGATGTTATCTTGAAAATTGATGTTGCTGGTTGAAGATGCTAGGTTATTAGATGAATGAATTTAGTTTATGAATGAACTGAACTGACCATCACACTTATATTATAATGGCGAAAGTTTATGAGTGTGTTTGTATGTTTGTTACTTCTTCACGCACAAACGGCTGAACGGATTTGGATGAAATTTGTCACACAGATAGTTTATAACCAGGATTAACACATAGGTTACTTTTTATCTCGATATTCCCATGTGATCGACACTTATGTGGGTGAAACCGCGGGACGCTGCTAGTGAGACTCTAGTTATTTATCATCATTAAATAAATCTTGGCACTAATAATAGAAGATAACTAAAGGCCAGTATGTTTGAACAGGCACTTTTAACGTAATCCCATGCATCGGCTTCACCAGTTTAAAAGAAACTTGGTGAGATGTTCCTGCATTTAAAAAGGGGATCTATTTTGATGAAATCATCCGCAGGTAACATAATTGGAGGTTATCAGGGGGCCTAAAAAGGCCACTTTGGCAGAATCATAAAAGGATAACATTATGAATCATAGTATGGCGAAGACAGTCCGTGTTTTCGGCGTTTTTTGCCTTGTGGTACGGAACCCTTCGTGTGCGAGTCCGACTCGCACTTGGCTAGTTTTTTTACACATTGTAATGTGTAGGTACTTTTAACCATTTATTTTGAAAGAGATGTAAGAAACAATTAGCTGTAGTTTTACACAAAATTTGAGCTACAGAGTGAGTGAATGTTAACCTACGACATTTTCCACATCTTATAAAACTAATCCTGACATACCTACTTCTTGGAGAATGTCGCTTTTGAATCTTGCGTAAGTGTATATTATGCTTGTGAACATTTTACACCGCAGTCTACTTAGGTATCCGTGATAAATTAATTCTTAATTATAATAATTATCGTAATTTATATTGAATTTTAACAAACGGAACGTTACACCTCAACTTATACCACACATCTTTTTTTTTTTTTTTTTGTACAGACGCCAGCACATCAAGCTACCTGAAACTGTCAAATTTCCCCAATCAACTTTGAACCTTATGCTTTAGCGATAAAGTTGACAATCTATTAAAAAAATTGACAGATTGTAGTACCTTGATGTGCAGACGTCTGTACATTAATTTACTCGCCACACATCAGTTTTTATTTCCTTATTCCTTACAGCCTCTAACTTGATCTTTCTGCTCTGGAATGACAAAGGTATGCCAGCATCATTCTAACAGAACGCCTCATTAGATACGGACCAAATAAGTTCTGAATCAATTTGTGGAATTGGGAGAAGACATCGTTTTATTGTGGTGACTGGTGGTAGTGTTACCATGGCTCTATGTTTATGGTAGATAGTACTGTAAAGTTTGTCCGCTAAAGTCGATCTTCTGTATTGCAGGCTGGCAATAAGTTAGCTCTGCACCCTAAAACTATCAATCTCAATCTGAAGGATTTTGAACGATGTTGCTAATCCATTGCTTCATATGTTCGAATAATGTGACTGCTGAACAACGTAAATAACGCAATGAATGTTGTTGAACTGTCAAACTGAAACCCATTGCTACTAAAGTACGGATAGTGTGTTACGGAATAACCCCGCTAGTCGCATTCGAACAGTCAAGCAAGTTTAGAACGATGTGACAAATATTTTAAAATAGGTTTTTTTTTTTTTAAACAGTGGCCTTTTAACCGTGGAAATGTAAAGACGTTTATTCGAAATAAACGTAAAGAAATCGTAACGTTGTATGATTTCTTAGAAGTGCTTGTTAGCACTTCACAGTACTATCCTAGTGTGAGAGTGGATTTGGGACACAACATTTTTTGTTTTTTTTTTGCAGTTTTTTGAAAAGTTTGTAATTAATTTACAGACAAGTCTAACCTAGATATAGCTTTACTTTCGTCCAGTCGAATAGTAACTTTATTTCCAATTTTCTAATAGGACAAGCCTTGTGCTCGATGGATTTTCCCATCGGCAAAATGACGAACTACCGTACAAACTCACAGCCCCTAACTCATCCCTATTTAACCCCCTTAGGAACTCATCCCTATTTAACCCCCTTAGGGGATGAATTTTCTAAGTGGTCATCTTCGTTATTATACGGAATTTTCGTGCAAAATTTCATGCTTCTAGACCTAGCAGTTTAGGCTGTTCCTTGTTTTCAGTGAAGGAATGAAATTGATATATATTTATTAAGTAGATATTTTCAAAATAATGTTGATGTATAATTTTCTACTATAACATAAAAATAACCTTGTTCCCAGGCTGACACCAAAAAGTAACCGAACCTAGTTAACCAATAAAAAAACACAAATTATTGTCCCAACTATAAAAAAAAATCGACCTATTAATCAACAAAATCCTGCGCAGGTGTGAAGTTCATTTATAGCCATGTATACATGGTGTTCCTACAATCAAGGACGTCGGCTACCCCATGCGGCGCGCAGGATCAGTCGCGACGGGGCATCGAATCTTGCGCACATTAATTAATAGTTTTCAACACAACAGTCCGACACCGCCGCGCTAAATACATGGAATTGATATACCCCTCGGGGAGTCTGTAACTGCCTTAATTGTACACGAATGATTATATATTTTTTACATTAATTAGATTTTTTGTGATTGACATTTTTGTAAAGGTTGAGTAAAGTTGTTTGTTGTTTGGATGAGAATTTGGTGCTACTGTTAATATCTAGTTAAAAGTAGTTTTTGAAAAAGTCTTTCAAGACAGAGAAACACAAGATAAATAATTTCAAAATGTTCTACTTAATACAAAACACTAGCTTCTGCCCGCGGCTTCGCCCACGTGGAAGTCGGAAGTTATCACACGGAAACGACAAAAAGTAGCCTATATCCTTGCCAAATTTTATCGAAATCGAGTAGCATACAGACAGTTACTTTCGAAATTATATTATTATATAATATTATTATAGTATGGATTTCAATTGACTCGCAGAGAGTCAATAAAACCACGCCACCAATCCCTGCAGGGTTAGGCAGAAGAGGTGTACAGTCACGAGCACTAATATGTCAACACTTGGCTACTTTAAATTGCTATTTTTCACGAAATAACGAATGCAACGTTGAAATACGACACTTTACATAAACCTATGGGTTCGAAAATACTATGTTCCTAATAATATACAATTGTATTCAAAAATAAAGGAGAAAATCGACTTTGAATAAAGCCAAGTGTATACATACTTATGCTCGTGACTGTACCTATATAATAATACACTCACATTCCGCCATAAATCCGGACAAGTAGGCGGGTTTACACATGTGTAGAATTCCGTAAGTTAAGAGAAAATTTTAGATTAGATTTTTTTTAAGTTTGTTTGTTACGTTTTCACGCTAAAACGGTTGAACAGATTTGGATCAATTTTGGCACATGGGTACCATGATCTAAATTAGGACATAGCATAGTTATCCCGATATTCTCACAGGATCGAAACTTATACGGATGATACCGCGCGGAACACCACACCTTTGTATCTCACATCAGTGAGATACAAAGGTGTGGTGTGCCGCGCGGTGGATCGATCTTGTAGGGAGGTCCTTTATATCAATAAAGGACCTCCCTACAAGATCGATCCACGAAGAGTAGCTATACAGGCTATCTACGAGTATGTTCCTGCGTTAAAAATTTAAAAACATCGTCAAATACACTGAAAACATTATCTCAGGTGCCAACCTGAAAATAACACTTCAGCCAACAACTGTTACTAACAGTACCTACTTATCAACGACACTTAAGTAGCACACAATTCAATACTACTCGCGTTCAAGTAGCGACCTAGCAACATCTTGAGTATTCGTGCGCTCGCGATGCACCTGACCCCTCAGTAAGAAAATTCTATCAGCGACTTCTTCAAATCGAAGGAATGCGCGTGACCAATCGGACGATGCTTCTATCGACATCGATACCATAAAAAATCGACGGAAATGATCGAACCACGACAAATGCGAATGCCCCTAGAAATTGAATAAGTCGATACGATATCACCAAAGTTAGAATTGAAAGACGATTGACTGAAAAAAATACGATCGATTTACTGCTTCGGTTGGCTGTGGAAAATTGTAGGGTTGGGACGGTTTGTCGATAGTCGATGAAAATAAATATTTCGTTTTCTTGATATTATGTAGGTAAGTAGTTTGATTCGAACGAGTAAGAAAGATGATTTTTTTGTAACTGTACCTACTTCTTTCACAGTTTTCACCTTCTGGAGTCTAAACGTTTTGTAGCCTCTACGGAAGTAGTACAAATTAATAAAATTGCACCTACGACGTGCAATTTTGACTATGGTTTCATTTCATTGGGTGGGTGGTGCATACGTTGTATTCCCTTCAGTGTTCTGTTCCTATTTATTACTTGCGTACTGTGATAAATCATAGTTTAACTATGTAGTATAACAGTGCTGCTGGAGAGTTTGTTGGGCCACTTCTTCTTCCTAGCGAAAACACTAGCAAGTGGTGAAGGGCGGGCGTTTTGGGGGACTGTCTTATGTAATTTGGACGTTCAAAAAGTGCTGATTCTCAGCCTAATTTATATAAATGATGTTTTATTTTGATTGACTGTCGATAAATTTACACATCGATATCGATTAATACCGTTGATCCAACGTTCAGCATTCGGATCGGTTGAGAATGACATTTAGAAACGGTAGCCACCGACGCAGCGGGGGGCGGTGCCTCGTTCGCCATCTTTATTTTTATTATTTTTTTTAGCCCTTGTTTATCCAGTCCGGGGCGTCGCGGCTCACTGGCCGGAGCAATCAATAAAATGCTGTGACCGTAAAACCACGCCGGAATTAAATACGACGCTTCGGCCATTGTAGCCAGGTATCACCCGTCACGCCACGGCGCACCACTGATGTAATTAAAAACATTTACCTAAATAAAAACATCTACTATTAACTCGAAAGTCCAAACGGGTGTATTCACCTTAATTTACGCACGATAATTTGTTTGATTATTACGAATGAATGACTTTCCGCCAAAGTAAGGGGACTGAGGTTCTGTAAATACGCCTAATCCGCAAAAGAACAATCCAATTCGGCTTATTTCAAGTCGTTCCCGGGGGGCGAGGCTCAAAAAACGCCTAATAGAGAATTATAACAAACACCGGTCGCCGCGCCGGTGGCAATTTCACACTTTATTAATGCAAGTATTACGGCTAATTCCATCGGTTGACACGTGTCGAATTTGCTGTTCCCATAAAACCTCGGCCTCCCCTCGCTCGACAGCCAAAAGAACAACAAACCATTCAACTTTCTGTCTTGCGTCTATACATGTAGATATTATGTTCGCGTACCCAAAATAAAGAAAAAATCATCTCTCCCGAACCCAAAAATGCATTTTAATTCGATGTATTAAGGAACAAAGTGCCCTGCAGATTAACGATGTACACTTTTGCACAAAACCGATTTCAGTTCCCTCCAATTTTTGACAGCTCGGCGATGGCGATTCATAGATAAAGTAGCGCGCACAGATTCCGCGGACCATAGATCACAGAGTAATGCGGTCACGCTCTATGGTATTAAGTGTCAGTTATCGTCTCCACGGGGCTTAGTGTGCACGAGTATAATACATTTTTATGTTTGTACGCTCCCCTTGTTGTAATAACAACATGAAGTGAGGTTTACTCGGATTGAATACGGCATTATAATGAAATGATTCATATTTAAGTGAGTCCTCCCCTTCGTCTGTTGTAATTTGATGGTGTCGGGGATCGGAAGCAATGTTTCTTATTAAAGTGGTGTTATGACTGTCATTTTTATTGTGTTGTATGGCCTCTTTTTGCTGTATATTATGTTTAATAAATTTTGTAACAATGTACACTTCATTGTGTTACACATTACACCTGCGGAGTAATTGCATAACACACTATCAGTAGCAAAGGGTTTCATTTTGACAGTTCAATAACATTTATTGCGGTATTTAGGTACGTTGTTGAGCAGACAAATTTTCCGAACATATGAAGCAATGGATTAGCAATATCCTTCAAAATGATTTAGATTGGGATTGGTCGTGTGCTACGCGATTAAGGTGCTAACTCTACGAAAACGTGTGTTTACATAGCGTTACATTTTTTATTCAGTGATTTGTATAAATTCTCAGCACTTTTTGTTACAGGTGTCTAACAACTGAAATAGTTGAATAGTCTGGCAATAAATGAATAACGATACAAAAAGTACAACCTGATTGAATTTCTTTTGCTTTATTTTATTAGTTTGTGCGGTTATTCCTTAACCAACAGTAACTTGAAGCCACGCATTGGTTGTATAAGTTTCCCAGACTCGGCATAATCCGGGATGATCCGATGGCGAAGATAACGCGATAACCGTCCGGTAATAGTCCAAATATCTCCGTAATGTGTGTATAATGGGACGGCACGTGCTGGTCGCGTGTTGTTTGCGCCGAGGGACAAACCAGGCTTAGCACTTTCGTCGGCGACTGTACCGACAGCTCCCTTTTAATTACTGATTGATCCAAAAGATACGTTTGTTGGTATCAGATAGTCGTAAATTAGACAAAAGGATTAGTGGCGCAGCTTGCATAGTGGTGTAAAATAACTATTATTGGCAGTGATTTGTTAAGGAATTAAGGAAGTTTTGATTACTGAATGATTTGTTGGTGAGAATTGCATTTGGATTTTACAAATAATATCCAGTCCAAGAACTATCTCATCATCATCTCATTTCGTTCTTACTATTTCCAGTGCGTATCCAAATGACTAAAATGTAAACTGAAATGTTTCTTTCAAGTCTTTGCAGCCTTATTTATATTTTGACCATTTATGTACAACACATAAAATATACAGGGTTATTGGTAACAACATTAACAACCTCTTAAGAGGTCATTGTACTCATCATTATGAATAACTTTTACTATGGGAGCAAACCTGAAAGCGCGAAAAAAATATCTGCTGTTCTCTACATTTTGTCGAGTTATACAACCATAAATGTAGGGAACAGCTGATTTTTTTTTCGCGATTTTAGGTTTGCTCCCATAGTAAAAGTTGTTCATAATGATGAGTACAATGACCTCTTAAGAGGTTGTTAATGTTGTTACCAATAACCCTGTATAAATTGAAAAGAAGAGACGAAATGATAAGTGATGCTTATTTCTAAAGAAATTGGTTCCAGCATACCTGCAAAAAAGGACACAAAAAGAGACGCAGACACCGTGTGTCTCTCACTAAAATTATAAAATAAAAACGCTTCATAGTCCAGTTTTAAAAAATGACTTCGATCAACAAAAATCACTTCACAACTTTTAAACAGCATATTATTCAAACTTGAACCAAGAAAAAAAAACACCTACTTACCTACGTATGTGTATATGTGTGACTTTACACATATGCATAGATAGCTATGCATATGTGTAAAGTCACACATACTAACTTGAACAAAGCTGTACAGTAAACCAAAGTGTTAGTAGCTCACAGGATGGCGTTGTATCAAACGGAGACAGATTGGGCGCGATGTTGATGGTCCATGACTAGACGAAATAGTGGGACGATACATGTGACAGTGTCACAAGAACATAAAGGCTCCTTCAAACAGGCGCGACACGCGATATATTCGCGCGCGACACAAAGGCACCGCAAGTCGCGCAACGAGCGGTCCTTTGTGTCGCGCGCGCGCGATTATATCGCGTGTCGCGCCTGTTTGTAGGAGCCTCAAAACAATAGGTCTATTCACACCGTGAAAACTTAGGTTGAAGTGAGCTGTCATTCCACCTAATGCTAGGGGTTGACACTACTGACAGCTCAATTCAAGTTCACAACAAGCAGGCAGCCCACTTAATGATAACAATATCATCGATGCCAACACACGCACCTGATATAGCTGAAATGTTTGTTGTCCGTGCAATACTTACTCTTAAACATGGAAGATGACAACACTGTCTGACGAAAAAACTACAAGAGGCATCGTGTTACTCAGTTACTGGGTTGTAGGGGCCAGATATACACAGTCGCTCCATGTATAACCGGTTAGACTGGAAGCCCCAGCATAGTTGGGAAAAGGCTAGAATTTTCCTAGTAGGAATACTAAAAATCCTGTTTACAGGTAGATTTCAAACCGCATATTTTGTGATTGCGAAGTGCAAACCCAGAAGTCGTACAGACTGAGGCTCTGAAACTACGAATCTTTATTGGGACTTGGGAGGGACGAAAAAACCAAACATAACACTTTTATTAAATTTGATTTTTGGTGGATTGCGAGTTATCACATGAACCAACCCTCGAACATCGATACAGACGGATCGGCTTACTAAAACGCAAGCCTTGTAAGCGGAACGTGTGTTCAATACAATTTTATGAGCGGCGTGAGCTGAGACCTGCTAGATTTGTGGCTGGTTCTATGTTGGCATACTGTAGGTTTGCGCGGTAAAATAGATTGATAGCTCGATTTTATTGTTAGTTTTACATCTGATTGTTAAACAGAAGTAAGTAGAATTCCATAAAATGTAAGCCTGAATCACAGTGCCTGTTAGGAACTCTATCCGGGATCACTTAAATCCGAAATAAGGTACTTTAATTGGTATCATCCTGTCCCTAATGAATGAAAGATGGCCCTTAGAACTCCAGGCCAAAACCAAGAATTCTAAGAACCCTTACAGGGGTTGATATGATTCGAAGGTTGTAACAGAGGATAGTCAGCTCCAGCCATAACTGTAGATCTTGGAAAATTCTTCTAACAGCCATGGTCGAGGTTATATTTAGAGGTTTTGCCTTCCTTACCCCCCTAATCATACATCTGAAAATCTACGATTGAACTAACATTCGTCATCATCATCATCATTTCAGCCGAAAAGCGTCCACTGCTGGACATAGACCCCCAAGTATCACCGCCATTTCGAACGGTTCTGTATTCTTGTATCCATCGGAGTAACTTTAGGCGAATCATACTCTACAACGCGGCACGCGACGGGTCGCAGATAACTGCTTTTGCGACACAAATTCAATAAAAAACGCGTTCCTGCGCGGGGAATTTGGCTCCATTTGCCGCGTCCCGTCGCGTGGCGCGTTGTAATGTATATTCCGCCTATCTTAGGCCTATCTCCCAAGCGTAATACATAAGTACATATCGTCTCACAACAACATAACACACACAAATAACATGGTCATAACATAACTTGCAGGCTTGTGTTACATAACTTGCAGCAAGGTACACACCCCACCTACACCAATATTCATTATACATTCTATAAAAAATAATAGGTGCATTTGTGCGGGTGCAATAAAAATGAGCAAAATGGCTGATATAATATCGGGGTGCCGCGGGCGATGAAAAATAAATAAAATGCGTTGCGGGAGGGAAAATGAAAAGCCACTTAGTTCCGGCACGCCCTCTGGTGGGATTTACTAACAAACTAACAACGCCTGTGAGATTTTGCTTGTGGAAAATGTTTATAAGAATGTATGAAGGGGCAAGTGTAGAAATGTTTGTTTTCTATTCGGGTTACAGCCGATATATTCTGTAAAAATGTCATCGTGAAAAGTTACGTGAAGTGAGCTGAGATTGAGCTGACAATCCCTAGTATCGTGGAAAGACAGATCATTTCATTTAGGTACGTTTTCACGATGAGATTTGTACAAACTAGACCAAATGATACAAGTCATGGCAGTATTCAAGTGAATTAAGTATAGGTATGTTTAAGTTGGTACTGGTAATTTAATAAACTATCTGAGTACAGTCACGAGCAAAAGTACCTATGTATACACTTGGCTTTATTCAAAGGCGATTTTCTCCTTTATTATTGAATGAAATTTGATATTGGTAGGAACATAGTATTTTCGAACCCATAGGTATATGTAAAGTGTCGTATTTCAACGTTGCATTTGTTATTTCGTGAAAAAATCGCAATTTAAAGTTGCCAAGTGTTGACATAGTGGTGCTCGTGACTGTACGCATGAACTTTTGAAACACCTATTTAAATCAAGGTAAGATTTGTAGGCTTTCCAAATTCATAAACCCTTTTATTTATAAACGATGCCTAAAATTAAGCAATGATTAACTTCTACTGAACTATAATTTTTTTGTCGTCCATACCTACGTCACTTATCTTTACGCAACGTTTATAAATTAGTAGAGAACATTTTCGAAATGTCTTATTTAAAAAAAGAAAACTGGAAATCTCTGTTTCTATAGAAAATTTAAAATCGGTCTAATTTGGTTGTAACACTATTTTTCGAAAAGGTTCTCTACTAACTTTTTAGCCCTTTGTATCCCGCTTATGCGTATGAAGTTTCATTAAAATCGGTTGATTCATTTCGAAAAATAAGGGCTTGAAAGTCTGTATTCAGAAATGCCGTACGGAGCGGCGTAAACGCTCTTATTCATTTAGTTTAGTACCTAGTATAAACAGTTAGTTGTGTTAAATATAAAAAAAAACATATGTACTTTAGTGTTAGATTGTGTATTGTATCTACCTAATATACATCAATATTTTCATACTTCCTTATATCAAATTTCCTCCATTTTAGCCTATATACCACAACAGAATTATTTCGTACATTGTTTTTCTTCACAGATAAAATTTTCGGCGGCTACCAACTAATGACGTCGGGCGAGGGCTGTGAATCGGCCACGGCGGCCATTTTTCATCATTTCGCGCGCCTTCCCGGCAATATATTATTTTTTTACAAGTTTTACTTCGTCGCTGCGCTTCTAAGGCCGCGGACTCATGAACTGAATACAAATTGGACACGTAACCACTATATATGTACTCGTATAAAGGGTTGAAAGGATTTTTGCTCTAGAGGGTTTTATATGGAATGGGAGATTTACTTACTGGGGCTAGAGATAAATGTATAGTTCCTGGTACGAATGAAAAAGAGTGTAGTCAAAAACTGTTGTTACTATGCGCTATTTGATGGAGTTAGTAAGGAAGCTACGCTTTTATGGTGAATGGGTAGTTGAGACCGCGAAATTCAAATTTTCTTGCGTTTTTTGCAATTTGCAGGTCAGTGTCAGGTTGTATCTTGATCAAAATATGATTCGCGACAATAACAGGTACATATTTATAGAATTATAATCATTAGAATCATTCATACATCTTTCTAAGTTAGATTTCTACCATTAACCCTTTTCCGTAAGAGATTGGTGGTTGGTAACAGAAATGACGCCAATGTAATTGGCGTCGATTCTAATGTCCAAAAACTAAACTAAATTTAAGTTCATGTATCTTTTTCTTTCTATTTCATTAAGAAAAGGACAGAAGATAAATATTAGTTTAGTCCTGTCAAATTAAGATACTCCATAGACAACATTCGACGATATTAAAAAATTGGCTACTAAAAATACGCCGACTAATTTGACAGGACTACACTAATATTTATCTTCTGTCCTTGTCTTAATGAAATAGCAAGAAAAAGATGCATGAACTTAAATTTAGTTTAGTTTGTGAACAACAGAATCGGCGCCAGTGTCAGTCATTTCAATACCAAAGGACCCATTCATAAAGATGCAATAACAGATTTAATAATGTACCATTTTTAATTTGAAGAGGACAATAACAAATGTCACCGTAAGTAACCCTTGACTTGCAACGCCTGGGTCCAACCGGCCCACCCCACCGCAATGGGACCGAGTATTTTGCCAGATGTGATTATTACAACAAAAGTCGGTTTCGATTGCGGCTGAATGCGAACAGATAATCTTTTAAACGGTACACTGTTGAAATTTCGTTCAACGACCCCCGTTTATTTACATTCCATTGACGATTTATACAGGATTTTTTAAAGTAAACAGTACAAAACCCAGCAATGGATTAGTATTGATATTTATAATAGAGATGGGGCAAATGCGGTCGAAAAGAGATAACTGATAAGAATAATTGAAACATGTGTCACGGTGTCGTGGTTACAGGCAGGACCATTGTTTATGGTTCTTTTAGCGGTTACCGAAATTCGTTATCTAAATCTTTATTTAGCGTAATAAAAGCTGTTAACTCGACACCTGTCACTCATGCTGTTCGGTTATTTGGTTATCGAAATGTAGGCTTACGGTGTTACGTCACTTTTTTTGGATAATCGTAGCCATACATTTTAGTAAGCAGGGGGTTTCGAGTTGTCTTAAATTGAGTATTTTTATCGTTGTCCTTGCAAATAAAACGCATTATTCCTGTACTATAGCTGTTGCCGGCGACTTTGTCTGCGATCCAGAATAAAAAGTAGCTTACGTCCTTACGAAAATCAGGGTCTATCAGTACGTCAAATTTCATCTAAATCTGTTCAGCGGTTTTAACGTGAAAGCGTAACAAACTCGCGTTCGTATTTATAATATTAATTAAGACTAAGATACCAGAAGTAACCAAGGGTAGAGGAAGATAAGGATCTCGACTTTAGCACTTGCTAGATTTTTAAAATTATAGTCTTCCTCTACTTCTTTTCGTGTCGATGAACGAACTAAATTTTATTAAAACGGGATGAATGAAATACGTATTCCATCACACCATAAGATCGTAAAAAAACCTTTGTATTTACTGTAAATGAATAATAAAATGTTCTAGATATATTCTCATTTATTTTGAATCTTTTATTTTACAACACGAAGCGTCTTTAACGTTTAGGGTTACGAGCAAACGTCACAATGATGTGGCGATAAACACTGATGGATGGATCGTAAAAATATATTGGGCGATAGTGAGTTCATTTCCTAAATTAAGTTCCGCTTCTACGCGTGTTTTTATATTATAAAAACGTATATTTTAATAATGTTGTAGGTGTTATAAAAAGTTGTTGATTTAATTTGTGGGTTCTTTTATTGTGTGTTTTAGAGTTTTGAGATGATTTATGTGGGAGTAGTAAAAAATAAAAAAATTCTGGATTCAAAAATATACACACATGCCAGCACAAGCTACCCGAAACTGTAAAATTTTCCCAATCAACTTTGAACCTTATGCTTTAGCGATAAAGTTGAAAATCTATTTTAAAAAAAATACAGATTCTAGTAGCTTGATGTGTTGGCGTCTGTACATTGATCGACCGACAAAGCTCGTAACAAAAAGACAACACCAAGCAATTCTTCTTAAATAATTAATCACCATAAAACTCTCCACCATCATTGAAATCAGTACTTGGTAGATATAATCACAGTGTGGTGATAACCGGCTGGTCTCGCGAGAGCATCTCCCAAACGTACCATAACGGGTAACGACCGCATCTGTCGGAACCGGGACGATTCGGACCCGTCGGCAAACGCAGGGTTAGATGTTCGAAATCTGTTTGAATATTAAAGTTGTGGAATAACTCCTTAGAATTAATAGCAATTGTAATATTTAACCAAAAGATTATACAGGGTTATTGGTAAAACATTAAGGCATAAAGCATAAGGCAAGTCAGGTTATCAAAATCTGTCATTTTCGATACTATAACCTCTCGGATGGTTGTGAATAGCTATGTAGGGACTCACTGTTTCTTATTAGTCGTAGAATCGAAATTGAAGTTAAAGCTTAGGAATTACAAACCATTACCGAAAGACTGTATTACCGTGACAATTTATAATTTCTGATGCGTTCTGTTCGAAAGGTTTATCAGGGTGCAGTCTTGTTGGTTATTTTGATATCGATAACGTGATAATTATGGTGATCCTTGTTAGTAATAATATATAAACTTGAAGAGGAGCTATCAGTTTGATAATGGGGTCATCCAGGTGCTTAGATGACGACGTGGCTGGCAACTTGCCACTAACGAGTACCCAGCTATGCGCTATTACGGCGCTTGTCTACTGCCTACGCCAAAACCTTCTTAGGCTGCTATTAGCACTAAACTAAATATATACCTAGGGTTATTAATAAAACATTAACAACCTCTTAAGGGGTCATTGTACTCATCATTATGAACAACTTTTACTATGGGATCAAAAACGACATCGCGAAAAAAAAATCTGCTGTTCCCTACATTTATGTTCGTATTTATAACTCGTAAAAAGTAGGGAACAGCTGATTCTTTTTTCGCGATTACCAAAACCAAACCATCCAAAAACCACCACCAAACCATTAAAACCAAACCATACCACCACCACCAAAAAAACCACCAAAACCAAAAACCAACCAAAACCACTCAAAACCATTAAAAAACCATTTAATTTAACATCGACAAATGTACAATTAGAGAAACTAATTGTTAAGCAAATAACGTCAAGTTGTCGTATCATAGCCAAATCTTACAACTATAAAAAAATTACAGTACCTATAGGCAGTCGCTCCATGTAAAATACTGGTATTCAGTTGTATCCGGTTAGACTGGAAGCCGACCCTAACATAGTTGGGAAAAGGCTAGGCATATGATGATGATGATCAAAAAATTACAGTTGCGATTTGAATACCTACACAAGTACGGTCAATTTGTTTAACAATTCGTTACCTTGACTTTACCTATATGTTTCTTCAGCTATCATGAAACAGATACCTATTCGTGTAAAGAGGCCTTTATTAAATGGGGTAACCATTTTCGTACCTACCTATATTATTTAATTAGTGAAAACTTCTTAAGGCGCGTTGGTCATTTTTTGAGATGGGAAAAAACCATTGAACTCGCGCCACTGTTACCGTAAGCGACACCGCGCGTGTTTTTATAAGACGATTAAAAAAATACCCGCTTGGGATGTGTTCGCCTGTACTCGGGATGTACTCGGTTTTAATGTATATCCGATATGTAAGTGAGTGATGGCAAAGTATTCTGTTTGTGTTTTGTTTTCACTTCTGTCGGCAGTCCCGGAGTGCCATTGTTTTTTCACTGTTTTTTCATTTATTTATTTAATACTTCAAGCACAAAAAAAATACAGAGGCGAGTAAGATAGAGGTGCCTACTCAATTAATGCAGACTATGCCATTAAAATGATGATTTTCTGCTGTTCTGGTTTCTCACAAGGAAAACTTTCGAAGAAGCAAAAGACATAACACCTACTAAGTACCTTGTCTCTAAATCGTCCCATGGCCCTTCAGTCCCATATTAACATACGGAATGTCCCACACCGTTATAATGTAGTGTACCATACGTAAAGTTTTGACTACAAACAGTTATTGCGGACATTTCAGGAGGTTTCAGGGCGTTATAACAAGGCGGTAATATAATTGTCGAGGTTTTAAAGGAGACGCAAATAATTAGGGGGGGGGGGTGAGGGCTTGTCTATTTAGAAATGGGTGGTTTTTAGTCGTGTGCTGATTCTTGCGTCTATTATGTTTGTTGAGTACAATTCTATTTTTCTTTTCTGTACTTTTCTTTCAGAGCACTTTTATTGTTATTTTTAGGGTTCCGTACCCAAAGGGTAAAAACGGGACCCTATTACTAAGACTCCACTGTCCGTCTGTCTGTCTGTCACCAGGCTGTATGTCATGAACAATTGAAACTTTCACAGATGATGTATTTCTGTGGCCGCTATAATAATAAATACTAAAAACAGAATAAAATAAATATTTAAGGGGGGCTCCCCTTTGCGGTACGGAACCCTTCGTGTGCGAGTCCGACTCGCACATGGCCAGTTTTTTTTAATGAAATGGGTCTCGGTGACATTGAAAGCTTTCATAGGTATCTAAAAATTCGTCGTATTTAAATTCATTTCGCGGTCGCAAATAATAATTACTTAAGTGTTAATTTTATTTAAAAGTAAATCTTATCCTATAGGTTACGAAGCACTAATATCCCATGAACTGCATCACCTTCTTCCAGAATTCTTTTCCATAAAATCTCCGATCATTATTCCCAGTAACACATGTAAACTTTTGGCAGCAGTTATTATCGGGGCGAAACGGGGCGTTAATATAATTGGTGGCGTTTTAAAGTCGACACAAATAATTAGGTGGGGGGTGCGACTTCCACTCTAGTTACCGACGGACTTCGGACGGCTGTATTCTGAGAGATGAGATGCTGGTGCCAAAAGTGTCATGGCAGCTAGATTTATATTGAGGAAATGTTTTGTCAGTCACGAGCATAAGTATAGGTATGTATACACTTGGCTTTATTCAAAGGCGATTTTCTACTTTATTTTTGAATGAAATTTTATATTATTACGAACATGGTATTTTCGAACCCATAGGTTTATGCAAAGTGTCGTATTTCAACGTTGCATTCGTTATTTTGTGAAAAAATCGCAATTGAAAGTTGCCAAATGTTGACATATTAGTGCTCGTGACTGTACCATATTAAGGTATTTACAGCGTGTATCAGACATGTGTGATTTTTAAGGGTATGGTACAGACCATGAAACTGAACAACTTCCTCCATGGGACCAACATTGTAATCAAGAAAAAATAATCAGCTGTTTTACATTTGAACCAAATAGGTAGGTATTGATTTTGTTATGGGATAGCGGATATTTTTTTCGCGATTAAGTACTTTGATATACGCTGAATTAAACTAGTGTTTTTTATCAGATGTGACGATTGGAGTCGTCATAAATTATTTATTACACCAACATTAAAAGAGACGCCGCGCCGCAAGGCGCTCTTTGGACTGTTAATCTCGCTACCAACCATGCTGACAGTTATCGCTTTTGATCAGCCACGATATGAACTATTAG
The DNA here is from genome assembly GCA_963082905.1 of Oligia fasciuncula. Lineage (NCBI taxonomy): Eukaryota > Metazoa > Arthropoda > Insecta > Lepidoptera > Noctuidae > Oligia > Oligia fasciuncula. The sequence goes on from OY720390.1 coordinate 16,890,357, forward strand.
TTTACAGTTCATTCTGACAGGAAACAGAAACACTACCCTTATAAAACCAAGTTCTAAGAACATTTCAATAAGCATCTACAATGTAGGTATTTTCTCATTTTTTCTTCACTCATCTTTGCTTCGTTTACGTTCATAAATCTGGTCATACACGCACGCCAGTTGCAAATACTACGCACCTTACCTTTCTGAAGAACATACAGGAACCTAAGGAAGAACTTATAAGCAAACAAAATAGCAATATGACCAAAAAGCCAGCTCAAACAGAAAACAAATACCAATTAACTACTAAACAGCTATCGAAAATCAACATCCAGAAAGCACCCGATCTGAACATCAGAATACATCGTTTGGAGCGGCGCCACGTCCTACCACCTCCCCCTGTAGGGGGAAGCTATTAAGCCAAGCCAAAACTAATTTAAATTAAATCCTAGTGAATTACCCGACGAGGAAATTGTCGAGCGCACCCCCGGTGCTCTCACTCGGGTATCGTTAAGTGCAGAAGTGTTGGTGATATTGACATTTTGATCTTTTTAGTTTGATTGTGAAAGTAGGTAAGCCTATGCGATAATTACTGAAGTAATTAAAAATGCTTTGTGTCTTGCGTGAGTCCACGTTGATATACGTAGGGTTAAACATACATTTGTAGCGGTATCTACAACGCCACATGAAAACAACACGTCATACTGACGTCACGCAGAATTCTGCATCTCGCAAGCAGAGTTTACCTCACAACTAGCACAGATACAACGGCCCGACATGAATCATTGGGCAGTTGCCCGCCAGACACAACACCCGTCTGGTCGGAGGATCCTCCCTTTTCCATAGAGTATGAGCGAACTTTACACCCTGTTCCTCATACCTCTATTATACATTAAACACAATAACTAAAAGTTATCCCTACTATACAACTTTTAAAAGGTCAAAAACATCCATTGGCAGCATGGACGTTTTTGTTCGGACGGATTGTCAGCGATATCTTTCTGTGCATCATATGAACGGAGTAAGTTTTTATGCTTTCCAAAATGGAATGTTATGCAAAGAGATCATTATTCACCAGCGGTTGTGGGCCTAAGCATAATCCTAACAATCGTTAGTCTGCAAAATAACACAACCCCGAACACTTACCACGCCGAGCGTACCATCTATATTGCTTGCGGGCGGCGAGGCTCAAGCGGCAGCCGCGTCGTTACATGTACCATTTGAATATTATCTAACCCCCTACACCCACCCCACCCTCGACTGCCCTCAGAGAGTTTAGACACAACTGTGAGGCCTCAACGCCTTAATTAATGCAAATTTGAGTGCTAACAAGATTATGAATCTGGCCGCTTTTTGACTTGCTCCAGGAAGTTGAGTGGCTGTGCTTCATGTCAGTTAATTATGTATGGGTTAGGTTATGGTTTTATTTGATTTGATGTAGGTATGGGTTTTAATTTGTATTGGGCTTTTTTGAGATGGTTTGGTTTTTTGTTTCTTCAAAAACTATAGGTACTTTTAAAACCGTGTAAGCAGAGTCAGTACTGTAGATCATCATCATCATCTGCCTAGCCTTTTCCCAACTATGTTGGGGTCGGCTTCCAGTATATTAAACTAATAATAGGAAATAATAAGGTGGTTAATCAGAAATGAGAAGAAACAAGGTAACCGACATAGCCCAAAGAATTGCCAAACTTAAGTGGCAGTGGGCAGGGCACATTGCTCGCAGAACAGATGGCCGATGGGGCCGAAAGGTTTTGGAGTAGCGACCGCGTACCGGAAGACGTAGCGTTGGAAGGCCTCCCACAAGGTGGACCGACGACCTTGTGAAGGCCGCAGGATCCCGTTGGATGCGAGAAGCATAGAACCGGTCGAAATGGAGGTGCTTGGAGGAGGCCTATGTCCATCAGTGGATGTCTTTCGGCTGAAATGATGATGAATAATGAGGTGGTTACGATCCTGCTCAGTGAGGAAACTACTGCTGGAAGAAGAGTGCAAATTAATTCACAAGTAATATTATCTAAAACTAACTGACACACAACCTTGTTCCTAAAGCTAGTTAAAGACTTATGAAATACTTTTAATCCATTGTACAAAACGGCAGTCAAACGGAGCCAGTTTTAATGGAACTTGTTCGATCCATTTGGGGTTGAAACTCTGGCCACTTGGTTTTTCGAGACATTGCCAAGTGGTTGGTCGACTCTTTACAACCAGAGGGCTTGCCTATTTTTTGGCCGAAGAATCAGCACTGCCATACAACGTGGCAATGCTGCCACCCTTTTGGAATCTTTTCCTACTGACAACGTTACGACGCCCACGAATTTTTTAATGCCATTTGATGCTGTCCCTTTTTAATTACTTGTACGTATTTACTTTACGTGACTTCGTTCGTTTACGAACCACCTCACCAAATAATTCATCAAATCACGCCGACACAACATTCTCAACAACATCTCAACTCAACTCAATCCAAACGAGATTGCCTCAAACCCTTTCTAATGACTGTGCCCACTGGACCGTGCAGAAATGTGCAAAAAATATCCATTTAGCAAGGTTACCCCAACCCGTTCCCAGGCGTGATGTGCATCAATCATCGAGAAACATTGTGTATTTAATTTTAAATCAATTGGAGGCGCGCGTGCGGACCATCCATCTTGCGTTATCAATATTTATAAAAGTTTAACTTTGACGTGACGGACGGAAATGGAAAGGATGTCGGAAGAGTTGAGATTGTGTTGGTACTTGCGCATGAGTGGCTGTAGCGTTCTTAGCTAGGGCTGAAGGATGCTGTGCGTGTCGGAATCGGACAACATGTAACCTGGACAATAGATGGGTGGAAAAGAACGTAAGCTTACTTAAAAACTTAAAGAGGGAACAATAATCAATACAGAAACTGAAATAATGTGTTTGGTTAAGGGTTAAGTTACCTCAATCACGTCTTAATGAATGATGATCGGAAACGGTCCGGGTCGCTAGGGAACAGTATAACACACATAATATGTATTGTCTTACCAAATCAAAAAATACAATACAATACCTTTAAAGTAGGTAGGCCTTCTTAGTCTGTAATACTAACATAGTATCAAGACCTATGGAATTACCTTCTTCTCCTTCATAACGTATCGATGGCAAAGTTTAAACCATAGATAGATATACCTGGATAACGCAAGTATCACGATCTGTATGAAAATCAAGCGTGCCATTTTTTGGCTACATCGTACGTCACAAGCACTATTTAGTGATGGGAAAATCAAATCAATTCAAAGACGTCGCCGCGTGCGGCACCCGTCTTGCCCCACCCCCGGGGCCTAGCGCCAGCGCCCAAGCTCACCCAGCCAGCAGTACACAAGACTGAGCAAGTGGCGGCTTACGATTTTTGAACGTAAGCTGGTGCGATGTTTGATGCACGCGAAGTAGTTGCTCTTGCGTTATCTAGGTGTATCGCCCAAAATTCAGCTGCGCGAACTCCGCTCACTGACGCAGTCATAGTCATAACGAATTATTATGGATAAGTTGATGAATACTCTACTTATTAGTTACTAGATACACATTATTATAAACACTTAAGTATTATGGTTTAGGACGAAGGAAGACAGACTTAAAATATGAACGTAATATAGTACAAAAAATAGATCGCATCGTTTACAACCACCGTGCCTCCTATTACAAATAGTTCCCTCTGTGTTCTTAAAAGTTCAATGCGAGATCTCAGGATGAACTTCGTCTTTTCTTGTGTCCCAATGAAATTAAATACTTTTTATAAAATGACTTACAAAAAGTATAATGATTCTGTCCCTATTTGTAGACAGCGCCTCATATTGGCCACTTTTCGCCTCCATCCGTTGCGCGGTGGCGAGCTCAAAGCAGGCATCATCAATCACCCGCTCCTGCCTGCACCCCGCTTGTCAACTGATTGCATTCACCTGATTAACTTGCGAACATTGTCTTGTGTAATTACCTATTGGAAACTAGGAAGGTACATTCACATTGACCATACCACCACTGTTTTATAAATGAAAGTCTTAATAATTTAATACTTCACAGTGTAATTTAATTACTCAATTCAATCAACATTTTAAATCGTGCCTCAGATTCGCAAACACTGACGTCCCAGAAGGCGGGCTGTCCAAAGCTACATTTTTATTTATCTTAATCTGACACCGCGGCTATTAGCCCATACAACACGCTGTCTTTTCATTAAAAACTAATACATAATCTTATCTAAGTTAACTATTTAATCTAATACATAGTCTTTCAGAAAAGCTGGAGCTTTTCTTTCTCTTCTAGGTCTATTAATTATTGGACTAGGTGACTTATTAACTAAAGGAGTCTTAGTACTAGATTGAGAACTTGGATTGGTAGCTACCAAACAGTTTTGGGTTTCTGTATCCTCTAGGAGGTTAACATCTAAGTTAATTGAAGATGCACAAGGAAGTGATGCAACTTTGTCATTATTTTGTTGTGTGTTTGATAAAGTTACATTCTCTTGTTCCTTAACAACCGGAGGTTGTGGTGTGATATTCGTGGTATTTTGAGTTACAGATACTTCTGTTGAATGTGGACGAATGTGTATAAGGTCTCTTCTATATGTTGAATCATTTACATCCACTAAGTAGGAACGATCTGAAAGAATGTCTGCAATTACTCCAGGAGTCCATGTTTTGTTAGATGCTGGGTGAACCTGAACTGATACAGGCTGTCCTATTTCTAATGTGGTTGCTCTTTTGGCCCTTTTGTCATGCGAGTATTTTACCCTCTCTTTTTTAGTCTTGATGTTTTCAGAAACATTTTCAACCACATTTGGTTTCAGTAAAGTTTTAATAGTTGGTAGGAATCCTCTTGTTCTGCGTGAAAATAACCTTTGCACAGGGCTTGAATCCAATTTGTTAGGGGTATTTCTCAGACAGAGCAGACTCAACCAGATATCTTCACTATCTTCAGTAGCTTTTGTTAATAATTTTTTGGCTATCTTGACTGTAGCTTCAGCCTTGCCATTGCCTTGGGGATGATGCGGAGATGATGTGACTTGTGTGAAGCTCCATTTACAAGCAAAGTCTGAAAACTCTTGACTGACAAAATTAGTGCCACCATCTGTGACAACAATTTCTGGGATTCCATGTCGTGAAAAGTTTTTCTTGCAAATTTCTATTACTTGTTTGGAGGACAAGTCTTTTAGTACATCAATCTCAAAGAAATCTGAGTAATGGTCAACTGTTATTAAATATTTAATTTGTTTACCATTATGGTTGAAAAAAAAAACATCCATAGATATTATTTGGAATGGATATTCAGGTATTTTGTGACTTTGCATGGTAAATTTTTGCTGACTTGGTTGATATTTACTACAGGTAGTGCAATTTTTAATCATTTCTCTTATGTCATTAGACATTGATGGCCAGAATATAGCATTTCTAGCTAATTTTAATGTGTTTTCAATTCCTGAATGTGCTTTATGTAACTTACTTAACATTTTTTTTCTTAAATCTTCTGGTATTAGTATAGCTTGTTTCTTAAGTACAAGACCATTATAGGTTGTCAACTCAGTTTTATAGTTATGGTATTGTTTAATGGCATCTGGCACATCTCTCAAATATTTTGGCCATCCATGTAGAATAAAGTTTTTTAAAGCCAGAACATTGTGATCTCTTGATGTTGCATCCTCTATTTCCTGTATGCAGTTATCAGATATAGGTAAGTTTAACAAAGGATTAATTCTTTCTATAATTTTAAATATTTTCAAGTCTTTTGATCTATCAATGTCTTTGCATTCTAAATAAAATCGAGATAATGCATCTGCCATAATATTTTCTTTTCCAGATACAAATTGTAACTCAAGACTGTATCTTTGTAGCATCAGAAGCATGGATTGAAGCCTTTTTGGAGCCTGAAGAAGAGGTTTTTTAAATATATTTAATAATGGTTTGTGATCTGTTTTGATAATTGTTTTTGTGTTACCAATAATGAGCTGATCAAACCTTTTGCAGGCGAAAAGAACTGCCAGAAGTTCCTTCTCTATTTGGGCATATTTCTTTTCAGCCGGAGTGAGGCATCGCGATGCATATGCAACTGGCTGGTTCTGTTGAAACAGTGCCACTCCCAGGGCTCCTTCGCTGGAATCACATTCTACAATAAGAGGCTCATTTTTATCATAATATTTCAATGTTTTTGTGTCACAGATCATAGATTTTAGTGTATCAAACTCCTTTTCAGCGTTTTTATTCCACAACCATTCCGTTTTGTCATGTGTAAGGTGTCTTAGATATACTGAGTTGGCACTCAAGTTAGGAATAAACCTACTGAGATATGTCACTACACCCAGAAATCTCTGAACTTCTTTTTTGTTTCTTGGGATTGGAATATTTGAAATAGACTCTATTTTTGATGGATCTGGTTGGAGGCCTTTGTTGGAAAACACATGTCCATAATATTTTACTGAAGTTTGTAGTAGTTTAGTTTTAGTTTTATTTAATTTACAATTGTATTTTTGTAGTATGTTTAGTAAATTCTCAAGGTTTTTGTTATGATCTATAATAGCTTCTGTCATTGTATCTCCGACTCCATACACAAGCAAATCGTCGACCAATGCCTCAATACCATTTAACCCCTGAATCATTTCACTCATTTTTATCTGAAAATGATCTGGTGCTGAAGAGATGCCAAAGGGGAGGACCTTCCATCGGTATTTACCAAATGGTGTCCAAAATGTTGTTAATTTACTGCTTTTTTCAGATAGTTTCAAATGCCAAAATCCTTTTTTAACATCAAATGTAGAGAATACTTTAGCTTTGCCTAGTTCTGGTAGGATTTCTTCAACTGTGGTAAATTGGTAATTAGGCCTTTTAATGGCTTTGTTTAATGGAATCGGATCTAGGCATATTCTGAAGTTTTCTTTCTTTTTTATAATAAGTACATTGCTTACCCAATCTGTGTGATTATCTTCTTTGCAAATTATCCCTTCTTCTTCTAATCTCTTTAATTCTTCTTTCAGCATTGGTCGTAGAGCTACTGGGACACGACGGGCTTTTTGGATGACTGGTGAAATCGTCTCATCAATTTCAAGATCCACTTCACCTGAAAAACTTCCTCTGCCTTCAAAAACTGAACTATATTTATTTATAATTTTTTGTGTTTCCTGTGCATAATTGCATCGCACTTCCTTGCAGAATTTCACAAGACCCATATTTGTACAAGCGTGGCATGATAAGAGTGGAATGTGTTTGTTGTGTACTATTTGAAATGTAACAGTGTGATTGTTTTTATGACCTGAAATATTGGTTCTTAAAGTTAAATCTATTTCCCCATGTACTATAATATGATTTCCTCCAAAACCAAACAGAGTTTTCTTTGAAGGTCGCATTTTTTCTTGTACATAACCTTCACCAAACATCTCCCTAACATTTTGGAGACCAATTAGACACTCATCAGCTGCTGTATCAAGTAAACATTTTGTGGTTTTCCATTTGTTTTGAACAAAGTATTCAAGTGTGCATTCTGCTAGGTTCTTATTCTTGTTGTTTATGATCTTGTTGATAACATATTCAGTGTCCGAGTCTGAGAAAAGGCTGTTATTTTGTTCTTCTTTCACCACCTTTACTTGTTTCTTTTTCTTACATACTTTCTCTAAATGGTTTTTACCCTTACAGTTTTCACATTCTTTACCCCAGGCTGGACATACTTCTTTCTTGAAAACATGATAATTTGCACAAAACTTGCATTTTCTCTTTTTATTGATATCTTTGTCTTCTATTTTCTTAATTTCTGATGTTGTTGGTCCTGATAAATCCTTCATATGTTTTTCAGTGGCCTCTGCGGCCCGGCACAAATTGACTGCATCTGACAAAGTCAGGTTATCTTTTTTTAATAACTCTTTCTTTGTTTTCATGTCCATTATTCCTAAGACAATCTTGTCTCGTAACATTTCATCTTTGAACATAGCATATTCACAGTCTTCAATCAGTCTTGTTAGGTCTGCATAGAAAACATCAAACATTTCGTATTTTTGTTGCATTCTACTTAAAAAGATGTACCTATTATAGATGATGTTCTTTTTAGGGAGCATTTTGGTAGATATAATCTGTAATATCTCCTTGCATGTTTTATTAGCTTTTTCTGTGTCTGTAAGACCAAAATTCCCATATTTTTTTAGTGCTTCCACGCCTATGGCGCTGAACAAGACGCTCACCTTTCTCGGTTCCTGTTCCGCCGGCCAATCGTTCATTTGGGTTGCGGAATCATAATTGTTCCATGCAGATAAGAACGATTTAAACGCGTCTTGCGGGTCCGCATCTGTGTTTATAGGTGCTGGCCAGGGCACATTGATGTTTTGAGGGTGAGGGAGTGACTTCTGAGATAGTCTTGCGATCTCCTCCTGCATAGACTTCAAGAGCACAGTTTGTTGCTGAATTACGTTCATTATTGAGGTTTCTTCCATTTTTGCGCTGCCACCATGTTTTATAAATGAAAGTCTTAATAATTTAATACTTCACAGTGTAATTTAATTACTCAATTCAATCAACATTTTAAATCGTGCCTCAGATTCGCAAACACTGACGTCCCAGAAGGCGGGCTGTCCAAAGCTACATTTTTATTTATCTTAATCTGACACCGCGGCTATTAGCCCATACAACAACCACCACACCACACCACCACATGTGTGTGTGTGTGGTACCACATTCATAATAAATTTTGCAGACAGCAGACAGACCAAATTCGGCAGTTGTGGGCAGGCTCATTAGGCTGCATGTAACCTGATTCCTTTGTATTTTAATTTAATCATTTATTTCAATTTTATTTTCGTTCTAGTCCATTTTAAACTATTTATTTCAGTTTAATTTTAATTTATTTTAAATTATTATTTCAAGTTCATTTAATTTACCTATTAACTTTAATTTATTTTCAATTATTTATTTAGATAAGTATAATTTTAATTTATATTCAATCATTTTTTTCGATTTTTAACTACTTAAATACATTATTTGATCTCCTCATGACTAACATATTTTTCAACACACTTGCTCGTAAAGTGGCTCTTATTGAACCGCTTTAAGGTCCATAATGGAGTGTATTACGAACGCGTGCTTTTTCTTTACTTTAATCCACATGTTCTGTAATACCACAGATAACTATTTACTAGTCGGAGACGCGCGCTTTTTTAATCTCATCAAACCCTGCGTTCCGAATTGGGAAATAATCGATGTGTTCCGAATTGGGAAATAACCGAATTAGCGTGAGCGCGATAACGATAACGATGTCCCGTGAATCGTCATAGATGACGTCATGACATTCGCTATCTTGCGATAATGCCGACCATGCCCTAGAATAATATCACCGTGAGCGCTGTCAAAAATTACAGTGTGTGTATGAGGTTGTGTCAGTGTGTGTTTTGTTTTGAGTTGCATCATCTTTAAATTAAACTAACGTGGCATTTTTGAAATTGTGCTTCTGGCTGACAGTCGCCACCTAACCAAAGAAGAAGAACTGAAGAAGAAATGTGGTGTTTATACAAAGAAATACTGTAATAATATCTTTTAAACATTGTGTAAGCACTGTCATGTGAGCGCGTTCACGAGTGTTCCGAATTGTTGCCAGCTCTCAGCAGTCATAATATGTAGTAATATCTAAATCGGAACGCATGTGAGATGATGCATGGACGTAATATTACGTCCATGGAGATGATGTGAGCGCTGTGATGTGAGCGATTATAGCTAATTCGGAAAGCGCCCAAAGAGACTTCATGCCGAAAGAAAAAATCCGCGGGCTATATTTCAATTTTTTTTTAAATAGTCTGTATTGTCCTTGGTCGCAAAATGAACTCACAGGGGACCACAGACAATTTAAGGTGAATGCGCAGTGGTAGACCGCGAAATTCTTAGGTTTTTTGCAATTTTCAGGTTTGTGTTTATTATATTTTTTCTATAGGCTGTATCGGTTTTGTCTGTGCCATAGATTAATATATTTAAAATGAGTCAATGTTGCGCGCGCATAGCTAGTGCTGGCTAGCACGGCGCGCGGGAAAACAAAACCAGCGCGCCATTTTCCATACAAGTTAATATTTAACAATACAAGTCTGTTTTTTTTCCTCGCAAGTGTGTTGAAAAACGTCGTATGAAACGCGTGTGCATTAATCAATATACACTCGGCTTTCTTATCGCTCTCGCCTGCGGCTCGCGCGATAATATCGCCTCGTGCATAATGATCAACATAGCACACATGTATCATAATGTACTATTATGTAGTTTTAAGATAATGTAATAAGTACTAACAAAATATGGACATTTAAATAGTCGGAAAACGAAGTAATAGCACGGGCAAACGATGCGATACGACATGGTGGGTCGGGGTAACAAGAAATATCAGCTAGTATTTATTAAACACTAGCTTCCGCCTGCGGCTTCGCCCGCGGGGTGTGTCTATAAAAACTATCCTATGACCTTTCCTGGGATGCAATCTATCTCCCTGCCAAATTTTATCGAAATCCGTTCAGTGGTTTAGGCGTGAATAGGTAACATACAGACAGACAGACAGATAGACAGACAGAGTTACTTTCGAATTTGTAATATTAGTATGGATAGTATAGTATATAGTATGGATGCACAGACCCTGAGGCTAGTTGAAGTGACAGTCTTCGTAGGATAGTAACAGCTGGGTGAGAGGACGATATGTAAATACGACACTTACTGAAACAGACGCTCATGGGAACGTACGGGAGGTCTAAACACACTCAGTTAGGTACTTATATTTCACTGATAAGAAAAACACATTTATTATATTTTCAAAACAATAATATAATAATTTTAATTATGCTGCAAACGTGTGTGGTCTAGCACATAAAATACGTTGACACTAAGGTCTAAGACTTATATTAAAGCTAATAAAATGGACAGTCACAAGTTCACAGCACAGTATTATCTTTATAGCGTGTGCGATTGTATAGATTATGACATCTGCTCATAAATCATAGTGTACTTTAAGTACTTGCGGTACTTATTTTAATTGATGTGTGGTCTCTTGACTATTAAGGCTGTTTCTCTTTATGACGTCAGAGCCTTTAAAATGCTCTAAACAACTTTATACCTGTGTTAAAATACGTGATTAATATTCTAGGGTTTTCGTATGTGGGTGCGTGATTGCATTCCAGTATTTCTAGTCAGACAACTAGAAATTTTAACGCCTAACCCGCTGGCCACGGGACAGGGCGTCGCGACCGGCGCGGCGGCGGTGCCGTCAGTCTACGCGGCGCAGTTTGCAGGTTTGTTCGTTTTAACCAAAAAGGTTTTAAAATAAGTAGGTTATTTTGCATTGAAACGAAAATGTTAAAACCAACGTACCTATAAAGGGTGTCAGGAAATCGGCGCGCAACCGGTATCATGGGGTCAGATCATGATTCTAGTCGTAGCGTAGAAATTCGTCGGTTATGAAAAAATGTCACCTTGCGCGTCGGTGCCCCCTGCTACCCAGTACAGCATACAAGTATGAATAAAATTAATTTCTTTCCTTCCACGTCCAAGACCAACCAACACCGCTGAACTGAGCACCGCTGCCCATGGCATATCATAGTACTCGTATACCAGAAACAAACATAATGCCTTCAAAGCAAGAGTGAACAGGCATCTTCTGGGCACGCTCGTTCCATCATAGACCTCATCTACCGCTTTCCATCAGGCGTGATCGGGGTCAAGAGCGGGCACATTTAGTAATAAAAAAAAATTAAAAAAAGAAAAACACTGCCATATTTTGTAGACCGTAACTCGTAGCACGCTACGCTACTACGCACATTTTTTAACATCCACATGTATATAGTTTTATGCACTCCCGCGGAGTGCCACTGTTTTTTTTTTTTTGCCTATACTGTCCCATTGCTGGGCCGCCGGCCGCCTGCAAAGGCTTGCGTCATGTTTACCACAAATAAAATGTATTTTCGTTCTTTTACTCTATTTTTTGCAGTTCTTCGTGCGTAGCGCGCGTGCTACGCGAGCTACGCTACGAGTTACGGTCTACGAAAAAATGGCGACTTTTTCATTCTACGTTTGTTAAAAATGTGAGAAGTGACAGAACCTTTTTCTTGAACACATTGCGTTAGTTTTTTTTTGTAATCTAGTTATGGTAATTAAGTTATCAATTTTTTTTATCTTTTTTGTGAATGAAAAAAAAAACTGCATCTTTTTTGTTCAACGTTTTCCTGTAGCAAACTGTACCAATGCAATAAAACTACAACTGGCTCTACGTTTTATATTTTGCACTAGCTTCTGCCCGCGACTTCATCCGCGTGAAATTTCATCCTCTCCCCATTCGCCCCCCCTTAGGGGTTGAATTTCGAAAAATCCTTCCTTATTCCTTGTCTACATTATAAAGGGAACCTCTGTGCAAAATTTCAGCTTTCTTGGTCCAAGGGTTTGGGCTGGGCGTTTATGAGTCAGTCAGTCAGTCAGGAACTCAGGACTTTTCTTTTTACTTATATAGATTTCCGGCGCGATCATTATTCTGTACCTAACAGTGGATAACTATTAGTTAGTAAAGTTAATTAAACATAATTATTTCATCATCAAGACCAAGATGGCGGGACGAGCATGACTCCTACAGGACTGGCCGGCTACTAGCAAAAGACAGAATTGTGTGGAAAAGGGAGAGGGAGGCCTTTGCCCTGCAGTGGGACTACTGTCCCACTGCAGGGCAAAGGCCTCCCTCTAGGCTAGTTAGATTAGATTAGATAGATTTCAAATTTTCATGGGTTAACCAACTCTAAATCACAGGAACCTCACAGAGAGAATCCTCCCAGAACAGAGAGACACATCATTTCCTGCTGCCTTTGTAAATGTAAGCTTCCTTCTCAACTACTCAAGTTATGCCTTACAATAATAGAAACATACATTTCAACCCTTACAATGCTACATCAATAAAACAACTAAAGCGGCCCATTCCACACCAGACAATACATAACGCGAGCGAGCGTAAGCCCGACATAATGAGAAGTAACGACGGGCGCGTGCATGGCCCGCCTAATGACGTGACAGAGATGGAGATATGGGAGAGCTACGTGTCAGAGCGAGATGGAAGGCATATGCTCACGATGTTGATATCTAAACTGAAATTGGTGATGAATGCGGTGAAGTATGCTTGAATATGTTAGGTTATTTGTAAGTTTGCCTGAGGAATTAAAAATACATGTTTTTTTACAGACTTCAAAAAAAAGGAGGTTGTCAATTCGACACGATGTATGTAATATTATTGGAATGGCATTATTTTCACATTATGATAATCTATTAGGGCTTCCAAACAAATATACAAAATTTTATAGACGTATGTATGTATGTTTGTCCACGCATTTCTCCGCAACTGTTAATCGGATCGTGACCATTTTTTTTGTATTAGCTTACGTTTACTTTAACTTAGGGAACAGTGCAAGTTTCATCAAAATCGATTCAGTAATTTTCAAGATATGGACTAATACGTGTAAGTGTGAAGGCCTGGCTTATTGATACGAGCTACGGGTGTAGTGTCAAAGGGAAAACATCTCAAAACCTTGGTCAAATCCTAGTGCAATATTTAAAACAAAACTATTACCTACTTATTAACTACAAACAAATATTCCAGTTTTTACTTAAAACTAAAAATTACAAAATAAAAAAGTACTTAATTTAAAAAAATTAAACCGACTTCAAAAAGAAATGAACTCAAAATTAAGAACCTAACTTTAATTTCGGAAGTCGGTGGCAAAAAACTAAAACTAAAAAAATACATATCCCAAGACACCGACTTCCGAAATTAAAGTTATTTCTTAATTTTGAGCTCATTTCTTTTTGAAGTCGGTTTAATTTTTTTTTTATTACTTTTTGTTGCTTTTTTTTATTTTTTTTTATTGCTGTTTGTGTATGTGAGTTTAAATGTTTGTAAACGCACCCACAATACAGGAGAACTTCCTAGTGTGGGGCAAAGTTTTTTATAAAAAAAAAAAAAAAAATGACGATGACGATGACGAGAAATTAGAGTGCCTATTTGGTTTTCCATTCTGTTGTAGGTACCTATATAATGAGAGAAAGGTACCTATAGTGCTGAAATTAGCAGGAAAAACCCCTAAAGGTTAAGGAATATACCTACTGGTGAGCGAGAGATCGTGAGTTTGAACCACAGTCGTAGCACTATGAACATAAACCCACTCCTAGGACAAATGTTTATATCAATATGTACAATCGTGACGAAAATGTTTGGGAAATAAAATGTAAGTGACTAAACTTTTTTTTTAGATCCTATTAAATAATAGTATCTACTTAATTTGATTCACTTGTCTTTCTCTATAATAGGAATAGCTTTTAATATTGTCATTCTTCGTTATCGTAATATTTTTATTTTGACCAACAAACCTAAGTGTCATAAGTAGGTAAGTAGGTACTATGTTCTTTCCTCGGTGAAAGTCAGTTTGTTAATTATTGTATCGTAATCTCCTTTATAGCTTACTCTACGCGTCCTCGCCTTGTCCACGAGTTGCCTACGCGTCGCCTATGTACCTACCTTTAAGTCATCTACTCGTCGTCTACGTAGCGTCTACGATTTTTTAACTGCAACGTTTAAGTTGCTACACCTACTTACATGCTTACGGCCCCAGAATTTACCAGAAAAACTCTACTACTTAGTAGAGCTTTAGTCATTTAGCGTAGAGAAACTTATATGCTAGAGCCAGCGTAGACTTTCGGTCAAGTACCTACCTACCTATTTATTTATTAACATTTTTTTTCTTTAAACATTTCATTGCCTTTCTACCGCCCTACCTATTATTGAGTTTTATTAGAAATTTGAAAATGGCGTTAAAGTATAAAACATTGATTTAGTCGTCATCATTTTATTTCAACATTTGAAAGCAAAAAAAAAACCAAACACATGAAGATCGAACAGATATAATTAAAACAAAAATGCAATCGAAAAATATCTTATAAACTGCCACTACCTATAAGTAGACGACAATGAGCTGTAAAAGTTCAAATTCAAAAATTCTAATCACCACAGATTTATCTCAAAAACGTAAAAGCCACTTAATCAATAATCCGATTATCCTAAACCGCAAAAATGACAATGGTGAAAACAGAGCGCCCGGAGCGAATCCTGCAAAACTCTCATTAACCGACGCTCTAATTAAAAAGTAATTAAATTCGCGCGAGAAAAAGAGAGAACGACATTTAACTGATACTAATAAGATCGTCAAACAATTACGAGCAGTGCGGCGGGGGAGCGAGAGGCACCACCCCTCTCGCTTGCACGCAGCGCTCTCTATTTAACTTTTAATTTATACTCATTCCTTTATATCTTTTATTGCTTCGCCCATCGCGGCTCCTAATGCGCCCGAGGTGCTCCTCGCACTAATTAAATTCATGCAAGGCTGAGCCGCGCGGCCCCGCCCCCCCCGCGCCGCTCCGCCAATGGGCGCGCCGCTCGCCGCCGTCTCCGCCCCCCACTACACTCAGTACCAGATTCCTGATAGAGCTGTCATGTCGCGTCCGAACGCTCGTTACGCTGTCTTGACATATTTTATTATTATTTATGTCAATTACGTTATTACTTTTTTGTTTAATGGAATAAGGAATTGGTTGTGAAATTGATTGCCTTTCGGTCGCTTATGATTCATCACTGTCAAAAATATAATCTGAAACGTGTTAATTTTGTATGATTGATAGTTTGTCCGTCATTAGAGCGATTGGGAGGCGTCGTAATCTAGTTTTACGCAACGCTATTGTGCGCATCTCTGTCTGTCGGCTCAGCGGTTGATTGCTCGCCCATCACACAATCACCTGTCAAATTAAAAGAATGGGTGAAATCTAAAATACGACCCGTTATTACCTCCGAACAATTCCTATGAATATATTTATTTTTTTCTCGTTCATTACAGATAATAAACACCTTTCATCTTATCCGGTAGAATAGATCACGTATCAATCATAATTTTATAAATGAGTTTTGGAGCTGTTCCGGAATTAAATTAAGCTTTTAACTTTACGTAATAACTCTCTGCTTGTCTCTACCTACTGTCAGATCTTTAGGTACAACATAAGCTTACCTATAGGTAAGTACCTAAAAGGGCAATGCTAAAACGCAAACCTTTACGGTAACATTCCATAAGTTCCATAACATAACTCCTTCCCGATACTCTACATGTCACTGTATAGCGGCGCGCCATGCGGCTAAAAAAGATTATGACAACCCCACGGGCCCGCAAACGTACGGCGACCCTATAAATCCCATGTTGGGCCCCCCTACTGCGCGATAACAAACGTTATCTTCATATAAATAAGGTTTATTTCAACTTACCGTCACCCGTCGCCTACGTTACCGTTAATTCAATGTATGCCGTCCCTTAATTTATGGGCCGTTATTCAATACAGATCTGTAACTTCACGGCATAAGGTTTGAAAGCGTTTAGCAGCGGGTGCGATGTACTGTCGGAGAAATAAATCTATGATATGAAGGAGGCGGAGAATTAATTTGTGTGGTGGTGGGGGGTAGGGAGGGAGGTGGCCCCGCCCCCGGGCGCGCCATCGCAGTGGCGGGCGCGGCGTGGAGCCCCGAGCACTCCGTAGTACCGACTGTACGCGACGCGCGCCAGTGTTGCATCTTGTGATAGTGCTTGGACTGCGTAGTGACTCAAGAAAAAAAAAATTGGTGTTTTGAAATATGACATTAGAGAATGGCGTTGGTTCGTAGGTGAGCGTTGTGGTCAAGATATCGGGTGCGAGGCGGGAAGGTAGCGGCATGGTGCTGGAGGGCGGGCTGCCGGCCCCGCTGCAGCTGTACGCGGCGGCGGCGGCGCAGCTGGCCCCCCGGCCCCCGTGGCCGCCGTTTCTGCCGTTCTTCGGGGTCCCGCCGCCGTTTCTGACGCGCCCGAGACTTCCTCATCCAATGCCTTCGCGGGCCCCGCATGGGCCCCCAAGTGAAGACTCCAATGAGGATGGTGCTAGTAGTAAAGGTAGGGTTAACTTGTAGTGAATTCTTATAAGAAAAAATAGACTCAATAAGTGTTTAAAATATGAAGTTTAAAGCTCAATAAGTCAGCTAGAAGATGAAGGCATATTTTATAGAATTGAAATAAAAAAAAATAGATTATTATTGTAGAGCTTATCACAAAAAACAAAAAAAAAGGCTAACCAATTAAACTACCAAAGGGATGAACAGATTTCTAATACTTACCTACTCTATAATTCTCCATAATATTTTTTTTTAAGAAAACAAAAAAAAAGTTCTTGATTATTTTTTTACTGCTGTTCTTTAGAATGCAAAAAGGAAAAACAGTAAACATTTGTGCCATTTATTATCCCGTGTAATAAATATAGGGCCAATTGACATTTCAATAATGAAACGAGATCAAGCATGGTAGATGGGTGTCCATTAAAATGTAAATTAAATTACTTAGTCTGACATCCTGTTTGTGCCGATATTCGCACATAGATACCTACCTATGTCTGGCAACGATAACCTTAACTATCGCCGGAATACCTACCCACTGTTTTTTATTTACTAAAAAATAATCTGGGTTTTTTTTTTCTAACTGTAGGTAGGTAGGTATAAATCAAACTTATTAATTGTTGTCACGGAATAATTAATACATAAATTGTAATCTTGACGCTGTATGATCATTCCAACATTTAATAAAAAATGTACCTGTTTTTGGATTTTTTTGCAAAAACAGCTTGACCGAAAGTGCTGAAACTTTAGCACGTCTTGAGGAAATAATACCTAAGTTATTATATCCCTATTATATCTTCTTTCTTTTTTGTGTTACACAAAGCAGTATAGTTATAAATGAGGTTTACTAAATTCTAGCGAAAGCAGACATACTATTTCAGGTTTTATTTGTGAAAGTTGAACTCTTTCTTTAAAACAATAGGAAAAACTTAGCTAGTCCATGAATAATAATTTTTGTTACAGTTTCACAAAACGAACAAACGTGTTTTACATGTTCTCTTGATCTTGAGATCATTTTATTAAAAATATTTGTACACTTTTTTTCTTGACTGTACCGGTAATTTTTATTTTTTATTAAAAGACTTTATGTATGTAGTTAAAAGTAGACTTACATAAACGGAGCATGTTTAATATTTTAGGTAATACCTAAATGAAGCGTTGAAGATAAGTAGGTACCTACAATACAGAATAACATACAAATAAAAAATGTTATAAAAAATAGCAATAGGTTCGCTCTCAATAATTATGGGACTTAAACATAACTGTTGAAATGTGGGTGTAGGTACTATACGTACTCAGCCTATAATATTCCCACTGCTGGGCCACAGGCCTCCTCTCTGTGAGAGGGAATGGGCCGTAAACCACCACACTGGCCCAGTGCGGGATGGTAAATGTCACGTCTTCGAATTTTCGGTTCTAGGACATGCCGGTTTCCTCACAATGTTTTCCTTCACCATTTTGAGAGCAGTGGTGATGAAATAATTTTAATTTACACAAGTAAAGCGTCTGGTACACCACTATAGGTAGTAGGTACACCTCTACCTAACCTTCAGAAAATTACAGGCGTGTTATGTTATGTAAAAATAAAAATCACCGGAAAAATTGGTCACTTAGGTACCTACTCGTAGCTGTTTAATTATAATCAACAACACCAATTTGATTAGCGTGACCAATTAAAAATCCTCTAGAATCCGTTGGAAATAATTACCACTTCCATTTTAATCAATTACCCGATGATGTATGGCCGCAAAATTATCAATTCCGTAATACTCTACCATTATGTTTGCCTAATTATATTTTCGCAATTACACAAACTATGTAAGAAATTTTTCTTTCTTGAAAATGTTTTTCATTTCTTAATAATGTTTATGTATGTCCAAAAATTAACATTAACATACTTAGTTATATTAAGTTGACAGGTATTTTGACAAAATATATATTATTGTATATTACAATCAATGTGCACTTTTATAATTTCTATATTTTCTTGTAAACAATGCAATATTTTTTTTCTTTCTTGAAAATGTTTTTCTTTCTTTAATGCCGTCGCTCTACCTACTATTAAAACTTAATTTATTTTTTATTATTTCCACAAATTATATTATTTTACTTATTATTAAGTTGACAGGTATTTTGACAAAATATTATGTTGTATATAATTATAATCAATGTGCTCTTTTATCCATACTAATATTGTAAATTCGAAAGTAACTCAGTCTGTCTGAATGTTACCTTTTCACGCCTAAACCACTGAATGGATTTCGATTGAATTTGGCAGAGAGATTGCATCCCGGGAAAGGACGTAGGATAGTTTTTATCGACATACCTCGCGGGCGAAGTCGCGGGCGGAAGCCAGTAATTTATAACCTGACGATATTATCATGGACGTCCAGGGCATCACGGTAACATAGGGAAGTAGAAAGTAAAGAAATATATGAAGACGCTTTTAAATTTTCGTCCACGATAACGTTAAAACATGCACGTATTTCTAGGTATACATTTCATGGACTTGGACGTCCACGATAATATCATCACGTTAGAAATTTTAAAGAAACTGGCCAACAACCACAAGAAGGGCTCCGTAACCCAAGGCACAAACGCCGAAAAAACACGTTTGTTGTATTTATTTTATTGTGTTTTTAGTATTTGTTGTTATAGCGGCAACAGAAATACATCATCTGTGAAAATTTCAACTGTCTAGCTGTCACGGTTCATGAGATATAGCCTGGTGACAGACAGACAGACGGACAGTGGAGTCTTAGTAATAGGGTCCCGTTTTTACCCTTTGGGTACGGAACCTTAAAAAGCACACATTTTTCTTGCCTACTGTCTAAGATATAGGTGCCTAGAGCAATAACAATAAATAATATAAAGTAATTTCCTTTAGTTTACTATTTTTCTTTCTTTATTATACCGGTTGTGTTTTGTTTTGTATGAAAGGCATTGTTTCTTATTAGGTGTTTATTATCTAGTAGTTTTGAAGAGTTATAGGTATTGCGGCTTGCGTGTTAGAATTTTACGGTAAAAGATGATGATAATGATTTATATGGATGAGAAAAGATTTTATCATGATTTTTTTATCAATCTTTAGGTATCACAGGGTCCAGTGATATTTTTCAAGATTTTACCTTTATGTAGATTTATTTGTACAGTTTATACCTACACGCTAAAAGGATTAAGCTGTGTTATATTTTTGTTATAACCTAATAGTTATATTAATTTTTTGATCTTTAGTGCTAATACCTATAGTCGGACTTTTAATTAGCTGCAGTAAAATGACAGCTTATGTGTTACTTAAATTACTGAAATGGGCGTCTTTTTGTTTTTTCGCGGCCATCATCCAAATCTTGTTTTTCTAGTACAGAATAAGGTAACAAACGAAACTTCTTTGACATGCATATCTCTAAACTCAGTCCGAAATAAGTTATTAAAAAGTGTCATTTTACTGCAGCTAATTAAAAGCCGGGACTACCTATAGGTTCCATTTATTTTTTTCAATATATCTATAGGTAGAGTTATTGGTACAGTTTATATTATACTAATAGGATTCCTGTGGCATATTTTTTAATCTTTGTAGCCTAATAAATAAATTATTTATAAAGCAATCTTTACAAAATATTGATAAATTAGGTGAGTACCTAACTCTCTAAATAATAGTGTCTAAGAATAATAATTATTATTATTGGTAAGCCGATTATTATAATATATGCTAATATTTATCTGAAACCTCGACTTTTTTTATAGAATACAAAATTATGCAACACGCAGATAGAAAGAGAATATTTTAAATCACAATATAGTTAATTAATTTAACTTATCAACAATTTACAGCAACAAATGGGTGTCGAAGCGTTAACTTCTTACTAATCTCGGTAACTTTCCATTTTATCACTTTAATTCATACTTCAATAATTATCACGTTGTCACAATACCAGCGACAGTCGCAACGAGCTCGTCACACAAACTATCGATTTATTACTCGCCAATCGATTCAGACATGAACTGTCAGTATCGATTATGAGTTTAACGGCATCACTCGATCTTCATTCAGTGTTACAAAGCTGCAATCAAGACAAGGCCCATCGCTCATCGCATCTAAAACATATCGTAATCCAATATCATAATGGCTAGATTAACCGCGCGTTGATTCCGCCGCTAGCCTGACCTCCAGATTAAAAGGAACGAACAAATAATGGTATAAATAATGATCTTGTCGCCTCGATACACTTATCCTTCTAGGCTTAACTTATTGCTTTTATAATATTAAGGCATTATTCCCGAAATATGCTCGAGGTTCGTTTGAATAAATTTTGTATAATAAAAAATAAACGTCGGGTAAGGTGCTAAGAGGCTAACGAGCGTAATCCGAATGTAAGTTATTAGTTGGACGCCGCGGCCGCCTGCTGGGCGAGGCGTCCTCTCGATACCGCTCGATACTCGCGAGCGTTCGATACCGACTGTGTTCCGTATCAAGATGTTTATCGATTCTTTTGTCGGCTCTAGCGCTGAGGTGTTACTCACGAAATTAGGATGTTAAATGTTTTGTCGATGACGCATACTCGAGACTCTTTGTGTACAAACGTTTTTTTTTTTGTTATAGTAATAGAAATATCAATAGGTTTTTTGTGTAGTAAATTATGGATGATCACGTGTGAAATGTTTGGGATGCTGCGGCTGTTAGGCGATACTATGAATTGATATGTAATGAGGTTCGCTGGCTGTTATTGTTTTTGCTTGTAATGTTAATGTGCGGTGTGCCTATGGAGTTTTACAAAGCTGCGGGATATATACAGTGTACAGTCACGAGCACTAATATGTCAACATTTGGCAACTTTCAATTGCGATTTTTTCGTGAAATAACGAATGCAACGTTGAAATACGACACTTTACACAAACCTATGGGTTTGAAAATACTTTGTTCGTATTAACATAAAATTTTATTCAATACTGAAGGAGAAAATCGTCTTTGAATAAAGCCAAGTGTATACATACCTACTTATGCTCGTGACTGTACGTGCTTTCTGTAAACATGAATTCAGCACATGATTCTAGAACCCCTAGCATAGAAATTAGGTATTTCGTCAGTTATTAAAAAAAGCTGAGCTGTTCCATACATTTTGAACGCATAATATAAAACAGCTGATTTACTTCTTTAGGCGTGTTGGCCATTTTTTGACACTGTTACCGACACCGCGCTACATTCGGATGTGTTCGGCTGTCCTCGGGATGTAGGTACCAGGTTTTACATCCGATAATGTATATGTCAGTGAGTGATGGCAAAGTATTCTGTTTGTGTTTTGTTTTCACTTCTGTCATCACTCCCGGAGTGCCACTGTTTTTTTTTTGATAACCAACGGAAAGTTACTACGCGGATCTAGAATCGTCTGCTGAATTCAAGGTTTCAGCCTACTATCCTGTAAATGAGTAAACTGAAATGACTATGGTCTTAGACAGAGTTAAGTGTACAACTTGTCTAATAGTAGGTAACGTCAGAGGAATTCATTGTTAAGTCAGTTGACTACAAACAAATTGTCCGTACATTCAAATCACATGTGGCATTCTTTGACAGTTGTATGAAATAGCTATGACACGGCAAATTCGAGATAATCCGGTCTGTGGCCTTAGTGTGAGTTTTTTCACTCACGTTCGATAGCGAGCGCGTTAGATTTTTATATGGAAAAAGGTTATAGCGCCACCTGGTGGTCACTAGGAGAAACCTAATTTCCCATACAAAATTCTAACGCGCTCGCTATCGAACGTGAGTGAAAAAACTCACACTAAGGCCACTGATCCCCTGAACCCCCCTCCTCGATCCCCTGCTTGTTCGTCTTCTGTTTTAATATCTGTCTTATCCACTATAAACTTTCTCACTCCGGTTAATTCACGTACCGATGTTAATTTCTTTAACGATTAATTTCTCTGACTGTATTAGGTAAGTAATAATACCAGCCTGTTAATTGTCCCACTGTTGGGCAAAGGCTCATGTTCTCATACAAAGAAGTCACGACCATTGATCACCAGGCTTATTCAATCACACTAATATTATAAAGGCGAAAGTTTGTGTGTGTGTGTTTATATGTTTGTTACTTCTTCACGCTCAAACGGCTGGACCAATTTTGATAAAATTTTGGTATGGAGGTAGCAGACACCCTGGATTGACACATAGGCTACATTTCCTACGATATCGAAACTTGTGCGGGTGAAACGGCGGGGCGCAGCTAGTTAAGTATAAATCTAGGTTTCCTCACGATGTTTTATTACTAAGTATTATAACGGTGACGATATTATTTACTTAGCTCATTTGTTTATAATAAAGTAGGTGAGAAGTTTATTACATGTGTTATCATTTTTAATTGTATATTTATTGTTTAACGAATGTACGAGTAAGTGTCACGTTGACCGGTGAAGTCATCTTGGAAAATAGAAAAACAAGCGTGGGTTGCCCGATTATGAAAAAGGTTCCGCCGGTCTATTCTCTAGAAATCGCATGCTTATTGGAATGCCTACTGACTTAACTCAAAAAAGACGATTTTTGGGAAATCGCAAAAGAAGATCTTGCTATGAGGACTTAGTATGTACCTACTACTGTTGACGCATAAGGGTCAGTTCACAGTATCTTGAAAACTGCGCGTCGCGTCGCGTCTCGGTGTGAACTGACCCTAAAATTAAAACTGATTTGATTTGATTATTAATTAATCATGAATGCCTGTATTTTGAACGTATGATTAACAGCTATTGATGAGATTTGAGCAAAAAAAAAATAATCTGACCTATCTACTAATGGTTCAATGTTCCATTATGCATGCGAAATCTCACCGTGAATATTTTTTTGAAGTGAGCTTCATTCATGACCTTAAAAAAGTTGCTGGGACCGATTGGATACGGAAGCCGGAGGACAGGGTGTTGCGGCGCAGCCTGGGAGAGGCCAATGTCCAGTTGTGGACTGCGATAGGCTGTGTTGATCGAGTTGATAGATCTATCATTCCACCTGATGCTTTTGACAGCTCACTCCACTTAAGTTTTCACGGTGAGGTTTTTACGGAATAGGTCCGCTGGAGGTAGATACAGTTAAGTGAACCAAGCTCTTCCTTCGAAACTTCTCTTTCTAGTTTATCCATCAATTTCAAACAGTTTTGTATACTTTCAAACTTTTAAAATTTATGAAGAATCTCCCAAATTTTAATCTCAACTTGTTCATTATAAAAGCATGATGATTAAATAACTTTCAAGTACTTCGTTAAAATTGATTTAAATTTACCTACTTGAAATATCTTTTGCTAAATATTTCATCCTTATAAACTTTGCCTTCTTTGAGCCCTGGGGAAGGACATCATGCTACTTTTTCGACATACCACGCGGGCGAAGCCGTGGGCGGAAGCTAGTTGCACAAAATGGAACTGCCACAAGCCACAACAAGGACCATTTGGTCTTTGTCTTGAAGAGTTCCTTGCGATATATTTCACTTAGCTTAAAACTTACTTAACTTATTACTAAAGTAGGTACCTAATCTTTAGTTAGATTTCTACCATTAACACTTTTCCATAGGAGATTGGTGGTTGGTGGTAAAAATCTAACTTAGAAAGATATAAATGATTCTAATAATAATAATTCTCTAAATATGTACCTACTTACCTGTTATTGTCGCGAATCATAATATTTTGATCAAGATACAACCTGACACTGACCTGCAAATTGCAAAAAACTTTAGAAAATTTGAATTCCGCGGTCTACCACTATCCATTCACCTTATGTAGGTAACTATGTCCAGTTTGGCAATAAAAAATGCTAGTACCATTGGTAAGCAAAACGTTTCGTTTTTGTTTATAGGAACCGAGCTGTAGGTATGTGACGCACATGAGTGCTAAAACACCAAGTTGTGTTGGTATAAATACCTACTTTATTATGGTATATTATGTATTTCTAAGTGATTGCATAAGATTTTATTTATTTATTTATTTATTATCTACATATATAAGATAAAACCTGCTTGACGAAATTAGCATTTATTTACCTATTGATTTTACGCCTAATTAAATATTTTAACTAGGTGTTGTTGTTGTATATAAACTTAACTTGCGGTATGAAGGTATGAAACTATTATTTTATACTTCATTAAAATATTATTTATTTATTTGTGCTCAATTTATTACGTTGGCATTACAATATATCAAGCCGCCAGTAACAGTCACAATAATTACATAAGGTTCTTGTTTTTCAAGATTTGTACATTTTTAATTGCTGAACATTGTATTTAGCAATTTCAGTACGCGCCAAGTGACAGGTTGTCATGAACACAAATGAAAACAAGTGCATGAGAATTAATTAAGTAAAAATAAAAATGGCAAAAAACAATTAACCTACAACGGTAATAGAAACTTTTTGCTTTAAACATTAAGAACCACGGCAGCGGGTCAAACAAAATTAAAAGAATAAGACCAAATTAAAAAAAAACTACATCATCTATCTAGTCTTTTCCCAACTATGCTGGGGTCAGCTTCCAGTCTAACCGGATGCAGCTGAATGCCGGTACCTATTAAGTATACATGGAGCGACTGTCTATCTGACCTCCACAACCCAGTTACTGGGTAATACGAATAAAATATAATTTTATTAATAGAAAACAAACAGCTCTTTTATTAAATTAAATTTCAGTCGACAGCACCCATCGGTTTCTTACTAAACTTCAACTATATCCGACGATCCTGCATATTTATCTCTTTTGTTGACTGTACCTACCTATGCTTCATATAGAGTGAGAACTAAATAATAAACGGTTTAAATTCCTTGTAAGTACTTATTTCCGGGTTTACTTTAACGGCTCATTTTCAGATAACTATTATTCGAGCAATAAAATTGACGTCTGACAGATTTTGTATGGAAGAACTGTCAAAAATTCAAAATTATTCCTCGGATAAGAATATCTGGCGTTGGAAAAATCAGCCCTAAATGACTTACCTCAAAGGAACTATTTCGTGTCTTGTGTAGGTAATGTTCCTGAATGATTTTTTGTTTGGCGTAATGTTATAATTACTTAGGTACCTTATTCATGACAATGATGACTTATCATGATCATATTGTGTACAGACACCACATCAAGCTACTACAATCTGTCAAATTTCTTCAAAATAGTTTCAACTTTATCGCTACAACATAAGGTTCAAGGTTGAAGGGGAAAACTTGACAGTTTTGGGTAGCTTGATGTGGTGGCGTCTGTACAAGAATCTTCTTCAAAATAAAAGTAGACTGCTAAAGACCGATATGGCTGCATTTTTCGTAAAAGACAACGTCAAAAAAATTAAGGATTTGTCACTGCTTAATCAATTACTCAATTCTTAATACGCAGGCACCACCAATCTTAATAATAAAGAAGAAAATGTATCACTCGATACTTTCTTGCAGATGTCTTGGGATTGTACTTAAGTAACTGTTACAGTTAACCATGAAATTCCAAATTAGTCACAAACGGTTTCCCAGACCCTGATTTCCAAGCCATTCATTTACGGAATCCATGTTTTTCTTCACTGGCTTACGGAAAACGCAGACTTATTTCTTTTTTTTTTATGAAAACAATTGTCTATTGCGTACCGAGTTGCTGTTGGATGGTTGACGCATCGCAAAGCTAATCGATTCTTTTTTTGAACGGTGAAAGAAATGTCATTCGTTCTAAAGGCGGGAAACGAAGTTCTGTTTTTTTTTAATTACTGAGAAATAATGATTGTCTCTGGCAGAGCTGTAAGCAATCTAATTCAGTACCCAATAGTAATTATTCATTGTAGGTTATTTTTCTTGTCGTTATGTAGTCGTAAATTATTTTGTGAAATGAAATGAAATGATGAAATGATTTTATTAACTGTGATTTTAATTAAGTAAAACTAGGGCTGTGAACGTAATTTATTTGTTACCTAATTATAATTTTATCAAAATATACGCTAAGTATAATATTTATCATCATAATCAGCCTATAATGTTCCCACTGCTGGGACACAGGCCTCCTCTCTGTGAGACGGAGTAATAATATAGATTTAATTAACACTTATTATCAACGAAATTATTATTATCATTGCAAAATGGTAGTAAAAATATGAAAAAACATTGCGTGAATGAGAAAGATAATATTTTTAGATACTTTTTATTTTCTAAGATCTTTTACAATGAGATAATCTTACATCAATAAGTGCCACACTAATTAAAATCACATCATCATCTGCCTAGCCTTTCCCCAGCTATGTTGGGGTCGACTTCCAGTCGAACCAGATGCAGCTGAATACCAGTATTTTACATGGAGCGACTGCCTATCTGACCTCCACAACCCAGCAACTGGGTAATATGATTCACTTAGTAAGACTATTTGTCAGATTTTCAGGCTTCTGACTACCCGTTACAACTGTCAAGCAAAGACTAATAGACTAATGTTAAATCACAATGAACCATAAACAACCACAATAATTCAATAGACAATTACTTTCAAACAATCGTTCTAACCGGGCAATAAATTGCTCAATAAATAAAACAAAACAAACAATTTTAATGGAAAAAACAAACGAACAACAATAACAACTAAATGGACTAATAAACAGAAATCAGGACTAGTCAAAAGTACATCAATAAAGGGGCGAGGGAAGAGTCGGCTGCAATGGAACAACGCATAAATTACACCATACTCGCCCCTTGAGCTTAGCAAATAAGGACCTTCTATAATATAGTGGGTTTTAACTTGCTTTAATGTAAACTTTGTTTAAATTGAGATATATATTCAACATCTCCGATGTGAAGAGAGGTTTTTGTATCTCTAAAATTCACCTATCAAGGTCAATGTACAAGTCAGTTATTATACAATGGTAAAAATAACAAAATTAAATCCTAACTTAACTAAAACTAGTCCGAATGCTCATGGTCTATTTAAAGAAGTTTCGAAACGGCTGGTTGATACTTCCCTTGACCCAAGGGCTGGCTTTTACCTTGGCCAGAGGCTAAGCAGCGCCATACAACGTGGTAATGCCGCCAGTCTCTTGGGTACATTACCAGTCGACAGCGATGCGGATGAATTTTTCGACGCTATTTTTTAGTTTCTGTTTAATTCTCCTTAATTAAAAAACTTTGCTGTTTTGTCACTGAAATTCAATTATCTTTTTTATGCGTAAAAACGGCTGACCGGATTTGGGTGAAATCTGGCACACAGATAGTTTTATCGCGGTTTCTAAAGTCTACGCAGACGAAAAGGCTGGCAGAAGCTAGTGCTCTTCTAAATTTATATTTATTTATACTATACATAGCTGTTAGTAGCTATGCTTATATTTATACACAGAATTTACAACCTTACGATTTTATTTTAAAAAACGTTATTCAAGGGGAAAACGCCGCCGTCGCACAATGGGGTCTTACTCAAGCTTATAAAAACAACGCCATTACATCAAACAAGTGACAAAAGACGAAAAATGTTGGTAATAAGGCCTATTAGTCAAGTCGTCGGCCAGTCGCAAGGTGCGCGAAATGTAACTGAGTCGGGTACGAGCCAATTTCAAGGGTCATTTCCTCACACACCAACGCAAGGGGAGTGACGACTCCGCGTTAAAAATAAAACCAAAGATGGCATGTTTTTCAGACCTGAGTCTTGTCTGCCACCGCACAGCTGTTGTTTAAATCGATACTGTAATGAAGAACTCGCTGTTTATTACCGGGAACACCGAGACTTTTTTATTGTCCTTTTGCATAACGAGATTTTAATGTGTTACGTTAATCCGTTCATTGTAAAGCAAGCTTGTTTTACTAATTGTGCACAACTTCAAACTGTGATAATGTAGGGGCAAAACGACGCGGTCTGAACAATTCTAACAGCTTTTACAGCCATTTCCGTAATAAGCACATGTGACAAAGGCCCATTAAAATTTGATTACACCCAAAAATAGAGCCGCGTCATCACATCTTGCGGCGCGCGACGCGTGCCGAATCGTGCGTCGCGTGCCCCAAAACACGCATTTGTCAAATTCGATTCGCTTTTTTACTATTTACTTTTTTCATAGTGCACCGTTTTGGCCCATTCACCCTTTCTGGAAATTGGTCACGGGAGAGTTGTGTGATTTTCTGCCAATATGTCCGTTAACTTAGCGGTTTATTGGTTGTTTACCATCCAATTGGCCCCGTGGGCGAAAATAAATGTCTTGATGTCTCACACAAACGCGTTACCACAGTCACCTTTACAGCTGTTAATTCAGCTTATTAATTTGTCATCCTTATGAAAGATAATTTTATAATAATAAACAATACAGCTTCTTGTCTTTATTTTCTCGGTACCCAGTCTGTAATTAACAATCATAAAACACTTTATAAAGTTATCAAGGCTAATATAGTGCAGCTGTAATTTAAGTTATAAACAATAATAATAAAGACAGCATATTATTATGATGAAATTAAGTGAAATCTCTTTGGTCGTCGACATTGTGGAAAAACAACAACAAAAAATATTAATTATGATTTTTCTTGCGAAAGTTTTAATGTTAATATTTTCCCAGTTAACGAAGCGTTACAATATTATTTTGCAACAAATATTTCTTTGTTATAATTCCATTGTTTTTCATACTGTAACAAATTGATAATGGTGGTGGCATAGATTTGCGTGGGACCATTAGAAAAAATGTCACCCACGAGGTTTTTTTCTTCTACAAAAAAACAAACAACTAATTTCACGCTCCAATATGTTTCATGAATAAATTAATATAATTTTTATTAGTTTAATGTGTGTTAGGATATTTTATTGACGTAGTTTTTTTTTATTTGGAGCTGTTTTTGCATTAGAAGAAATTAGGGTCAACAATTTTTTATTTTTTTATTATTTTAGGCGGAGAGGCAAGTAGTTCTCATAGTATTTTTTATAACATAAAGACGTCAGTGACATTTAAGTTTTTTAATTAAACATCGGTTTCGTAGTAGGTATTTTGTGTAGGTATTATTTAACATTATCCATAGCCTTTACTGCATAGGTATGTCCTTCTGTTCTATAAATGTGAACACACATATTATTATCATCACGCCTTTTTTCCGCGATGGTTTAGGCAGAAGTGCACTTACATGAAGTACACTCACATATCGACAGTTACATAAGTACTTAATATGTTATAAGTAGTCATGTACAGTCAGCAACAAAAGTCGATTAACACTTCAGTTTTTTTAATCTCAGTTTTGAGCAAAATATTAACACTTCAGTTTTTATAATCTCAGTTATTAAGCAAAATATTTGTTCAAAATGGCATTGAACTTCTGCTGCAATTTTGAACAAATATTTTGGTCATTAACTGAGATTAAAAAATTGAAGTAGGGATTAATCGACTTTTGTTGCGGACCGTACCTAATAGGGGCGAGCCTATTGCCATCAACAAGGCACAAATCTAGATTCTGGGCAGCTACAAGCAAATATTAGGTGTATCATGGAATGCAGAAACATCAAAAACATTTATCTAACCTAAAAATCTATATCGATTTCCCCCCTTGCCTTTAAAAAACTGAGCCACAACCAACTACCCAACACAAGTGCAAATAAACCCCAAAACTGTTTATCCAAAAATTAATCCATTTTATCTCAAAACAAGCAGATAATCCCATTGACTGTAACATATTGCTAACTCTGAGAACGCGCAGGAGTGTGAGGGTCCCCGCGCCATAACTAACCCTATTAAAAAGTGGCTGCAACCCTCCACTGTATTAATGTAGCATAAAATTAACCCGACCGTCACGCCCGATGCGTGCAATGTTTAAATACGACATTTCTGGTTAGGGGTCTAAAGGACCGTTAGGATTTTTGGTCAGCTTTCGGTGGATGATTTTGTTTGAAGGTGAATTAATACTGGTATAATTAAGTAGCTGGCTTTGCAAGGCAATTTTACCTTATGGGTACATAAATAATTGAATAGTGTCTCTCAATTGCACTTGACGTGGCTACCCATCATCAGCAGTTTCATAGACAAACAGATTGACAACGCACATCAGGGGGCCTAAAAAGGCCACTTTGGCAGAATCATAAAAGGATAACATAATGGACAGTTAACCGTTAAGCTTATTGTTTTAAATCCTATTGGTGAAGGATTTTTGAGTTATTTTTTTTTGTCTGTGCTAATATACCAATCAATCCAATCCAAAGCCAAAATCCCAATCTATTTAATTATACCTGCGTAGTGCGGCGAAAAAATGAAAAACACGGACTGTCTTCGCCATATTATAATTCATAATGTTATCCTTTTATGATTCTGCCAAGGTGGCCTTTTTGAGCCCCCTGATACCACTCGACAATGGAATTTGCTTTTTTGTTTATAATTTTATTTCCAAAACAAACCATCCGATTGTCAGCATCAGCGTACAATTATTAGTGCCATCACTTAGTTCATTAGACAATATATTTAGAAGAAGTTTTGGTATGACTTATTCAAAATATTATGCCGTAACTTAGTTAAAGGTAAAACTTTAATAAAAATAAGAGAAAGAGATGAGTGGAATAGGCTTCTGCAATAGATATGACTGCTAAAATGAATTCTTTTATGTAATTCCGGGTATAATTATCATCCTAATCAATACACCATAAAAAAACACTATCTCTTTTCATTAAACCAGCCCTGTCATAACACAAAAATAACTCATTCCACATTACATCTCCACAGAAATTAATTAAGATATTATCAGCAGGACAGACCTCCAGTCTCCCCACACAACCAGTGATAATAACACAAATAAATCGTAGGAAGTCGTGTCACAAGTCATGTCACGAGATAATATCCCTTTTGTAGCGTCCGCGGTGCTCGCGACTCGAGCCCTCGGCGGCGAAGGGTTAATGTGTTAGTAAACAATGCTGTGCCTCAAGTCTGCTATTACAATAGTGTCAGAATGGTCTATCATTGATTTCATAATCGTTGATTTTGGTAATCTACCTACTAATATAATGGCGTCATTATGACTTTCCAATGGTCAACCACTGACACTCCATTGAAAGAAATTGCATAGAATGGTAATCTCGTACATAATGACAAATGAATGACTGACTTAGGCGGTAATCTGCTAAAATTTTGACAGTTCCTTTGATCAGTGACCTACCATTAGAACTTCATTGTGCAGACATTGCTTTTAATTCGTTACGAGTATCGTATATGTTCTGTGCCATTGACCGACCAATGATCGACCATTATGAATTTAGCAGATTACGAATTTACGTGTATAAGATTCATTAAACCTACCGGTCAACCCTAGTTTAAACTTAGGTACCTACCTAGGTGTCAGTCTGTAGAACCTCTTACTTGTTTTGAACATAACTACGATGGTGTTTAAGTACTAATTTACTTTGATTTAATGAAAACGCAGAAATAGCTGATTACTAAATAAGTAATGGTTGCCGATTGCCAATGTATACGTAAATAGGAGTTAACTACAAAACCTACAATCGCCCTCCTGTGTACACATAATAATTAACAACATAATTTGTAGAGTAGCAACTTACTAACATAATACTAAGATAGTAACTGCATAATTTGTGACAAAATGTCACAACAGCATAGTGACAACTTGTCACAATTATGCATAATAATTCGTGTCTTTATGTGTCACTCCTGTGTTTGTAGTGACAGAGTGTCACAACACTACTTAACAACTTATTAAGAGCTATGGGGATCACCATAACTCGTTTCACAATTACAAGTTGAGACCTTTTCATTTTATGGAGGGGCCCGTGGCTAAATAATAACAGCGCACAGGTCGATCGATCAGGTTAGGTTAAGCAACGCTTGCCGCGGTTGGTCACCCATCCACATGGGTGACCATCTTTACATACCGAGACCCCTCCGTGCCTCGGAAAGCACGTTAAGCCGTTGGTCCCAGCTGTCATTCGTGGATCTTTGACAGTCGTTGCGGGTAGTCAGAAGCCCGAAAGTCTGACAACCAGTCTTACCAAGGGGTATCGTATTACCCAGTAACTGGGTTGTGGAGGTCAGATAGGCAGTCGCTCCATGTAAAATACTGGTATTCAGGCGCATCCGGTTAGACTGGAAGCCGACCCCAAAATAGTTGGGAAAAGGCTAGGCAGATGATGAACTTTTAATTTTATGTTATGTTTTTAGTCGGTAGTTACGCACTTTTCTACTTACATTGTTGTTTTTTTACTTGTAGGTCTGCAATTCGGTTTTACTTTGTAAAATTAGGTCACGTCTATTTATAAATATCTGACATTGCCATCAAAATAAAGTAGACTGGTCATGGCCGTTACCAAATTAACTTCACATAAATCAACACGTTGTTTGAAATCTTAATCAACACTATTTACCTGTATTTACCACTCAACTCTATAAAAACGTCAAAATGAAAAGGCAGAGATCAATGAATCTTGTTTTAAAAATATATTGCATTGAATAAATACCAGCACCCTATCAATAACAATTTGGATCATTTTGACGGATATTGCTAATCCATTGCTGCATATTTTTGAAAAATTTGTCTGCTCAACAACTTAAATAACGCAATGAATGATGTTGAACTGTCAAAATTAAACTCCTTCCTACTGATAGTGTGTTACGCAAATAACCCAGCTGGTTAAGGCTACGGGAATCCGCTAGATGAGAGAAATACAGGACCAGTCGATCTGGCGACGACGCTTGAGGGAGGCTTATGTCCAGCACTGGACATCTTTCGGTTGAAATACATTTGAGTAAATAATTAGAGGTTAGAATTAAAACCTCATCATCTTGTAATCGATATTCAAACTTGAACTTCATTCTAAAAGACGGGCCGAAAATTCTGGTCATTCCAATTCCGTTCCGCAATATTTTCAAAAAAACGAATCCCAACGTTTGACAGTTGGCACTCCTAACTTTGGTGTGACGTCAGCCGACAGCGGCAGGGCCGCGGGCGCCTGATCTATCGCACCCCGGGGAGGGCACCATTGTTTTATAGTAACAACCACCATAGATTACCTAATAAAATACACATGTTCGCTTTGGAAACATTCATTAAGTGTGGTTATGGCCAATTGGAACTGATATTAATAGTCCAAGCTTTATACTTTGACTGCCTTATTTAGGATTCCAAACAATAATTGTCCAAAGTGGTTAAAATTAGTGTTCATAACCTTAGATAATTACATTCCATTGCCACTTAATCAATTATCTTCTTTAGTGACATGTACTCTAAGTTGACTTTTGAGTGGCCATTTGTTACAAGAAGGTTCTAATAAGTTTTTGCTTGCAACGGAATTTGAACTTTGTTAAGTATGACATTTAGTTTGTTGTTCCATAACCTGAAAATTATCTCAAATTCCTGGCTTTAATATGATATGCTGGCAAACGCCTCTTCTCATACAGAGAAGGCACGAGCATTAATCACCACGCTTGCTCAAGACTAGTAGCTGCGCCCCGCGGTTTCACGCGTATAAGTCTCGATTCCGTGATAATATCAGGATAAAAATTATTCTATGTCTTAATCCAGATCATGGTCTACCCATGTGCAAAATTTCATCCAAATCTGATAAGCCGTTTTTGCGTGAAAGCGTAACAAACAAACATATCAACAAAAAACCAAATATTTTCTCTTTACAATATTAGTTTCCAGCAGGGTAATTGCGTAACACACTATCAGTAGCAATGGGTTTCATTTTGACAGTTCAACAACATCCATTGCGTTATTTACGTTGTTGAGCAGACACATTTTGCGAACATAAGGAGCAATGGATTAGCAATAAGCTTCAAAATTATTCAAATTGAGAGTACCTAATAGTGTGTTACACAATTATGGTGCTGGTTTCCTCACGATGTTATTCCTTTACCGATGTGAGTAATGTCCAAGGTGAGCTCGGAAAGTACATTTGAATTGAAGTTGTAGAAAATAGGTGAAAAATTTAAAATGGATTAGAGATGGAAAATAAATCATGCACTGCATACATAAAACAATTTTCTTGACCTAGGTATGGAAAGAAAGTTAATGTAGGAATGCGGTTACCTTCTTTCTACAACTTATCTAAACTTAGTTGCATTTGCAATTAAAACAAAAGCCAGCAAAGTAACCAAGGTTGAAAAATGCAGTTTTTCTTTTACAAAAAACCAAATAGTTTGTTTGTTTGAACGCGATAATCTCTGAAACTACATGTCGAATTAGAAAAAATATGTTTGCATTTGAGAGCCCAATTCTTATGGAAGGTTATTTAAAATCACGCTACGACCCTTAGGAGCCAACAGAGGCGAGTGAAACCGCGACGCACAGCTAGTCACACTAATATTATAAAGGCGAAAGTTTGTGAGTATGTGTGTGTGTGTTATATGTTTGTTACTTCTTCACGCTCAAACGGGTGGACCAATTTTGATAAAATTTTGTATGGAGGTAGCTGACACCCTGGATTAACATAAAGGCTACTTTTTATCCCGATATTCCCACGGGATCGACATTTACGCGGGTGAAACCGCGGGGCGCAGCTAGTAATGAATAAGAGCAAAATTATAAGAACAAAGAACAAATTATCAAGCACAGAGATAGTGTATCCCCCTAGAAGATGTAAGTAACTAATATTTCTATGAAAAGTAATAACGTTCAGATAAAAACTTAGTAGTTAGGTACATACAACAGCAAAAGATTAGATTAAACTTTCCCTCATAAATATAGTAATTATTATGTTTGGCCAATACAGCCAACAACGGATGATTAAATAAGTCGAGCCATGGAATTAGGAAGTACTATATTGAGTCGAGCACAGATACAACAAACTGACTCCGTTGAATTATTGCTCCCGCGGGAATCGCCACAAATAATGTAGGACCAAAGTTAGAAACTTTGTACGCAAAAAATAGTGATGTTATGATACGGAATAATATTTTGGTTTATTCGAGGGAACAAGGAAACTGTGTTGGGAAAACAGTTTATCTGTTTTCATAGTTGCTTTTCCTACTAGGGTTACACACTCGTACAGAATCTCCGAATTAATATATTTTACGCAAATGTGTGATGTTATTTTTTTTGTAAGGAATGCCGAAATTTCTTTAATTTTTTTTTTTTTACTTATGGGGCTTTTTTTTTTTTTTTTTTTTTTTTTTTTTCGGATGGGAAATCATCAAATGACCCCTCCCGCTCTGGGTGGAGCGGAAGGGAGTGTCAGACTCTTACTGACTAAAACCCACCCGTGTTCCTTCCTTAGCCCTTTATGTTCCGGGCCAGCGGTAACC
This sequence comes from Oligia fasciuncula, assembly GCA_963082905.1. Classification (NCBI taxonomy): domain Eukaryota; kingdom Metazoa; phylum Arthropoda; class Insecta; order Lepidoptera; family Noctuidae; genus Oligia; species Oligia fasciuncula. The sequence continues at coordinate 16,926,452 of OY720390.1, forward strand.
CTTTCGGACAATCCCGCTGACCCGGCAGGCTACTTATGGGGCTTACCCATAGATCTAAAGCGCGGTCACTGTCGGTCTGCATAGAAAAAAAAGAGAAGCGCGATGACACAACGCTGGTAATTTATTGCAAAATAAATGAAGCAATTATTTAATTACAAAAAATCTATTGTTTGGACTAAAAAATTAAAACACTAGTGTTTTAGTATGTTGCTTGTAGAATAATCTGACAAAAAATCAGAATGATTGTAGGCATTATATTAGTATGGTTTTTATTGTAAAAAGAAAGTTTTTAGAGGTATCTTACTGTTTTTTTTCTATCGCTTCTAATTAGTTGTATTATGTTTTTAACACACTATCAACCTAGCATATTATATCCTGAAGAATATTATATCTATTTTTCGGATTTTGTTTACTGTAGTCGATCAGATACTTTTATTGTTTCTAAAACTTGCGTTTTTTGCGTTTGAGTCCTGTAAGCCCCTTAACCTATTTTGTCCCACTGCTGGGCAAAGGTCTCCTCCAGATTTTTCCAATTTTGTTTATGACGTGCCTTTTCCGTCCAATCGGTTAGGTTACCTACAAATTGTCACGCTAGCATTTCTTAGGCCTGGAATTAAGTAATTATACACGGAAAATTAAGGATTTTTAATTAAATTGCATTTTCAAAAATATAGAAAAACCACTGTAACTAAAATGAATGGTTTCAATCAGACAACACTAAACGACTAACAAAATGAAAATTTTAGGAAAAGCACCTTCCAGTTCAATCAATTCAGCAATCCAATTCTCTATTGAATGAATTAGTCATTAAATCTAAAACCCTGTTGTGGCAGCTACAATATAAAATAAGTGTTTTCCAAAAATGTCTACATAAATATACCCCCGGCATTTTGCCCCATATAAATTGTAACAAACGATATGCTGATTAAGTGATGATTAATTTCGCAAAAAATTTGTTTTTACAACAAAAAATGTTTGAGCTCATTTTCTGCATAATAATTATGTTGGCACTCAGGGTAGTTTGCGCCACCTGTCAAGTTAGACATACCTTGCAGCCGACGACGCGGTGCGTTGACGTCCATTCAGAATAATTACCTTTTTACTTCACACCCTAGGGCATTATTGTGATAATACTTGATATCTTGATAATGATAGTATACGATCAGGATTTATCGATAAATCCACGCACCCTAATAAATTGGGGCGCATCACTGGCATCGATATGTTTGGAGGAGACGCAGGAAGTCACTAGGGAGTAATCCCCTAATAATTATTGCGGTGTATTGTAATCTGTGCGTATAATAAATTGGCTGCTGCTGGCTTTTGGTGATGACGTAACTATAGGATCTCCCCAAAACACATTAGTCTTGGAAGATAATACCTACTATATAGTTTGTAGCGAGACTTCTCCTCGCCTTGGGATCAATAATTAGACCTTTTGAAGAGTTTATTTGATTGAAACTTTTGGTTAATCGTCGCTGTAGCTTTAAAACAAAGTTTTCAATTGAACATTTCAATAGTAAGAACTTTTAGAATCATGTTTAACGCTGAAAGTCTGTGAATGTTACTGTAAAATAAGAAAACTAGATTAGTTAACAAAACTCTATAATGTGAAAAATTAAAAGACGTTTAATTATTATCATTTAAATTACAAAAACTATTTCTAGTTTGCTACATAAATTTTACTTAAATAATCGAAATTACGTACTTGTAGCATTTGAATCTGTGAAGTATTTATTTGATTACCGCCAGTGCTCGCGACAATGTACCATCAATTTGCACGTAGACCGCAAACTATGAACGTTCGCCAATTGGTTTTCGTAAATCGGTAATAGTTACGGCGGTAAACGTGTGACAAAATGCTTTATTACCGCCACGAACATGAGTTACTGTACATCGTGAGTAACAACATTATTTACCTCGAACGATTTTGTATCTGATCCAAAAATATTGCAAGGAAAAGAATATTATTTTACTGCGAGTTAAAGTTGAATGTCTACGTAATTAAATCGTAGCTGGCTGTCAAAGATGGTTTAATGATTCGATTGCTATCACAAATCATAAAGAAACCCTTAATAGCCCACAAATGACAGCAAACCGATAATTCAACAAGAAAATTCTTACCACGCACATCTTTATCGACGAGCAAAATGTACCTCAATCCATCCAAGTCCGCGGCAATCAATATTGTTTTGGTAAAATATTAAAATTTTATTACACCTTATTTTCACGGGCATAAAATAGCGGTTGGAACGACTGTGTATATGGTATAGTAGTATCAATTTATCATGTTTCAATCTCGAAAGCGGAGGTGGCCGCGGGCGATATGATCCGGCAGGTAGATGCGCCACGAAATATTACACGTCGAGGATACCGTGAAAAATAGTTTCTATTCACAGTTTTATGTAAAAATATGTTTATGTAATGCTGATGTAATCGGAACTGGGTTTTTGTTGTGTTGCTACTTTGTGTGTGAGAGGAAATTGAAGTGGAAGTGGTTTGTTTGGCGGAAGAAACTGCATGTTTCTATAACTTTACTAGCTGCGCCCCGCGGTTTCACCCGTGTAAATGTCGATCCCGTGGGAATATCGGGATGAAAAGCCCTATATGTTAATCCAAGGTGTCAGCTACTTCCATACAAAATTTTATCAAAATTGGTGCAGCCGTTTGAGCGTGAAGAACTAACAAACATATAAACACACACACTCACAAACTTTCGCCTTTATAATATTAGTGTGATAAGACTATCGATAGTAAATCACCTAGATATACGCAAAGAAATAAAATGAAATTAAATTGGTTATTCTGTACACAGGATATCGAAATCACTAGATAATTACACGTCATATTTAAAAAAAAAACTAAACGGACTTAAGACAAGGATGAAGTTGACTGGAGACATAAATCTGACTACCCCTGAGAAGAAATGGCAAAACAAACTTAAGGGTCTTAAAATTTAATCGGAAGCACGCAGAAAATCCGTTGTCAATTTCTAAAAAATACTCTTCACACATCAGTTCAACTCATCTGACTATTCTATGCAAACAATGTTTGACCACATTATTATAAAACCATTAACTAACCGTTTTACCTTTAAGCCACATGTCTAAAAACCGGAATTTTCATTTCCACTCAGATCAATAATGTCAAAGGAAGTAAGTAACAATACAACATCATTGACTCCAGCCATTCTTGTCCTTAATGCTCCTAAATTATATGTATATTGCTAATAATTTTAAAAGTTGCATTTTAATCCTCCATTATGCCAGTAGCTGGTAGGTAATTATAAGTGGTAGGAAAACGCGGAGACGAGACAATTAGCTAAGGGCAAGGCTAGCACATTAATTGTGTTGTAGGCAAAACGGTAAATTGATGATTCGATAAATGTCATGGGAATTATGAAGTTTTAACCTCCGCTATGGTAATCGAGGAGAGCCGGTTTGTGAATCAATTTTTATGCTGCAGGCATTTTCATTGCTTTTTTTTCTTATTTAAAAAAAATATTATTTCAAATTACACAAAATTGTCTAAATCACAGCATCACGCCTTTAAATTTCACACACACAACATACTTAATTTAACATCACGTCTGTGAGTCCCGAAGGAATATGCAACCTCATTTATATTTCATTGGAATATTAATTTTATAATAAAGATAAAAGGTGTCGTTGAAAGAGTATTTAAAATCATTACGCAATTAATTATATTTTCTATTTCATATCTTTATGGCTTGTTAAATGATCATGTTATTGCATGTACAGTCACGGCCAGAAGTCCACTTACACGGCAATGACCATTATCGCCTGCGCTATACGGGCTGACACACATACGCATTTTTATCCGTGTGAGTGATGTTCCAACGCTAACAAACTAACATGTCGTGTAGCATCGCGCTACGAGTAGTCATACATGTGGTCAATGCTAGACAAGGATGACAATATCAGTAACTTGTTTCTTTATCGCAGTCTGATTATTTTTTTCATAGTAATGCAAAATTTCAACACGTGAATATAAGTTAACATTAGCTAGATCGGTAACGAGGCTGCACTCGCTAATGTGAACGGGATAGGTGTAGGTTCGAATCCTAGTTGGGCCAGTTTTTTTTTTATGTTTTATATCATTATTATTATTTGTATGTTTTAGTAATTTATTTTAGTAAATTACTTTGAACAAATATATATATTACAATAAAGGTAATTTATTATTATAATATGATAATAAATGAAACAAATTTTGATATGGTAACATTGTAATATTTTTTATACAAAAGAAATCCTTTACACTTATTTATGTTATTATAGGGCCACAATATTTGCCTTGGCTTCAATACTAATATTAGCCTGCATATTGAATTCAGAAGAATACTAAAATAGCAACAACAAGATAACACAAACGTTCGTAACTATGTTCACCAACCAACAATAGCGAATAGTTGAATAATTTAGGTAAACTAGTAAAGTAGTTAAAATATGAGGGTAGATTTACAAAGTGAACTTATCACTTTGTTTCAAATCTACCCTCATATTTTAATAACGACGCTAAGATTATAATTGTAAAACGAAATAATATTCGTTTAGTTGTGGAATATTTAAGATATTTGTTAGCAACTCGGCATTCTTATTTCACATGATTGTAATACTTAAAAAATATTATTCATGTTTGATGTGAGACTCGAACCCGAACGTTCGCCATGCGAGGCACAATGCTAACTACTTTGGCCACCGTAACGCTCACTTAACTTATTGAAATTTGTAATAACAATCATAAGCGGGCAACAAGTTGCCAACGTGTAGTGTTGTCAAACGTTCTTATAGAAGAAGGTCATAAGTACAACTAATATTCTTATGCCATAGTTTTGTGAGATTGCTAGTCGACTTCTGACTGTTATAGTACTTTGAATTTATCAAACCTATTAATTGGCAATAAAAGTTTGAAATGCAACAATATAATCACGAATGAACTTATGACATACTTAGTAATAAATTCAGGTCATCAAATGAGTTTGCAATACCTACTTAGATATTTCCTTTAAATTGGTCAGTTCTTCTCAAACCCTAGGCTGAAGTGCGCGTGTACTGCTCGTTTCTATAACTTAGAAAAAAAAAACAATAAAATTGAACAAAAAGTTTTTCTTTACGTTATTAATTGTTCTGTTCTTTCTTTGGTTTTTCAATTTCTCCTCACCAATACCCTAATTAAGCATCAAGGTTTTTTTAACTTTAACACTCTAGTTTAATATTTTTTTATTGTTCCGACTAGATGCTTACACCAAAGAACTTCCCGCATTATAACTTAAACGTAGGCTTCACAATAAAAGAATGTGTAACTCTACACAATTCTTAGATTCATTTATCTCTTAAGTTCTCATCACATTGGCTTTTCTCAAATATTTGTTTATCTTGAACGTGTCACAAATAACTAGAACTACAGAAAATCTCGCTAAAATCTATTCCAGAGAGCAAATCATCTTTCCTCACTAATCACTGAAATGATATTGTTTATTCTGTAAATCACTAAACCTAGACGTTTTCAACAAACTCGTACTTCGCACTTGAACCGCGACTTGCATAAATTCAATTAGTCGTTCCGAGCCGGTCGGTTCGCGGAACCCTGCGTTCAGCCAGCTTCGCTAATGAAGCCACTTTTCGTAACCAATGTCTTCATCCAATGCTACAGGGATGTACTGAACAGTTGAAAGATACTTTTTTATTATGAAAGTTTTTTTCACGACGGAAAAATATTATTCTCTAGAATAGAATTGAAAACTTTTATTTCAGACAGAAGTAATAGGGTTAGTAACAATTTTACGTGTATGTGTGTTCTATAGGATCCGCGATAGTACCTATTGTTAAGTTATTTGTGGTAAATCTGTCATCCTCATCATCTGCCTACTATGTTGGGGTCGGCTTCCAGTCTAACCGGATGAAGCTGTGTATGGTACGGAAATTAGGATTTCCAGGTATTATTTTATGCAATTCTTACTCAACGAAGAGGAATTTTACGAACTATAGCTTGAAAAAATCTCGTAGATTTTTTATAGCTTAAAAAAAGTCTTTTAAATTAAAAAAAAATAGATGGCAAATTTTTTAAAAAGATTTTTAACAGAAAGATTTCTCAACGAAAATTCATCTCTCACACATAATCCTATTAAAAATATCGACTCCTATTTCATAAGTAGGTGCATCCTTCAACCTTAATGGTTACGTTACTTAATGGTTACGTTACCTCGTCCCGGCAGTTACTCTCAACTCTGAAGTCCGCCTCTGCGATCTGTCCACGAGGCGTGTAACCGCCTATTTCGCTCAAAATTATAACTTTATTATTGCTGGTGATTTCGGAAATTAATTTCTCGGGATCGAAGTCAAATTATAGTGAGAGGAGAGGGTGCCTCACCGGCAATGTAGCCATGAAGACATCTCGACGTGATCCCGTACATTTGACGAAATATCAGTACAGAAGCGGAGTTGTTCCAAACAGGCGCGACACGACTCTTGAACAATTTCTTATAATTAAGTTTTCATAGAATTTTATTGTTCTACTAGATTCGTGACACGCCTGTCAACGGGAACCTTAATAGAGAAATTGCTGTTATTACAAATAGGTCCGTTTTTTACTCACTCAGTAGTCAGACCAGTTATCTTTGACAGCGTTACGGGTAGTCAGAAGCCCGAAAGTCTGACAACCAGTCTTACCAAGGGGTATCGTGTGACCCAGTACCTAAGTGAATTGTGGAGGTCAGATAGGCAGTCGCTCCATGTAAAATACTGGTAGCCAGCTGCATCCGGTTAGACTGGAAGCCGACCCCAACATCGTTGGGGCAAGGCTAGTCAGATTGAGTAGATAGACCAGTTTGCAAGAGACAAAATTACCGCGTAAGGTGGTAAATTCCGCGAGTCAATTTACATTTTACCACACTAACAATTAGCAATAACAACACATTACCTACCAGAACCCGCCATTACCACCGATGATCTTATATTTGTTTTAAAACGAAGCAAGCAAGACATATCATTAATATCTGTATCATTACACCTTAAATCAGAGTAACCTCCAATTTCTGTTCACAATGCAATAACTTCGGCCATATTCGGCGTTACTTCGGCCCCGAACCGGCTATTTGAACGCGATTAACCAATTAGGTACCAAGTTCCAATCTCGAATTACACTTTCACGAAAAACGAGAAAATGGCCGCGACAGACGACTATTTTAATTTGTTTCTCGAAAATCATTCGTTGGCTAGTGTGAACTGTAGGAAGGAATTATCGACTTGTGTGATAACTGTGTGTACTGATTATGTTCTTACAACGGGACGTTATTACCGGCGAAATTTCGAAGTTTTACACCCAAGTCCGCCCCTCGATCGTCGATTGATTCTCGGAATAATGAAATTATAAAGCAATGCATCCAATATTTTGATTGCGCGCGCAATCTTTATTACGCGGTACGCGCCTGCCTCTGCATTCAACGACTTCTTACTGGTTATTTTATGATTTAATTCGTTTCACTTTACGACTTTTATTAATTCTTAACGATAAGTTTGTCTATGGTTGCGGCTATAAAAGTTAAGTTATTACGCATCTCTAGATGAAATGAAGATTCACGGAATTTTCTTGTGAGCTTAGAAAAGTAATCTTTGAAAATAAGGCTATTGCACCACTACAAAAACATCGTGAAGAAACCGGTATGTCCTAAAACAAAAAATTCAAAGACATGTGACATCTACCAACCCGCACTGGGCCGGTGTGGTGGATTACGGTCGACTCACTCACACAGAGAGAGAGAGACTTGTGTCCCAGCAGTGGGAACATTACAGGCTGGTCATGCTTACGCACTACTAGAGAGTACCTAACACAGTAGCATGTAGATACCTACTCATTTAGAATTTTGCCTAATCTAGAGGACACCCCTTACCATACACAACAACCACCAACCAACAACCTTTACCTTACTGTTACTGTTAGCCTGCATCATCCCACTGCTGGGCAAAGGCCTCTCCCCATGACTTCCAGCTCTTTCGATCCAGGGCTAAAGTGGACCACTGGTCGTTTGTTTTGTCCAGCTCGTCCCGCCATCTTCTACGGGGTCTGCCGCGACGCCTTCTGCTGTGCCAGCTGAACCTTTACCTAATCAAAACAAATGGAACCTTCACTCCACAAAAAGCCTGAATCAACTATATCCAATAAAATACTGTCCCCAAATATTACTACAAGCAATGCAAAAGCTCGATGGAAGCAATCAAGCAAACCATAGATAAAGATAAAAATCTCTGCGAATATAAGTCATAAATTATCTGTAATACAAGGAGCTCTGCTTCCATAGAGTATCAATTCCCCTTTACTGTTTCCGTAATAGAAATATAAAAGGCATCACAAATAAAATCGCATTTATTGAATAGAAACATTTAATTCGGTCTGCGATGTCGTGCGGCGATAGTCTCTCTATGAATAAAATCAAAATATTGTCTTTGAGAAGAGCTTTAATTTTGTTTATGTCGTCGTAATTTTGTTTTTAGGTTGGATTGTGGTATTTTGCTGTTTTGCTGTGGTAATTGCCTTTACTTTGAGGCTTTTTCTATTAGTATTTTCGCTTCAATTTAGAAATCAAATTCACTTTGTCACAGTATTGTCAGGCATGTCTTTGCCAATGCTAAAAGAACATTCCACCCAAACGTGAAACGGCTCACAATCAAAAATCAAATAAATCATTCGTCAAACAACAGAATGTAGCAGAATTATTAACTGAACGAATTTATAAACCGCGTTATACAGCCCTCAAATAGATACTTAGTAAGTCCCCCCCGAGCCCCTCCCTTGTGACATTAAAACATTGAGCAGACTAAATTAAAGCGCGCCAAAACTGTTGTCTGCGGGCCCAAGGCGGTCGTTTGTTTTAATACAATAACCGACACCGTCTCCTTCACTCCTCTCATTAGGAACATGCTTCTGTCTCGCTCCCACGCGCGTAATTTAGCCTTTTCTCTTAAGGCGACAACGTAACGTATCGGCAGTCTGACAAGTAAAAACAACTAAATTAGTGAACGGCAAGTGATTTCGGGATTAATTGAAAACATTCTGTTCTTGTCAACGTGTGTTGCAAATAAAATTATAAAGACTGCAATTACAACACTTCCGAAAGACATTTCATTATGATTTATTGTCTTCTGAATCTGAGAGGCAATTCCCATAATTTTGTCAAAAATACCAAAATAAAAATTTCCATACATTGTTGACACGTTTTTGACATTTTTTTGTAGCCGAGATGAGATTGCGGCAAAATTTTGTACGTTTTTAATTACGAAAAGTGACCTTCAGATTGCAATTAATAAAGTTCATTACTCAATTAAGATACAAATAAATTACCTCTTTTACCATATTATCAAAGTAACAAAACAACGATACATTCAACGCACAACAGAAGCGCGTTCCTCTTAATCACTTCTAATTTATTTAGCCCCTCGGAGGACCGAGCGAGTAATTTATAGCTGTCCCTTTCCAACCCGAGGCGGCGGGCGTTCTGCCGTCCCGCTCTCCCGGGACCATTTTTAATTAAAATCACCGGGAGAAAATTAGAAATTATATTCTATTTTCAAAAACTTGCTCTGACGCTTGGTAGGAGATTATCTCTTTTTTATGAGCCCCTGGTCGCGGGTTTTGTTTAACTGCGGAGGAATTGGCTGAATGGACTTTGTTCCGACCACGAAGGCTTTTACGATTATGTCTTGTTCATTTCAATCTTGCTTCTCTGATGATTGGAAATGTTTCAAGTTTGCTCGTTACGCTTTAACGATGATGGGACTGAGCCCTTTCCACTGTCATATGAGTTCTAGATAATAGCACTTCTGTTTAATTGCAAGCCCGTAACCGTTGGGACAGACGTTCAAATTCAATTTAATTCTTCCAGGCATTTCCTTCTTTAGCTATATTTTATAGTCACTGTTGCGATTGGATCACAGCTATATACGATCGAAGGTGCTCCTAATTGATATGTTTATCTCATCTCTAGACTTGAACTGGTGTTCTTGTCTTTCCTTATAAGAATCTATAGAATTTAGTTTTTGATCTCCAAGAATTCCAAGTGTCTCACTTGGATCTAAGAACTGGCATAAAGTCAGGACAGCCATTTTGCTAGTTAAATTGATGACTAGATCTGAGAAGGCGGTGCCTATAAATCTGTCTTAATCACTTTATTTTCTCCGAAGAGCGCGTCTGAGGGCAATGGCGTGGCTAGCCTACCTATAGTAGTCGGTAATGGATTACAGTTCTGTGTTCTCATTTACGACTTTAGCCCTATGGCAGTATTCCATCTTTCAAGATTATCGAAAAGATCAGTATCAAATTTTTGGATTTTGAAAAAAAATACGGCTTAGCAATTCTCGGTGACGCCTTTAATAATATTTGTTCTCGCTTGTTTATGTACACGATACAAGCCTAATTATATCTTCTTAATTAAAGTCTTGAGACTTTTGAAGCCTTCTTAAGACTACCACTTAGAACAGCCATAAGTTATCAAATATCATTAAATCTTTATTTATTCAGACTACAATATGGTCTACTCTACAGTGTTAGTAACAAAATAGCCTATGTTAGTACTTAATATCTAAAACAGATCGGGTCCTATTTGTGAGAGCCCACACTAGCGGGCTGTCTACCCAGGGTGCTATCGATTGCAGGATAGTCCTCTCTTTATGTTAAATCAAGTCAAAGCAATAATAAACAGAATCCAATCAGAAATTTTGGGGACACACTGAATTCACAAACACCAACAAAAATTTCAAAGACATAATCCATCCACCATTTTAACCCGTTCATAACCAAGTTCCTTTCTTGCGCAGGCGGCGTATGCGACGATGACGGTGACAGCGGCAAGCGAAGACGGTCGCGGACGAACTTCAACTCCTGGCAGCTTGAGGAGCTGGAGCGGGCGTTCCTGGCTTCGCATTACCCTGATGTGTTCATGAGAGAAGCCTTGGCTATGAGACTGGACCTTAAGGAGAGCAGGGTGGCTGTAAGTATATGAAGATTTTTTAAGTTTTTTGCAATTTGGATTTCTAGGTTATATGTAGGTAAGATAGGCAGTCGTTCCCAGTTAAAAAATACTGGATTTTAGCTTGACCTGGTTAGACTGTAAGCCGACGCCAAAATATTGTTGGATAAAGGCTACGAAGCTGATGATGATGATGATGAATTTAGGATTTGGGATAATGCGAATACAACGAAACCGAATGATAAGGTAGAAAGGTTTTCCAAACTATATTATAAATTGTTATTGAAATAAGTGATGCATAAATACATTAAACTCGCTAGTTTATTAGAGATTTTTTTTTAATCCAATGATTATAATAATATATCTCTGTATATAATCATTGGATTCTACCTGAACTAGGAATAAATCTGTGTGTGTTTCATTTATAGGATATAAAACCGATACTGACATTTTAACAAGGCAGCGTGTAAAGCTGCCTTGGCTATGAGGTTCTTTATAACCAAAACGTAACTTCGTTATGAAAGGCCATTTCAGTCTACGTTGAAATTTTCCTCAGAATGTAAGGTCAAGGAGCAAAAATGCTAAGCAAACACACTCCTTCCTCACATAGCAGCGCATGGCACCTTTTCCAACTGTTATTTTCATTCCAAATGCTGTAAAATCAATACGAAGACCTGATGACTTCGCAGCAGTTCCGAAGACCAACACAAGAATAGACGTGTAATAGTGAATTAGAGTTAAGTAATATTATATATGACACCGAAACTCAGCATCTTCAGGATGAATTGTTTCTTAGGGAATATGCTCTAAATGAAATCTTTAGTAAATATGAGGCTTCTAAACAAGAGCTGAGTAAGTAGGAGGCCAATGAGTTGGCAGACCTGATCAAATACAATGCAGAGAGGTATGAGTCTCTGACAAATAACCTCTCTTTTTGCTATGTTTGCTCCCAGGCACCCCAGCCTAAACTTATTACATCAACACCTCAGTTGCTCAGCCAGTAGGTAGCTGTATTAATGATGATAACAATACTTTACAGTATAACGGCGAAAATTTGTTTACCACCCACCCTTAACAGCTTCACCAAGGAGCTTTAAATATACTAGGCAGGAAGCGTATATCAAAAGTATACAAAATTGTACGACACATTTGACGATGAGTGTTAGCTTCGGTGTTAAAACTGCGCAAAATCCTTTGTAGTTGACGCTTGTCGGCTATACGTCAGTGTATATTTAGCATGCGACGAAAGGCAACGGTTTCACATTTAACATCTTAATCCATCATGGTTGGAGCGTTTGTTACCATGGCAAATGAGCCTAATTTTATTACGCACCGAATCTGGTTTAGTACAGAGTGAAGCTTCTGATTTGTTAGATCTAAGTGTTGACCGGAAATTGAGGGATTGAGACGTTTTCTTGCTAATACGCATGAGTCAAGACGTTGATGGCTTGTGAGAAGGAAATTCTATTAGAATCCTAGACACTACCTCATCATCTTCTGCCTAATATGGAGCTACTTTTTATCTTACCTCCACAACCCAGTTACTGGGTAATATGATATCCCTTGGTACTGGTGGTCAGAGTTTCGGGCATCTGACTACCCGGAACGACTGTCAAAGATTCACTAATGACAGCCAGGACCAACGTCTTAACGTGTTTTCCAAGTCACAAATCCTGGACTCTAAAATCGCCAACCAGTCTTGAGCAAGCGTGAAGATCAGAAGATCAATGCTTGTGCCTTCTCTGTATGAGATACATATATGCCCTTGCCCTACAGTGGGACAAAAATAGGGTGGTAGATATTATTATTTTTCTACCTACAAGCAGAAAATATTCAGCATATACTAGTTAGGATTTCAATCCAAAACAAAAACTAGTATATTTCTGTTCCACACCCAATGTTTATCACGCCAAATACGGGTAAAGTTAACGCAAAAATAATCGTGTCATCAAAATAAACCAAAACATTACGGAGAAACCGATCTCATTTTGAGGAAAATATACGGACAAAAACGACGTACGGCACTTGGTACATAAGGGTAAAAAGCTGAAGGTTTCCGTTCAATATAAATGAGGGACGATTTCCCTTATTTTCCCCAAACCTTCCGAGGCTAAGCGGCCGCCGGGGACCGCGCGGTTGGCCGCTTTTTATATAAGCTTTAGGATCCGAAATAATGTTCGACTTGAGATAATACAGTTTTGAATGGAGGCCGTTTTGCGGCCAACCCTTGGCCGTATACGAATTGATGGCATTTTGTTTGGGCTTTTACCTCTGAACGGAAAAGTAATGCTTTTACCCTTTCTTAATAACTTTTAGTAATACGTCTTTTATTTTGTTTTTGTCTTCGTTTTCCACAATGTTTTCGGTATTTTTTTATTATCCTGATTTATATTATTTATCTATTTTATTTGTATGACGTTTTTATGTATTTTTAAGTGATTCTGGAGGCTTATATGAAATATGTTACCTCCAGAGTAATCATCTGCCTAGCCTTTTTCCAACTATGTTGGGATCGGCTTCCAGTCTAAACGAATGCAGCTGAATACCAGTATTTTACATGGATTGACTGCCTATCTGACCTTCACAACCCAGTTACTGGGTAATAAGATAACCCTTGGTAAGACTGATTGTCAGACTTTCGGATTTCTGACTACCCCTAACGACTCTCAAAGATCCACGAATGCCAGCTGGAACCAACGGCTTAACGTGCTTTCCGAGGTACGAAGGGGTCTCGGTATGTAAAGATGGTCACCCATCCACAGACCAACCGCGGCATGATCGATCCACCTGTGCGGCTATCTCTATTTAGCCACGGGCCCCTCCAGAGAATCACACAAAAAGTAGGGTAAGTATCCTTTTAGTCTAAAGTAAAAATGAAGTCTAAATACATTTTCTTTCTTTATTTTCTTTCTTTCTATCAAGCCTGATTAGTTAAAAATAATACAATATAAACATTGAGCAGATAAAGCTCATGAAGATATTATTTGTATTATTTATTACAAATTGCGCCAACACAATATTTCGCTTAAACAATGTATAAGTAAATCCATTTCTATAATCAGTACTAACGTCGATTGTATCCAACACTTATCGCGGCGGATCTCGTTCTGAGAGACAGACTATCCCGCACCACTCCTAATAGTTGGTATAAATCAAAAGATTGCAATCTTGGCGGCACCCCTGGGATGCGAGCGAGACGGCACGATTGAATAGCATAGATTTAAATGGGCGGGTCAGATAAGGATGGCTGCAGATCGCGCCGCTCCGACCTCGTCCGCGTCGCCGCTCCTAGGGACGTCACAATTCGATTACAGCTCAATAAAGTTAAAGTGACTTGTTTGCGTCTGTAAAGTGGATTTTTTCCTCTTCTTTGATTTCTCTATTTTCTTTCGTTCGTTCAATGTCCCGGGCTGCGTTTCAGATCGTAGTATCGCAGTATTGACTTCGATTTATAGGTTTCAATGGTACCTTTTATATGGAAGTAAAATAATTGTGTGTTATGAATGTGTTTTCATATAAAAGTAATTGAATTAATATAAATGTCACTCGATGTTACAGAGCGGCACTCGACTGTAAATTGGAAGCGTTTTGAATACGAGATGTGGAACATTATTCAACTATTAAATAAAGCTTTTGGGGTTTTGGAGAGTCGGCAAATGTAATCATGGCCTTACATAACGTAGGAGTTTCGCGAAAGACGTTAAAAGCTCATTCTTTACCGTAAGTGGCATATTCTAATCTAATTTCATCCCTGCCTGACGTAAACTTGCGAAAACGGCTCACTCACTCCGCCGTAAGCGCGGAAGTATCGACTTCATTTTAAAATTCATGGCATAAAATTTACATTTATATGCCAATTTCATTCCCTAACAGGGCGTTGGCGGTCGCACGCACACATCAGTATTCCACACACATCCGGCGCTGGCTGGGTACACCCCAAAAGTAAAAAAAAAAATAGAAAATCTTCTTACATTCTCTGCTCGGTTGCGAAGAAAAAAGAATGGCGCGAGGTTTAAATATGGAACACTAAATGGAACGCTTAGGCGACAAAATGCGGATAGAATATAAAATTTAAGTAGTGTCGTGTGTCCCTGTTGCTCCCCTACGAATCGCGTCGCTCCATCCCTTTCGGCGCTCGTCGCTATCAAACACGAGCCGACTTTACCGCCGTAGGCTTAGCGGTAAAAGATAGACACGAGACCTCTACAGGGTTGCTCCTGAGGCGGTGAATTATCGTGCATGAATAATTTTCTCACTGGCAAACAAGATTTGCTTCGTATTAAATTGCCTTAATGTAATTAGGTACTGTGCCTAATGAAATGTGGTGCTTCACATACGGACAACCGTATAATTTAAACATTAAACATGTTTAAAACGGAGTTGTCATCTACGATTCATTAATTTGTGTGCCGGCCGACCCTTTGATGGAAATTAACTGTAGGTACTTGGTGCTGCATTAAATATCAGTCGTTTTAGAACGGCTGGATTGAAAAAATATGGCATGAATTTAATTAACTGTGACAAACGATAATCTGCTGATTAACATTAACCGATATATCTGTAATCTTAACACATTAAAGGATTTTTTTAAATAAAAGTCAAAAATATAAACTAATCATTCAGTTTTATAAAACCAAAGAACCCAGATCGTAAACGACAGACAACCCTATTAGAAAACGCTTAGCTGGCGATTCGGGACGATGTTGCGAAATTTATATCCGTCTCTGTCACACATACACTTCGATATCAATTTGTGTGTGCTGAAAGAAAAGAGACAGCACGATACACTGAAATACAGCGCTGAACCTTAAAGTTTGTGTTCATGGAATTGTTTACCGGGTTGTTTACAAATCTGCTTGTATCAGGATTACTTTGTTTGAAAACAAACAATTTTCTTGGAACACAACACTCTTTTCAGCATTCTGTAGAATCTGAAAAGGTAGATTTACTCGTAAACTGAAACAAAAAGGAATCGTAACTGTGTAAAGAATAGGAAATATTGCAAACTCTATACAGGATGGATTTTTGAATCTGAATGGGGATCAAAATTACTCACAAAAATACGGACATCTCCTAAGACCGTTTTTCCTGTAGCTATAACGTGCCTGTCTTACTGCCCCATCTCAGAAATTCACCCTGCTTAGCCTAAAACAATACAATATTGTCAATTAATGTTGAAATAGAACTTTGGACTAATTGACTCTCTAATGAGCCGGTCACATTATCCCAATGCAGGGCGAGAGCCTTCCATAATTTTCAGTTTTCAAAATTAAGTTCAGTGGGTCAAGCACGAATATCAAACGATTTCGAATCGACAATGTATCGAGGCCTCGATTCGAAAACAGAGTCTGTCGATAGTAGGCAGCACGAAGCACATTCGAAGCACTATCGAACACTCGATTCGAATTCGAAGGTGACGTCATGCTAATGTAAATAGGGACGCGCCATAGTGAGCAAAATGAACGATTGTTGAATGAATCGTGCGTTCGAAAACTAAATCAAGTTGTTAATATTTTTTTCAACTTTGATTAAACGTTTTATTATTATTAAATTTAAATAAAAACTGAATGTTATCTAAAGAAGAGATCCAAAGTTAATTATTAGACATTATAAAGTGGCATTATCTTCAGCAATATAACATAGTTTCGGAGATTTTATTTAAAAAAAATTACGGGTACCGAACGCACCCACTTGACATCCGATGCGTGAGGGCGCCAAGCCAAGGCTAAGTTTGTTTATGTTTTACTACACGTCCACAGCAAAAGTATTTCTGTTTCTTTTCTATAAATAATTAAGTGCTTTTAAGTGAATAAATAATTATGAGAACTAGTCAGACGCAATATGAAATGATGGTTGAATTCATGGAAGCGTGAGTAAACAGTTTTAATAAGTTTGAGTGGCATAAACTTTAGTGTGAAGTATTTTAAAGTGCAATGCTATTTCTATTCCAGAAATGGAGATTTATCTAAACCTTCAGGCGGCCCACGAGGTCGGAATTTCATACAAATGAAATGGAAGGAATTAACAAATAAATTAAATAGTGAAGGCACAGGCGAATCTAGGTCTGAGGAGAAATGGCGCAAGGTATGTTAACTCAAGTGACGCAATTTTTTTTTGTTGTTGGGGCACTTGAATAAAGTCACTCTTAAGTCTCTGCTTTAAGTAATAGTAGTGTTGATGTATCTTTTTTCATGTTATGTATTTTTGTGGTGTACAATAAAGTATACATAAATAAATAAGTACTTATCCAATATCTTTGTGTTTGGTAGGTAAGTTTGTTTGGAATTCCTGCTTAAATTATTGTTGTTTAATTCAAGGTGTGGAGTGATTACAAAAATAATTGCAAGAAGAAGTGTGCCAAAATTAATAGGGCCGTTAGTGGCACTGGTGGAGGGCCAGCACTCCAATTAACCTTGACCGATTTAGAAAACCGAGTCATGCAGATAATTGGAGTGCAAGCAGCTACTGGCATGGTGGTGGAAGAAGCAGGGTTTCAACAGGTTAGCTACTTACTTACTTTTAAAATTGTTTTTTTTTTTTATTACCTAGTAATTAAATATTTTTTTATTTCAGGAAGCTGCTGAAATTTCTCAACCATCAGAGATGAGAGTTCCTGATGCACATGTGGATGATTATGAAATAGGTAAATATGAATCTTACTTTTATAATAATTAATCAGTTAATATAAATATGTTTAGTGTCTTGTGGTTACAAATATTTGCTGTGTATGTTTATGCATCCCTAAATTACATAAAAGCATCATAATTTTTGTTCAATGTCAAATCTTGAAAAAAAGATTATTTATACATAAATCCCAATATACACACATAAATATATACATATATTACATAGTAAATGTTTCTATGAAAACTCAAGTTTCTGCTAATAAGAAAAAGGACTAGTCTAATCAACATTAATAAATGTTTTACAGATTGGAATATTCCGGGCACAAGTAGTCAGCCAACAGTGGCTCCTCCTCCACCACCGAGTCCACCAGATGAAACCCCTGCTCTCCCATCAACTGAGGCTCATCCTCCATCTCCTCAAATACCAGTAGAAGAGACGTGGAAGCCACCACAACAAAAAAAGGCAAAGGATTTAGAATTAGGAAAAATGTTTTTAGAAGCAGATAGAAAGGCAAGGGAGTATGCTAGAGAGCGTGATAGGGCCTATGAAGAATTAGAGAAAGAGAGGTTGCGGATTAGGACAGAGGAATTGAGAGTTAGAGAATTAGAGATGCAAGAAAGGGTGAGACAGAGAGATGATGAATTGCGATTACAGGCTAAATGGTTGGACTTTATGAGAGAGGCTATGGAAGTTTTTGTAAGGTTTATGGAAAAAAAGTCTTAGATTAAGGTTATTTTTTAATTAATATAAATATTCTATTTTTTAACATTATTAATTAAAAAGTAAAGTTATGTGTGTAATCTATTAATTCTATCTACTAAAATATTCCTTATCGCCCTTCCCCTAATTAAGTCATCTCCTCCATTTTCCTGAAAAAGATGGTCAGAAAAAGATAAAGGCATGTTTTGGAGTTCTGCTGGTTCCGGTTCAGGTACTTTAAATTTTAGGGCTAAATTATGCAACACACTGCACGCAGTAATGATTTTTGCACATTTCTCGGGTCCATAGTGGAGTGTGCGATCTTTGCATAAGCAACGCCATCGGTTTTTTAATCGGCCAAAAGTATTTTCAATAACCACCCTCGTCTTTCCATGGACTGCTGTGTATTTGTATGCTGGAGTCCCCTCAGCAGCATCCGGAATTGGTGTCATTAACCAGGGGCGTTGTGGATAGCCGGAATCACCTGTAAATATTCAAAACTTTAATTCCCAAATTGTTTTTATCATAGGTAAGGTAAACTAGCTGACCTAGCGAACTTTGTGTCCCCATTTTTTACCCGATTTTTCAATTATTTTACTTTAGTAAAAAACGTGTTCTGACTAAAACGAATACAACAAAAAAAGAATTATCAAATTTAGTATTAGTATAGTCGTTTGAAAATTATGCGTCTACATTAGATTATACATACATTCGGCAAATCATTTTTATTTATTTATGTAGATGGATGAATTTACTTGATTGTTACTAACCTAATAACCATACATGTTCATTATTTCGCTGTAACTCCTGCATGTAGTTATTAGCTAGGCTATTGTCCCATATGAAAGCGTCATGGGTGGCTCCTCCATATTTTGCATTCAAATTTAAAATTCGGCAGTCACTATCACATATCTAAAATAAAGAGTAAACCATTAGTAGGTACACTGATATACCATAGTAAAGTGGTAGAATACATAACTAGTTACAAAAACTAAATGCTTACCATTTGTACATTTAGTGAATGAAAATGTTTTCTACAATAAAATAAATGTTCAATTTCTTTACTGGGTGTAAAAATATGGAAATGGCATCCATCAATGCATCCTATAACTCCAGGGAAACCGTACTTCGCAAAAAAGCTGTAAGACAAAAATAAATATATGTTAATAGACAATCATATGGTAGTATTAGAAATTAATGTTACAATAGTATACTATAACATTATGTTTCAAACATATTTCTACAAAAAAATACTTAGATACATTTTCCCTAATAGATATTGCAATGTTCATACTAACTTGCTTTTTATTAGGTCTCTATCAGCTCGAGTACTTGGGAATCTTATAAAGGTGTTAAGGATTGCTGGAGTTACAAGAGCATCAGTGACTTCCTTTACACATTTGCTCACTGTTGTTTGGCCCAAATATTTAGCCATTCCCACTATTCGCTGATATGACCCAGTGGCATAAAAAGATAATGCACAAAGTACCTGTAACATAAAATATTTACTTATCCACTCACATTTTGTGATATTAAATACTAAATAAGTTTTAGTTAGGTATCCACTTCCATTTCAATACTGAAATACAAGTAGGTAGAAGATATTGAATAGGTATACTTATGTAGCATCAAAGTGGGTACCTTAAGTTCTAGACTAATTCTAGAACTCGATGTTAATGATGTTTTTTGTTGAAGTTGCTCACAGAGGAACATAAAAGCTTCTTTATTTAGGCGATATCTATTTTTAAATTCGGTTTCATTTATGTCCAGTGGGTTAATTCTATTCCTAAGTTTTGCTCTGCGCGTAATTTCTCTATAATGATAAAAAAAAAAATATAAGCAACTCAAATCTTTTTCAAACACATTAATTCTATAGGTACGCAAATAAATAAAATATGATTTAAGTACTTACCTTGTTTCTCGTGATTGATATCCATAATTTTCTAGTAAATTTGCCGCCAAAAAATAATATATGGTACTACGTTCATACAGTGGCGGTCTTTGCATTTTAAATTATTTTGGAGCTATTAATAATTGTTCCAATAACTTAACAATAATTTTAAAACACTTTTATTCACAAAACTAACTCTAAACAAAACATAAACACGGTTAAAACTTTATTTTTACACTTTTCGAAACCTTTCTCACCGACTATTTTCAAGTGAAAAATGTTTCGAGCATACTCGTTAGCCAGCCTTCGAGAGTTTACATTACCGTACGTCAAAACAATGTTCGTGCTATCAAAAATCTCACAATTGTTTATAAGTTTCGAGTTATGTTTACCATGTCGTTTCGATTTCGATTACGAGAGCGCGCTAAAATCATTCGTGCTGCCATGTTTCGTTTCCTTTTACGCCCGATAGGGGCGCTGTACAATTCTCATACAAATGTTACTCGATTTCGATACGAATAACTTTTCGCAAATATTCGTGCTTGGCCTACAGGTCGTTTCCAACTATGTATTTTGCAAAACTGGCATTTTTTTGCATTCTTGAAATAAGTAGGATCAGGTCTACCAGAATCTCATGGCATAAAAAAAAACATTGTGATTTTCAGGCAATGTCAAACCATATGAAAATCACAATTTTTTTTCCTATACTAGAAAAAAAAAATGGTTGCCTGTAAAGTCGGTTTTACGGGCGAAGATTTTACGTGACAACGACCGATCATCCGATCATAGTTGAGTGGGAGAGAGACGCAAGGCATTCGGCGGGCCTCTCTCTCGTTCGGTGACTCATCGTAACGTTACCGAGCGTTACACTTTTTCATAAGTGACTCCCAGTCGCAACCTAATTTAAGACGTTGTCACGTCAAAATCATAGTGCCTAAATATTTTTGAAAACTACGATATTTCGTTTTATTGATGAAGTGTAAAATACAAAACGTCATTTAATGATGAATACGTGTCTTTGTTACGCTCCTAAAATATGTTCTTTATGAAAATTTAATAGAAGGTGACGACTATTGGCTATAAAATGTTTATAGCCCCGTAAAATTTTACATAATAATATTATGAATAGTGCCGTTACCTGAACAAAGCAACTGTTATTGATTAAAATATAAACGAAAAATAAACGTAGAAGATAGTGTTCTGATCTATTACTTATAGGACTAAAAATAACTTACAAGTAAGTTACAGAACAGATAAAGAATCTGTTCTGTGGATAGTACCTACGAAAACAAACCGCGCTTACCAACTTTTGGAACTAGTATAAAATTCAGTGGTAAAAATGGCGTCTTTTGTCTACAAAAGCTTTTTTAAATATTACTAGTATAATTGTAAATATATAAGCTTGGCATCAGTAAAGATTCATGATAGTTTAAAAGTTTTAAACTGTTTGTTAGGTCTGATTTTACTTCGGAACCTACCCATGAAAGCTTTGCCCACCATTTCTAAAAAAACATCTCAAGTAGGTACCTATATTAAGAAAAAAAACAACTTCAATGATATCGAACAATCAGAACCATGTAAAAGTAAACAGTTTCACCCCGACTAGGGGATGGCAGCACTAATACAAGTCAATTCTTTATTTACAAGTGCGAGTGGGGTCCCTCCCTTGAGCCGAATGTGTAAATAAGGCTCTGAATTTTCTTATCGTATTCTTGCGAAAGCAGTGGCGACCCAGTGGTAACGGCTCGGAGTTACCAAGTTGTAGGCCTTGGGTTTCAACCAAGACAGGCGCTTTACGTTGTGTAAATAATTTCATCACCACTGCCCTCAAAACGGTGAAGGACAACATCGTGAGGAAACCGGCATGTCCTAGAACCAAAAATTCGAAGATACGTGACATCTACCAACCCGCTCTGAGCCTGTGTAGTCAGTGCCGGATTAGCCCATAAGCAAATTAAGCAATTGCTTAGGGCATCACGTCTCGGGGGGCACCATAAGGCAGAAACAGCACCGATACAGTATTTGTTAACACATGAATGGCAAGGCTGTTTATCAGCAAGATATTACAAGACCCAAAAGTCATTCTTAGAGATGTGCGCCAATCTTTACAAATCGCTCGTCGATGTTTTGGAAAAATACGAGGTGACTAGTGGATAGGAGGGCCTACAGGCGTGGATTGCTTAGGGCATCAAGTAGTCTTAATCTGGCATTGTGTGTAGTGGATCATAACCCACTCCCTCTCGAACAGAGGAGGCGTGTGTCCCAACAGTAAGAACATTATAGGCTGATTATGACTCTTACGAATTGTCTTGTCCGAAGGTTTTTCTAATATTCATCCTTCGCTAGATAAGAAATGTAAGTTGTGTTAATTTTACCCCAAACATTCATACAAGCTAAGTCTGGATTTTACCGGCCTCAGCTCTCACGAATCCAATCCATACTAATATTATAGATTCGTAAGTAACTCTGTCTGTCGGTATGTTACCTTTTCACGCCTAAACCACTGAACGGATTTCGATATTTGGCAGAGAGATAGATTGCATCCCGGCGAAGGACATAGGATAGTTTTTACCCCGATATTTTTACGGGATCGACACTTATGCGGGTGAAACCCCGGGGCGCTGCTAGTCACTAATATTTATAATCAAGTCATATATTCAAACTAAGCTAAGAATCATGAGACAGTCCTCCAAAAGGCCCGCCCTTCACCACTTCCTAGTGCTTTAGCTAGAAATAAGAAGGAGCGCAACAAACTCCCCAGCAGCACAGCTGTCTGTTACGTTCATAGATATCCGATAGAAGAACTTGTTTTTGATGAATCACTCAGGTCCTATAGAACTGATGATAAATATAACAACAAGAGGTTGAGAGTATACCATGTAAAAAATACTTACTTACTAAACAAAAGGTCTAGGTATTAAAGTCTGTGGCTTTGACGGTAAAGAAAATAGCCAAAAAATACTACAAAATTTATAAAAGCTCATAAAACATTACGTTCTAGATAAATGATAAACGATTTTATTTCTGTAAGTAGGTTTGTGCAAACACTTTTACATGTCAATCATATTTTTTTTTTTTAACTAGATGAGGTCGGCGTTTCCTAACTGACTATTCTGAGCTATTCTAGAGCTTTCAAAGTAACCTATTAGAGCTGAAAATACATGTAAATAAACTTTAGAAACATCTTTAAAGTAAATACCTTACCAATCGCAATTTCAGTCCCCTCAAAGTGTGTAGGGGCGTAGGAGGCAACTTCACCCCTCAGAGGATGACAAGTCAATGTATCGACACCACAAACGTCTTACTTACACCCCCGGGTAGGGAAGATGGGGCAATTGTCCCTGTGACGTCACTTAATAAATGGTTTTTAGGTATTTCTTCCTTACTTTTTGCAAAGATGGTTTCTAAGGAATAATAAATACGGATGATTTTTAGGGTTCCGTACCCAAAGGGTAAAACGGGACCCTATTACTAAGACTCCACTGTCCGTCTGTCTGTCTGCCGCTATATCAACAAATACTAAAAACAGAATAAAATAAATATTTATGAGGGGCTATACCTACAACAAACGTGTATTTTTCGGCGTTTTTGCCTTGTGTTACGGAACCCTTCGTGTGCGAGTCCGCCTCGCACTTGGCCAGTTTTTTGTGTTTCTTGATTAAACACACAAAAATCTTCTTAGCTACAGAATAAAAGCTTACTTACCTACCTAAAGCCTATTGAGTAGGTATACTAATTTTCTTCTAGGTACATCCTCTTCACATATAATTATAAATAATGTTTACAAAATATTGTAAAACATTTTAAAAGAGTAATTATGGAGTTTGGTGTCCAACCTTTTCCACACGAAACTTCCTTTTGGAAGTGGAGGGCCGCCTAGAATCAATTCTATTGTCTTGTAAATTTTGACGTTAAAAAGTACCTTTTAATAACCTACTTGGAATAAATGATTTGACTTAAACTTAAGGCTTAGGTTACCAGACCACAGACACAATAGAAAATCTATTGTTCGCAGTCACTGGTGACCGCGGTGGCAGACAATGCATAAGGAGTAACTATGTCTTTAAACTTAAAGATTTTGGATTAACTACAGGTATCTAATAATGTAAAATGAACAACATTTTCATCTCTGAAGGAATTATTTCAATTCTCGTAATTTAAAACGTTCATAATCTAGTCGCAGTCTCATCTCGGCGCTATACAAATGTCAACGTAATAATGTAACTTGTCAAAAATTAAGGAAAATTAGAGGTATTTTTGACAGATTGAGACTGAGATCAGTCTGTGAACGTTCTTAAAATTACGAGAATTTCCCCTCAGATTTAAAAACTTTCATGATTCATCTACTTAACGACGACGCTTTATAATTCCTATAGCAGAAACATAAGTTACTTATAAATTAAAAGTGTCATTAGGTATGGTAATTATCATCAAGTATAATAATGATACAACATACCCAATAAACAAAATCCATTCACCCCCAAAATCTAAAAACCATTAAAAGTAAATCACATTAAACATACTATCAATACCTATCAATCGTCGAACATAACTCCTACAGAAACAAAAATAAAAACAAATCAGAGAACCCTCCCTCTTCACCCCCGTATTAATGACACTCCCCCTCGATGGGGTGTAAGGGGTGGATATACGTGGCTCATTAGCAGCGGGAACTACCCACCGGGTCATTACGACCGACCGACTAATCAATGTGCTTCCATTAGATGTTACAAACTTAGGGTTAATTAAAAGTGTGGTTTTGCTGTAATCTTTTAATTTTGTGTGATAGTTTTGTTCTTAGGATTCGATTAGTTTTCTTGGTTAAAATGGTAATGAATTTTGTTATTATTTTGAAAAGGTCTTTGACACATCCCGGGACCCTCAGGCCCCTCTTTGAAGGTGTAAGAGGGGCCATATTTTATGAATCTCCAAAGTGGCCTTTTTAGGCCCCCTGCAAATTGTAAAAAACGTAAGAAAATTTGAAATTCGCAAATTCTAAGTGTACTAGCAGGTACTGCATCATAGCCTCATTTGAATCATCTAAATAGCGCAATACCCAACATTTTTTCATCATTACCTAAATCTAATTGCCATGTACAATGGTAATCGATTTTTCAGTCATACTTATATAAGTAAATAGTAATAGAAAACGTAGTATCGATTTACTTCATTATTAATTCACAACGGGTGGCCATTATTTTACAAATTACCATAGGTACCTACCTACCCAAACTTTGTACATAAATGATTTGAATTAAAGTTACTATACTAATTATTATAACAATGGCTTAAAAATGGTATAAAAGTATTATAACAATGGCTTCATGGAAACAATACAAATTATATCAGGAATTTTTAAACACGTGTAAGAACTCTGTAGGCAGGCTTTTTTTTGTTTTTTTTTTGTTTTTTATTTAAAAAAAAAAACGTTGCCTCACACTAGGAACTTCTCCTGTATTGTGGGCTTTGTGGGTGCGTTTACAAACATTTAAACTCACATACGCAAACCGCCAGACCCGGAACAACTACTTACTTGTAGGTCATACAAATATTAGTTCCGTGCAGGAATCGAACCCGTGACACGCAGCGCAACAGTCAATCGCTTTACCATTGCGCCAACCGTGCTGTCAAAATCGTGCCGTGTTTGGTTTTTCTTTAGTGCATACTAGCTTCAGCTCGCGATTTCTTCCGCGTGATGGACTGTTCTTGTCCCCCGAACCACCCCGTCGCATCGCATTGCATCGCTTGCCCGCGTTATTACTTCGTTTTCGCTAACCGTTCTTTCTTACTTTTTTATTTTTGCACAGGTCCTAAGAGTCCTAGCGGCTCCTAATAGTCATACATAGCGTGATGTTAAATAGCTAATAATCTTCTTCGAGGGGCTATCAAACGCAAAAAGCATTTTCCAAATCCGACTGGTAGTTCCAGAGATTAGCGCGTTTAAACTTATCAGCTTTATTATATAAAAATAACTAGCTGCGCCCCGCGGTTTCACCCGCATAAGTTTCGATCCCGTGGGAATATCGGGATAAAAAGTAGCCTATATGTTAATCCAGTGTGTCAGCTACCTCCATACCAAATTTTATCAAAATTGGTCCGGCCGTTTGAGCGTGAAGAAGTAACAAACATATAAACACACACACTCACAAACTTTCGCCTTTATAATATTAGTGTGATAATGCTTCTCAATCCCGCCTTACATAGGTGCTTGATCTCGAGTCCCGACCAGTATGTAAGGTTTCTTCAAAATAATAATATTATTGGTCTCCTTCTACGCAATCGTGTCTTCTCATGCAGAGAAGGAACTAGCTTTGATCAGTACACTCGCTATCTGCGTGATGGCCAAACCAGACGTCCCCACAATGTTTTCCTTTAACCAGGGGTGCTCAAGAATCACTCCAAGTTGTTATTCACAAGATTACCACCACGCTACTTGATCACAACGATAATTTCAAAACAGAACTGGTCAAGCATTCATAGCTATTATCTTCTTCAGGTTAAAAACCAATTCACTTTAGAATAACTACAGTATCTGCAAAATCTTACACAGAACATTCCCACTAAGTGTGAATTAACTTTTCACTCAATTTTACGGGCGATAAATAAAGAGAATCAGTTTTAATATCGTTCATATTTATCTTCTTAATTATACCCGACGCTGGAAGGCGTTATGTTATAATTTTATTAAATAAATCCAAATGAATACGGCAGAGGGCGCAAGCGTATTATGCTCGTTTCGCAATAAAAAGCGATGGCTTGCTCGTAAACTGACCCGCTCCGTGCCCGGGCGAACCTTCGTTGTTTTTCTTTTTTTATTCAATCGGTTTAAAGGAAACACATGTTGGCTTTTATTTGGAGCACATTTTTTTTAAAGAAGGCGTTAGTTTAATATCTGCGGATGTGCCTTTCAGGCGTTGCACGGAATTGGTTCCGGAATTGGTCTTTTAAGAGGAACCGGGACCACCCCTATGTGCTGATGGTGATCACCGGGGTGGTATTAGTGAGGTAAAAATCCCACACTCCCCGACCTCATCCACGGAGGTCGGGTGCCTTTCGAAGGTTCCCCGACAACAAAAAAAAAAAAGGGAATTGTCACAAGGAAAATGCGTTGCAAAAATCTATAAACAGCATTGTAAAAGTTGAAAACTTATGTGATGCAGCTTTCCATTGAAGAAATTATTAGACTCTACAGATCCAATAACCCATAAACCGTAGATCTTAAACAATTGACTAATTAGTTTTCCACTTCATAATCTGCAATTTGTGCAGATTATGAAGCGGAAAACTAATTTCGGTACGTTCTTATGTCACGCCGCTTAAGATGACGAAATTGCTTACCGGTGGTCTGACCACGAATGAGCGTCCCATTGACCTCACATTCAAGTAATTTTACAGCTACAATTAAATTCTATACCTATTATGAGATGTTTTAGTACCATTGAAGGGACCTTTGTACAATAATATGAGTCTCCGAGGTAGGTACTCGTTTTCGTTTACGCATTTAAAACAGTTAATCGTTTGTCTCTGCTATGCTAAACGCAAGTCATGAATATTCACTATCATATTAGATGCTATATTATAATTGATATGACGAAAGACTAATGAAAAGTAAGGAATGTGGTTTGTGAGACGTCAGTCCATGTTCAAAAGGACGACCATAAAGGAGAAAGGCTTAATAGTTGGAAGAAAGTGTTCAAAAGAATAAAAGAGGAGGAAACTAGGAGAGATCACCACAGAGCCATGAAAGGTAGATATTATAAGTAATGCAAGGTAGATATGCCACAGCATAACCATTTTAGCACTTAGGCAGGTATTCTAGGTATAAAAGTTTGGTAAAATTCGCCCTTAGACACAAGCATTAATTTTCATGTGGATTGTTAGATTTAGAAAATCAAGTGTGTTTTCCTTCATGTCGATGCACAACAGAGTCTAACTGCTACACCGGTTATTTTTTTTTTTTTTTTAATACAAAATTAGCTGTGATACGCTAATCATATACTGTAATGAACACCAAATCTCTTATATGCTAAATGAAGGAGAAAGAAAAAGTTACATAAGTACATTAGAAAAAGTTAAAAAATGTTGACACTTGCACTCAAAAACATGAGTTTTCTTTGTAATATACAAATATTGTCGTAAAATATGCCGGACATCTGGATAGCTCTCAATAAATTTATTGTCTCGGGCAGTTTGGCTTTTGCTGGTATGAGTTTAACAAGGTTTAGCACATCGTGGAAGCACACTTATATTGCTTGTGGCGAGACATCGCAAAGTAGTACAAAAAACCTTCTCACAGTAATTTGCATAACCATACGATCAACAATTTATGGTTATTGATCATGAACTTCAAAACCAAGTAAAACGCTCCAACTGCTATATACAATGTTTCGCACATCTCGGCAGATAGCGCCGATACCCAGCGCGTCAAATGCGCGCGCACGCCTGCCCGGCATTACGATGCAAATGCGCAGGCGCATTGAAATTTAACGTCTCAATTCTTGGCGGGTCGCGGGCACTTTACATGCCTTTGTGCGGCGAGATAACTCTCCTAACCTTTATAGATGCCGGTTAAGTATTTAATCTCAGGTTAATGCTGCTTAAAATGCTGTTAACCTGTAACCCTGTTTAATGGATGAAATTGATGTGCTCTGAGTTATTGAGTCTGACAAAATTGGAATAATTACCAAATTTATGACTTTTACCTTAAAATGTAGGACTAGATGTGGAAAATTGTATTGCAAGCTAAGTGTTGGTTGAGGGGTTTATTCGTAAACTTTGCTTAAAGTTAATTCGATAATTATTACTTAACTTTAAGTAACGTTTATAAATAAAGGGATTACCAAAATTATGACTTTTACCTTAAAATGTAGGACTAACTGTGAAGCGGACACTCGAAAGCAACTTTGACATTGAACCTAAGTTACTCACGACACTTTCAAATTACAGGCCCGAAACGGATTTGCGACCTAAAAAAACTTCGAAATTTGCTTCGTGTTTCAAAAAAAATTACAGGTATCGTGATCGTCTTACGATCGTGAAAAATGCACAGACGGATTAACGGAATCACTTTCATAGGCGATCCTTTTGACACATTGAAAATTAACTGATATTCAACCTTCAGCGTAAACTATAGAAAACAAGATTTTTACAATTTCGTGGGCCGTATAAAATCGTGACATTTTTACCGCCTCAATCGTGAAAGTCACCTGCTTTAATGTGCACCTTTTTGTGTCCGTTTTTCTATCAATAACCAATTCTGTTTTTTAAAGTGTTACTGGGTTTATCAACAAGGAAAACCTGTGGGTACTATTCACCTTTATCCAACCCTTCAGAGTTGACAGATGATATGTTATGTTATGAAAAGCTTGGAGTCTGAATTTGTACTCTGTGGATGAGAATTAGCTCGCACCTTTTATGATGATAATCACTACTACGTAACTGACAAAATGTGGCTGAGCCACACGGCCCACTCCTGAAATTATGGGCATCATGTACCTGGTTGAAAAAAAAACTAAATAAAACTACCTCTTTCGATACCCAAGTCAAGAGATACTTATCCTATGACCGATACATCAACTGCATACAAAACAAGCGCATTAACTTACTCAATTCTCCTTTTTTCACGCAGGTATGGTTCCAGAACCGCAGAGCGAAGTGGCGCAAAAAAGAACACACGAAGAAAGGGCCAGGTCGACCAGCGCACAACGCACACCCTCAGTCTTGTTCAGGAGAGCCCATTCCACCCCACGAGCTTAGGGCTAGAGAGAGGTGAGATATGTGCAAAACGCAGTTTTACTTCCTCTAGAGTCAACACCACAAAAGCCTATGTCCAGCGGTGGTTTTCCGGCTGAAATTATGATGATGATGATAGCGAACACGGCATGAAAAATCTTCAGTACCAAGTTACCTGCGGGGTAGTTGCGTAACCCACTATTAGTTGCAACGGTTTTAATTTTGACAGTTCAACAATATGCATTGCGTTATTTACGTTGTTGAGCAGACAATTTTGTCAAACATAATATTGGTTTAGCAATATCCTTCAAAATCATTCAGATTGTATTCGAACATATAAATCATGGGATTAGCAATAAGCAATGATGAAGGATCACTTTGAAAAGGACTGTAAAAAGCTTTTGTAGTTTAGAGCATAAATTCCAGAATATAACTAGAGATGGTCCAACCAGAATTAGAAGTTCACAATAAAATAATTACTTCAGACATATCTAGGATTAAAGCATTGCTTGCTACCACTTCTATAAATGGTTATCACAATTTCCAAGTCAGCTCTGTCATATTATAAAGTATGGAACAGACGTCTAATAAAATGGTATATTTTCGATAACAGACAGGTATCTATAGCAGGTATTAGCATTCGATAATAGATATAGTATAGTTTGATGCCCTTCGCTACGCTCTCTGTGAGACAAACAATATGATCCATAAAATGAATCCATAAACCACGGATGATTTTAAGGCGACTACATGACCTAAAGCGCGGTCTTTCGGCATAGAAAAGAAAGAGAAGCGCGATGACACAACGCTGGTAATTTATTGCAAAATATGAAGCAACTATCTATTTACAACTAATAGGTAATATGGGCTGGTTTCCGCAACTCCACGACAATGCGCGTATTTTGCGTACGGGTGGTATTTACAACTAAATCTATTGTTTGGACTAAAGTATGTTGCTTGTAGAATAATCTGACAAAAATCATAATGATTGTACGAGTATGTACCTATATTAGTATGGTTTTAATTGTAAAAATAAAGCTTTTAGAGGTATCTTCATGATTTCTCTATCGTATCAAATTAGTTGTAATATGTTTTCAACACACTATCTACCTAGCATATAGATTTTGTTTACTGTAGTCGATCATATACTTTAATTTTTTCTAAAACTTGCGTTTTTTTGTGAGGTCCTGTTAGCCCCTTGAGTACAAATGCTATCAATTATACTGATTATTGTACAGCGTGCTTAAACCGTACCACAATTTTATTCATGATCACACGATTGTGAACACCAATCCTTACAGAACCGTGACACTTGATACAAATTCTAGAAATGACAATTCTGACAGTTTTACAGTCACCGTCACTGCTTTGAAAGTGTTTTAAATATTTTTCCATATCTTGCATTGATCATAAAAGAAACTACCGACAGCTTTTTACGAGTTAAAAATAAAGCGATTATTTTTTAATGTAATGCGAATTTGATTAATTAACTGATGTAATTTGTTTAAAAGGTTTTGTTTTGGTTTTGTGATTAATATAAACGTGTTTTATCGGCTGTGTTCAAGTAAATTAAAGAGAACATAAAAAGATAAACGAATTAAAAATATGCAGAGGTTACGTTGTGACGCAAGGGATCATGTGCAGTCCTGTGGCTGATGTCATCAGCGATGCGGTATTTAATAATTTTGTGACAGTTTTTCTTACAATTACTCTGATTCTGAAGTCATTATGAAACATATTTATAAACGTGATTGGCCTGCGTATTTTCAACGTCAAGCATGACTTTCTTTTTTGTCACACATGTGATGTATAATATACTCACTAACAAGCAGGCAGCTGAGGGTTGATAACATCTTAAAAAACCATTATGAACCTACTTTGCTATCGAGCCTAATCTTTGGGCTATAGATTCTATACTAATTGGGCCCTATCGATTTTATCAACAGGGCGAGAAGAAGAAAGAAGTTGGCAAAAGCGTTGGAGAGACAAGCAAGGAAGCTGCGGGCGAAAGGCATCGCGGTGGACCTGGAGGCTTTGAAGGCAGAGTACCTGGCGCAGCACAAGAACAGCGGCTTGTATTCCGACTCAGATGGAGACATTGAAGGGGAAGACAGCATGATCGATGTGGTTGGAGGAGACTCTTGCCACGACTCGGGTCCCGAAGACTTCTCGCTGTCGGGCAGACTTCGGGCACCTTCGGGCGCCGACGGCATGAACAACTCAGACAGTTCAACGTCTGACGGTCATTCGGGTCGGAACTTCAGCCCAATCCCCGAACCCCAGCCCTCCTTCTTCAAACACTTCGGTGGAGCTAGTACGAACTTCGAGAAGTTCGACTTCGACTCCGGCCGAGCTGTGTCCTTAGATTTGAGCGGCGGAGGCCACGCCACAGAACAGGACTTGTCCAAAAACGGGGGAACAAGAAAACATAATCCTTTCAGTATAGAGTCCTTACTTAACACGTGAAAGTGACTGTAACTTTTGACTATGGAGGCTCTCGGTTAGTTCGTGACTACACCAGTGAAGTTTGCGCTGTGATTGAGTGGGACAACAGTGAGTGTAACGTTGCATTAGCGAACATTGACATTATTCTTAGTACCTTAAGATGAAAAATACTTCGGGACCTAATTTTTGGACGTATTCCACATTGGGCACCCGCTTAAATGGCACTTGAGTGAATGTGCCGCTGTGTGTCAGGACTGTCAGGTACATCGGCGGGTGCCCAATGTGGAATACGTAATTTTTTGCGAATGTGGCAACGTTGGTACTGTTGTACTCTAACATAACCCTACAGGCATTTCAGAGATGTTCCTTTGCTTACAGTTAAACAATAATTGTTATTATCATTAGATCGTAATCAGCTTCAGTAAAGACTTGATGAGTACCATATAACTACATATCTCGTGTGAATACTAGATCTAGGCAATGTATTATATAGGTAGTAGTGTATATAGTAATTATCTATATTTATTTTCTTTAAAGGCTCCCGCAGATTGGCGCGATGCGACGCGAGTAGAATAATTTCTATGAAAACTTCTTGTAAATTGTTCTACTAGAATCGCGTCGCGCCTGTCTGTGGGGGCCTTAATGTTAATATATTTTCTTTTACAATGGGGGCAATAATTTTATATTGACGTTTGTTGATGATGTGGTATTTTATTATTTTTGCAATTTTAAAATTTTAATTTGTTAATTTACCAAATGGCGAATGAATTGGATGTAATGTCTTAAAATAACAACAATTTCATGTGGAAAATTGGTGAAAATGTTTCAGGACACAACATAAATTAGGCTTGATTCTTAAACTTTAGCCGTCTGAAAGTGCTTGTTTTGTCCCATCCGGCTATAATAAGTAAATGAAACACTAACTCGGCTGGGTCCATTAGACAAAGCGGAGTACAATTAACTTAATTACGACACCATTACTGTATAATTTCTTGACAGAAGCACTTTGTAACAATTATGGCGATAAAGTGAACCGACCATCACCCTATGATACAAAAGTGAGTTTTAAAAATTAAACAACTATGACATAATTGCACCTGTCATCAATATTTTGTGACAACACACTAGTGCGACCAAGAATAGTTTTAACCTTTTGACCGCCACACGTCAAAAATTCAAAAACGTACCCTCGGCGTCAAAGTCTGTCATGTAGTCGAACCGTGGCGTGCTGGGCACATTTTGGTTGGTCACCTATGCATGAGTGATTAGGTTAAATGTTAAACCCTATTATTTTTTTATCCTATTTATTCAAAGTGGACAAAAATTTTAATCTTTTGAAAGTCAGTTTCACCATACACAAAGGACAGGGCCGAAAATCGCCTATTAGGTACCTACTTCAACGTGATTTTTATCCAAGTTTATGGAGTAGGGCTTTTATTCATGAAAATGTGCGATAAATTAGAGAATGAAAATCCAATTTCATTTTATTACTACGAATATAATTATGTTTTATTAAACATTAAAACGCTTATCAACTTCTGGTACCACGGGCACCTTAGGTACTGACAGGAACTAGAACAATAGAGGCATAAAAACTAATTTAAAAAATCCATTTGCCAAATAAAGATGGCGGCGCAAATACAATTACTATTGGCGAAAGAAATACAATCTCTCGTCGTAAAATAACAACAATTAATGAACGTATAACGCGTAACGACCGATAAGAGAGCCAATTAGCAAAACAATATGGCTGCGCGGGCTTTATTGCCATTTTTACTTACTCCGCAAGTCCGCAGTGAGTTTAATAGGTACATAACAATGTGCAACCCGATTGGTCACGGAGTTATTGTCTCGAGCCGTTGGCACGTGAAATTATCCTACTTTGAAACTCTATAGAATTTATGAATGCCTCGTCGGTAAAATCGGAAAGTGGTTAATAATTGGAAAACGACAGTTTTACGTCAACCGCCAGGCATTGAAGTAACATCGGTATTAAATTGAATCGGGACTCTACTCTCTAAGTCCGTCAACAAGGGTACGGACACGTCCGGAAGTAGTTGATCTGTCAAAATAAGTGTCAAATTCAATTTCACAAACAAAACTGCCGTCATAAAGAAAAAGGGCACAACTATCATTTTTTCAAAATTGAGTTATAGGTATATCTACATAATTGGAATCAGAAAAAAAAGGCGCTTATGCCAGAATTTTTTACTTAATTTTGGAAAAAATTTTAGTTGTGCCCTTTTTTATGACGGCAGAAAATCACACCGGTAGTGGAGATAGCTGCCCAATCGTGTTGTCATTCATTCTTAGTTACTACTGGAACTAATCTGAAGGCCGATTCTCATAATATAAAACGTTCAAAATCTAGTCGCAGTCTCATCCGGGCGACAAAAAAATAGTAGAGGTAGTTTTGATTGAGACTGAGATCAGACTGTGAACGTTTTTAAAATTAGTAGAATTGCCCCTCTGATGTCCGTAAGTGGTACGGAGTAGGAAATGTCCGTAAATTCGGCCAAAACTACGGACTTCGTGCTTAGGAAGTAGACAAAAATACCTATATCCCTGTATTTTTTTAAACAGCTTACAAAGCTGCAAACGAAGTATTTTGGTAATTGATAAGCCAAATTACCTACTGTTGAAGGAACAAAGCAATTTGTTCGAGCACAAATTTAGCGAAAGAAAAACACCGTTATCCGCAAATTGACATTAAAAAATGAAGTGCCGAGTAACCCCTAGATAAACTGACACCTATTACAATGTTTTTTGTACATTGCTCATGGAAACATCAAGACAAATAAAGTGACATTATTTTGACGTCGGCTCATTTTGAAGTCCGCTGTAACCTACTGACCCCAATTTAAAAACATCATATCCTATAATTACCCGTTCACATTTGATAAGCGTTTTGTCCTCTGATAATAATTAAAAAAAAACTCTTTGATCTCTTTTTTTTTCTAAACTTGTATCTACCGATTACAATGTTTAAGGACTATTTCTACACTTAGCAATGTTCTGATTAAGATTATATATTTTTACGTAGATATTTATTTTTTATTATTTTGCCAGTGAATCGTAAATGGTACCTATATAAGTTCAGACTGTGTGTCAATCACCTTTAACATTTAAGAAAATATTATTATACAGAGTGATTTAATTTTACTTAATTTATTCAGGGGTGACCAACTATGACTCTCAACCCGGACATTAATTTTAAGAACATACGATCTTCATAAGTTCTCTTCGCCACTTCGTATGTATTTTAATTTTGATTTTTAATGAAAGTAATGTGTAGTAATAAATATAAATGGTTACTAACTGTACATTTTTGTAGTCGGAAACAATATCTTAGGTACAAAATATATTGATTAAGTTTTAATTTATATTTATATAGACGAATGAAAAGTGGAAAACGGATATTTGTAAATTGACTATCACACTGTATGTAAGATGTAAAAAGGTATGTTACGTGAGTAATTTATTGAATCAAAATATAACACGATTAAACACACATGTCAGTGATTTATTTCTTCATTCGTGACTAGACGCAGACGCAGACCCAGACAGTCATTAGATGCGCTAAACAATTATAGAATAGCCGCAACAGGCATCCTTAAAATGGCCGATAAATCTTTTCTGTCGCTGTCATTTTCTTGTGAACAAAACATGACGTTAGTAGAGTTATAGTCCGCATTGCTAATGCATGTATTGTAATGCTCTATTCTAGCAACAAGCGGCTCTCGACTACAGTCGTAATTGAGCATATTGTCCGCGGTAACTATCAAAATAAGGGAAACAACATGATTCTAATAACAAATGAATTCTCGCAAACCATTAACCAGCGATTACATTTTGAACAAAACATTTAACGCCTCATTAACAAGGCGTTAAACAGCCATTTTGTAAAACACAAAGACACCGAACGGCTAAGAATTTGAAGTCTAAAGTAACGATATAAACTATGTACGGTTTTACTACAAACTATTTACTACAAACTAGTTAATGGTAAACACATAATTAAGCTTTTAAAACTTCACGTTCCTTCCTGGTGCAATATAATCATAATGATAGGTAATCAGATTTTATTGCTAATTAGAAAGAGTAGAATCTAGCTTCTTGAGCTTGAAGCTTTTCCTATAATAGCAAGTAATTTTCTATTTCAGTACTTTTTCAGCTTATCGAGGCAGCCGGTCGATTCTGTAAAATCTCACCGTGAAAACTTATATGAAGTGAGTTTGTTTTAGCTAGGAATTGACACTATTGACAGCTCACTTCACCTAAGTTTTCACGGTGAGATTTTACAGAATAGCACCGCAGGAATAGCCCGTGCTGACACGAAAGGTGAAGAAGAAGTCGATTTATGCCATGACTGTGCACTTGTGCAGCCGATGTATTCTGTAAAAATCTGAACATGAAAATTTAGGTGAAGTGAGCTTGAAGTGAACTGTCAATAGTGTCAATCCCTAGCCAGTCTGTTCTGTATAAATCTCAACGTGAAAATTTAGATGAAGTGACCTGTCATTCCATCTTATACTAGGGATTGACACTATTGACTACTCACTTTAAACTCACTTCACTTAAGTTTTCCCGGTGAGATTTTTACAGAATAGCACTGCACGTGGAATGCAAGCTCTAAATTTTCATGCTGAGATTTTTACAGAATAAATCTGCGTCTACGAAACCCTGTTTGCTGTTGCAGATGTTTTAACAAACAACACCAACCCTAATCAAGCAAGTTGACATGACATTTAACGAAAGATTAAATTGATTAATCTTTTAGGAACCGAGGTTTATCTTTACGTAAACGAAAAAAACAAACGAAAATTAATTCGTTTTTTTTTTGTACGAATACTCTTGGTTATCACATGGTAAAAAAAAACATTGGCAAATCCATGAGACCTCCACGCCGCCATGACTAATGGTTTGGCGTTTATAATTTTAAACGTGAACAAATTATTCACCAAATGTTCGCCGCCTCTGATATGCGACACCGTATAATTGCGGCCGCAAAATGAACCTTAATGTTTTAATTATTTTGTTTTACAATGTTGTGTTTGGTCATTTTTTGAAATCATTGCAATATGGTCGATATTGTTATGCATTTCTTGAAGTATCCGATATTTGTGCTCATTTAAAGCCCGTGCAAATAAAATATTTATTAGAAAGAACCATACACAATGTGGAGATGACAATACGACTATAAATAAAAACAATGGAAATACACAGGAATATTTAGGAACTATCAAATAATTCTCGTTATTTTTTCTAACAAACTGATTGATAGTATTGACGGGCCGACGACGATAGATTTTTTTTTAATTTTTACAACTTTATTTATAATAAACTTGACATAAGAACTATGACCTGCAAAACCGTTTTCACGGTTGGTCTGTGGAAACGGAACCAACAGTATTACAAGTAAGGTTTATTAGAGCGGACACTTAATTTTCCCTAATTTAATATCTCATTAAATTACACTATAATTTACAAGCTAACACAATATATTATGTAGGTACAAGTATACAATGTATATATACTCTTTTTTCCCTTATTTACTTAATAACAGTAATAATAATAACAGTTTATTGATACAGCATTAATATTAAATCTACTCCACGGCCGTATGCAACCTCTGAGGTCAGTACCTATTGCTTGGTGACAACGTGAACATTCTATAAAACGATTATTTACACAATTCCGGTTGTTAAGATGAAGCCGAGACGGCTGCTACCCTGCTCTGGCACACACAGTCATTGAATTCATTCACTAACACTGAACACAGGAGAGATTTGTTCGGATTTGAATTGTAGCACTGGAGGACCTTTGCCTTCTCTTCTTGGCATGGTGACACCTTTGAAGCAACTTTGTCTCCCTGAACTACATTAAAAGAAAAAAGTAACTAACAATAATATCTTATCTTATACGAGAAAGTAAATAAAGGAAATATCTTATAAAATAAAGAAAGAAAATACATTTATTTAGCATAGAGTAAAATACACAATACACCAGGTAGTCAGATAATAGTCGTACATCAGATAAAAAGCTTGCTAGTTTTACCAAAAACAAGAACAAACTACGGGAAAAAAATGCTAACTTTTGAAGGAGCACAGCTTTTTAACAAATTACCGTCCTGTATAAGAAATGTAAACTCTTACAATGCATTCAAAACTCAACTTAGCCAGCACATAATTGCGGATCGATCACTTCTGGAGAAATGAATGCATTGGATGGGTAACTATTAAATTGTAATACTGATGACGAACATATATTGTAATCTGTATTTTTAGTATTGTTCTCAAGTAAGTGACTTATGTCTTTATTGGGAATAAAGTTTCTTTAAACCGAAACCGAAAATAAAAAGTTGCTAAGTCCGATGTAAGAAATTAGGAAAGTGTGCGTCACGGCTGCGCTAAAAAGGCCCAGTTCAGCAAAATGCCAGACAACTAGTGCCTGACGCTGGTTTTCAACTGGACCTGATGTGTGAGGTGACGGATGTATATCAGTTTTATCTTGTATCAAATGTCTTCTTATAATACCTACTATTTAATTACTCAACCAATCGTTGACTAAACTATAGGATATATTTGATTGAATTTTCTTATATGGACTGGGAACGTCTTAGATACCTATACGCAGTTTAATTTATTGTCGTCTCCGCCATCTTGTAGAATCATCATAATATTACCTAACTAGCTACAGCTAGAGCCTTCTAACCATTTTTTTTTAATCTTTATTGATTATTTGGGGTTTTTATCCTAATGGACACGCTATCAGCCTTCTAACCTTACCTCTGATAAGTTGGTCGAAAAGTCAGGAAGTCAATCTAGCATAATATCACGCCAGTTTTGCCCGAAGGGTTAAACAGAAATGTACCTAATAGTATACCAACATTTATTCATATTCATATTCATTTATTCATCAAATATTTAGCTAACAGTTTACACCAAACCGCTTATATCTATGCTAATTCTACAAAATTACATTAAAATTTTAATTAAAACTTCTTAGTAAAAAAAAAAAAAGAAATAAAAACGGAGTAACATAAAATTTGAAATCAAAACAACCTTAAACATAAAATTAGAAACTAAACAATTACTTTTTCATATTTAAATCTAATTTCATTTCACCAGATATGCCTATGTCCCTTGTAATAGAGGTCGAGTCTATTGCCATCTATCGGGCACAAGTCCACACTCCGGGCTGCTACTGAGAAATCCCTGATGGAAAATCCCAACACCTAACCTGAGAATTGAACCCAGGACCTTGTGGGCATATCTAGGTAGACGATGACATAGCTAACAGTAGTAATGTCATCATCTGCCTAGCCTTTTCGCAACTATGTATATTGGGGTCTTTTTCTAATTTAGATTAGCATTTAGATTTGTTTTTTTTTTGATGCAGCTGAATTCCAGTATTTTTCATGTAGCGACTATGACCTCCACAACCCAGTTACTGGGTTACACGATACCTCTTGGAAAGAATAGTCGTCAAACTGTAGCATTAGCAATGTAAACGCTAGCATAATCAGCCTATAATGTTTCACTTGCTGGGACTCGGTCTCGTCTCGGTGTGAGGGAGTGGGCCGTTAGAATAGAATAGAATATTCTTTATTACACTGCAGACCCACCGTACCCCTGGTCGTACCCCTGGTGGTACGGTGGGTGTTTTAAAGTTAAACGATACCACCAGGATGTTCACCTAAACCAAACCAAATTACACCAAATTACAGAAGTAGGTAAATTAATGTAGAAATATTACAAGGAGTGACACAATGGGCGGTCTTATCGCTAAAAGCGATCTTTTAAAGGCAACCTATCCTATCGTTATCCACTACGCGAGCCCAGTGCGGGTTGATAGATGTTACGTCGTCAATTTTTTTGGTTCTAAGACATGCCGGTTTCCTCACGATTTTCCTTCACCATTTTGAGAGTTGTGGTGATGAAATAGTTTACATAAGGTAAAGCCTCTTTAGGTTCGAACCTACGACTTACAACTAGAAAGTCGCGGTCGTTACCACGGAGCCACCGTTTAATTTGTAACCCTTCCAATGTCTGTGCTTTCAATATCGATCTATAAAAATAATGTTAATGTCATGTCAAACTGCAGATAAAAGCGTTGGCTAATTGCGATGCTCTTAATAGATAACTTATAGCTAACAAGCTGTCACTACAATATAATTACGGATTAATAGATTAAATAGATAATCAGAAGTAGCACGTGCTTCATCATCGTTATGTCAGACCATCAACGTCCACTGATCGACTTGAGATTATAGAATTTAGCTGCAGGCGAAAATGGAAAAATTAAAATGGCTGCGAGTATTCCATACTTAAATGTACAACCGGGTACACAGCCAGTCAGACCCGTCACACTTTGTAGTCGGGCAAATAAGTAATAATATAATAACTAGAATA
The DNA here is from genome assembly GCA_963082905.1 of Oligia fasciuncula. Classification (NCBI taxonomy): domain Eukaryota; kingdom Metazoa; phylum Arthropoda; class Insecta; order Lepidoptera; family Noctuidae; genus Oligia; species Oligia fasciuncula. The sequence continues at coordinate 16,967,244 of OY720390.1, forward strand.
AAAATAATAATATATTAATATAAGGAAATAATAATGCTAACCTAATATTGTCCCACTGCAGGGAAGGCACGAGCATTAATCAACAAGCTTGCTCAAGACGATAAGGCAATTTCAGACTTACGTTATATTAACTTTAAGTTCTGGTTTCTTCATGATGACGAAGTACAGACGCCAGCACATCAAGCTACTACAATCTGTCTAATTTCTTTAATAGATTTTCAACTGTATCGCTAAATTATAAGATTCAAAGTTGATTGGGAAAATTTGACAGTTTCGGGTAGATTGATGTGCTGGCGTTTGTACATATGGAGTGAAAAAGTCACATTGGTACTTGCCGAGATTTGAACCCACAACCTCGGAACCTCGGCAAATACTTAAGCATTTTGACTTAGACATAAGCGATTCTGATAAAATTCAAGGAACATAATACACACATCAAAAGTGTCTAGGGATCAACATATATTTTTGCAATAACTTTTCTCCTCATCATTTCAGCCAAAAGACGTCCACTGCTGGACATAGGCCTCCCCCAAGCACTTCCACTTCGACCTTTCTCCTGATTGATATTAATTAAAATTTTCTTTAAGGATTCATCAAATAAAGTGTTTCCGTTTGTCACAGTAACGATAAACCAAGTCACCTTTGCATTAATAAAGAAATTTGCCATTTTCCTAATAAAGGGATTTTTGACATTTGAACCACTAACACAAAAGTTCGAAAAAAAGACTGAAATAACAGTTTTCTTTAAAATTTTATTGGGTAACTTAAACAATTAATAATCCGTGTTTCTACCGCGAACACTAACAACACAAGAACATCGGTTTGGCATACTCAAAATGAGTTCATCCAAATCACGCTGTGGAATGGCCGCCCATGTTCGTTGCAACAACAAAAAAAGGTCTTCTTGCGACTGGATACCCTCCATATTCGGCAGAGCTCTTCTCTGTAGCATATCCCATGCATGCTCAATCGGGTTCAAGTCTGGCGACTGAGCAGGCCAGGGCAGGACATTGATGTTAGCTGCGGCGAGAGTCTGTCTTACAACTCTTGCGGTGTGCGGTCGTGCATTATCATGCATTAACTGAAATAAGGGACCGATTTGCACTTGTAGAGGAACGATGACGTCTGATACAATCGTCTCAGCATAAATTTGAGCGTTGAGGTTGCCTCTGATCCAAATCAACTCAGTTCTTCCGCCGATCCAAATACCCGCCCATACCATGATGGTTCCACCACTATAAGGATGGACTTCCTGGCAGGATTTTAATCGCTGTTGGCGTCCAGGGGTTCTCCAGTGTCGTATACGTCTTGTATCCGGTCTCATACCAAAACGAGACTCATCAGAAAAGCACACGAAACGCCATTGTTCTTCTGCCCAATTTCTGTGTTCAAGAGCCCATTGATATCGAATCCTACGATTGTGCATTGCTATAGGTGGTACCCGTAGCGGTCTTCGGGAATGAAGGTTCACTTCATGCAAGCGGTTTCTGACTGTTTGGTCGCTAATTAAGTTCCCTGAAGAGTGATGAAGCCTCACGGCTAACATCATGGCGGTTATTGTTGGAGCTCTTCGAGTTAAGATTTGAATGTATCGGTCTTGTCTCCGTGTGGTACAGCGATACCGTCCTCCATGGCGCTCAGCCACGGTACCAGTGCTTCGGTAACGTGTCCAAAGTCGACTGATAACACTCTGACTTGTATTCAGAGCTAAAGCCACAGTACGTTGCCGGGAACCAGCTTCTATCATTCCCACGGCTCTGAGCATTTCTTCCCTGCTTAAATGACGTCGCCGCTCCATAATAACGTTGGTTTTAATCAGTAGTAGGGAAACAGTAGCACTAATAATGTCTTCAATGCGTTGTATGTTTTTATAGGGAAAATATTGACAGCTGATTTTCATCTTTTACTCGAATTTGATTCACAGTTCCTGATTCAAATTATGAAATGCACCAAAAAGGATCCATATAAATTTATAAAATCATAAATTTATTACAAAGCCACATCTCAATCTCAAGAAATCCGCATAAAAATGCTTGATCCCTAGACACTTTTGATGTGTGTATATTACAGAAGAAGATTTATACTTTGGTTTGTTACCATAATCACCAAATCTAAACGGATAGCTGATTGCAGCATTCTTTTGTTGATGCATAGAAGCGAAGATACTGCTGGTGCTGTTCACTTGCCTGACATAATCTCTCCTATAACTTCGGGACTTCAGAAAACTGAAGGTAGCAAAATGAGGGTTTGGCTTTTTCCAGAGGATCACCAGAGAACCACTCATTATAATCATATATTCTTTAAGGCTCCTTCAAACAGGCGCGACACGCGACGCGAATCGCGACCGGTGCCTTTAAGTCGCGTACGATTCGCGTCTCGTGTCGCGCCTGTTTGTATGAACCTTTATTTCGGACTACACGAAGTACACACGTACATTTTCGATTTATACACAATCCATTTAATATGAACAATAACTTAAAAACGATGTTAGTAAATTTTGACAAACTAAAACAACCAAAAATGATGCTCATCACATGTTGGCACGTGCCTCCGTCCCCAGTGCCTTATAAAGGGACTGTCCACTTTGTTTTATAAAGTTTTTAGGACGCTCTGTTGGAGCTTCCGCGCAACCTACCCATTATTGACGCAGTTCTCTTCCTCATATTATGCTTTAAGCCCACAATTTCACAAAAAAAGCTGTTAAGCAGCAAACCACAAACCTGAAGGCCAATTCCTGTAATCAAAAACGTTCAAAATCTAGTCGCAATCTCGTCTCAGCGACAAATGTTAAAAACTTGTCAAAAATGTAGGGTCACTCTCGTAGGGAGGTATTTTTGACAGATTGAGACTGAGATCTGGGGGCCTAAAAGACCACTATGGTAGAATCATAAAAGGATAACATAATGGACAGTTTTTTAACTGTTAAGTTAATCGTATCAAATCCCATTGGTGAAGCATTTTTCAGTTGTCTGTGCTAAAATATCAATCAATCCAATCCAAATCCAATCCAATCTCTTTGATTATACCTACCTCGTAGTGCAGCGAAAAAAAGAAAAACACGGACTGTCTTCGCCATATTATTATTCATAATGTTATCCTTTTATGATTCTCCAAAGTGGCCTTTTTAGGCCCCCAGACCGTAAACATTCTTAAAATAACGAGAATTGGTAGATAGCTAGATTTTCCGTCAAAAACTCTTCCTGGCAAAACAGTTAAACCTCGTTTACACACGGATTGTGACTCCTTGTGTGTAAACGAAGCAGCTTTAAAGTACATGTGGATTATCCGAGCAGAACTATGGCAGATCCATTCATGCCGATGATGTCAACAACACTTGGCTTTATTTAATTTACCGTCCCGAAAATCAGCTGCTTTTGACAGATGACAACCGTGAAAAATTCGTGACAATGAACCGACACCAAAAGTAATACGGAGGTATTCAGGCACTACACTTAAAAACCATGTTGTGCTCGTGTTGAAGTCAGTCTTTGAGTTAATATTTTTTTTTTATTGTATTGAAACTCACGCCATAATAAAAATGGCGTTCTTATTTATTTTTTGTTTATGTCTTTCCTGTTACATACCAAACTATTTTGTTCACTGTACATTTTTAATCTCGCTAATGTTATAAACAGGAAAGTTTTTGTTTATTTTGAAGTTTTTTGTAGCAAAAACGTTATCTGATTGACAGGCTTCGTATATGGATGGATGATACCACTTTAGAGTATATTGTAGGGTGTAATTATCACAAGTCGTCGTATCTTTTATCTTTTTAATAATGTTTACTTGCAACGGTAATTTCAATATTGTTGATCGCATCGTAGTCGATGATTAATAAAAACTGGCCAATTGCAAGTCGGACTCGCACACAAGGGTTCCTTACCACAAGGCAAAAACACCGAAAAAAACACGTTTGTTGTATGGGAGTCCCCCTTAAATATTTATTTTATTTTGTTTTTAGTATTTGTTGTTATAGCGGCAACAGAAATAAATAATTTGTGAAAATTTCAACTGTCTAGCTATCGCGGTTCTTTAGATACAGCCTGGTGACAGACAGACGGAGGGACAGACAGCGAAGTCTTAGTAATAGGGTCCCGATTTAACCCTTTAGGTACGGAACCCTAAAAACTATTGAAGGCGATGGAAATGGACTGTAGGTATGTACCTATTAGTGGCTGGTGGAATGAAATAAAATTAAAACTCAGTATGACATAAAGATTGTAGTGGAACAAATTAATAATATAACATAAAATTAGAAACACAAACCAAACCTTTTGACAGAACAAGAAACAGCAGCAAAAAAAAAAAGAAGAAGAATGACATTCAAATAAAAACTATACAAATCTTCTAAAAAGTTAACCAAGGAGTTTGCAACGACTATGGTTAAATGTAAAACTACTGATCAAGTGACTGACTAGTGCATCCCGCATTTGCTATACAGGGTGGCAGAAACATCTTCGCGCAACCTATTAACATGGATTCCATTCATTTTTTCTAGGCCCCCTAGCGTAGACATAACTCGTCGGTTATCAAAAAAAAAAACGACTGTGTCACTTGCAATAAGTACTAGTCCTGTTTAAAATCCATATATTAGGGGCGAACCTATTACCACCAACCGGACACAAATCCAGACTCCGAGCTGCTACTAAGAAATTCCTGATGGAAAACCCAATAACACCTTGCCCAACCCGGGAATCGGACCCAGGACCTCATTCTCAGCAGTAGCGCATTATGTCCACTATACCAACGAGGCTACATGAGACATAAGTGGTTGGTTGTTTTCATTGTCATGAAAAAAATACATAAATCTGCATAGCAACGCCGTATGCATTTTCCGCCCAAGTTATCCAAATACCTACCAACTGGCCAGTAAGGTATCAACCTAGGCAGGCCCCTCTTGTCCATTGGGCACTCTGGGCAAGTGCCCAGGGCCCCGCGATTTTCGGGGGCCCTGGCCTGCTCTCATAAAAACATTTGTTGCAGCCACCGTTGCATTCTACGCATATTATGTACCCGATTCAATGACAAAATAAGTTATTTGCAGTGCGATTTACAATAAGGTTCTAGCCTCCTAGTTATGAAAAATATTAGTATGTTTCTCTTATTGTCTCATAACTACACAGGGGCCCCGTGACCCTTACCTATGTGCCCAGGGCCTCCAATAGGTTAAAGACGGCCCTGCCTAGGTCATATTATCATTAGAACCGCATAATATGGACAAATGACAAAATAAACCAAATAAATCATGCGTCTGCGCAGCCAGTCAAAGATCAAGCACGTGACTGTGTTTATTGTGTACCTACCTACAAATGTTATATCATTACATAATGACACAAATCTTGGACACTGTGCGTAAATTCTGAGAATCAAATTATAGTAGCGAATTGATATATAAATTGATAATGGGGACTTGTGGCGATCTTAAATGGCCTTCATAAAATGCCTCAGAAACTAATAAAGATAAGCTTTGCTTGGTTTTACAGAACTGCTCCTGCTGTTGTTCAGATTTTTATATGACTCCGCCCTGTTGCTGTTCCACAAACGATGCATGTCCGGTTGTCTACACGTTACAGAGCTACTGATGGCGCCAAACTCTTAGCCAAATTCAGGGCCGACTCCATTTAGACTGCCATAAACAGGCTAAGAAGATAAGAATGCCTGTAGGTATACTAACAATATCCTATGCCATATGTACATGCCTATGGCATTAAGTCCGCCTCTGTACATTTATGTGCTTGAAGTATTAAATAAATATCCAGCCTAAAGTTTTCTTTGTGGACCGTTCTTTGCAGTAAGTAGTTTATAGAAAGTCACATAGAAAACCGAAATATGGGCACTGTGGGCATCTACGGGTCGACGAATCATTCGCAGTACAAAATGACATGAGTACTAAATATTAGTGAAATACCTACAGTCCATTCACAGCTATTTTACCTCTGCAGCAACTCAAAAGCAACCTTATTTTAACCAGAATAAAGATCACTGTGATTTTGAAAGACTTGTCAGTGGTAGCAATCTAAAAGCAACGTAAGACAATTGTGAAGTGGCTGTAAGTACTTAGTACCTATATGAATACTAAGTTCTGTTCGTGTCCCTAAGAATAGTGTTTTATGGTTTACGCAATGCTGTCTTGTTACAAAAACTCTACAAACAAAAAAAAAACAAAAACCTTCATCTAATTACATTCCAAACTCAAATTCCGAAAAAAAAAACGCACTGACATTCTCGCTAATACGGCAGAACAGTTACATTGCACAGATTAAAACTGATTACCGGCCAGTTACTTTCGGACTTTCACAGAGCAATCTATCTCACATGAGTAATGGATATAGCGAGCCATTCTCGACACTGGCCGCATCATCGTTAGCCATTTCTGTTATTATAACCCATTCGTATAACATATTACCCGCGGTGAGGATGAAGTGCGTAATAACCGGGTGTTTAGGTAAATTGCCGGGATTTTATATTAAGAGGCGCATTTGGCGCTCATTTGGTGTGATTTTCGCAATCTTGGTGTTAAAAAAATTGGGTGCGTTTATGGGTTAAGTGTTATTTGGCGTGGTTTTCAATTAGAGGCTTTTAGTTTTGTTAATGATGTTATTTGGGGTAAGGGTGAGGGCGTGTGGTCTTCTCCTAGGGGGTAATGTCAGTTTAATGAAAAGAATCTATCTTCATAACTATCCACTATTCATGAGAGTCAAAAACCTCGGTAGGCTGAACGTTCTGATGTACATCAATATGGCGGGTGTACCTTAATTTTAATACAATTTCGTTCTGAAGAAGGTACAATTGTTTTAGACCTAGATACTAAATAGTACATTTTAGGTACATTTTTTTGTTGTAATTATATTTTATGAGTAATGGTTATATAATAAAATACTATAGAACACCCGCCATCTTGACGTCAATATGGCGAGTGTACCTTAATTTCGAAATAATTTCGTTCTGAAGAAGGTACAATGTTTTTAAACCTAGGTACTAAATAGTACAATTTAGGTACATTTTTTTGGTAAATGGAACGATTCGATTAGGTTAAGGTACACCCGCCATTTTGACTCTCATCACTATTCCCTGCTATTCCCTACGTCATACCATGGACGTAATATATAGAAGTAACCTATATATTACGTCCATGCGTCATACTGACAGAGACCACAGAGCATGTAACACTTTACGTTGTTCCAACTATGAAAATAAAAAGCCTTCCTGCAGCAAACAGGATGGATTTCAATGGAGATTGAATTTGGTCATTTCCACGAGATTAAGCAATAACAGGTGGCGTAGTCTAAGATTGAATTAATTTAATATTAATATTACCTATTTAATGAGAGAAAAAAACTGTTCTTGACTGACAACAAAAAATATGAATTATGAAAGCAACTAGAAAAAACTTTACGAAAATTAAGACATAAGACCAATGACCACACATAAATAAGTTTAACTTCGTTCCATAAATTATTATTCTAATATTAATATTATAATTTACTGCACGTCATAATTTAAATTAATATTGCAAATTGGAAGAGTGATTTAAGAGATAAGGCACATAATTATTCACATTCATATCTTGGAATAGGCGAGTAATTAATTTAACGACTGCTGGTTTACTAACCTCGATTTTCTAACGTGAATCTAATTTAAAAAACTTAAATTTACGGATTTTCTGTCCTAAGACGCCAGATACCAAATAGCTTGTTTGACTGTACTATAATTAGTACAGTCAAACAAGCTATTTGGTATACAGGCAATACTCAAACTCCTTGTTACCGTGTGCGTAACTACTTTTTAGGCATAATAGGAATTGAAAAATAGAAAATATTTTATTTTCCAGGTAATACATTAAGCAGGTTTACAGGTTAACAGCAAGTTGAGATGATATGATGTACTTAAAGTACTATCTACAGTTAGGTTACAATATACCATTTGTCAGTAGCCCCAAACTAGACAGTTAGTCAGTATCTTGAGGCTCGATAGATAATAGAGTATTGTAAAGAATCGACTACTAAAATTAGCTAAATCAGTTACAAGTTAACAGCCTGTATACCAAATAGCTTAATCGACTGTACTTAATGGCGTTTGTAGTTGACTCTGCACCTTTTCATAGCCATAGTACTCAAATTGTTCACACTCATTTCTGTGGGAAACGAAAACGAAACGAAACGTCGCAAATTCCTAAGCAGGAAGGAAACTACAGTGGTGAAGAACCAGTAAAAAAGCAAAACTAAGACAATGCAGGTTGGTGATACCAGAAAAACCTTTTGCTCAAATCTGTTCAACAGTTTTTTTGCTAAATCCCAACCTTAGGCATAATAGTACATTACAATACGACCGACCGACGTAACTTGGAGGGCCTGAGTATAGCCTTTGCGAACTTTCGCGCATGTTCTCTCACTCACACTCGCTTCATGCCACCATTTGGTTCCTAAAAAACGTTAGTGCGCAGCCTTCTGCGCGAAGTTCAGGCCCGCCAAGTTACGTCGGTCGTAATGTACCTCGTGTGACTTAAGTAGTCTATTATTGCACGGCGTGAAATTAGAAGTCACAGAAAAGCCTGACTTAAGTGCGGATTCTCCTATCCTGCCCTCTGTATCCCAAAACATGCAGTCAAAGATACAGCATCATATTGTAGTCTTTGGTGACCTCTGCACTGCCACCGATAACGCCGTGGAAGTGTCAAAGTTTTGGGCCAACAAGATCTAAAATACAATCGTGCCAGCGACACGAAGAAGAAGAAGACCCTGTGGTCTTCTAGTCTATGTCTGTACATAGACTATCAAATGAAAAACACAAACCATAGGCAATTCTGTGTCAAGATTCCATGCAGCACGGCCACCCTTCACCTTCTTGTGGGTCTAAGTCACATAGTGCTATAAAGAAAATTCATTAAATTCAACATAAACAACTCCCAAGCTTCGTTTGAGCGCTAAGAGATATATTTACCAAGTCTTTAATAATAAGGCCTAAGTCATAAATTAACTGGCCATATTACACTCACAACGTCACCTAATTACGATGTATATGAAATAAAACGTATTGTTATTACTCTGTACATAGTTATTTACATTAATTGCGACCACAAATGATATACTACCTCGAAATTAACTTGTTCTATTATTCTTAATACACATACAGCCTAGTTGAGTCGTGGAGCGTAAAATAAACAAAAATTCTATTTTATTTGTTAATATTTCTTATTCTAAGTAAGTAAGTAATGCAGAAGTTTAAAGTATCCGACAAACGCATACGCATCGTGCTACGCGCTTCGCGTAGCATGATGCGTACAGCTACGCAGCATGCTATGCGCGTCGCGTAGCACGATACGAAGGGCTACGCAATGTGTTACGCATAAGTTTAGGTTGGTGACACGTTTCGTACGTATTCAATTTCGAATGTCAACTTATGCTGCATCGGATGTATGTAAATGCGCGTTGCATTGTGCATGTAATATCATTCTATAATCAACTTTTCAAGGCTAATAAAATAGTTAAAAATGCTAGACTAGAGACTAAATGTAAATCAGAAAGCAGCGAAACTTTAGAATAAAACCTAAATTTCCCATGAAAGACTGTTGTTTTTTTTTTAATACTCAGATCGCTCTCCTTAAAAAATAAAAAATTTGCGACCTGTGTTCAAGAACCAAAGTTCAAAAAATGTTGGAAGATCGGGGAAAGAAACACTAGGTGGTGACCCAAGTCCGACCAACTGAACCTTCTCTCCCTTTCCTTGCACTTTGGTCAAAACCCCACTGAGCACAGTGGTACAACCATAACCACTAATTATAATGTATGCAAATTAAGGCATTCATACCCAAATGATTCAATTCGGCCAACTTTTCATTTAGCCTGCTTATCACCTGCATTAATCTTTTTACTAAGTCGGAGTAAGCTATTAATACGTCTGAGGGAAATTATATTAATTGTTTTTTTTTGTTGGAATATTTTCGTATAATTGTCATTGTTCACTAATGAAATTTATTAATGTTATGATTGTAATACATTTTAGTGTTTATGTCATTTGGTATCGACTAATTCGGCAGAACATTTTTACTTTTTTTACGGATATTGACTAATAGCTAATAGTCAGAAGGGATACTATATCCTCTCCTAAGGCACCTAATGCTAGAAACTTTTCTCACCACTAACTATAATGTCCTAACATGATACTTACTTAGCTATTCGGAGGAAATTAACTTATTCCCTTTTTCTTATAGTACCTAAATTATAATAAAAACATAGGTACCTTCAAAACCTTACATCAAAGCCACATTCAAATCGCAACTTTTCCCACAAAAATCTCCAACAAAACCTTACTAAAACGTTGAGAATATTACAATAATTACGCAACGTCTCAATCGGGACACGAATAAGGGCAATTCCACACTGCGCTAATGATCGCCCGAAACGCAGATACAAATCGCGCGGCCGGCGACACGCGTTTCTAACGTAATCACTTAATTATTGGGCGACACCTCCACCTAGGGCTGAACGGAGGAAAAAAGATTATTTATTGTACTTAAATAGTTGTTTTATTCTAATTTCAGTATTTTAATTAAATAGTAGTGAGCAGCTGACGCTTGATGCTCTTAACCTGAGTTGAGTTTTTGTTTTTCAAGATTTTGTAATGCCATTTTAGAATAATATTAAACATCAGTATTTTAGGGACATTCGGTTGTTTTAGATTATTTACAACAGCCTACTTGATCTTCTAAGTGTTGAAGCTGCAATAATCTATGGAAAACTTTTGTAATGGGTGATTTCTTGAAGGTCAAGCAAATCAGCTTAATACCGCGTGATGTTATCAAGTTTGTTAACAATCCACTTGATCAAAATCGATTAATCCATTTAGTCACCCTATACAATACAAAGAACTTGATTCTGTGTTAATTTCTAATAATCATCAATAGAAGAAATTAACACTGAATCAAATTAGTATGAGAACACAATCACTATTTAGTTACATCAACATCAAGTTTCTTATCATTAATCATTGTTAACATAATTTTTACATTGTTGATTATAAATGTTGCCAATTTGATTTGCAAATAAAATTACTGTATTACAACCAATTCTTTTAGATTATAAAGCCTACCTACCTAAGGCAGTATTGTCTCTCCTGCTCCCTTTTATCCATCGAAAGGTAGCTGACAGCTGTTGTGGCTTTTAGCCATATTACAATCGCCCATAGTGTTACCCTATGTAAAATTTGTACATTTGTATTTTTAATTCTTAATAGTATCTATACATATTAAAGAGTACACGGAAGGGGCCCGTGGCTAAACAATAACAGCCGCACAGGTCGGTCGATCAGGTTAAGCTACGCTTGCCGTGGTTGGTCTGTGGATGGGTGATGATCTTTACATACCGTGACCCCTCCGTGCCTCGGAAAGCACGTTAAGCCGTTGGACCCAGCTGTCATTCATGGATCTTTGACAGTCGTTACGCGTAGTCAGAAGCCCGAAAGTCTGACAACCAGTCTTACCAAAGGGTATCTTATTACTCAGTAACTGGGTTTTGGAGTTCAGATAGGCAGTCGCTCCATGTAAAATACTGGTATTCAGCTGCATCCGGTTAGTCTGGAAGCCGACCCAAACACAGGTGGGAAAAGGCTAGGCAGATGATGATATTAAAGAGTACTCTATTATATTCAAGTTAAATTTAATACGCATGGAGGTAGCAACCCTAGCGTTGCGTCAACGCTAACCACACTACTTTTTATTATATCAATTTGTGCCCATTGAAGGTGCTGTTTTGGGCTAATTCCTTTATAATTGCGGGATCGCCCGTTCACCCGCGTGGACGAGCCCTTATCTGATCAGAGTTGAACATTAAGAGAAACTAAAAGTTATTTTTAATGACGCTTTTAGGCGTGATACAACAATTTGTACACACTTATGTAATATTTATGAGTTTATTTCGTATGTATGTTTCTATTTTGTTTTATTTTGTGAGCCGATTTTGAAATAAAAAACTGCATTTAATAGATACTAATATTTTCAGTAAACTAACCCTTTTATTTATAAACCTTGCTTAAAGTTAAGTAACCATACATTTTTGACATTTAAACGTTCAAACGTTTATAAATAAACCCCTTAATGTTGCGTCAACCAGTTCATTTATGCCGCTAGTAACTAACAGCCTCAAATGAGCTAAAGCAAAAAAAGGCTTTAGACTGAAATCCATACTAATATCATAAATTCGAAAGTAACTATGTCTGTCTGTATGTTACTTTTTCTCGCCTAAACCAGTGATCGGATTTCTATAAAATTTGGCAGAGAGATAGATTGTATTCCGGGGAAGGACATAGGATAGTTTTTGTCGACATATCTTGCGGGCAAAGCCGCGGGCGGAAGCTAGTCCTGATATAAATCCGCATTTCCACTTGCTCACATACGATATCCATAGTGACAGCAAAATACAAAGTTGTATTTTATTTCCAGCCAAGCATAAATCACAGAAAAACATTTTCAACTCCGCTATTATGTGAAAAAGTGATCTATGTATGTACCTTTTCCACACACATAATATACCTACCAAAAATATATAAGGTTATCAAACTTATAACTCTAAGATCACATTAAGATTCAAATTCACAACTTACTACTTATGTAAAACAGTAGCATAAAATCATACTTACTCAAAAAACGGTCATTTTAACATTCCTAATAGAAAATATTATTTCGTGACTCCAAGAAAAAAGTGTTTTACATGAAAAAATGGCATAACTTAATTATGCTTCAACAGGAAATTAAATGTGTACGCCGATAAAAATGTTTCAGAAATGAAAATGTCGGAGCAGGAAATTGTATTAATTTGTTATGTGAGTTTCAGTGGTGTAATGACTGATACCATGGTGTATATGGAACGGTAATAGTATATTTCATTACAAGTGCGGAAAGGCTGTCATTGCAAAGAGTTCCGACAAATGTCTACCCGAGCCGAGGCGCAGCCGAAGGCGAGGGTTGACAGTCGGAACAAGTTGCAATGACGGTTCCGCAGGTGTACTGAACGACTATTTTTAATACAGTTGCGAAAAAATGGAGCAATTTAATAAAATAATAAAAACACAATAAACTCAATTACCTAATCATTTTCTCTGGAAAATGGCGCCAACCGTAGAATATAAGCAGAGTTTTTTTTTCTTCACCTATTTTGGTAGGCAAAGGGAACTATCCATACAGCTTAGTCTTCAGTATATTTTTTTTATTGATATGAAATGAAAATGAAATGAAACCTCACCTAACTCATTCAATTAAATCATTAAATCTGATATTGAAATAAATTAGTAGCTTCTTTTTAGAAATATACGTATTTGTATGAATCACAAAAACTCTTTAGTAAAAACTTCATGGTTGGTTTTTCTTTTTAAAAGACATTATTTTGACAGTTGGGAAAGAGAACGCACGAGTTCGGGAAAGGTAAAAAAACGCACTAGTATGTAATAGCCCACATCCCGAACGCTATACGTCCCTGCAATACACCACTTTTTGAGCAACTGTATTAAAAAGGCTTTTTCACTTCAGTAGCTCAAACATGTAGGTTTTGCTGCCTGAAATCAGTGAGCAAAATGCGATTTTGCTCACTGAGTGAGACAAAGTAACTTTTTGATTATTTTTTTCTGAAAGCCGCGAATATCTTCTTGCAGCCTTGGGTTAATCATACATTTCGAAACATTCACACTCTATCTCTTTCCCTTTCGAAGTTCCGATTTTGAATTCTACCTCAAAGACAAACACGTTCGGAATTCCGTACTAACTAATGAAATTTTGCAAAAAGATAATTATGTCTTTTAATGTAATTTATTGAATTTTTAATTTATTGTTGTATTTAAACGAAAATAAGTGTTTACTGTAAATAAAACTGATATTTAACCTGTAAATATTTATTTCTAGTTTCAATAATGTTACGTAATATATTTTGAATAATAAAATATCATGGGTGCTATTTCCGAACACGCCTTACAAAGTGTTCTCGCTGCTGAAGTGAAAAGTTATGTGTGTTACACGAGAGCAAAGTTTTTTGCATCTCGTGCCTTTGAATCCCTCGCCACACTCAGGATTAAACTTTAGAATCACTCGCTACGCTCGTGATTCAATCTTTGAATCCTTCGCTTGCTCAGGATTCAAAATCAGCACTCGCAGCAAAAAACGACTTTGCTCTCTTGTTGCACAAATAACTATTCTATTAATGGGAAATTAATGTAGATATAATGGAACGAAGTATGAAAGGATAATAGGAATCCATACAAATATTATAGACTAGCTTCTGCCCGCGACTTCGTCCGCGTGAAATTTCTTGTACCCCCACCCCGTCGCAACACTTCGTATTCGCTTAGCGTTCTTTTTTTTCTTTTTTAAATTTCATTCTGACTTTTTTTCTTTTTGCTCGGCTGCTAAGGGGCATAGTGTGATATTAATATATAGCCTTCCTCAAGAATTGGGCTATCAAATACAAAAAGATTTTTTTAAATCTGACCGGTAGTTCCAGAGATTATCGAGTTCAAACAAACAAACTCTTCAGCTTTATTATAGATTTTATTTTTCTTTCTTATTTGCAAAATAGTTGGGCAAACGTCATCTAAAACAATTTTAAATTTCAAGTTTTTTTCATTAGTAGTTATTGAGATATCCAGCTGTGACAGACAGACAGACTGAGTCTCAACCTAAGGGTTCCGTTTTACCAATTTGGTACGGAACCCTAAAAATCGGCCCTATTCCTGACAGCTTTAACTGCTTAATTTTGATCGGAACAAATCGCAACTATGAATAATCATAAACATTGTTTGTTGTAGGTATGTTTAGAATATAATAAAAGTTTGATTAAAAGTTGATATTATTCGAATAAACAAATAACGAAGTTCTAAAAGTGTTTGTGAGTTGAGTTATGTATTATTAAAATCTACATTGAAAGGGACATATAACTGACCCGGCAAACGTTGTTTTGCCATAGGATAGGGGCTCATTCCTTATGACAATTCAGAGAGTGAAGTATTTGTAGCATAGAGCAGGATTCTAACTCAGACCAAGATGGCGGATTAAGAAATGACTGGTGCTTCTTCATATATAAAATGCTGCATAGTAGGTAATTTATGGTATACCTACACAGGGTTATTGGTAAAGCATTAACAACCTCTTAAGAGGTCATTGTACTCATCATTATGAACAACTTTTACTAAGGGATCAAACATGAAATCGCGAAAAAAGAATCTGCTGTTCTCTACATTTTGACGAGTTACACCAACATAAATGTAGGGATCGGCTGACTAAGAAGTTGTTAATGTTTTACCAATAACCCTGTGTATTACCTATATTATTATGGCTTTATAGCAACCGACCCTTAACATCACCTACGGCCTACATTAAATATATTCACGTTCCCATAAACATAATGAGGTTATATTTCATGGGGCGTGTTTCCCATGAAATATAAAAGGGAAATGTTCCAAAATGATTAGTGTAGTTCCCCCGAGCAGTATCGGCCCACGATCACGGCCTGACTTAACAAGAAGCAATTTTTCACAATTTTCCATTCTTTTCTATAATACGAAGGTGAGGGGTGGCCGTGCTTCATGGAATCCTGACACAGAATTGTCTATGGTTTGTGTTTTCATAACAATGCATTGAGTAATTTTGATAGTCTATGTCTTCTTCTTCTTCGTGTCGCTGGCACGACAGTTTTCGCAATAAACGCTCCTACAAAGAGGCGCGATACGCGACGCGAATCGCGCGCGACACAAACGCACCGCAAGTCGCGCAACGAGCGGTGCCTTTAGGTAGCGCGCGATTCGCGTCGCGTGTCGCACCTGTTTGTAGGAGCCTTTATGTTGAACCATAACATCACCGCTTCCACGGCGTTGTCGGTGACAGCGCAGAGGTCACTTTGAGTGCATGTTTCGGGACACAGAGGCTAGGATGGTGGAGCATAGTGTGTGTTGTGAAAGAAATGCTTATACCTAGATTTTACCGCAGTAGTTGTTGGATGAAAGATATACTACAGTGGGTCATTTACCTATCCTAACAAGCAGAAAGGAGCTACAAGAATATAAGCTATGTGCTTAAATCTTGCCTTGTTTTGTGTTATTACAAAAAGACCTTAAACTAATAGTAGACAGCTTTTAATTAGATGTGGCATACGAACAAAAGCATTATAATATGATGATGGGCTGCAGGAAAAAAAAAATATAAGTTTTCCTATTATTATTATTATTTATTAATATTTGATGATTTAAAATTAGACGTATATCCGTCAGGAGCTGATAGGGGGGCCAAAATGCAACAAATTGAACCCCCCATATTAAGATATGGGGGGTTCAATTTGTTGCATTTTTGCAATATTTTCATTTTATGCTTCAAAAAAATAATAGTAAGTAGTAGGTAGAAAAGCTCCTGACGGATATACATCGAATTACAAGTAATCCTGTATAATAAGTTCGCATTTCTAATGAAAAAAGTTCCTTCCCCCAACTGCACAGAATGTCGGAAAGTGGAAGACGTTCTTCACATCATGGTGGAGTGTGCCCGAAACGAAAATCTCAGAGCTGAGTTAGTAATACATTTTGGTGTTGATGTGAGAGAGGTGGGGAAGATGCAATAATATTTTAGCGTTCCCCTTGTCAGAAACTGCCAGGTAATTGTATAAACTTTATATAATATTATAAGATAGCCTTACGGAGCGACTTAGTCATGCTGACCAAGCTCCTTAATAAAGATTATAAAAAAAAACCCTGTATACTTAATTATGATTCCCATATTACAATGATCGGAATTGAGTTCTAGAATCCTTAGTAACTTCTGCTATTTTTCTATACAATAATAGATAGAACGGAACACGATCACTCTCCTCCGTTCCTCAGCTCATGGCCACCCTACCCTGGCTGCACAGCACGCTAGACGGCGGTGGCATATAATGAAGTGATTACCTCACCTGCGAGTCGCCACGAAATCGTACCATTTTCACTTGCTGAACCAATAAACACAAGAAAAATACCATGAAATATTGATATTTTTACGGCTTCTGTGTGTTCGTACACTATTCATATTTTCTATATGAAAGTTAGGTCCTTTGGCTTTCTTTGGAGTGTCGTAGTCAACTTTACACTGCAAAGGGATGATAAGATATGATGATATCAATTGATGTTCTACTCCCATGAGGAGACCAAAAAGGATCGACGAATAAATTATCATCCATACTATAATATATACTTTAAATACTATAACTAATATTATACTATATTAATATTGTAAATTCGAAAGTAAAGCAACTCTGTCTGTCTGTCTGTATGATACCTTTTCACACCTAGGCCTAAACCATTGAACGGATTTCGATAAAATTTGGCAGAGAGATTGCATCCCGGGGAAGGACTTAAGATAGTTTTTATCGACGTACCTCGCAGGCGAAAGCTAGACTAGGTAGGTCCACCTGCATCGCAAGGAAACTTGAAGCCAGAAAACTTTGAAGTCTTAAAGTGCTAATCCTTCTCCTGTTTCTTACTAAGAACTGGGACATACTTACACTTCTCAGTTTCCCAAAGTTATAAGAAAATTTCTAACAGAAACGTGATTGTTACCCAAACCACGACTGTTACACTCCTCATCGGCATTACACCATTAAGGAGTCCTCTATCTAAGTAGGAGCCGGCGGCGAAGATACTGCAACTGCAGTGTCGTGACGGATCCGGGAGTTTTGTTGTCGTTTACAACAGCCGCAGTCACGGCTAGTGTGTAAACAGCTTAACTTTGCGTATTACTATATTACGAGCTGGGATGATTCTGTATTTAACTTTAAGAGCGTTTACGCCGTACGACATTTCATACAAACTTTCAAGCCCTGGTTTTTCGAAATGAATGAACCGATTTTAATGAAACTTCATACGCATATAAGCAGGATACAAAGGTCTAAAAAGTTACTGAAGAATGTTATCAGATGATATAATTATAGTATATTATAGTATGCAAGCTAAATATTTTCAATTGACATGGCAGCTTTGGCAGAAAGCTCATGCCAACTTAACCATATCTATAAGAACTCACTGATAAAAAACATTATTATCATTACTCTTAAAATTCCGTGAGCAAATCAAAAATCACTCCAATAAAACACTACTAAGTAGGTACCGATATTTAAAACAATCATCTGTGTAACCTTTTCCCAACTATGTTGGGGTCCAATCCTCCAATCTTTAAAAGAATATAGGATCTTATTTCAACTACAGACACTCGGAGGTGACCCTCAAAAAAACGGGACGCCTCCACCTCAAGCTAACGTCTTTATTATCATCAATACCAACATAATAGCCCAAAAACAATCCCGTACCTGTATCCAAATAATTGTATCTAACGACTGCCAACCATATAATCAAAAGCATATCAGCCGAAATCAATTTTTCATCGCCGAGGTCGATTTTAAAATTATCATACAAAGCGAAGTAGTTCTACCAACCAATATATCAAGACACCTTGTTTTAACCAACTTGGTAAAAGCCACAGGTCAGTTTCTCTGGGCAGTTTGTAAGAAGTATTTCGAACAACCAGTATAACAAAACCCTTGATTTCAATCATATTGGCTTAAAGCACAGGTTAAAGTATTTGGTGAGTTTATAAGCTGGTGAAGTATAATTAGATAACAAGTGATATGGTCCAATAAAATTGATTTAGATACACGGAAAGCAATTGTGTTCGGTTGTATACATCGTGTGTGCACCTACATGAGTAATTGTGGTCTTTGTGGCTTATTATTGTGTGTTTTTGTTCTATTAGGTGTGCTTTGAATACTAAATATGAGGTTTAAGCTTTAGACACTATAATATAACTTTGTAAATGATAAATGATTTATTTTCTGTAAGTTGTTTTGTACACTTTGACACGTCAATCATATTTTTTTTAAACTGGATGATGTAAGTCCGTTGTCCAGACTTTGACGCGTCCTAGTTTCTATCTCTAGTTCATCAGTGTCTTCGTTGCCCATTATAGCATAATCAGCCTATAATGTTCCCAGTGCTGGGAAACAGGCCACCTCTCTGTGAGAGGGAGCAGTCTAGAACTCACAACGCGAGCCCAATGCGGTAGATGTCACAAAAAAAATTACGAATTTTTAGGACATGTCGGTTTCCTCGTTATGTTTTCCTTCGCCGTTTTTGAGAGCAGTGGTGATGAAGTAAATTACACAAAGTGAAGCGCCTCTTTGAATTCGAACCCACGACACATAACTCGCTAGTCGGAACCGATGGCCGGTCACCATTGCCCATTATAAACCAGACAAAATCTTCTTAGTAACCTTCTCCTACACTACAGGTACCGAAAACTTTCGAATCCCATAAGTACCTACTACGTAACTTCTATGCTCTACCGTCCAAAAAAGAATTTGTTGGCTTAGAAAATTTTTCCATCAGTTTGGGCTCAGAAAAACGTACGAATTTAACGCCAGTAAACAAAACTAAAAAAACAAAAGAATCACGTAAAGCAGTCAACGTGACAAGACAGAAAGAAAAAACCAAAGTTTAAAACAACTCGAAACAAAGAAACACTTTGCTTACAATTTTATAATGAGTAACTATTTCCATTAATACTTAATTTAGTTCTCAAAGCTAGTGTTTCGTGGCGGCGTGTTACCCAAGTGTCACTCCGTGAGCCACGCACGAGCACGAAGCCCTAGCAAGTTGCGTGCAAGCGGTGTCGACCAATTTGCACGTCGCACGTCCAAGCTCAATTTAGTTGTCAAACCGAGCCGCGCCATTACCGCTGACTTGTGAAGCGAGTGCAGCGCTTTATGGAAAAGTGTCGAGGAAATATTGCTTTTTGGAGGGTTTTATAGGAAATTGGAGAAGGATTGTAAAGGTTTGAGTAGGTAGGAGTTGAAAATTGAGGTTTTGGTGATCAGGGAATATGGTTAAAATGCATTCAATAAGCTCCTAGAGCTTTTAGTGCGTTGAAAGGCGGGCGTTTAAGCTCAAACGTTTACGTAACTCAAGCCATTTATCAGAGCTGCACGAAGCGTTAACCGCTTGATTGCATCAGACACGAAACATTATTAAGACATTCTCAGCCCTAACGCGCCGGCCCCGCCGCCTGCCTACCTCATTAGAAATTAATTTACGCTCAAAATAAGCTAAACGGTCAATATCATCGAAAGTTCGACCGTACGTGATAGCGCGAGAACGCAATCATCTCGACAAAAAGTTCTGCTAACAGATTACAATCCAATTACGACACACTGAGTCAACATTCGAATCAAACTAAATACGTGACGCCGAGACGTGGACGTCATCACGACGCGACGGTTCCGTCGACCCACAATTTGCTCACCATCACATTCAATCACCTCCAACTAACGACCGGCCGCAAAAAACACACGACAGACTCTCAGGAAGTCGGGCAACAATAAAAAAACAAATAAGTAACCCGAGCAAATTAAGTTATAACCTAAAACACGTATGAAGCCATCATCCCAACGGTGTAATCATATTAACGACTACAAAAGAACCGGCAAAAAACACAAAAATTAGAGGATCGGGAAATGTGGGCCAAACAAAAACGTAACGCATCGCCTAATTATAGCTGTTGGACGTAAAAACAATTTTATGTTCGGCGGGCCGACGCACACTGGCGCCTTTATGCTGTTTGATTATAGCCTGCTACTCACTTCACTATTATACTATGATAAAATAACGTAATAATCGTGACCTAACCCGCAATTTTTGCGTTTAAGTGTTGGCTGAACGCATGTTTTAGGCGTCAGTTTATGTATAAACAATGCGCCATAGCGTTCTTTAGTATGCAAAATGTTTCTTTCGACTTCAGCTCAAAACTTTCAAAACTCAAATCGGAATGCATATAATCCGGCCGCTGTTATCCTCAACAAAAGTCAACCCGTGTCGACTGCTTCCCGGGCAAATCCTTTATTATTTCGACGTGTATAATATTTTTATTTTGTTTCTTCCACGATTATTATTTATGAATTATTATTATTTGAGAATTTATTATTAGCTCGGAGAGCAAGCGCGGCCTTTTCAATTTGCCACAAGGTGCCGGGCGCTCAGGTATGCGCCCGCATTAATTTTGTACGTTTTTTCTTAATACCTTTTGACATTTCTTCTGTTGCGTATCGCTAATTAAATTTCTGTTTAGTTCTCATAAGATACAAATTGATTTGGTCCGTAATTTAATTAAGTCTTTAATTTCCTCGGAGCGAGATTAACGCTGTATTTATGTGTAATGACTTGCAAATGGTAATTGGAACGTCTTGAACAGATGTTTATATTTAATACTTGTGTATGGTCGTTTGGGTCTACTTAAGTTATTCGTAACACTAATGAAGTAATCGACATTTATACCTTTTAAGTTGAAAATATTAACGAAGTGGTGGAATAGTAAATGCTGGTGAGTTGTAAAGAGGCTTGGCTCAAGCCGCTATAACTCCGAGCCTGGCATGTTCTGACATTGATGTTGCCCAGTCAAAGGGTTTTATGGACTTGAGGAAAATAGGATGCGGGGTGGCCAGAACTATGTAGAATTTAAAATTATAATTAGATTATTTTTGTTCTTCAATATTTATGTAAATGCACGAACATGCTTGAATTTAACGGGACGTGCATAATTTTTGCAGAAGTTGGAGATGTTTCTTCAATACTGAACAATTTTGATCACGAAAATGTCTGGACTATATTTTTATATAAGTAGTAGGAGGAGCTTAACGTCAGATTAATCTATTTTATTTATAATACACGATAATATGTGTATAATCAGCCTATATTGTTCCCACTGCTGGTACATAGGCCTCCTCTATGTAATATATAATAGTGGGCCATAATCAACCACGCGGGTCCAGTACGGATTAATGGATGTCACATATCTTCGAAATTTTGATTCTAGTACATACCAGTTTCCTCACGATATTTCCTTCACTGTTTTGAGAACAGTGGTGATGAAATTATTTACATAAATTATAGTACAGACGCCAGCACATCAAGCTACCCGAAACTGTCAAATTTTCCCAATCAACTTTGAACCTAATGCTTTAGCGATAAAGTTGAAAATCTATTCAATAAATTTGACAGATGACATTGACATTTGTAGCTTGGTGTGCTGACTGCTGACCTGCTTGGGTTCTAACTCATGGCCTACAAATCATAAGTCGCGGTCGTTAGAACTGGGCCCACTGCTCACCCCAGCTCGTTATGTGATCATCATGAATATTCAGAATATTACGTTGTCGAATTACTTCAAAACCTCAAAACAAGTTCAATTATTTATTTTATTTTTTTTTGTAAAAACGTTGCCCCACACTAGGAATTTCTTCTGTATTGTGGGTGCGTTTACAAACATTTAAACATTTCATCACTTCATTTCATTTTTTTTTATTGTCAAATTAAGATACTCCATAGCAAGTTTAGACGTGATTAAAAACATGGCTACTAAAAATACGTCAATTTACGTTTGGCGCTGTCTAATTTGACAGGACTAAACTAATATTTATCTTCTGTCCTTTTCATAATGAAATAGAAAGAAAAAGACGCACTGAACTTAAATTTTGTTTAGTTTGTGAACAAGGGAATCGGCGCCATTACGTATTCAAATAACTTCAATAACCTCAAAACAAGTTCCATTTTAACCACCTCTCAAAATAAATCCGAACGCAGCAATTTAAAAAGCCAAAACAGTTTAACCCTCCGCTAGCGCAGCACGATAACATTAATATTACGAGGCTTATCATTTAATAAGAGTAGAGCCTACCGATTGTTCGTCCGTCCGTCCGTCCGGACGTGTACACGGCTATTTAATTTGTCGGATAGCCGCCGCTACGGGCGAGGTGTGCGTTTGAGAAATTACCCCTCAGATACAGCACACATTGTTATTGCTTGTTATAAATTACGCAAGTTTATTGTGCCGATAAATACCCCCGCGGCAACGGAGGGGTTAACGCCATGATTTGTGTTGCCAGTACTAAATACTGGGCGGTTATTGGCGAGTTTTGATTGGTAATTGAAGCTAGTTTCGGTATTAGATGGGTAGGTATGTAATAAGTCAATTATAATTAGATGGCGATAAAGATATTATCTATGCCACAGTATAAATATGAACAGTATGGAAACTAGGCCTATTTGTTGAAATGATTACCTACGCTCCTCCATTGGAGCGTTAGGGTTGTCACTCTTAATGTCTGTAAAATTTATAAGTGTTTTATTGTAACGAAGTTTTTTAACGCGGTTTTCAGTTAGGAGTTGGCTGGTTATCTTTCCCTCCTTCTAGTCAAAACACCCATGATGAAAAAAAATAAACATGATAGCAGCCACCATCTTTGTTTTACAAATAAATTCACGAATTTCTTAAATTCAATAGTGTATTCGATATCGATTTAACAATAAATCATTCTTACCTTTAAATGTTACGCGACTACTCGTTCCAACTCGGCAGTTCACGGCACCCGTGACTGAGAGCACCGCGACTATCGCTTAGGGGTATCGTAGATGCACGCGTCTGTGTGAGTGTGCAGTTTCGAACGTTTGTACGTAGTTTCTGTACTCTTCATAATTATCTTTACTGTGTCTTAATCTGCAAGTCCAGCTTATCAATAAAATGTATGAAAAAACGTACCTACGTGTTGAATTTTAGATTACAAAATATACCTTGAATCTTTCTTTGTCTAGCAAATTATGTATATCTAGTAGTGGTAGCAATTTCTTATAAACAAAATTTAAATCTTATCTTAATCGTGACATCATTCATCATGGCGGATTCTAAATAATTGTAATATTGATTCGCTTTTTTACTACATTACCAAATCTTATTTTCTAATTTAATAAGCCATTAATAACAGAAATCCCATACAATATTCCCTCACAAACCCGCGGTATACCGCGTCGCTATCGCGCATCTGCGCCGGCGCAACGGCGTGGCTGCGACGCCCCGCCATTTGTATTCCCGTGCACCGCGCAGATTGCACGCCTAAACTATATTATTTATTAACCGCGCTTCTTCCTGAGATGGATACGGATGGAAAACGTTTTGAGGTGGGAATGTACAGCCTTGTTGTAAGTAGTTTGGAGATTACTTCCTGGGTAAATGAATAACGTCAAATCAAAGCTTGGAGACGTAATGAGGACGACGATAAATCATCAATTAAAAGGAACTCTACTCTTAGGTAGGTAAGAAATATTTCTTCATGCCAAGACTTGATACTATATAAATCACTATCCACCTAACCTGCATGTATTTACGGCATTAGAGGATCCATTCGGAAAAACAAAACTCAGCCACATCAACTTTTACTGTTGAACTTATAAATATTTAAGAATCATTTATTTGCAGAAAATATAGTTGTTACCAGTTGAAAAGGTGGTTGTATTTAAGTACAGTCCATATTTTGCATGCAAATTTTATGATGATGTACATTATGCGCTCTAACAAGAGACTGAATCCTGTGCTGATCATCGTCAACAAATAGAAACAAAGACAGATGCGTTCGTTGGCATAACAACAAAAACACCTAAACAAAAAAAAAAACACTTTGATTTGCGATAGCTAACATACACAAAAAGCCAAAAACAAAACCAAAATAACCTCTATGACTCACAGCCTTACTTACCAACATAAGTACCTAATCAGTAATGCCAACCCAATTAAACAATTTACCCCCAGACAGAAAACAGCATAATTTGATGCCATCATACCGGATACCTCGAACATATTCAACACTTTCTTTTAGGTCATAAAAAGTAATGGTCAAATACCATGATGATGTATAAATTTCATTAAAAACCATTTTGCCCAGACGTGCGCGTGAGTTGAAACTCAAAACGGCTTTTACTTGCAAATTATTTGGCCGGTTAAGTACGTAAGGTAAGTATATATCGGTCAAATAATAATACGTATTAATACGTATTACGGGTGATCAAAATTATATGTCTTTATTGGCAGCTTGGCGTGACTAATTTCGGGTGTTGTCAGGCCCTTACTTCCGGCTCAATCATCTTGTTTCATAGCGGAAATCACCATCTTATTAGCTGTTTTACATAATCACTACAAAGTAGATCACTATTTAATACGCTACGTCATCAATTTCCATAACTGTTATGTTGGCAAACGCGTCTTTCTCACAATCCGTGTAACCAAAATCCATTTTTGAAAACAAGACTATTTTTTGACAAGACTTTAGGGCCACCCCTCAAAAGGAAACAAGAGTCGCCTAAGTAAGATAGTAACATAATTTTGGAAAAAATAAAACAGACACCATTTTTTTATATATATCAGGGCCCCGAAATTACGTTCGGTATTAAACCTATAACAATGACAAACATAACGAAACATCACGCCTGCATTACCCGAAAGCTCGGGCAGAGATAAGAACCTAAAACCGAAACCGGTACCGCTATTAAACTTAGGCTACCTCAAATAACTGAATTATCACTTCAGTGTAAAAGACAAACTACGACGAAGATGAAACACTGAACTACAACATCATCTGCCTAGCCTTTTCCCAACTATGTTGGGGTCGGCTTCTAGTCTAACCGGATGCAGTTGAATACCAGTATTCTACATGGAGCGACTACCTATCTGACCTCCACAACCCAGTAAGGTACTGGGTAATACGATATCCCTTGGTAAGACTGGTTGGCAGACTTTCCGGCTTCTGACTACCCGTAATGACTGTCAAAGATCCACGAATAACAGCCGGGACCAACGGCTTAACGTGTTTTCCGAGGCACGGAGAGGTCACGGTACGTAAAGATGGACACCCATCCACAGACCAACCGCGGCACGCGTAGCTTAACCTGATCGATCGACCTGTGCGGCTATTACCTATTATTTAGCCACGGACCCCTAATCTGAACTACAACATTGCCTTATAATTCCTTTCCTCATTTCTTTTTAACTTCAAAACAAAAAGCTCTGGAACAGTTAATCGCGCCCGCGGCCGCTATCACACCAGCTGTTATTATTTTTCATTGTTACTGTTATTACAGGCAGTCCGCTTATTACGCCGACGTTACCACGCTTAACAAACTATTAAAGGTACTCTCTTAACGCCTTATTATTGTGATAAATCCGCGCGATTGTCCGAGAAAGCGAGGTTTTTTAAACAATGAAATCTCCCTAAGAGAAAGGTGAAGGTTTTGAAATTGTGAGATGACCTTTTTTACTAGAAAGATAGCAACTTTTACATGGGATAGCATTCATTCGGGATAAAGTGATTCGGGATTTCGAGTTTTGGCCTAACGTATAAGAGTCAACTAAGTATTTATACTAGGTACTAAATGAAATGACTAACTAATTGGCTATACAAATAAATGCTAAAAACAAAAGGACACTTACCTTTTTTATGAATAAGAATGTAAATTGAAAGATCTAAATAATACATAATTATTATTTTAAACAAATGTTGTACAGACATCAAGCTACCCGAAACTGTCAAATTTTCCCAATCAACTATGAACCTTATGATTCAGCGACAAAGTTGAAAATCTATTAAAGAAATTTGACAGATTGTAGTAGCTTGATGTGCTGGCGTCTGTACCTGACTTCAGCTGACTCCAGAGTACATGTCTTCCTTCTCTCTTTAATTTTTTTCAGCCGTGTCCAGCACACAACACACCATCAATCAAAATTGAATCATTTTGAAGGATATTGCTAATCCATTGCTTCATAAATATGTTCAAAAAATGTGTCTGCTCAACAACGTAAATAACGCAATGAATGTTGTTGAACTGTCAAAATGAAACCCATTGCTACTGATAGTGTGTTACGCAATTACCCGCAGTATTTTGAGTCCTATTCTGTATTTTTATTATTTTAATAATATTGCAAAAACTAACTAAATACAATTATTTTACTGCATTGTTTTATTGTAATATCGCTTCAATTTCAACACGTAATTAAAATCAGAGCAATTACACAACCGAGCTTTATCTATCTAGCTGTCGGCTTCTGATTCTGACACATTGCAATATAACCCAATCTGTAAGGTTGTTGAAAAATAAATAACTATTTTGAAACAGTTTTGTTTATCTTTTGCTACCTAATCCCATTAGGTAGTTCAGAAAAAATTGCAACAAAGTTTTTGTATGAAACTGCTACCAGTTTTATTTTTTCTTAGGTATGGTGAACATTGGCTTTATCAATCAATCAATCAATCAGCCTATCGCAGTCCACCACAGATATAGATAGACCTAGATAACGCAAGTATCACGAACTGTATGAAAACCAAGCGTGCCATTTTTTGACTACCTACTATGACGTCAAAAGCTCGCGCTCTCGCTCACGCTTACCCAGCCAGCAGTACACAGGACTGAGCGCGAAAGTGGCGGCTTATGATTTTTTATCGTAAGCTGGTGCGATTTTTGGCACGCGAAGTAGTTGCTCTTGCGTTATCTAGGTGTATCTATATCTATGCAGTCCACTGCTAGACATAGGCATCTCCCAGGCTGCGCCACAACCCCCTGTCCTCCGCATTTCGCATCCAGTCTGCCCCAGCCACCTTCTTTAGGTGGTCGGTCCATCGAGCTTGGGGGCGTCGCACACTACGCTTGCCGATACCAGAATAAATACAATTTTTTCTATGCCGATACGCGGTCTCCTGAGATACAAGTATCTTTTTACTTAGTTCAGGAACCAGCTGTTCAAGTTGCTTTTGACAGCCATTTGTACAACCATGTTTAGTGTATTGCTAACTTTAAGTACGTTGTTTCTCTTTGTACGACAAACTTGTTATTTTGTTTGTTGTTGTTACTACCCTTGGGCCATAATCCATTAAGCACATCCAGATATTTCTTCACTTTTTTAGCTTGTGATATAATCCTAGGTAAAAGAGAACCTAGTAGGTACCTTATTATCTATCTATCTATTATTATTATTATATACATATAATAAAATTGTAGAAAAGTGGTGTCTGTACAATGGAAATATATAAAAAAAAAGTAGCAGGGGTTGTTATTATATCGATGCCGAACCCGAAACTGTAATTAATTTTTTTTTTGTCTGTTTGTCTGTTTGTCGGTTTGTCTGTTTGTCTGTTTGTTTGTGCACGCTAATATCAGAAACGGCCTATTAGATTTAGATGCGGTTTTCACTAATATATTGTAGTAAGCTTCACTTAACATTTAGTGTTTATTTCATGTCAATCGGTTCATAAATAAAAAAGTTATGTCAATTTAAAGAATCACGGCGAACATTTGTTAAGGTATTCTATCAGAGTACGTACACGCCTCGGGCCTGCGCGTCCGATCTTCGGAACTACTGGACGGATTTGAATGTTTTTTTTTTTTGTTGTATAGTTATTATGTCTGGGCAACATATAGGCTATAATTTATCTTTGAAACTTGAACACCTGATGCAGAACCGAAACAGATCAGCTTAACTATAAGAGATACAAAAATGGTACCATAGCAAAAATTGTTCCACGTGATGAGCATTTTCTGCTGAGAGAATAAATTTGAAGATCTGGAACACCTGATGGGGAACTCCAAGAGCCCAGCTACACCATAACACATATAGGAATGATGTCTTAGTAAAAGTTATTCGGTCTGATGGGCATTTCCTGTTGACTTATATGAAAATCAGAAACATCTGATGTGGAAATCAAAGCTATCACTAATTTCACAATTTTCAGTTTAGGACTGATTTTCGATGACGATGGTATATCATTTACAAATTTGACTCTACTGGCCAAAACTCCCATTTTTTTTTTTTTTTTTTTTTTTTTTTCCCATTTTTTTAATGCTCATGCATTCTGCACTACCATGGGGAGATAGTGCAGTTATGAGGGACTCTAACCCACTAAAACTCCACGGTGTCCTCCTCTGCCGCTTACGGCGGGAACATGGGCACGCGTTAGCACTCATCCGTGAACCCGCCGCGGCTGTCCGTCACTGGACCCTCCTCTGGGGAGTACTCCCCATCACCGGCGCACCAGAACACATAGCACGCCGTGACCACCCCAGGGACCAAACCAGCACATGGGCGCCAGACGACCCCGTGTCTGGGCACCCTTGGTAGGGGAGCAGTCACTTAGATTTTAATTGATCAGGTATCTTCACAATAAAACTATAACCATGCCTAGAAAGAGGTCAAATCTTTCCCAATGTTCCAAAGGAGCTAAAAGATTGAGGATCATAAGATCCCAAGAATATACCGAAGAGCGTCAGGAGAGACTTGATGCTGTTCGAGAACATCAGGCTGCAACTCGCTCCGTGGAAACCTCTTCGGATCGCGAAGCACGCCTGCGTTCTCAGCGTATTTACGCATCTACATCCAGATCTCTAGAGACCACAGTGAAGAATATGATGCGCGACTGAGCGCTGATCGTGAACGTCATGCATTGTCTCGCGAGTCGCAGACGTTCACGGATAGAGAATTGCGCTTGAGTTCCAAGCGTATCTACGCATCGACTTTTAGGTCTCCAGAGACAAGTGGGGAACGTGATGCGCGACTGACCGCTGATCGTGAACGTCACGCATTATCTCGCGAGTAGGAGACGTTCACGGATAGAGAATTGCGCTTGAGTTCTCAGCGTATCTACGCATCTGCTTCTAGGTCTCTAGAGACAAGTGCGGAACGTGATGCGCGACTGTCCGCTGATCGTGAGCGACATGCATTGTCTCGCGAATCGGAAACGTTTACCGATACAGAATCACGCTTGAGTTCTCAGCGTATTCGCACATCTACTAACAGGTCTTTTGAAATGAGTGATGAATGTGAGGTTATCATACATTGTCCCGAACACACACACAACAAAATATTCATAATCAGTTAGAAAGTGAGAAAGAAAGAATTGCTGGAGTACGGCATGAAGAGACAGATTAAGAAGGGCGCAACTAACGTTTGAATTCTGATCGACTTCGACATTCTCTGAACAGAATGTCGATATCATCTGAAGAATCGGATGTGTCTCAAGATATAGCCGTAGGGCATGGCGACCTTCCTTGGATTGATAAGGAACGGAGTGCATTTACGTATACTCCTATGATTGACTACGCCACATATTCCGCCATCGGAGGTATGGTTAAAAATTGTACTTTTTGTGAAGCTGTTAAATGGCAAAAAGAAACAAACGGTATGTGTTGCTCAGGTGGGAAAGTACATATTGAAATATTACAAAATCCTCCAGAAATATTAAGATCACTGTTAATCGGTGACCATCACAGTCAAAACATTTCTTGGACAACATACGTTCGTACAATCATCATCATCGTCATCATCATCAGCCTATAGCAGTCCACTGCTGGAAATAGGCCTCCCCTAATGAGCGCCATATAGCGCCCTGTCTTCAGCTTGACGCATCCAGCATCTGCCTGCAGTCTTTCGTTCGTACAATAATACCTTTAATGACATCTTTTGTTGCGAAACAGTTTTCAGAAGGCCCATTTATGCCAACATTCAAAGTGCAAGGCCAAGTTTAGTACCACCTTATTGGTTCATTATTGCCTGAAAATGACGTCTCGAATCGTCTCGCGCATCCCGTTGTTTTCCAGTCCCCGGGCTCTTAGAATTCGACATCAGACGATTCAGATCTTCGATTTTGACGAGCCCGTTGTCGCTGGCATAAGCAACAGGATCCGCGTACGAAGTCGCGGGCAGAAGCTAGTTGACAATATGTGCATAACTAATTGAACACCATGCATAAATGTCTTTCCTCAAGCATTAAATGTTGCACATTTGATTATTTTTAAACCATTTTTTACCCATTATTTATCTACTTATGGTATCGGTACGTACTTGTAAGTATATATTTAAGCATCATTCCTTTCCAAATTCCCTGAAAAACAATACAAAAGCCGGGTACCTACGTCTGCCCGCATATTTGGCCTTTTACTTCAAAAACAATGCTGACTCCAAAGACTGCACTGGAGCTGGATAAGGCAAGAATAATGGCATTCATTAATTAATACTCGCATACGTGACCATTTGTTTCGGATCTCTCACTCTCTGACCGCCAGATACTGGAGGGTTCTATCCTGTACCTTTATTAAAACCTGGAAACTTTAATAATAAATGATTTTAAGTTTTCTTTAAGTTTCAACACTTCAGCTTACTTCTTTTCAGCATACCATACTGTATATATGCAATGTGTGTGTTTTGTGATGTGCGTTTTGTTTGTGAAGAATAAACAAGTTTTCTTTCTTTTCTGACTTCTTCAGAAAAAGAAAATACGTTTATTTGCGGTAAACATGGCGCAAAACAGCCATCGCTCAGCATAATGCTGTGACCCTTTGCGAGGCAAACAAAGCCCCAGCGCTAGCTCTGTTTTCAGCGACAGCCGGCGGCGGCGTTGACGTGATGACGTCAACCGGTGCAGTATACGATGAGATATTATTTTTTTTGTCTTAATTTATTTTCTTTATTCTTTCTAATGAGAGTCTTTTCGATTTTTTCTAAAAGTTAAAGCTGGTCCTTTTCCACGGGTAGTACGAGTAGTAGGTACTTACCTAAAACTCTGAGATTTGAATCGTTTTTCTGGGGAACACCACATTTACTTTTACTCCCAAGCAGCACTGCTGTATACCAGTCTGAAGTATAGCTAATGGAGAAATGACAAGTTCATGAGACCTTTCATCATTGTCTCTAGGTTGGACGCTGTCTCTAATCCTTTGCTTCATATTATGTTAAAAAAATGTGTTTATACAGCGGGATTGTCCGAAAGTCAGCGGGATTGTCCGAAAGGGTTACCGCTGGCGAGGAACATAAAGGGCTAAGGAAGGAACACGGGTGGGTTTTAGTCAGTAAGAGTCTGACACTCCCTTCCGCTCCACCCAGAGCGGGAAGGGTCATTTGATGATTTCCCATCTGAAAAAAAAAAGAATGTTTTTGAACTGTCAATGAAAGCCATTGCTACTGTTAGTATGTTATGCAATTATCCCATAAGGTGAACATACTTTGCATCGGTCGAAGTGGAAGTGCTTGGGGGAGGCCTATGTCCAGCAGTGGACGTCTTTTGGCTGAAATGATGATGATGATGATGAGGCATTTGTTGGCAACCTTAACATTTATAAAGAACTTTCTTCGAAATATTTCTTTCTTTCCTGAAAACGCCGGAGTCCTTTTTTGGGATAACTCGAAACATGTAGCAGGTTGTAAGCGGAGTAAACCAGCGTGGAACCATGGTCGATGGTATCGCGCGGGGTCACACAATAACACTTTGCAGCGGCAAATGAAACGCTTTTATGTAATTGGCCGATGTTGCCGGCACACTGTGGCAGCATTGAGAAGTTTGTGGACAAAAATCTCTTTTGCTTTTCAAAAACATATTTAGACTTTTGACTTTTTATGAAGATTATGAAAATTCTTTTGAATGTTGACTGGGTTTTGCTACTGGCAGGTATTATATGCAGCGAACTCGCGCTAGACAAGTTATCATCTACCTAGCCTTTTCCCAACTCTGTTGGGGTCGCTCGGGCCGTTGTAGTTGCGCGGCAAACTCTGCTTGCGAGATGCAGGATTTTGCGTGACGTCAGTATGACGCGTTGTTTTCATGTGGCGTTGCAGATACCGCTACATACTAATTGACCACAGGCAAAAAGTAACAAAGCTTAAACTCATACTATTTGGTCCACTTTGATCTACCATAGCGCACTGTGCACACAGTGAGGCGGGGCTCTTTTTTACGATTGCCATCGAGCGTGCTCGCACCGTCTTGTGTTCCCGACAATTATAATACGTCATTTTTTATTATAATTAGTATCGCCTTTATTAATTAACACCGTTCACCCGGTAAAGCTCACGAAAAAATAAATAAGTTCATAATTTTATGCGCGCCTTCAGTTGCTTCGAAGTGAGAGGACAGCAGTTCTAATTATGGTCACGGATATCGAATACAGTCGTAAGTTTGAAAGGAACCCGACATATTTAATATAATATCTGAAATATACAGGGTGGTACAGTCAACAAAAGAGATAAGTATGCAGGATCGTCGGATATAGTTGAAGTTTAGTAAGAAACCGATGGGTGTTGTCGACTGAAATTTAATTTGATAAATGAGCTGTTTGTTTTCCATTAATAAAATAAAATTTTATTCGAGAACATACATCGGTTTCTTACTAAACTTCAACTATATCCGAGGATCCTGCATACTTATCTGGATTTCAACGCATAGTGCTCCAGAATCATGTTCTGAATCCATAGTAACAGGTTGCGCGTCTGCCATCCTGTAATTTAGTTCAATATAAATGTAGGTATTACACAAAATTGTCCAGTAGGTACAATTTCGAAAGAATACCTAATAATGAGACATGACACTGGAACTAAAACTATAGAATTTTTCGCCATAAAATAAATTCAAATCCCACGATTAAAATTCCAAACAAAACAAAGGACCCACAATTGTCAAAACAAATTCACGCCAACATACTTCTGGCTAATACCTAGTAACTAATAATAAAAGTCAGGCAAAATAAACTACAATGTGAGCATAAAGTGCGCTATGATGCGCCAACGCAGCGAACAGCGCCACAGACGGACAGACAGACTTAATTAAATAACACTGTATGACGGCTACGAGTTAATAAACTGGCTACAGTAATTGAATATTAAATTTATTGCTAATTACGTTTTCTGTGTGAGTTTTGCTGTTAAATTTACACATGCGGCCGAATAATTGATACGCGTTATGTGTTTTGTTAATTACTTTTCATTTTGTAGAAAAGGTGTACTTAAATGGAAGATACAATAAGAAACTAATTCTATTTAGGTATACGTATCTTTCCCTTAACAGCTGTGTAGGCAAAGGGCAAATGTCACGACAGAAACTGAAAGCGATCAGTTCATCTAAACCGCGTTCAAGACCATTAACACTGCATAAGCATAGAAGAAGCATAATCATGCTTAAGTATAATGTTCCCACTGCTGGGACACAGGCCTTCTCTCTGTGCGAGGGAGAGGGCCATACTCCACTAATTGACACTGATAGCTTCGAGTTTTAGAATAGAAAACTTTTATTTCAGACAGCATTCCCTAGGGTTAGTAACAATTTTTCTTAACTTCTAGTGTTAGTAGGTTACAGACACAGATAAACAATTGAAATTCAGCGTGGAGCTGCATCCATGTCCGCGACATCGGGCAATTCCACCGATCTGCGAACACACTGAGAATACTGTTGGTGCTGCCGCGAACACGCGTCATCAGGGATGCACATCTATTCCTAATAATGGCGGCAAAACCATTAATATTATTATCCGCAAACCTGATGCTGATGCACTAAAACGCCACGGCAGCCGCCGCAGTACTATCAGTGCATTATTATATTGAACGCGTAGGCGTGCTGTAGGCGTGTTCTGGGGACTTACTATCACCTCTTAAAGCAGAGCAAAAGTTGAACTGCACTACTTTTTTGTACTAAGACGTCATACAATAAAGTAGTGCAGTTCAACTTCTGCCCTGCTTTAAGAGGTGATGGTAAGCCCCCTGATCTCGTTCAGTGTCATTGCTCAAATTCGCCCAACGGCGTGCGAACAAAACTTAAAACTATTACGTATTAGTATAAAGTACCCTAGCTTCGAATAAACCCATCAATACCACATCAAACAAAACCTCACAGTCTCATTGCAAAACATGTTCTTAGTTAATTTGTCAGCGTACAGAATGTACAGACATCATCCTAACTTATAGCCCAGAGCCATAGGTCACCATCAACACTACACTTTCTCTATCACTATAAATAATGACATAATCAGAAACCTTTCGGCGCAGGCGCAATAAAAATCGTCCACACGACACGTCATAATGTAATGACATACGTTTGTATTAACCATTTTTGTATTAAGCCCAAGGGAATAAGCATAGAATTTTGATGTCTCATTTATTCTGGTAGAATTTGTACGTGTATAGTCGGTTCGAACTTCTCAATCCTGTTTGACGTTAGATATTGGAAAGCAATTTACATGAAGATGGAAAATAAATTATTAATAGTAATACGATGATAGCTGTTATAAATAAATGGATAATAAGTTTATATAAATATGTATCTCGATGTTCAGTTTGTTTGTAGGGCCGCCGCGAGAGTTCCCACATAAAGTGTAATGTTTAAGAATGTTTTACTGAAACTGGGTATGTTAATAATGTTAATTGATGCAAATCAGGCGACCGATCTTTAATTAATGCGGTGTTAAGTACATATTGGAGTTTAATTATCGTTAAACAACGTAATTACTGTGAAGAATGTTATGTTTTAACTTTGTTTTTTCAACTGAAAGTAATTTTAACCCTAGTCTGTCAATCAGAAATTCACCATAACAATATAATGCATCAGCTGAATTAAAACAAAAGCAAATCACTTTTAGTTCTTTACTGATACTTAGTATAATTGAAATCAAAATATAAAATTACTTGTTCCAATGGTAATTATTATATAATTACCATTTGAACAAGTTTCGTAGTAATAAAAACAAATGCATTCTATGCATAATGACGAATCATTCAAACATTATTTTGGTAACCAATCACACTTTGCAATGTCATTTAACTATTTATATACAATAGGTAGGTACTAGTTTTAGCGCGCGGCTTTACCGGAGAGAGATGTAGAGGTCGGAAATTATCCCAAGGGAACGTGCTACCGGGATAAAAAGTATCTCATAAGATTCTTTTACATGACATAACATGACACAACATGACATATGAGGGACGCGGACGTGACCTAACTTGAAGGTCTTGTGCCAAAATTTCATTGAAATCCGTTCAGTCATTTTTGCGCGATTAAGTAACAAACATCCTAACATTCAAATTAATAATATTAGGTTTTGCTCGCGACTTCACCCGTGTGGAAGACGGGTATTATCCCAAGGGGTGAACATAGGTACTACCGGGATAAAATAATCAAATCATAAACTATGTCTGCCAAATTTCATCCAAATCCGTTCAGCTGTTATTTAGTGATTGAGTAACAAACATACAAACGTTCACATTTTTAATATTAGTATATAACACAACCTATACAATTATTAGTTATAATATATCAAGTAGGATTCTTTAAGTTTATTAACGTTTATTAATTGCCAAAATTTATTCCAAGCAAGCATTACGAATTGTGTTTGTTATGTATTTTCTGGTGCACAATAAAGTATATATAAATAAATAAAGGAGTGTCTGACCTTGTATCAGTAGAATTTATTTGATTAATTTTCATAAGTGAAACCTAACGAGACGGTTGTAGCCAGTTATTAATATTCCAACTGGTTTTCACACCAACCAGACGTAACAAGATTGTTACTTAGCGAGTTACTTTCAAAACTTGTCTAATCCATCGTAGCCGCTTGTAATTATGCTCAATTACTGTTTTAATAACTTAATCAAATTATTATAAAACAAGTTTTTATGGTTGCTTGTATGTTACATTTCATCTATGTGTGGTGATCTCGAAAATTGCTGTTTGTATTTTGATATAATTTTACAAATTGTTTCAGCTTCCTTTGCGGTCACTCTACTTTCATTTTAACAATTTAGAGTTTATGATAAAAAATCATCTATGTGTGTACTATAACCACGTGAAATATGTAGCATAATTCAGTCTTAGTTATTAAGTTCTATGTTATGGGTTTGGTTTCCGCACTTAGTCCTTCAAATGGACCATTGTGCGTGGGCCATGGCGGCCGTCGGTGGTTATTCCAACCAGCCCACTTCCCTCCAGAAGCTGATTAAGTCTCCTGGTCTGTTGAGAACATCTATTTACGATTTGGGTGTCCCGAAGGTTTCTGACCTAATCTGGGTGCCTGTGCACTCAAAGAGCACATACGCAATGGTTGCATCAGCCTCCATGCAAGCCCTGCACAGGGGACTGTCCTTTATGCCTATTAACTACTTTAATAAAAAATGCGCTGGTTCTTAGTAGTAAAACAAAAGTATAATGTCAATCAGAAGTAGAAACCAAAAGGTAGAAAAAGCATAGACAAAATTAATAAAAAGGTAAAATATCAAAAGGAAGAAAAGGCTTGCACAATGCCTATTGCTTTCATATTTGCAAAGACAGTTAGTCGTCCTTCTATCTAAACACTACCAATTTGCAAATATTTGTATCAAAGGCACTGCTGAAGATTTCGGGACTGGTCTGTATGAGAAACTAGAATATGCCTGGTATAAACGACCACTGAACATTGTTTTCTGGCTAATAAAAGTTCTCTACAAAGTGTCTGTGCCTTTATCTCGGAAGAACTCTCTGTCTCCCTAAAATGGCATGAACACTTATAAAATAACTGACGTACAAACAAATCCCTCGACCAGACCTAGTTGAAAGCCTAACAAATCGTCGGCTAATAATACAAAGTTGACAAAGA
Source organism: Oligia fasciuncula (assembly GCA_963082905.1). Classification (NCBI taxonomy): domain Eukaryota; kingdom Metazoa; phylum Arthropoda; class Insecta; order Lepidoptera; family Noctuidae; genus Oligia; species Oligia fasciuncula. The sequence continues at coordinate 17,004,489 of OY720390.1, forward strand.
AACTCGACGTTGAATCACAATATATACATGTTAAAACGATCTGCGATAGCTAGCGGTGCCTTATTGATTCCAACAATTGAACCGATTAGCCGCTCGGAACGCCTTCGGACATCTTCGGGCAACTTCGAGCAGCTTCGGGCATAAATTAGAAAATAAAAATGTTTGGAGGAGGCGTGAAATCTTCTATACAGTGTATTGATATGGTAAGATTATTGTGTTTGATAGTGTAGGTACTTGAGATATGAACTGTAGAATGACCGTAGTTTCTGTTGATCTGTGTTGTTACATTGCTGTGTCGTTGTTAAATGCTTTAGATGCTGCAGTACAATAGTACGTCAGTGGAAACAAAAAAATTGCATACGGCTCACTTAGTCTATTGAAAGTCCGCACTACGATAAGCAAGGTCAACATGTTACCACCGACACGTGCGGTTGACTGTACCTAAAGATAGATTATGTTATATCAACAGCAACATGCAGGTGAGTTTACTAACCAATAACAAAAGTATTAGTAACATCATCCATCATGGAAGACGAGAGAAGGGAGAGAGAAATTAAAGAGAAAGAGAAGAGCATTCTGTCTATCTAATATCAGACAGAATACTCTTCTCCCTTTCTCCCTCCTTTCTCTCTCCTTTCTCTCTCCTTTCTCTCATTCTCTCTACTTTCTCTCTCCTTTCTTTCTCCTTTCTCTCCTATCTCTCTCATTTCTCTCTCTTTTCTTTCTCATTTCGCTCTCCTTTCTCTCTCTTCTTCCTTTCTCTCTCATTTCTCTCTTCTTTCTCTTTCCTTTCTCTCTCCTTTCTCTCCGCTTTCTCTCTCCCTTCTCTTTTCTCCCTCTCCACCCTCATGATTTTCATGTTTGCTTTTCTTCCTAACGTTAATTCTAATTCAGCTAAGCCATAAGCACCTATAATTTTCATTATTGTTTTCATTAGCGTCTAAAATCCTCAGAGCATATGGCTGAGTGCTACAATACGAACCTAATAATCCTATTGTGGCAGACGGCAATAACTGTAGCCGTAAACGAGACCGTAAAACATAACTGAAATAAGTAGCAGATGTTAGAAGGGGAACTGTTTTCGATATTCCTGTTTATTAAACGGAGACCTTACATAAGACAAGTTATTATTTAAACACATACATACCCATAGATATATAATGCAGATAATGATATATATATATATATATATATTTATCTAGGATAGATATAAATAAAACAAAGACGGGTTAGTTACACCATTTGTAACTCAAGAACGGCTGGACCGATCTTTATGATCTTTGATTTGATGGATTTGTATCCGCCCCGAATAGCAGACTACTTTTTATCTTAAAACACTTTTTTGCCCGATATTCCCACGGGATCGACATTTAGGCGGGTGAAACCGCGGGGCGCAGCTATATAACACTAGCTTTGTATTATTGACTTGTACTCGTATGTCGATAAAAACTAGTCTTCCCCAGGGCTCAAAGTATCCCATACCAAACTTCATCAAAATCAGTCCAGCTGCAGCCGTTTCGAATATTAGCCGGAACAAACAGACAAAAATTTCAAAAATGAGTTTTTGTTTTAGGTACCGTACATTTTTTTTACATTAAAAACCTAACTAAAGGCTGATTTACAGTAGCATTTACAGAAGTAGCGATCTTGAACGTCTTTATGTGACACTTTACAATGAAAAACTGTCACTTTGAGACTGAAGTTATGATACAAACCTTTCTACTTAACTAAACTCAATACTTAACTAAAGCAATATGTAAATCAGTCGAAGAACGACCGAGACGAACACTATCCCAAATCAGGATTGCTACCACAAAACCTAGAGGACGCAATTTAAAGTGACAATTAAAAAGATTGTCAGTGACAGGTAACTAACAAGTGGTATCTATTAGAATTAAAAGTAAAATAACCCAATAAAAAAAACACTGATCTCCCATAATGAAACGTAAAATCTCCTAATAAAGAACAGAAAAAACGTACACAGTTATCAAAATCTCGATCCGAATCAATAACAACAATAGCATTATTGCTGCATCAAATTATTATCTTTTAACTTGTCGACCATTCTTAACAAATCGTTAAACTTAGTTCATTATCTTAATTATTTTTACGTTCAATTCATTAAAGTTGTATAACAATTTAGATTATCTTCTTATATCGTGGTCTCTTTAACACCTCTCTCGCGGCGGTGCGTTCACAAAGCTCGCTCGTAAACCCAACATGGAGTGAATAAAAAAAAACAAAAACGGCCCGAGAGTATAATAAAGAGAGTCAATTCGCCTTACGTCTCAAGGTGTGAAGCTGTCATGGACGAAATGATGGCTCCATTATTAAGCGGCTAAATAATAATTCTCTAGAGTCCCGTTGGACCGACTTGATGTGTTAATAAGTTGTGTGCGTCGGTGTGTTTTGTGTGTGTGTGTTGTGAGCTTATGTGTGTGCATGCGTGTGTTTGTGTGTATTTAATTAGGGTTGGTAGTTGTTTGTGGGCGTGCTACAGTTATGTTTTACTATTATTCGAATTTCCTTTGTTAGTTATTGATATGTTTTGAATATGGGTTATTTATGTCGGATGTAAAGGTGGATTGGATATAATTAAATGATTCAGCGTAATTAAAGACAAAAGCTGTGTTTTTGTTGACGCTCGAGTATATTTCTCTTTCAAGGTACCCTGCATTGCACGTTGGGTCTTAAAATGAATCTAAAATAAGTACTAAAAAAGAGACACGTTGATATACCTACATTATATCTAGATCCAGACTTCACAATCGTGGTCTGATATAGTCTAGACACAGTATAAAGATAGCTTTAGATGATCTTTATACTGTGGTCTAGATGTCCAAATTATTTGTAGGTAGTTACAGATTAGCTTGTCTTTTGTTTAATGATAAACAAAATGACAACTTCGTAATTACCTACTTAAACAACCAGAAAATTGCGTAATACGCTAACAGTAGCAATGGCTTCCATTTTGACAGTTCAACAACATTCATAGCGTTATTTACGTTGTTGAGCCGATAATTTGTTTGAACATATGAAGCAATGGATTAGCAATATCCATATAATATGATTCAGATTATGAGTAATAGTGTGTTACGCAATTTAACTAATTGTTAAGTTAACAACATACAGTGCTCAGTAAATAATGTAGCATTTACAAACACAAAAGATACTTCAGCAATCAATAAACAACAGTTATTACACATACCATTCAATTCCAAACCAGTAGTAATAGTTTCGTATGATTAAATGTAAACTTTTTAATTTGCCGCGACGTTTGCATGCCTGCGCTCAAATGAACCGTTATTATTTACGTTCTATATCTGATGCGACACGAACGTGTTACGTACTGCGTCTGACTTGCACGAGTGGTACAGTTTTACTTATGAAGTGTTACAATAAAGGGCTTATTGTTGTTTTTACCGACTCCAAAAAAAGTAGGTTAGCAATTCGACACGTCGGTTTAATTTAAAATAATTTTTAAAAATTAAACCGTCTTCTAAAAGAAATGAACTTAAAATTATGAAATAACTTTAATTTCGGAAGTCGGTGTCAAAAAACTAAAACTAAAATACAGATCCCAAGACCCCGACTTCCGAAATTAAAGTTATTTCATAATTTTGAGTTCATTTCTTTTTGAAGACGGTTTAATTTTTTTAAATTACTTTTTTATCATGTATTTTTCCAGGTTACGTGTCTAATGATAATGACGCTTTATGTCAGTGGTCACATGCGTAACTGCTCGTCCTGGGTGCTAATACTAGGTAGAGCAAAGTGTTATTAAGTTTATCGATTGGAAGTTTCAAGGTAGCTGCCCGGATTCCTTTTGGTTCTTAAACATAACTGGTGAGTTATAGGTTATGTGGTTACGGTAACCTACCTCGTTGATATAATAGTAATAAACCGTATTTCGGCCATAAAGGTCCATATCAAAGAAGACTAGCCTTCAGTGTGTGCGCAGACACAGGTGCACTGTCTCTTCCCTCACTCTCATAGTCCGACGGGACGGCAGGTAATCCGTTACGACTGGAGAGAGATCAGGGGCAGGGCCAACGGCCTACCGTGCGTTCTGAGGATCGGTGATATCCCACCGCCAACTTCCAAACTGCGGGCTGTTACTAAGATATTCCTGATGGACAACCCAATAACACTTTGCTCAACCCGGGAATCGAACCCGACGGGTCAACGAGTGTCCTTGCGAAAAATAGTAGGTATATAAAATTGTTCTGTTCTGATATCTTCTAGCTTGAAATGTACAGTGTCTATCTATGATTTAATTTTATTAAATTTAAAATAAATCTGTAAAAACCATTAGGTTTAGGTACTAAAAATATGGGGGATGTACCTAAATTGGTCAGCACGGTATGAGCATTCAGAGATTGCACTTATACGAAACATTTTTCTTATTTTAGGTTTTTTTAGGGTTCCGTACCCAAAGGGTAAAAACGGGACCCTATTACTAAGGCTCCACTATCCGTCTGTCAGTCTGTCACCAGGCAGTAGGTATCTCATGAACCACAGCTAGACGGTTGATGAAATTTTCACACATGATGTATTTCTGTTGCCGCTATAACAACAAATAAGTACTCAGAAAAGATTAAAATAAATCCCATATTTTTCGGCGATTTTGCCTTGTGGTACGGAACCCTTCGTGTGCGAGTCCGACTCGCACTTGGCCAGTTTTTTTTTTAATAATAAGACTGACTCTAGCTGACCTATTCTGTAAAAATATCACCGTAAAAACTCAGGTAAAGTGAGCTTGAAGTGAGCTGTCATTAGTGTCAATCCCTAGTAACGGGTTGAATGATAGTTTACAGATTCAGATTTTTACAGGATAGACCGGCTGTGCTGTTATTTGAGATGCCGTGACACACCAGTGATTCACGATTACCGACCTTCAATTAATGAACACAAGACTCAAAACTATTGTTAAGAATTATAAAAAAATAGCTTCCAGTTTGAATATTTTCAATCACTCGAACATTAGACATCAACGCTCACAACCATGTCAAAAATAATTTAAGATATAAATAAAAATATTGGATTTGGATCTAAACTAAACAGATAATTCAATTTAATTATTATGTTTAGGGGTCCGTACCCAAAGGGTAAAAACGGGACCCTATTACTAAGACTTCGCCGTCTGTCCGTCTGTCCGTCACCAGGCTGTATCTCAAGAACCGCGATAGCTAGATAGTTGAAATTTTCACAAATTATGTATGTCTGTTGCCGCTATAACAACAAAAAACAAAATAAAATAAATATTTAAGGGGGGCTCTCATACAACAAACGTGTTTTTTTCGGCGTTTTTGCCTTGTGGTACGGAACCCTTCGTGTGCGAGTCCGACTCGCACTTGGCCAGTTTTTTTACTTACCATTTGTTCAGGAGTCATGATAGCATCATCAGTCTATAATTTTCCCACTTCGAGGACACAGGCCTCCTCGCTGTGAGACGGAGTGGGCCGTAATCTACCACGAGGGCCCAGAGCGGGTTGGTGGATGTCACATGTCTATGAATTTCTGGTACCTACTAAGACATGTCGGTTTCTTCACGATGTTTTCCTGCACAGTTTTAAGAGGAGTGGTGATGAAATAACTTACACAAAATAAAGCGCCTGTCTAGGTTCGAACCTACGACCTACAACAGATTCAGGATTAATAACTTTGAATATAAAGATCTACTCTTCATTCAAAACACAGGCCGGTGAGAGTAGAAACAGCGGTGCTATTCTGTAAAAATCTCACCGTGAAAACGTAGGTGAAGCGAGCGTAGAGTGAGCTGTCAATAGTGTCAATTCCTAGCAAAAACAAACTCACTTCACCTAAGTTTTCACTGTGAGATTTTTACAGAATCGACCGGTTGATGATTATCCAAGTACTCCATTCATAGAACAATGACATCTGTAATTGCGTTTTTACACGAAAACTATTCATATAATGACCATTCGAAATAACTACCCACTTTATAATTAAATCCGAAATAGTAGTTTTGAAAGGTAATTTAAATAATTTCTACAACTATACTTTAATTTTTATCAGGGGTCTATTTTTTTTTTTGGTTAATTAATGTGTGGTTGCTGGTTGCTGTGTTCATTGTTTTGTACGCAGGCGCATCGGCGTGTGAACTGGGCGGGCAGGCCGGCCGACCAATCAGCGGCCTGCGCTTGCGTTCCGAAGCGCCCGGTGTGCGCACGCGATGATCTTGTCGATACAAATAGATACAGAAGACCCATTTTGTATTGGATTAGTAGCTGAAGACTTCATACAATGAACTGAAGTCATCTTTAGGCCACTATTAGCTCTTTTTCACAGGCAGTTTTAAAATATAAAAAAAAATAGTGCTATTTCTTTTTTTTTTCTTAGACAGTAATTAGAACAGTAGTGTTTTTTTACGTTCTAATCTGTATAGCTCATGTCGTCGAGTACCTCACCCCCGCAGCCCGGTTATAATCAAACATACAATGAATCAGTAAAATTGGCAAATCTCTCTCGATAAACTAATTATATCACAGACCAATGGCCACTAATGAGGTTTCACAACATGACGAAAGAGCCTTTCAGAAGTTATTTTACGGTTCAGAGATACAGCTCACTGACAGACAGACAAACAGACGGACAGACGGAGGTACGCATGGATAGACGCACTGTCGGACGGACGGACAGCGGAAGCTTAGTAACAGGGTCCCGTTGGCACTATTTGGGTACCGAACCCTTAAAAGGAATCCTTTTTAGTAACTTCAGTGAGCCTTCTACACATACCTGGCTACTATCAACTATTAGGTACTTTATTTTATCATGTGCAATTGTACATTTTACGGCTCCCCTGTAATTGGATATAAGTGAATTGCGAAAAAGTACAAAAACTTAATAAAGTAACGCGTAAAGGTTATAATTTTATTAAAGGCTCTGTTATTTTGACTCCTTATCCGTGTTTTACATAAACTTAAGCACTTTCAAGAAACAAATAGGTGTAATTATGGATAGAAGGAAATTTTATTTTTTATTCCGATAACCAATGACAAGCCAATTCAAAACTTAGTGACTATTTTGTTAAACGAACCTTAATTGTTAAGGCTGAGCAGACAGGCACGACGTGACAGCGCGATGCAACTCTAAAGTCCCCATCATGAGAAGCTATAAATTTTGTAAACACACATTCAGGGGTTCGCAACCTTTTGATAAAATAAAAAACACAACAGTTTTGTAATGATTTTTATTTTTAATATGCAATAACAACCAATATAACCTAATCCGCGAAAACAACACAAACAAACTGAGACGCATTCGAAACTAGAAAGACAGCATTGACAGCGTCAGCGTGAACTTACTTCAAAATGGTTTCCCAAATGTTTACTTTCCATGAGTTAGACGTCCAGTACCACAAAAAATTAAACGATAGCGCTTTTTATCGCTAAAATATAACCCGACCAAGTGAAATTGCTTGTTAGTTTCGTATTACACGTATATTACTTTGAGTTGATTGAATTGTCGCTACGTAGCTTAGTAGTTCTTTATTTACAAAATGAATAGCTTCTCGTGACGGGGACTTTAGTAGAACAATTTCTATAAAAACTTCATGGTAATTATTCAGCCAGAATCGCATCGCACCTTTTCGTCGCGCCTGTCTATGGGAACCTTTAACTAGAGATAAAAATGAACACAATTGACACTATATTATTATTCCTAGCTTTGTTTCGAAATCTAGCGGGCTAGCATCTCCTGGATGCACTCAAGTACGGACGCCAGCAAGTCAACCTACCCGAAACTGTCAGATTTTCCCAATCAACCTTGAACCTTATATTTTAGCAATAAAGTCGAAAATCTATTAAAGAAATCTGACAGATTGTAGTAACTTGATGTGCGCGTCTATACATAACTCAATGTCATATGATTTTTGCCTGACACTTGGGTATACAATTTCTGCCAACCAAGATAATCTTCGGACTTCATGGCATTATTTCGCCAGGATAAACAAACATTTTTCTAACTCTACAACTAATCCCAAAACGAAGGTAAACAAGACGTTACCAGAATCTCAAATCCAACAACAAATAGACTTACTGAAGAGGAACCAAAAACGAAAAAGTTCCAAGTTTAAAAAATTAAAAACTATTTCACTTACTGGAGCTGTCAGTTGCGTGCCTGCGGGTGTGAGGTGGGACGAAGCGAAGGGGGGTGTGTCGGCTCGCGCTTTGAACATGGAGGTGCTAATAACGAGGCGTCCTGCTGCGCAAGCGCCCCGCTGCGGCGGGAATGTGGGGGAGGTGATGCGGTTCATGTAACTTGTAACGTGGGTAGTTTTGGATTAAGTTGTTTATAATGTAGTTGGGTGTGGAGTTAATACCCTTCTTTGTGATAATTATATCAATACTTAAAATATAACAATTTATTCGTTATATTTATTAAAAATAAATGAAGGTTCCAATATTTTAAAGAGTCCTTTGATATTATTCTGGATTTTAAATCCGGACTATGGAATTGGCTCAGCAGCTACCGAGGTGTTGAGTTATCAGCACAATCTGTTTCCTTGGGGGTTTGTATTTAGTTCTTTGTTCAGGTTTTTAATTTGGAATCATGACGATAATGATCTCATGGTAAAGTCCAGGTTGGTACCTATCGGGTAGGACCACCACCTTCAAGGACTTAACAAACACTAACAAGAGGGTTATACATTCTAGAGATCATTAGCACGACAATCTTCTAAAATTAGGGTTTCTCTTAAAATCATCATCATACAACAAAATATAATTTAAATAATATCATATTCACAGCCATCAACAGCCCACCTTACCCTACTCTAAGTAAGATATCTGGGCCGCCGGTCTCTATTAAGTATAATCACACGATAGAGCTGCGCCCGCGCCGCTCCGACTCTACACGAGCTTGATTAACGACTTTACTGGACTCTACGTACTGTTGTGACTACCCTACGTACCAAGTAATTAGGTATTTATTATATTCTGGAGTTCTATGGGATTGATGAGATTAAGCATGTCTTGGGTTTATAACTTTAGATTTTCATGAGAATGGAAACTTACGTATTCCTGGACGCTAAGCTGAAGTGGGACTTAACTGGTCACAGCCAAAATAACCACTATGTGGAGCCCTGACACAGCCAGAAGGCGTCGGGGTAAACCCCGTAAGTGATGGCGGTAAGAGCTGAAGAAAACAAAAGACCAGTGGCCCACTTTAGCCCTGGATCGAAAAAGCTGACACTGCCTCTCCCCATGACTTCCAAATCATCAGCAGTGGGATGATGCAGGCTAAAGGTACTATTTGGAACCGAGCTGAAAACTGCAACTGCCGACAGCACGTGCAGCGACTGCATGCAACGTCGACTATAGTCGACACGCAAGTATCGACAACCGCTGCACGTGCTGTCGGCAGTTGCAGTTGCTATTGTTATCATCTCCAAAACAAAATGAAAAGCACCGTTTATAACATCCAACAGGGACAGCTAATTACCTAGCTATAATCTAAAAGCGTGTCTATACTGACGAATGATTTCACTATAACAGATACTAGTTTCTGCCCTCGTCTTCGTCCGCGTAAAATCTCTTGTTCCCCCACCCACCCCGTCGCATCGCATCGCCTGCCCGCGCTATTACTTCGTTTTTGCTTAGCGTTCTTTCTGACTTTTTTCTTTTTGCTCGGCTTCTAAGGGTCATAGCGTGATGTTAAATAGCCTTCCTTAATAATTAGGCTATCAAATACAAAAAGATTTTTTCAAATCCGACTGGTAGTTCCAGAGATTATTCCCTACATACAAACTTACAAACTTTACCTCTTTATAATATCAGTACCTATAGAAGTATAGAATATAACTTGGAAATCTAGCTCTTCTTAGCAAGTAGAAAGTGACTTGTTACTCTTAGAATTATTTATTTCTTGGGCTTTTATCTAGTGTTTCCTCTTCTTAATTAAATCTACATGACCACCACCACCCTCTCACTTGCTTCTGCTGCTTGAGAAGATTGGCATATTTATTTCTTCTTCGTGTCACTGGCACGATTGTATTGTAGATCTTGTTGGCCCAAAACTTTGCCATTTCCACGACGTTGTCAGTGGCAGCGCAGAGGTCACTTCGATTGGCATATTGTTCAAGAGACATTTTATTATACTTAACACTATTAAAAGAAACAATAACAATAAAAACTGTAACAAAGATCATAAATATGAAGATTAAGTCAATTTTCTTTTTTCGCCTTTTTCATTATTTGCTGTTACAGTTTCACTTAAAATATTTCCTCAGATTTTGTATGTGTGTGTTTATGTTTGTTACTTCGTCACGCTCAAACGGCTGGACTAATTTTGATAAAATTTTGTGTGGAGATAGCTGACACCGCTACTTTTTATCCCGATATTCCCACGGGATCAACATTTACGCGGGTGAAACCGCGGGGCGCAACTAGTCTTACATAAAAAACATTGTTTTTCTGGTATAGATACAGGGTGAAAGTGACATCGACGCGCAACCTCATCATCATCTCTCAGCCTTTTCCCAACTATGTTGGGGGTCGGCTTCCAGTCTAACCGGATGCAGCTGAATACTAGTATTTTACATGGAGCGACTGCCTATCTAACCTCCACAACCCAGTTACTGGGTAATACGATACCCCTTGGTAAGACTGGTTGTCAGACTTTCAGGCTCCTGACTACCCGTAACGACTTTGAAAGATCCACGAATGACAGCCGAGAGCAACGGCTTAAAGTGCTTTCCGAGGCACGGACGACGTGCAACCTGTTACTATAAATTTATTACATGATTCTTAACCCCCGTTCATAATCACGTTACGTAGAAAGCTTTCGAAACAGTAGATTCTTGAATCAGCAAAATTTCTGCTCTATGGGGGTTTTTTTCTTCTTAGTTTTAATCATGATCTGGCAGTTTGAGTAGTTTATGCGGCCTATCCAAATGTCCTGTCTTTGTCTTTGTTCATCGAATCGTTGAGCTCCTCAAGTTCTGAGTTGAGCTGCACGATTTTTGACAAATGCGTGCACTGATTGGACAGGTCCGCTCAATCTGTGTGGTTCTTTCCTAAAAAGACCATTTCAGACACCAATCTTGGTCTTCACACGATCTGACCAAGATTTTGTCTGGACTTTAAAAGAGACTGTGACTTCTGAGTTTGTTTCGGCCTTTCTTCTCAGAATAGTCAGTTAGGAAACGCCGACCTCATCTAGTTTAAAAAAAAAATATGATTGACGTGTAAAAGTGTTTGTACAAACCTACTTACAGAAATAAAATCATTTATCATTTAGAATAATGGTTACAGTTGGCACGTCAATGGCCCTGCCACCCTGTCTCTTTGGTATGTTTTGCTATCCAAACTATTGAACCAAGAAAATTGGCTGAAGGTTAAATTAATACCTAGAAAACTGTACTGAAGGTACTTTAATCCCGGAAAATGTATTAAATTAAACACGAACGGAGCTGTGATGCACATCTAGTCGATATAATATCTAATCCATCTATTTGATTACAGTGAGAGGCGCAGGCGCGATTGCGCTGACGCACATTTTAGATACACTTTCCAGGGAAGGAGATTTATTAACGATCCCAAGATGAAGGAGCTTATTATGATGAAGAAGTAACTAAGGTAGCTTGTAGCTGATAAATATAATTTAATAAACTTCTGCAATAGACTAACTGGATAACTACGGTACGATAGAATAAGCTTATCTATATACCGTGTCTTTCGCTGGCCATCATCATCTACCTGGCCTTTTCCCAACTACGTTGAGGTCCACTACCAGTCTAACCAAATGCGCGAAAAAAAAATCTGCTGTTCCATACATTTGTGTTCAATTAAATCGACAAAATGTATGGAACAACTGTTTTTTTTTTTGCAATTTCAAGTTTGGTCCCATAGAAAAAGTTGTTCAAAATGATGACCCCTTTTCGAGTTTAGTATAAACAAAAACTATTGTTGTATACGTGTGTGTGTTTGTATGGAAATAATTTTTTTTTTTTTTTTTTTATTTGCTTGCCAAACAGGTCGTGTGTAGAAACCAACAAATTAATTGAGCTTTTCTTAAAAAACATTTGCAAACACAATCCACACAATAATCAACAAACAATATTAATTGGTCAGCTAGTAAATAAATAAATGTATTTCAAACCAGACCTAAAGTAATTACAAGAAGTAATACTTATAATATTGTATACTTACCTATTACATTGGTTCAATTAATGTTGATTTATTCGTAAAATAATGTAATTGATCTCTTAAGAATGAATAAACATGTTTAAGTATATACATAAAGACAGTACTTACTTATTTCAATAAACATTCCCAAATTTTGAGAAGTAGCCCTAATGAGAAGTAGCCCAAGTGAGAAGTAGCCCAAGTGAGAAGTAGCCCAAGTGAGAAGTAGCCCAAGTAAGAAGTAGCCCAAGTGAGAAGTAGCCCTAATCAGAAGTAGCCAAAATGAGAAGTGGCCATAATGAGAAGTAGTCCATTAGCGAGTCGGTTGCCAAAATGAGAATTAGCCCTAATGCGCCTAAACCCCAAAAGTCTCTCTAGCTAGAGATGTGCGCCAATCTTTACAAATCGCTCGTTTTGGAAAAATACGAGGCGACTAGTGGATAGGACACTAGGACTACAGGCGTGGATTGCTTAGGGCAGCAGGTAGTCTTAATCCGGCACTGTGTATGACGTAAACGAAGCAAAAGGAGTGTGTAATGATCATAGCAAGTGCGTTCTATAGTTTCTGCCTACATTACATCCATGACAAAAAGGCGTGAGTTTATATATGTAGACTGTGGTACCTATCCATGGTTATGATGATGTTGAAGATGAAGGAGCATTTCAACGTGAACTTGCAAGAACAGGAGCGAGCATTTTTATTTAGCCAATGTGCCACTGCTGGACAAATAAAACCTTTTTAATGGGCACCCAGGAAAGGAGGCTATCTTTTTGGGTAACAAAGATTTTATTCGGATGGGAAATCATCAAATGACCCTTCCCGCTCTGGGTGGAGCGGAAGGGAGTGTCAGACTCTTACTGACTAAAACCCACCCGTGTTCCTTCCTTAGCCCTTTATGTTCCGGGCCAGCGGTAACCCTTTCGGACAATCCCGCTGACCCGGCAAACGAAGATGTCATATAGTTAATAATAATATAAAATCACACACATAATATAAAATCACAGTGATTATTTGATTCTATGAATCAAATAGTTTATTTTATTTATTTCACCTAATTATATCCTATGTAGGTAATACAAATAATCATCCGTATATCAGGGAGCGCAATTTGCAAGAACTGAGTAAGTTAAATCGCTCGCAATTGTAGCAATCTATCATAATTTATGCTCACTTTTGTAATGTATGAACTGGAGCACATACTTGTACAGACGCCAGCACATTAAGCTACCACCATCTGTCAAATTTCTTTCATAGATTTTCAACTTAATCGCTCAAGTACATATAGGTAAGGTTCAAAGTTGACTGGGAAAATTTGACAGTTTCGGGTAGCTTGGTGTGCTGCCGTCTGTACAAGTCGTACACTGTTTCAATCATTAACTACCAGCTCAGATACCTTTAGTTCGAAGTCACTTGTGTAATAAAATATTTATTACTTCTGCCTTTGACTTCGTATCTGCATAGACTCCAGGATTGGGTCCAGAGGTAAATAAAAAATGCAGAAGGTAGTTTTAATATGAATTGATAACAGTCGTTAAGCCGGGATAAAAGTAATTTCATCCAAATCCGTTAAACCGTTTTTGCGTGATGAATTTACAAACATTCAAACATAAAAACTTTCACATAAGTATATAATACTAGCAGCGCCCCGCGGTTTCACCCGCATAAGTGTCGATCCCGTGGGAATATTGGGATAAAAACTATCCTACGTCCTTGCCCGGGATGCAATCTATCTCTCTGCCAAATTTTATCGAAATCCGTTCAGTGGTTTAGGTGGGAAAAGGTAACATACAGACCGACAGACAGACAGAGTTACTTTAGAATTTATAATAGTATTAAGTATGGATTAATAGGATTTGCCAATAAAGTTTGCGCGAGATCTACGAGCACTTGACGCTTGGAACTGGATACTGGTTAGATGAATAATTTCCACAATGTTTTCTTCAACTCTAAATGTTCCTCTGTAGTGCAAAAAACCTCTTCTATTTTCTTCCTTATTTGGACAAAACCTTACAATCTCTTTCTCGACCTGCCTCAGCACCAATATCCTTGCAATAATAGCAGTGCAATGTCAGGAAAAGGCTGACTAAAAGACAGCCAAAAAAGGACGCAAAAAAGAATTTATATAAATATTATTTACGAGTTATTTATAAGTTATACGAAAACCATTAAACTACAACTCTCTTAATACACCAACAATAAGGACGATAATAACATCCTCTCCAGATATAAAACTCCAAACAAAAAGTACAGTCGTAGCAAAAAACCGCGAACAAGAATGCAGCTCGACTCGAACATTGTAAAGCGAAATTGTTTTACTGAGGACACGTCTAAAACACCCACAGTCGTTCACCATTGATTGAGCCATTGCAGGCGCTATTTCAGCGGGTTTACGCACCTTACCAACTTAGCTGTAACACTAAAAAAGTTTACACTAACTCTTAAAGCTCGAAGGATAAGGTTGGGAATTGATTGGGGGTTACAGAGAGCAAGTGAAAAAGGATGTTGGTATTCCTGAAGTATGTTGTCGTAACTCAGACATACAGTCGGAAACTATTATTTGCTGCGGTTCCCTTACATTGTATTCGTGAGTTACATCTTACAGTTTTCCGTTTATGAAATGAGAAAGTTTTAGTACAGCACCCGCAATGTATCGTGGATCGTGGAGATTGCGTTTTTGCGTTCTGACGTATAATTAAAATTTATGTTTTTGCGCTGTGTTACGTAGGGATGGTTCAGTTATAACAATCTTGACTGGTTAAATGGCTTTAACATAACAAAAACACCTACGATGATCATAAAATTTTGAACGTATTCTAAGAAAGATGTTAAGGGGGAAGCGCCAGGGTACTCCGCGAAATTCAAATTTCAGGTCAGTGTCAGGTTGTTCATATAACCCTATTAGATCAATAGGATAATTTTTATTTATTTTATTATCTATATACACACAGTAAAAAGGATACAGATACGACATCTTATTAGTATTGAGTACAAAGTTACTGCTTATTTCTTTCAGCAGACCTGCGAAAGGAGAAACGAAAAAGAAATGTAGATACAATAGTGTGTGAGAAAAAGAAGGAAAGAATTTGATTTGTAACATCTTAAACCAAAATATTAAATTAATATATCAGTATAATGCAAAAAATAACAATATCACACTATATTATAAAGGCGAAGGTTTGTGAGTGTGTGTGTTTATATGTTTGTTACTTCTTCACGCTCAAACGGCTTGGCCAATTTTGTTAAAATTTGGTAAGGAGGTAGCTGACACCCTGCTACTTTTTATCCCGATATTCCGGGATCGAGACTTATGCGGGTGAAACCGCGGGGCGCAGTTAGTGCTTAAATAAAGATTCGCCTTTTGCAGCTCTGGACAGAGAGAGGTGGAAGGAGAGGCCTTTGCCCAGCAGTGGGACATTAATCTATGGGACATTAATCTATATATATAAAATTCAAAGTCCTGACTGACTGACTGACTGATATATCAACGCACAGCCTAAACCGCTGGTCCTAGAGACATGAAATTTGGAGGGTGTGTTCTTTGTGAAGAGTAGGTATCCATCCACTAAGAAAGGGTTTTTCGAAATTCTACCCCTAAGAGGGTGAATGGGGAGGCTGAAATTTCACGCGGACGAAGTCGCGGGCGGAAGCTAGTGGCTAATAAAAAATAAAGAAAGACAATGCTATGGGAAGGTTATATGAACTTAGAGGGTATTGATGCTTTTAAAGATTATAATTTGTAAATACATACTTGTTACGGTCGCGGATCATAATTTTGTTCAACATACATGACACTGACCTGCAAACTACAAAAAAAGGTAAGAAAATTTGAATTTCGCGGGCTACCTAGCGCATCCCCCTTTTTTTTCTGGAAGGAAAATCATCAAATGACCCCTCCCGCTCTGGGTGGAGCGGAAGGGAGTGTCAGACGCTTACTGACTAAAACCCACCCGTGTTCATTCCTTAGACCTTTATGTTCCGGGCCAGCGGTAACCCTTTCGGACAATCCCACTGACCCGGAGCGCATCCCCCTTAAATTCTATTTAATTATATCCACCTACGAACATAATTAAACAGTTACCCGACACTTGATCCGTTGCTACGCAAACCGCTTCCACAATTACACCGAGCATCTGTTTATTCACGAGGTACATTAAAAACGTGTTGATTTAAACACCTATATCAGCAAAAAAAACGGCAATCACCCCGTCTTTCCTCATTTGCGGCAATAATTCCGAGTTTAATTTACTCAGTGATTGAGCCATCGTATAAAACAACACTCCGATGAAGACATCAAATTGAAAACCATCAACAGTAACCGCTCGGTAATAATGTGGCTTTTATTACCTTGATATATTGCCTGTACAAATCGTGATTACGCTAGTGAAAATGTCGTTTCAACAAAACACTGTATTAAAAAAATGAATAATGACTTCTTTGCCGACAACGTCATTATAACGCGCGGTCACCGGCTCGCGAGCGATTTCTATCTGACTGTACACATGACTGGCACACAATATAAAACCAACCTTATTTTAGCAACCATAAAGTTTAGAATATCTTCCACATATGCTTTAAACTTTTCATACAAATTTAACATTTAAAATTCACAGTTTTAAAGTTCATTTTTGCATGGACGGCTTCCTCACGTGAATCGCGGTGAGCACACAGAATTTCCACTTGATTGTAGCATGGCGGATCGGATTGACAGGTAAGAAGGTTATTATTATCACATTTTACTTAGAGTACATGCATTTACATAAAATGCGGTGTATTTTGTAGAAATGTTTAGTATCGTTATATTATGTGAAGTGGTCAAATAATTACTTTTTGGTTACACAGTTCCGTATAATGAATATGAATATTTTTATTCAAATTAAATTATGATTGTTGGTTCGAGATAATGAAAATCTGTTTGCTTCACTTACTTTAACAGTGGAATGTATGAAACTAGATTAACACATTTGAGAAAAAAATATATGAGATAAGAATAAAATGGTGGAAATTTTAAAGGAAATTCCTAAACCATTGCTTCATTTGATTGAAAAATTCTTTAGCTCGACAATTCAAATAACGCAATGCATGTTGTTGAATTGTCAAAATGAAAGGCATAGCAATTATGGTGTTACGCAATTACACCGCAGGGTCTTTTAGAAATGTTATACGTTTAACTTGATGACGGTGATTAGGTATTTAAAAAATCTATATTGCTCACAGTTAAAGCTTTCTCGATTTTCTCATCAAATTGGTTTAGTCAACTGCTTGTTGCATCGAGAAGCCATTCGGAAAATATTTAAGTAAATTATATTCAAGCGTATGTTTCAAATTGATATCAACTTATTTTAATGTTATTTAAGTTGATTTCAGAGTGACTAGCACTATTGAAAAAGTTATAAAAATGTTTGAAGTTGTAGTGTAAACTGAACTTTATTTTGTAGGAATTAAACTTATTTTTCCATAAACTCATATTTGTTTAAATTTTTGGCAAACAAATCGCGAATGCAGATTACATAACATCACACCTGCATTCCCCGAAGGGTCAGGCAGAGGTGTGCCTAATAGTACACCCAAATTTCGCCAGTTATGTTTAAGTCCCATCCATATTTCTATGGACCCATGCAATAGCGGGCGACCCTATTCCCATTAAGAGCGTTTACGCCGTACGGCATTTCATACAAACTTTCAAGCCCTTGTTTTTCGAAATGAATGAACCGTTTTTAATTAAACTTCATACGCATAAGCAGGATACAAAGGTCTAAAAAGTTAGTTAAAGTTAAAATTAGTTAAGAACGTTTTCGAAAAATAGTGTTATAGCCAAATTAGACCGATTTTAAATTTTCCATAAAAACAGAAATTTCCAGTTATCTTCTTTTATAAAAGTTATTTCGAAAATGTTCTCTACTAACTTTTTAGACCTTTGTATCCTGCTTATGTGTATGAAGTTTCATTAAAATCGGTTCATTAATTTCGAGAAACAAAGGCTTGAAAGTTTGTTGGCTGACACTAAGAAATTCCAGATAAAAAAATAATACTTTGCCCGACCCGGGAACCACCACCTCATGCGCAGCGCTTGCGACGATGGACGAGGCAAATATATATCTACCTATTTTCCGGAAAACTTCGATCAATAATAGCCGGAAAAACAAAATGGCGGCCATAAAACTTCCTCTTACAAAATACGAGGAACCCTAAAAGCAAATGAAATGACAATGTACCTACACATGTCACACGGCTGCAGTTTGAAATTACCTACACATACTACCTATGTGACAACAATGTTATTGTTAAACTTGTTAGTACCTAGATACGAATTAACTTACTGTGAACGTAAAAGCGTATAGTAGTGTAGGGTTGCCATTCGTACACTTATGTACCTCTGTCAGCAGCATCCTAACACCAACCTTATGGTTACGAGAATAAAGATCACAATGGTTTTGACAGACTTGTCAGTCACAGCACCAACAGCAACCTTATTAGAATGAGGATAAAGATAACAATGATTTTGACAGACTTGTCAGTGGCAACAAACCAACAGCAACTTTATAAGCATGAGAATAAAGATCATTGTGATTTGGACAGTGATGCACTATCAGAGATAAAATACTGTGAAGGGACTGTAGACCTTTGCTGCCAATTTTCTTGTATTCATGATCTGATGATTCCATTGTGACATTGTGTAAATCGGCGGTAAAGCTCATAATACAAGTTTGTTTATTTGACTATGAATATTTGTAGCTGACTGTGCAAATTACACTTTCATAATGAGACTGCCTTTGAAGGGGAAGAAGGCAAATGAGAGGCCTAGTGAATGAAGAGATGTTGTTTTTACGTCCAAAAAAATGTAAGAACACACTTTTCATAACAGTAGAATGTTATTTAATTTAACTCCGCAATATCCAGGCTTGGATGCAGAATGCAGCACCGCTCTGGCCCACCGAAGATTTATATTATTATAAATATTATTGCCTTTATTTCATTAAATATCACATATAAATTATATTTTTAAATATTAGAATATAAAAACATTATAAATATTATTATATTATTGTTTTTATTTTCTCAGGACCATGAGGTCCTTTGGAAGGCGTACGAGGGGCCGAAGCCAACTCGCAGAGGCCCCTTAGGAAATTTTAATGAAATGTGGCACCGTTATTATATATGTAATAATATATTATTATTTATATTTTTCATTTATAGGTATATATATATATATTCAGGCTTGTATGCAGAATCTTCTGTATGTGCATACAGAAGATTCTGCATACAAGCCTGAATATAGTTATTGAGGAATTCAAACTAAACTAAATTTATTTACAACATTTTACTTTCATAGATTTCTGGAAAGGACCGCCTAATTCCATAACTCAGGTTTATAACAACCAACATAGAGACAGTAATGACTAACAACATAATACTCATCATCTGCCTAGCCTTTTCCAAACTATGTTGGGGTCGACTTCCAGTCTAACCGGATGCAGCTGAATACCAGTATTTTACATGGAGCGACTGCCTATCTGACCTCCATAACCCAATTACTGGGTAATACGATACCCCTTGATAAGATTGGTTGTCAGACTTTCGGGCTTCTGACTAAACGTAACGACCCTCAAAATTCCACGAATGACAACCGGGACCAACGGCTTAACGTGCTTTCCGAGGACGGAGGGGTCACGGTATGTAAAGATGGTCACCCATCCACAGACCAACCGCGGCCAGTGTAGCTTAACCTGATCAATCGACCTGCGCGGCTGTTATTATTAGCCACGGGCCCCTCTAATATAATAACATAATACTATAATACCTAATAACATCACAATAATCCTAAAGCGTGTCGATACTGACGAATGACGTCACAGCAACACAGCCAATCAATCATACTCCTGTCCCGTAATGGGTACATTGTGTTGCCATACCGATGGTGCTGACGGAAAAGCAATTGAAAACGGTATTGTTACTGCTAGTGACCGACTGGCTGGAATGTCTGCAACTCATTCACTGGTACAGTGGGTCTATGAACAGGAAATACTTGCTTGAGGTAAACTTAGAACATTTGTTATAATATATACGACTAGCTAGGCTATAATATATACGTCCGCGACTTGGTCAGTGTTGAATATTTTTTCCCCCGACCCAACCCTCCGCATCGCATCACTTGATATTACTTTTTTTTTTTTGTCGATTGGAAATCATCAATTGACCCCCTCCCGCTCTGAGTGAAGCGGAAGGGAGTGTCAGACTCTTACTGACTAAAACCCACCCGTGTTCCTTTCTTAGCCCTTTATGTTCCGGGCCAGCGGTAACCCTTTCGGACAATCCCGCTGACCCGGCAGGCTTCGGCCCTAAGGGGGCTCCTCGATGCTGACATCTCTTTGAGGTGCGCGTGTAAAAATGTTTATTTAGTGAGCAGTGTCCCGTGATGCATAACAGACAGTCCCCTGTGCAGGGCTTGCATGGAGGCTGATGAAACCATTGCGCATGTGCTCTTTGAGTGCACAGGCGTCACCCAGATAAGGTCAGAAACCCTCGGGACACCCAGATCGTACACAGATGTTCTGAACAGACCAGGAGATTTGATCAGCTTCTGGAGGGAGGTGGGCTGGTTGGAATAACCACCGACGGCCGCCATGGCCCACGCACAATGGTCCACTGTAGGACTAAGTGCGGAAACCAAATCCCCTAACATAGAACATAGAACATAGAGGTGCGCGTGGAACACGTACGCGCCGTCCGGCACGGGCCTGGTCCTATCACTTGATATTACTTCGTATTGGCTTAGCGTTCTTTCTGACTTTTATCTTTTTGCCCGACTCCTAAGAGTCCGTAGCGTAATGTTTTATAACCTTCCTCAAAAACGCAAAAAGAATTTTTCAAATCTGACTGGCAGTTCCAGAGATTAGCGCGTTCAAACTCTTCAGCTTTATTTTTAGTATGGATTTAAAATGTGACGCCATAAATTACTCGTCTAAGACATAGGTATCATATTATTTATCTCCAACAAAAGATATAACACATAAATAATGGCAACATCACAATAAAAAGCATACTCCTTCTATTATAGAAAACCACAGCATGCATAATAAAGTTAAACATTTTTTTTTTTACTTTTAGTGTCTCAGTGCTGGGCAAAAGTGTCCTCCATAGCTTTCCATTGTTCTTTGTGCGTTACCTTCTCATCATCTGCCTAACCTTTTTCCAACTGTGTCGGGGTCGGCTTCCAGTCTAACCGGATTCAGCTGAATACCAGTATTTTACATGGAACGACTGCCTATCTGACCTCCACAACCCAGTTACTGGGTAATACGATACCCCTTGGTTAGACCGGTTGTCAGACTTTTGGGCTTCTGACAACCCGTAACGACTGTCAAAGATCCACGACTGACAGCCGGGACCAACAGCTTAACGTGCTTTCCGAGGCACGAAAAGGTCTCGATATGTTTAATGTATGGTCACCCATCCACGATCTCACCGCGGGAAGCTTAGCAGTCTGATCGATCGACCCGTGCGGCTGTTATTACTTACTTACGACCAAAATATTAATAGGTAATAATTTAAATGTTTAAAGAAAAATTCTGGGCAAAAATCTCCACACAATGGGTCCCTGAAGACGGACGGCGCCACCGAGGCCGGCCCGGAAAGAGATGGCGAGATGACCTAGACGCGTACCGCGAGGGCTGGTTCGAGGTGGCGCGGGAAAAGAGTTCCTGGAAGAATTTGGGGGAGGTCTTTGCCCAGCAATGGGACAGCATAGGCTAAAAAAAAAAATTCAAACATTGTTTAAACTCATTAAAAATTTAGAGCCAGGAAATTAGCCATTCACCTTATTCCTAAGGACAGATAAGTCAATCTAGGCAAAGATTTGTCCGATGGACTTAATGTCGTATATGAAACACAACAGTACAGCGAGCGAACGAAGAATGATATGTGCAAGAATAAATAATAGCAAACCAAACCTACGAAACATGGGTGTACTATAGTACCTCTGCCTTACCCTTTGGAGAACACAGGCATAATATTGTAACCCTCTGCCAAAAGGCATACAACGAAACCGGACAGCTGTCTTGTATTGATGAGTTGCAAGCGCGCTGCTTAGATTCAGTATGTATGAGATTTTGGCTATCCCACAGACATCGCAACGCATCCGATGTCGATGTTTCCTTTTGTGACATTCTAACATACGTGCCCCGACTATAGATGGGTACAGTAGCTGAATTCTATATAGAATTATTATATATCTAGACTCGGATGGAATCTTGGATGCATAGGTAGTCTTTGGCGATGGTCAGAAAATGATTGTCGAAATTGACGAAGTGAGAGAAATTAACCGTTTGACTTTAAATAGGACTAAATTGAAATGAAAAATGCAATAAGCTTTTTATGAAACCGACATAAATATACCAAAGACCCATCTAAATCAACAATACTAGCAGACTGTATTCAAGGCACTGTAATTTTAAAGCAGTTCAAACGGCCACAATAGAGACATCACTACATCAGTAGACTCAAACCAAATCGGACCGACCAAGCCGATCAGGTTTTGTTCGTTAAACCTTCACATATAATTAAGGAGGCGAGCTGGCTTCGCTAAAACACATAAATCATAATAATTTAATGCGGCCCGAGCCTTTCCCGCGCCGGCACCGACTCAACAACGTTTTTTCCTGAGTTACGACCGTCCGCGCATCTGCGCTTCTTTCCACTCTAACCCGAAATGACTTCGGAATTGACAGCTTTATAAATATAAGAAAGGGCTCTCGTAGCGAACGTGCCATCGGTATGGAAACGCCTGTGAGTAATGACACGCGGCCAGACGATAGTCTTTCAATTTTATGATTGCCTGGTCCCGAGCGGGTTATTTTGAATAGCTAATTGAACGGTGTGAATAAAATATATCCATAATAACAGCGTTAGTTGTTTGCCTCTACTTTATTCGAATTTTATTAATATTTTGAAGGGTTATGTGATTTAATTGACTTGAAACTTGAACAATTATATTTGAACGCCAGAGGATGTAAGATATGTTTAAAATTGTCAAGTTATCTGACAGCTTTTTACACCTCATGACATAATCATCCTTATCATCCTATAGTGTTCCCACTGCTGGGACACAGAACATGGGCCGTAATCCACCACAAGGGCCCAGTGCGGGTTGGTAGATGACACCTGTCTTCGAATTTTTGGTTCTAGGACATGCCCATTTCCTCACGATGTTTTCCTTCGCCGTTTTGAGAGCAGTCGTGATGAAATACTTTACACAAAGTAATGCGCCTGTCTGGTTTCGAACCTAGGTCTTAACCTACAACTCGAAAGTCGCGGCTGTTACCACTGGGCCACCAGTGTTCGAATACCTCACTGAGAATTTACCTTGACCAATAATGTTACTATTTTACAATTTAACACTAAAATATACATATTATATAGCATATACAAGTATAAATAAAAATAAAAGAGGGAAAGAAAAGACACATTGGGCATCAAAAAATTCGTCCGCATCGCTGTCAATGGCATAAGTGTCCCGAAATATTCGATGAGCACTCGGTCCCCAAGGCCCTAGTGTTTCAACCCCAAACGGCTCAAATATATATAGCTCCCAATAAGGTTGTTATATTTGCGCCGTTTGAGGTTTTCTGCTCCTGCAGCAGCCTCCCCAGCACAGCCCACCGTGCTAGGAAGATAGGATGGCGCGAGGCTGTCGACACAGGTAGCATCCCACACCAAAGTCCTACCCAACTTCGAAGGCATTATGGTCATTCCATCTGGCCTCTTCCCATCGTCGCGTGCCAAGCCATTGGGTTCTAAAACAGCTGGCACCCCGGTGACAAGAGCCCGACGGATGCTGTCGTTAATGCTGACGAACAAACAAAGATTTTGCATAATAATTTCCATTAGTAGCTATGGTGTCACGCCGCCTTCTAAAAAGGCAGCGCAGCATTAATTGTGTCCAACAACCTTGTAAATAAAGCCGCGAGCAGTAGCTTATTTTTTATGAGATGTAGATTTATTACCTTCTCTAAATGTATATGTCAAATTAATCACATCAAAAAGGTGCGATTGATTTGAATGCATGAGCCACACCTGTGGGAGAATAACTTAAAATAACTTTAAAAATTGTCAACTTACAATTTTTGCATTCATTCGTTTTGTCATACGCACCACACCTTGGCTATTTATCAATGAAAAAGACTATTTGAAAACGCCGCATTCTACTTAATTTCGAAACCTGAAGAAGAAAAAGAAACGAAGATGTCACTATTAAATCCTATTGTAAAACCGCCATTGATAGAAAATACATTCATCAAAATAGAGAAAACGAAACGATAATTTATAGCTGCCACATCCCTAACTCGAGCTTGTAAATCTAAAAACAAATAAGAATACAATCAATAAGTGTTAAAATATGTTAATATGTTAATTCTGAAGGCATTAAATAACATATACTCTTATTCCAAGTGACATTGGACAAGTACGAAAGATTTACTGCCTATAAACGAATTCGGGCCGGCCGGCCGTTAGCCCTCTCAAATTAATATTTATACATATAGAAATCTATTCAAATGGCATATGATATATGTTTTGTAACAAATAATGCAGTTAACACTTCTTCTGTTAATTCTTTGGCAGCCTACGATTGTGAAAGAAGAAATAAATTGTCTTTAATTTAGATATTTAGAGCGATGTGCAAAAGTGGTTTAACATACTTGTATACCAATAGTTTTTTTTATTGCTGAATGGGCCCGCCCTTGACCTCGGTCGTGCTTGATGGAAAGCGATGGATGAGGTCTATGATGGAACGAGCGTGCCCAGAAGATGCCTAATGCACTGGAACTCCCACGCACACAAAACACAGCAGGCTGCTTGACGCCGGCCTCCGGTGGGAGGGTGGTCGCAAACCAAGCGGGCGTTAGCCCTACCACCGCAAAGGAAGAATTGGCCAGTCAAACAAGGTGTTGGGTGTGACTGTCCAGGATGCGCCGAGCGCTCGGTTCAGTTGAGTAACTGGCGGAACAAACTGCGCTACACGAGGAGGCTTCTTCATACATCCCAAATGCATGTATCTAAATGAACTCAGCCTATCGTAGTCCACTGCTATACATATGCCTCTCCTAGGGTGCGCGACACCCTGTCTTCGGCCCTACGCATCCAGTCGTCGGTTTATCTAGCTGGAGGGCGTCCCACACTACGCTTGCCGATACGCGGTCTCCACTCCAGGACATTGCTCCTTTGCCAAACATGGCCAACCCACTACCACTTCAGCTTGCTTAATCTGCAAGCTATGTTAGTAACTCCGGTTCTTTTCGATAAAATTACTTTACATCAATTATTACCAGGCCCAGACGGAGATGGCGGGATGAGATGGACTCCTTCAACAAGAACTGGTCCTTAGCAGCTTTGAACAGAGATGAAGGAACGAGAGTAGGGAGACCTTTGCCCTGCTGTGGGACATCACAGGCTAATAATTATTTTTTCAACACACTTGCTCGTAAAGTGGCTCTTATTGAACCGCTTTTAGGTCCATAATGGAGTGTATTACGAACGCGTGCTTTTTCTTTACTTTAATCCACATGTTCTGTAATACCACAGATAACTATTTACTAGTCGGAGACGCGCGCTTTTTTAATCTCATCAAACCCTGCGTTCCGAATTGGGAAATAATCGATGTGTTCCGAATTGGGAAATAACCGAATTAGCGTGAGCGCGATAACGATAACGATGTCCCGTGAATCGTCATAGATGACGTCATGACATTCGCCATCTTGCGATAATGCCGACCATGCCCTAGAATAATATCACCGTGAGCGCTGTCAAAAATTACAGTGTGTGTATGAGGTTGTGTCAGTGTGTGTTTTGTTTTGAGTTGCATCATCTTTAAATTAAACTAACGTGGCATTTTTGAAATTGTGCTTCTGGCTGACAGTCGCCACCTAACCAAAGAAGAAGAACTGAAGAAGAAATGTGGTGTTTATACAAAGAAATACTGTAATAATATCTTTTTTACATTGTGTAAGCACTGTCATGTGAGCGCGTTCACGAGTGTTCCGAATTGTTGCCAGCTCTCAGCAGTCATAATAGTAATATCTAAATCGGAACGCATGTGAGATGATGCATGGACGTAATATTACGTCCATGGAGATGATGTGAGCGATTATAGCTAATTCGGAAAGCGCCCAAAGAGACTTCATGCCGAAAGAAAAAATCCGCGGGCTATATTTCAATTTTTTTTTAAATAGTCTGTATTGTCCTTGGTCGCAAAATGAACTCGCAGGGGACCACAGACAATTTAAGGTGAATGCGCAGTGGTCTTAGAGCATTTAACCTATGGAGATGGCAAGCAGCGAATCACCGAACAATTTTTTCTGCCACTTTCTGCGGGAGGCGAGGAAAACACATACAGCACACTACGTAAATTTGACAGCCACACACAGATACAAGCTTCCTATTGCTACAAACCATAGATATAGATACACCTAGATAACGCAAGAGCAACTACTTCGCGTGCCAAAAATCGCACCAGTTTACGATAAAAAATCATAAGCCGCCACTTTCGCGCTCAGTCCTGTGTACTGCTGGCTGGGTAAGCGTGAGCGAGAGCGCGAGCTTGTGACGTCATAGTATGTAGTCAAAAAATGGCACGCTTGGTTTTCATACAGTTCGTGATACTTGCGTTATCTAGGTCTATCTATATCTGTGCTACAAACGCACACGAAAAAATAATAGCGACACAATAAAAAAACACACACTCATTTACAAATTTATGCGTATCTATGCAATTGTCCTATGACAACAAACACAAAGTGCTAGTGTTGTGGCACAAGCAATGAGTGGTATTTCATTGCATGAATGAGTGAATAAACAGTTCATAGTTTCATTTTCATGTGTACAAAAAAATACGCAATTTGATTAGTGCCTGCCAAACTACGTAGGTAGCCAGTAATCACAAAAGAATTTATAGTGCTTTAAAAAGAACGATTGTATTTATCTAAAAAGTCAAACTACTTTTCTTAATAGTCAATAATATTATATTGCTTTCCTATCATTCTGCATTTAGGGTCGGCAATTCGGGATACATACTTGAGCCCCGTTCTATAGTAGGGGTTTTTAATGTACGAGTATACGTGTCCTACAAAAGGTTAGAATATAAATAATAAAATTATACAATCAATTAGACATACTTTTTTATTATTTTGTTTTAAATAACACTTTTACACGTCCGTTTTTTGGGTTCCCAAGTTTCTGTATTACCGCAAAATATCCTCCATTTTTCTCTTATTACAGGATCTTTTGGAAATCTGTAAAAAATGATATAGAATAGAAATAATCAGTTTAATAAGTGCCAACAAAATCAATCGAAAATGTTGTTTCATTAATTTTATTGTGTATGTAGGTACTGCGTTTTCGTAACAGCCTTGAAAAACTTAAGTACCTACGGTACGCGGTGGATTATTAGATTTAGGCGTCATATTTACCTACCTATTACATTTATTGTTTCTTTTTCAAATTGCATGAGCTACAAGAACTCACATACGAAACGAACAAACTGTTATTTTTTATTAGCCTAAACCTACAAAAGAAAATAATTTAAAGATTATTTTCACAAAGAACTGAAAAAAAAAAAAATTAATTCAACCTGACTTGTCCGCTGTAGATCTGTGGTCCAGATACATATAAAAAAAAACTGGTAACTGAACCTATTGACTGAAAAAAACATTTATTTTATCAATCATTTATTCACGTTGTCACAGCACTATACAAATGCCTACCACGTTAGCCCCTGTACTGCGTTTGCGCAACCAACGTACCACTGTATTTTTTTATTGTTACGTCAATAACAATTACTTCGACATTGTACTTAGATAAAACTATTTTAATGTATAATTTATACTTACATGTTGTAGGAAACACCATGGTTTCGCAAATTTGAAGTGGCAGATCGCTTTTTGTACGAGGAAACTGCACAATTAACCATTTTTTGGGAGCACTTACTTGCGACACAATACGATATACAATGGCAGCGGTCGGCGAATGAACTAGTTTTATATAACGTGCATGGTCATATGGCCAATGTACTTTGGCAGAGGGGTTCGCTCAGCTATGCCATCTCCATAGGTTAAATGCTCTAAGGCAGTGGTAGACCGCGAAATTCTTAGGTTTTTTGCAATTTTCAGGTTTGTGTTTATTATATTTTTTCTATAGGCTGTATCGGTTTTGTCTGTGCCATAGATTAATATATTTAAAACTAGCTTCTGCCCGCGACTTCGTACGCGGATGCTGTTGCTTATGCCAGCGACAACGGGGTCGTCAAAATCGGAGATCTGAAACGTCTGATGTCGAATTCTAAGAGCCCAGGGACTGAAAAACAACGGGATGCGCGAGACGATTCGAGACGTCATTTTCAGGCAATAATGAACCAATAAGGTGGTAAACTTGGCCTTGCACTTTGAATGTTGGCATAAATGGGCCTTCTGAAATCTGTTCTGCACCAAAAGATGTCATTTGAAAGGCATTATTGTACGAACGTATGTTATCCAAGAAATGTTTTGACTGTGGATGGTCACCGATTAGCAGTGATCTTAATATTTCTGGAGGATTTTGTAATATTTTAATATGTACTTTCCCACCTGAGCAACACATACCGTTTGTTTCTTTTTGCCATTTAACAGCTTCACAAAAAGTACAATTTTGAACCATACCTCCGATGGCGGAATATGTGGCGTAGTCAATCATAGGAGTATACGTAAATGCACTCCGTTCCTTATCAACCCAAGGAAGGTCGCCATGCCCTACGGCTATATCTTGAGACACATCCGATTCTTCAGATGATATCGACATTCTGTTCAGAGAATGTCGAAGTCGTTCAGAATTCAAACGTTCGTTGCGCTCTTCTTAATCTGTCTCTTCATGCCGTACTCCAGCAATTCTTTCTTTCTCACTTTCTAACTGATTATGAGTATTTTGTTGTGTGCGTGTTCGGGACAATGTATGATAATCTCAAGTTCATCACTTGTTTCAAAAGACCTGTTAGTAGATGTGCGAATACGCTGAGAACTCAAGCGTGATTTTGTATCGGTAAACGTTTCCGATTCGCGAGACAATGCATGTCGCTCACGATCAGCGGACAGTCGCGCATCACGTTCCGCACTTGTCTCTAGAGACCTAGAAGCAGATGCGTAGATATGCTGAGAACTCAAGCGCAATTCTCTATCCGTGAACGTCTCCGACTCGCGAGACAATGCATGACGTTCACGATCAGCGGTCAGTCGCACATCATATTCTTCACTGGTCTCTAGAGACCTGGATGTAGATGCGTAAATACGCTGAGAATGCAGGCGCGCTTCGCGATCCGAAGAGGTTTCCACGAGGCGAGTTGCAGCCTGATGTTCTCGAACAGCATCAAGTCTCTCCTGACGCTCTTCGGTAGATTCTTGGGATCTTATGATCCGCAATCTTTTAGCTCCTTTGGAACATTGGAAAAGATTTGACCTTTTTCTAGGCATGGTTATAGTTTTATTGTGAAGAAGATACCTGATCAATTAAAATCTAAGTGACTGCTCCCCTACCAAGGGTGCCCAGACACGGGGTCGTCTGGTGCCCATGTGCTGGTTTGGTCCCTGGGGTCGTCACGGCGTGCTATGTGTTCTGGTGCGCCGGTGATGGGGAGTACTCCCCAGAGGAGGGTCCGGTGACGGACAGCCGCGGCGGGTTCACGGATGAGTGCTAACGCGTGCCCATATTCCCGCTGTAAGCGGCAGAGGAGGACACCGTGGAGTTTTAGTGGGTTAGAGTCCCACATAACTGTACTATCTCCCCGTGGTAGTGCAGAACGCATGAGCATTTATTCACGTTAAAAAAAAAATGGGAGTTTTGGCCAGTAGAGTCAAATTTTCAATGATATACCATCGTCATCGAAAATCAGTCCTAAACTGTTACCGCCTTCACCGCGTGGAGGTGAAATTAGTGATAGTTTTGATTTTCACATCAGATGTTTCTGATCTTCGATTTTTAGGGTTCCGTACCCAAAGGGTAAAAACGGAACCCTATTACTAAGACTTCGCTGTCCGTCCGTCTGTCTGTCACCAGGCTGTATCTCAAGAACCGCGGTAGCTAGACAGTTGAAATTTTCACAGATGATGTATTTCTGTTGCGCTATAACAAAAAATACTAAAAACAAAATAAAATAAATATTTAAGGGGGCTCCCATACAAAAAAACGTGTTTTTTTCGGCGTTTTTGCCGTCTGTCTGTCGCCAGGCTGTATCTCAAGAACCGCGGTAGCTAGACAGTTGAAATTTTCACAGATGGTGTATTTCTGTTGCCGCTATAACAACAAATACTAAAAACAAAATAAAATAAATATTTAAGGGGGGCTCCCGTACAAAAAAACGTGATTTTTTCGGCGTTTTTGCCGTCTGTCTGTCACCAGGCTGTATCTCAAGAACCGCGGTAGCTAGACAGTTGAAATTTTCACAGATGATGTATTTCTGTTGCCGCTATAATAACAAATACTAAAAACAAAATAAAATAAATATTTAAGGGGGCTCCCATACAAAAAAACGTGTTTTTTTCGGCGTTTTTGCCGTCTGTCTGTCGCCAGGCTGTATCTCAAGAACCGCGGTAGCTAGACAGTTGAAATTTTCACAGATAGTGTATTTCTGTTGCCGCTATAACAACAAATACTAAAAACAAAATAAAATAAATATTTAAGGGGGACTCCAGTACAAAAAAACGTGTTTTTTTCGGCGTTTTTGCCGTCTTTCTGTCGCCAGGCTGTATCTCAAGAACCGCGGTAGCTAGACAGTTGAAATTTTCACAGATGGTGTATTTCTGTTGCCGCTATAACAACAAATACTAAAAACAAAATAAAATAAATATTTAAGGGGGGCTCCCGTACAAAAAAACGTGTTTTTTTCGGCGTTTTTGCCGTCTGTCGCCAGGCTGTATCTCAAGAACCGCGGTAGCTAGACAGTTGAAATTTTCACAGATGATGTATTTCTGTTGCCGCTATAACAACAGATACTAAATACAAAATAAAATAAATATTTAAGGGGGGCTCCCATACAACAAACGTGTTTTTTTCGGCGTTTTTGCCGTCTGTCTGTCACCAGGCTGTATCTCAAGAACCGCGGTAGCTAGACAGTTGAAATTTTCACAGATGATGTATTTCTGTTGCCGCTATAACAACAAATACTAAAAACAAAATAAAATAAATATTTAAGGGGGGCTCCCATACAACAAACGTGATTTTTTCGGCGTTTTTGCATTGTGGTACGGAACCCTTCGTGTTGGCCAGTTTTTTTATAAGTCAACAGGAAATGCCCATCAGATCGAACAACTTTTGCTAAGACGTCATTCCTATATATGTTATGGTGTAGCTGGGCTCTTGGAGTTCCACATAAGGTGTTCCAGATCTTCAAATTTATTCTCTCGGCAGAAAATGCTCATCACGTGGAACCATTTTTGCTATGGTACCATTTTTGTATCTCTTATAGTTTAGCTGGTCTGTTGCGGTTCTGCATCAGGTGTTCAAGTTTCCAAGATAAATTATAGCCTATATGTTGCCCAGACATAATACCTATACAACAAAACAAAAATCATTCAAATCCTTCCAGTAGTTCCGAAGATTAGCGTGTACAAACAAACAGACAAACAGACAGAATTTTTTTTTCGGATTCGTACCCTATTACTGTTTCTAAACCCCCCCCCATTTTTTTTTTTTTAATATTTTCAATGTACAGACACAGTTTTTCTACTGTTTTATTATATGTATAGATAGATGAGTCAATGTTGCGCGCGCATAGCTAGTGCTGGCTAGCACGGCGCGCGGGAAAACAAAACCAGCGCGCCATTTTCCATACAAGTTAATATTTAACAATACAAGTCTGTTTTTTTTCCTCGCAAGTGTGTTGAAAAACGTCGTATGAAACGCGTGTGCATTAATCAATATACACTCGGCTTTCTTATCGCTCTCGCCTGCGGCTCGCGCGATAATATCGCCTCGTGCATAATGATCAACATAGCACACATGTATCATAATGTACTATTATTATTGGCATTTATTTTGTTACTTTATTGTTTTTATTTTACCTTAGAATCTGAGACTTCTTAGTTAGAATAGAATAGAATTTATTTCCAAAGTAAGTGTTACATTGTATACCACAACTTAAAACTAAGTATTAATCATAATAATATACAAGTTAGTGAGTTTTCAAATATGTATACGCATTCTTAAAAATTAATCATCCTTAATTAGTATGTAAACATTTCGTACGCTAAAAAAATATCTGATGTTACAACTATGATTGAGCAAATAAACTAATTGGCGGTATACAGATAAAAATTCTTTACCTTTCGCGCTAGTCATAGATTGTGTTACGGCAAGGTATAGTACTACTTGATCACGTACCTACTGTATTTTCGCTGAGTGGCCATCACAAAACCAACTAATACACATTAGTAGTTTAATGCCCAGTTATATTTATACATATGAAAACATATTTTTATTTTCCTACATTACTTTATCTACACTCGTGCAACTGTGTAAGTAAATAAAATATGACAAATAAACATTATTATTTGCTCAAATTATTTATTTTTGTCAACAAATTAAAACTAGTGTTCTACAAGAGCCTAATAAATGACCTACGTAATAGACATTGTCATTTGAAAAACGCTAATTTCGTTTATGAACTAGAACCACAGCTTTTAAGAACGACCGATGTATCTCTTTAATGTAAACAATTTATTAAAAAAACTTTTTGAAAAAAAACCCATAAGAAAACCTACAGAGGTGTCAAAAATATTAATCTCCATTCCAATAGTACCTACGAAATGAATTGTCATATATAGTTTCTTTTAAGTATACCCGATATAAAAATGATCGGTAATTTTTCATGAGTTTTAAGCTGTCCACACCATTTGTTATTATTTTATATTTTTAGTTTTCGTGTTTTTACCGTTGTGACCCTATTAACACCTAGCTAATATATTATTACGTATTATAAGTAGGTACTTGGTCGAACTTACTAATAGTTTTTAAAGTGCGATATGTTGAAGTCATAGGATTAACTTTTTAAGTTGGTTTAAACCTTCGCCGTCTAAAATCAACATTAATCAATAAATAAATTGTTTTAGTACTCTTTCTGGAATTATCTTTCATATTTTTTTTTTTTTTATAAAATAAAACAAAAAAACATCTTTCATAATAATTAAGGTACAATTGCCGCGGTCGGTTCGTGGATGGGTGACCAATTACATATCGAGACTCGAGTCCCCTCCGTCTCTCGGAAAGCACATTAAGCTTTTGGTTTGGTCCCGGCTGTCATTCGTAGATATTTGACTGTCGTTTCCGGTAGTCAGTCAGATTATGGGCGGGCTATCGTGTTACCCAGTAAATGAGTTCAGATCAGGAGGCAGTCGCTCCATGTAAAATACTGGTATTCAGCCGCGCCTGGTTAGACTGAAAGCCAACCCCGACATAGTTGGGAAAAGGGCTAGACAGATTGATTGAATAATACCAAACTGTTAGGAAATAAATATGCGGTAATTTTTAAATTATACATATCGACATTATAGTGGCTTGAATTTAGAGCCGTGTAACACATTACATTTCCTGTCTTAAATATAACGCTTTAAATCTATTTTTTTTGCGAAATATTACAACGGTCGATAGTCACATCGTTGTAATCGAAAACAGCAATAACCACAGACTGCCTCGTTGGTCTAGTGGTCACAAGCGCTACTGCTGAGCATGAGGCCCTGGGTTCAGTTCCCAGGTCCGGCAAACTGTTATTGGGTTTTTTCTATCTGGAATTTCTCAGTAGCAGCCCCGAGTATGGATTTGTGTCCAGCGGTGCTATTCTGTAAAAAACTCACTTCACCTAAATTTTGGCGGTGAGATTTTTACAGAATCGACCGGCTGTTGATGGCAGTAGGCGCGCCCCCTATTGCATGGGACTTAAACATAACTGGTGAAATGTCTGTGTAATTCATCATCATCATCAATGGTAGCTTAGTTTCACCCACTGGTGAATATGGCCTATATTCACCAGTGGGTGAACTACTCTGCTTCCGTTTGTGCCATGCTTCCCAGGTCCGTGCGAGTCTCCCCCGCAGTCTTCTGCACGTCGTCCACCCTCAACAACGTCCGTTACATCTCTACCACACCCTTCAGGGAATATAGGCGTGAAGTTATGCTATAAACGATTTCGACAGCACTCCCAATAATGTAAAAAAACTGTGAAGAAACATCTTTTTTTCATCTCACCAACTTAATTTACAGTAAATCACCGGGTAATTTATTCAGTTTTAATTAAATACGTGGTCATCTAAGCGTGGATGTCCATAACGAAGACAAATCGTTACGTGTTCGAGCTCATTAACGCGCCGCGTTAAAATTCATAATGAGAATATCGAATATTCAATTAATTAATAATGTTATCGATAGTACGTTACACATAGGGCTGTCAGTTGTCGATACCGGGAATAAACGGTAGTCTAAATACCTACTCTTCTTCAAATTAATGCTTCATGCAATGATTGTTTACAATATGGTTGCTAAGATTTCAAATAAATAATACCGGCTTTAGAATTTTTTATTAAAACATTGCCAAAAGACGGAATTGTTTGGAAAAGGGAGGGAGAGGCTTTTGTCCAGCAGTGGGACAATACAGGTTAGATTAGATTAGTGCTAAAATTCTTTATCATCTTCCTAGCCTTATCCCAACATGTTGGGGTCGGCTTCCAGTCTAACCGGAAGCAGCTGAATACCAGTATTTTACATGGAGCGACTGCCTATCTGACCTCCATAACCCAGTTACTAGGTAATAATATACCCCTTGGTGAGACTGGTTGTCAGACTTCTGACGACCCGTAACGACTGTCGAACTTCTTTCAGAATTTATTTACATTAAACTGCATGGTTTTTATTAGTAAATCATACAGGAAAAGTTTTTAATGAGTGCGTAAACTGCAACCATGAATTCAACATAATTATAGACCCCTAGAGCAGAAATGTTTGGTCAGTTATAAAAAAAAATATTAGTTGTTCCGTACATTTTGACCGCTTAGGTATTGCACTTTTCTATGAAACACCAGATTTTTTTTTGATAACCGTCGAAAAATGTCTGATCTAGAATCTAATGATGAATTCATGGTTACAGTTTGCGCACTGGTTAAAAACTTATCCTGTATATTTAAGGCGACTACATGACCTAAAGCGCGGTGTTTGTCGGACTGCATAGAAAAGAAAGAGAAGCGCGATGACACAACGCTGATAATTTATTGCAAAATATGAAGCAATTACCTATTTACAAAAAATCTATTGTTTGGACTAGAAAATTTAAACACTAGTACGTTGCTTGTTTAGTATGTTGCTTGTAGAATAATGACAAAAAATCATAATGATTGTATATAGGGTGACTGGTAATTAGTGACCGATACTTAAACACGTGATTTCACTCATCATTATGAACAACTTTTACTATGGGACCAAACCTGAAATCGCAAAAAAAAAACAGCTGTTCCGTACATTTATGTTCGTCTAACTCGTCAAAATGTAGAGAACAGCTGTTTTTTTTTTCACGATTTCAGGTTTGGTCCCATTATAAAAGTTGTTCATAATGATGAGTAAAATCACGTGTTTATGTATCGGTCACTAATTACCAGTCACCCTATATATTATACTTTTATTGTTTCTAAAACTTGCGTTTTTGTGTTTAGATCCTGTAAGCCCCTTAAGTTCTAAACAAACATAATGTATATTCCTCCAATCAATATTATAACTAAGACCTTTCCTAAAAGTTTTTTTTTATCCTACATAGCTTACATTTCCATACGAGTGTCCCTTATTATTCCTCTAATCAATATTATAACTATGACATTTCCTAAAGTTTTTTTTTTTGTCCTACATAGCTTCTATTTCCATACGAATGTCCCTTATTATTCCTCTAATCATTATTAAAACTATGAGTCTATGACCTTTCCTAAAGTTTTTTCTTTGTCCTAGCTTACATTTCCATAGTGTCCCTTATGTCAGCCCTACATACACCCCGCGGATTCGATTCGGTCCACACTCCGAGTTATTTTAAATCTATGGTAATTCACACTAATCAAGCCCCTTTTGAGATCGTATATCTATCTAATTAAGAGGTCCCATCGGAAATTTAATTTACTTGGGATTCTATTGAAAACCAGAAAAATATTATTATTAATACCCAATCAATAAGAGGAGAAATATTTTAAAGTGTTAAAAATTTGTTATCTTCATGGCGGCGCCGGCGGCGTGTCGAAGGAATGTCGATGATATAACATGGTCAATTTAGTTCTACTTTAGTACTTCTCGTAATACAAGGTCAAATTTAATTAGCTAGCGAAACTTCGCAGATGTTACGGGTATCGAAAATAAAAATTTAAAAATAAAAATATGGATGTTTTTTGGGGATCAATTAGCCCTGGTACTGTAGTTACTTGAAGAGAAAATCTGTATTTTTTTTGTTTTATCGGACTTATTTAAATATCGATACCCATCCCGTCTGCGAAGTTTACATAGAAAAATAAACTTTGATTTGGAAACTGTTAATTCAAGTAACTGCTGTCCTTGTCCTCAAAAAAAAATTAATCTTTTAAGTTTAAAGATTTTTTTTCTCATAAGATAATAAAATATATAAGGAAATGGGGAGGCCTTTGCCCAGCAGTGGGACAGAACAGGCTAACATAAAAAAAGATAATAAAAAAAAGTAGGTAGTCAATCTAAGAACTTAATTTTTAATCATCTGATAACTTTTTTCGTGGAATATATTTTAAATTTTGACAGTTATTTCATACAACAACTGTCAAACGTCAATTTTATTCCTCGAATAAAAGTAGGTAACCTGACGATGTAAAAATAATCAAATGCAGTTAGCCAATCAAAACTCGTTGTAATTTGACGTAGTCCTGAACAGATTCGTTTGATTGGTGTATCCCGAGTCACGACACAACACGACACAGTAATGTGTCTCTGGCTTAATTCTAATCTAATTAATATTTTCTTTTACTGTTTTGTCGTAGGTATTTAGATTTCGATACCCATGACTTCTGCGGAGTTTCGCTACCTAATTTAGTTTGACCCTAAATAAACTATAGGAAACATAAATTATTATTAGTTTCTACTGGAGATAAATAAATTGAGCGAGCAACACTAGACTAATTAGAAACTTTATGTTGAATTCATTGAAAATATTTTAATAGCTGAGCCAGGGAGCCTATTTACGAGTAAGGTGTGAAGCAAGTTTTATTTTATTTAAGAGACAAGAGTTGACTTACAACTAGAGTAGGAACAGAATTGAGATATAGTATTTGAAACGTTATTTTTCACGTTGGTAATATTTTTTTATAACCTGTCTGTCATTCGTGGATCTTTGACAGTCGTTACGGGTAGTCAGAAGCCAGAAAGCCTGACAACCAGTCTTACCAAGGGGTATCGTATTACTACCCAGTGACTGGGTTGTGGAGGTCAGATAGGCAGACGCTCCATGTAAAATACTGGTATTCAGCTGCATCCGGTTAGACTGGAAGCCAACCTCATCATAGTTAGGAAAAGGCAGGCAGATGATGAACCTGTTTATACGAGTGTTTTGTATACCCTACTTACAAGAGTTTTATGAAAAAAAAATGGTTTATTATTTTAACAAGGAAACCTTTCTTCATTTTTCATTGCCGGAGTCTCTATAATGTTAAATGTAATTTTATTATATTTGATTTTAATGGTTTTTTTTCAAGTCTCTTTATCTCACGTTACTTTAAACTAAACGTAACGTTGTTTAAACTTGTTTCTTTTGTTTTCCCGATTTTGTAGTGCAGTGCTTGTGATACAAGTATTAAGTTTTGAAGCATGCGGTGCTAACCTTTAAAAATATGTTACACTAACCTTAGATTTAAGTAAAATGTATTACCTAGCTTAAAATTGTAACAGTGTAAACAATTGTTAGTTGGTCGAAGAAAAAAGAAAAAAAAAACAATTAGAGATGGTTTGGTTTACCGATTCTTACCCTTTTATCCAAACATCAATAAAATCACGCAATCACAATTCAAATACAACAAACCCAAAAAAATACCTTTAGCAATATTATTCGATTTCCAAAACCTGCAATTATTGATTCCCACACTATTATTATCTTCAGAAACAATTTTCGAAAAATCGCAGCGCGCCAATCCGAACCTCTAAATAGGCGCAAGCAAGGAATGCGTGAAACAAAGATGGCCGGCTATAGACACGCGAACAAGCAATAAAGCAAATTCTAATCTATTCCTAAACGACTATAAAAACATAAAAAATGTCGTGCTAGCTCCTGTGACAGATCTTATCTTAATTACACGAGATGGGCCCGCTTTTAATAGAATTGCTTAGTGACTTTAAATTAGGCATTTGTCAGAAAGTTTGGTCTTGTGTTTGGGAAAAGTACATTTCTAAGTTCAATTGTTTTATTCATAACTTAATGCCCAGTTCACCGGAATGCTACTGGAAATTATTCCAGTGGCATCCCAGCTTTGGTTTCGATCGCTGGACTCGGTTTGCTGTAAAACGGCACTGGAATGCACCCATTCCAATCAACAATCCAGTCTAGTGACAGTCTACTTTTCAACAGCATTCCAGTCCAGCGATCGCAACCAGCACTGGAAAGCCACTGGAATAATGTATCGGCACTGGAATGTACTGGAGTGTAGGTACCCTTAACAATGAACAATCAGTCTAGTGACTGGATTGACAGTCTCTTTTTCAACATTATTCCAGTAGCATTCAAGACCAGCGATCGAAACCAGTGCTGGAGACATTCCAGCGCCTGGTTTAACGGACTGCAATAATGTTGAAAAAGTAGACTGTCGATCCTTAGGTATTATTATTGTTACAACGAATATTCGTACACGAAACGAAACCTCGCACTGAAAGCTTTCCTGAAAAGTCTTTTCTGGAGTTGCCTACGCAAATATTGCAAAAGAAATACTTTAAAACAAGTTTTTAGTTGTATCGAGTATTTCGGGACATCGCCAAGCGGTTGATCGAATCTTCAAGTGACCAGAGGGCTGGCCTGTTTCGAACCCAAAGAATCAGCATTGCCATCCAACGTGGCAATGCCGCCAACCTTTTGGGCACACCGCATAGACAGGGATGCGGGCGAATTTTTTGATGCCCAATGAGCACTTCCCTTTTTTTTTATTATATACACTTTTTTTGTTATATTTTTATGAACACAATCTATATATTTTAGTGTTAGCTTGTATATTGTAATTTAGATTTGTAAAAATAAAGTTACAAGCCCACACTGGGCCCGCTTGGTAGATACTATCTCGAAGAGAGGAGGCCTGTGTCCCAGCAGTGGGGACATTATAGGCTGATTATGCAATTAAAGTTTAAAAGACCTACAAAGTAAGTTTGTCTCTAAAAGGCCTCATTTTCGCCTTTTTTTCGTTTAGGTCCTGTAATCTCCTTAAGAAGCATTTCAATTACCTATTAGGTACTAAAAGCTCACAGATTTTATTACCTAAAGATAAAATAAAACATGAAGTATTTCGTCACTTTCCACCATTACAGCCTATTACAGCACAGTTTGCACATTACAGCACAGTTTGCACATTACAGCACAGTTTGCACATTACAGCACAGTTTGCACATTACAGCACAGTTTGCACATTACAGCACAGTTTGCACATTACAGCACAGTTTGCACATTGTAACATTTGTTTCACTGCACTGCAGTCAACAGCTTTGTTTGGTACATTTTTGCATTCTTTCTTTTTAGGGTTCCGTACCCAAAGGGTAAAAACGGAATCCTATTACTAAGACTTCACTGTCCGTCCGTCTGTCTGTCACCAGGCTGTATCTCAAGAACCGCGGTAGCTAGACAGTTGAAATTTTCACAGATGAAGTATTTCTGTTGCCGCTATAACAACAAATACTAAAAACAAAATAAAATAAATATTTAAGGGGGGCTCCCATACAAAAAAACGTGTGCGAGTGCGACTCTGCGAGTCGGACTCGCACATGAAGGCCAGTTTTTTGTCATATACACATCAAAGGCTTTTCTCCGACATGTTTTGTAGGTTATGAATGTAGTGTGCTTTTTTTTTGCGTTTTTGAAATCATCAAATGACCCCTCCCGCTCTGGGTGGAGCGGAAGGGAGTGTCAGACTCTTACTGACTAAAACCCACCCGTGTTCCTTAGCCCTTTATGTTCCGGGCCAGCGGTAACCCTTTCGGACAATCCCGCTGATACAAGATGGGCTTTCATATTTAAGACTTTTAATTCGACCTCTGTACATTACGTTCAGTAAACCGCGGAGGGAATTCCTTTCTATAATAAGTTATTTCGTATTATGTAAGCAATAAACTTTGCCAAAAAGGTGTGGTGTAGTTGATGGACGTGTTGTTGTGTTGGAGAAAGAAAAAACTGGCCAAGTGCGATTCGGACTCGCGCACGAAGGTTTCCGTACCACAAGGCAAAAACGCCAAAAAAAAACAAGTTTTTTGTATGGGAGCCCCCCATATTTATTTTATTTTGTTTTCATATATTTTTTGTTATAGCGGCAACAGAAATACATCATCTGTGAAAACTTCAACTGTCTAGCTATCACGGTTCATGAGATACAGCCTGGTGGCAGACAGACAGATGAACAGTGGAGTCTTAGTAATAGGGTCCCGTACTTACTCTTTGGATACGGAACCCTAAACAAAGAGATGATAGAAAATAATCTCCTATGTTGTTGATATATGTTTATCTTTACTTTGCGATATGACCTTTGCAAGTATGATAATTGACTAGTAATTCCTCAAAAATACCCAACTGAAATAAATTAACGTGGATGGAATCTAAAAAAAAATGGTTGCCTGTAAAGTCGGTTTTACGGGCGAAGATTTTACGTGACAACGACCGATCATCCGATCATAGTTGAGTGGGAGAGAGACGCAACGCAAGGCATTCGGCGGGCCTCTCTCTCGTTCGGTGACTCATCGTAACGTTACCGAGCGTTACACTTTTTCATAAGTGACTCCCAGTCGCAACCTAATTTAAGACGTTGTCACGTCAAAATATTCAACTGAATACATTTTAAATAGAAGCGAAGAAATAATAGCTTTTAATATCGTTGACTTGGAGTTTATCTTCGAACAGCTTACTGAATTGAATAGTTCTAAGGCAGGGGCACTCTGTAATTTAATAACCAGCCAGCAACGGAATTTCTAGCCATAAACTCCATTTTAACTACACCTAAAAATCGAACCAAATTGAAAAAGGTTTCATTCGAAAAGAGGTTTTAACGTTTTAAGTAAACTCAGCGTAACCTCATAAAATTTTAATTCCATTGAAGATCACAGGTTGGGTCGTTAAATTTTAAATATTCCTAAAACCCTTTAACGGTAGCTTTTCTTGTTTGACACGAATAAAATAATATTAATGGCCGTATCAGGATCTGTCCTGTGCCTCGTCATAAGCGGAGCGGCCCGGGCGGCGGCGGCGGCGGCGCGTTAATACGATCTAGAATGAAATAATTTCCTCACTAATCCTAAAAATATATCGACCGTAAATAATCATTCGAATTGCCGCCTGTCCAAACCCTATTACAGTGATGTGGTTGGTATCGATAACCGATATCGATTGTCGGCATTTAAAAAATGAAATGTATGTAACCATTTCTACAGTCTATTGTGTGATAAATATAAATGTATAACGTCATTGCGTCAAATTGTGATGATGGATCTTGAAGTCACGTAATACTAACTTTCTCTTTTATGTTCTCGGGTAACTTAATCACATAATCCAATCAATTTAGTAAACAATCCATCCATGTATCAACTTTATAGCTAATACATATTGATCCTCAAATTTACGCTTCCTATACTTATGCCCTTGTCCCATGTTATTTAGGGTCGGTGCTTATTGTTACCCTTTTCCAATCTTCTCCGAGTCAGTCAATCAGCGAATAATGTTATCTATTATTAAGTATGTATTACCAACTTTTTGACGTGACAACGTCTTAAATTAGGTTGCGGCTGGGAGTCACTTATGAAAAAGTGTAACGCTCGGTAACGTTACGTTCTTATTTTAAATTAGGTTGCGGCTGGGAGTCACTTATGAAAAAGTGTAACGCTCGGTAACGTTACGTTCTTATTTTCATTTAATTCCTTGTTCCTATTGTGCAATTTAATTATATTCATATCAATAAATATTCTACCGAGAAAAAGACGTTGTCACGTAAAATCTTCGCCCGTAAAACCGACTTTACAGGCAACCATTTTTCACAGTTCAGCAATAAAAACCCAAGATCATTATTGCTTTTTAACTTTAAAAGTTCATAATGAAATTAAATAGTTACAGAGCTGTCAGTGTCGTCGATATATCGTTATCGATACGTCGTAACTCACTACGCTACATCCCTAAAAGGTACCGGGACCATCCAAGTGAGACGTTTGTATAGATTATAATATATTTTATGCTATTAATGTATTACATGTTATTAAAATATATACCTTTTTACACGTAAACGGGTCACTTTCTCGTTGGTTAACTGTACCAAGTTCTACAACCTTTTGAACTTAATCCTGCAGGACCAAGGTTTGTGTGTTGGTTTGTTTTTAAGCTGATTCTCTTCTCTCTCTCTCTCTCGTGGCTAAATAATACACGCGCACGGGTCGACCGAAGGTTAAGCTATACTTGCCGCGGTCGGTTCGGGAATGGGTCGGTTCGCCCATTACATATTGAGATGACTTCGTACCTTGCAAAGCACATGAAACCGTTAGTCCCGGCTATTATTCATAGATTTTTGACAGTTCTTACCAGTCTTACCAAGGGGTATCGTGTTACCCAATAACTAGGTCGTGGAGGTCAGATAGGCAGTCGCTATATGTAAAATACTGGTTTCAGTTCCCTTCTTCTCGCTTCGTTGAAGAAGGGACTTCAACCTGTATCCACTCAATGCTGAGTGTAGGTCTCCTCATTGCACGCCACTTTACCCGGTCTTGGGCACCCCTCATCCAACCCTTGCCTGATGTCTTGTCCCTCCTAACGGCCAGTTTCTTCATCAACAACTAAAGTAATCAGTCAAACTGACTTTTACTGTTGACTTTTAGTTGACATTTACTGATACTACGGCACATGTGTTTCTTCATTCAAGTATCAGGTAAAATAGTGAAGAAACAAAAACCGTTACTTTGACTTTTGTGACGTTACTTTGGCTGTTACTATTGATGAAGAAACTGGCCGTGAGTCGTGCTCTGATTACGCTCCTACGACCAGTTCTTGGTCTCCATTCTCCATACCAACACCTTATCAAGATGATTAGCATAATCAGTCTAAAACTTTCCCACTGCTGGGATACAAGCCTCCTCTCTAAGTGGGAATGGGCCGTAACCCACCACGCGGCCCAGTGTGAGTTGGTATAGATGTCACATGTCTTCGAATTTTTGGTTCTAGGACATGCCGGTTTCCTCACGATGTTTTCCTTCACCGTTTATTGAGAGCAGTGGCGATGAAATAAAATTTAATAACACTTTTCTATTTCAAAGCCCCGGCCTGGGTTCGAACACACGACGTACAACTCGTAAGTCGAGGCCGTTACCACTGGGCTACCACTGCTCTCCTAAGCTGATTAGGTATCAACGCAGCCAATCGCAGTCCACTGCTGGACATAGGCCTCTCCACCCTGTCCTCCGCCTTCCGCATCCAGTCCGTCCCAGCCACTTTCGTTAGGTAAGTCGTTCGTCCATCTAGCTGGAGGGCGTCCCACACTACGCTTGCCGAAACGGGGTCTCCACTCAAGGATTCGTCTTCCCCACCGCCACTTCAGTTTGCTCACTCTGCAAGCTATGTCGGTAACTCCGTAAGCTGATTAGGTACATGAACTTAAATCTGGTGCAGTAGCAGAAAACTGACCTCATCCATTTAAGGATGGACGATTATTAATACTAATAGTTTGATTAGGTGCTTTCGGTTTTACCAATTTCGCTGCCTAACAATATAATTCCTCAAAAAGATCTAGGACCGGATATTCATTCATACCTGTTTGGTGAGTAAGCACCGCCTACCGCAGTCTTATTTCGCACGTACCTACCTGACTACCTGTATCTAAGCCTGTTACGTCAAATGAATATGACTCAATGACGGTAGCACCATCAGTGGAACAGCATAAAGCCTCCTACAAACAGGCGCGACACGCGACGCGAATCGCGCGCGACACAAAGGCACCGCAAGTTGCGCTACGAGCAGTACCTTTGTGTCGCGCGCGATTCGCGTCGCGTGTCGCGCCTGTTTGTAGGAGCCTTTACATGAACACTTTAGACTCTCCTAGGATGATAAAGTCTACAAGTCTAGTAGTAGAGTATTCTATACACTCTCTTAGAACGTGTCTCCACACGGCGATATCATCGCGGCGTAAATTTGATGACATGGCGAGTCTATCACCGCGATTCTCTTATGCGCTTCTGGTAAATTTAAATTGGTTTAAATACTAGGTTCAAAAGGACACGGCAAAAACCACGTCACCAAACATAACCAGGGACTATTTACTAGTATACTAATGATCTCATTCGAATTTAATAGATTACAGA
Organism: Oligia fasciuncula; assembly: GCA_963082905.1. Lineage (NCBI taxonomy): Eukaryota > Metazoa > Arthropoda > Insecta > Lepidoptera > Noctuidae > Oligia > Oligia fasciuncula. Next base: position 17,049,201 of record OY720390.1, read on the forward strand.
ACTAAGGAGATCATGATTAACGAGTTTGTTTCCCAGTTACCTAATATTTCCAATAAACAAATATTTAATAGCTTAACTACTTATAAATAATTATAAGGAATCCCTTAATATATTCTAATTAGAAATCTTTACATAAATTGTCAAAGAATTTTCCTTTTCTGTAATAAAATTTTCCTAAAAATAAATACGGTTCATAATAAATTATATAATTTGCCTTGTATTGACGGCATTCAAACAAGCATGTGTTTAGTACATCGTATACACTTAGATAAAATTCAGTATTCATGAACTTTCCAATTTCTAACGTTTATGAAATCGTTTCAGACATTTTAGAAATTACCGTAATAAACTCAATTCGAAACTTTTTCTGTTTATGGTTTATAATAACGTTTGTGTAGATCCTCTTCATAACAACCTAATATTTCATGTTCTTTAACAACTCCATACAAATGTTCGTACCAGAGAATCACAACACTACACAATAGGAAATGTGTTTGGTATTTTACAAACAGCCAAACACGCCCTATTCTATTCTACTAGCGGTTAATTGAGCAATATAATTTGACACCTCACGGCGTAGTGAATAGCCAATTATTAATATGGGCCCTTGATTAATTGTGATATCAGCATTTAATTTTCGTGTTAACAGTGTGGCTCGGGCGCGCGGCATCGCGCCATTGTGAGCCGCGCGCCTTTGTGTGCCGTGACGTTTCAATTTTGAATAAATTAAATTTCGAACGCTTCATTTTTTCCGAGCCTTTTTGGCTTTACGAACGAAATGAGCTTGCGGCCAGTGTTATAATTTATTGTCGCTTTTGTACTGAGAATAGAATTTTGTTGTTTATGCTATCGTTTGTCTTGTTACCTTTTTTTGTCGTTATTAATTATGTTTCCCTATTCCATAGCTTTCAGGTTAAATCTAATTTATAGATTACATAATGAAATAAGTGCGATTAATCAAACACGACATTCGGCGCAGGTAAAGGTAAACACACACACCTGATACCTACCTACTGTTGATTCTCATACTCATTAGCATACTTACATTAATAATAAAGACAGCTTCATGATATTTTTACCCTTTTTGCAAAGTCTAGCCTCAAGCAGGTACCTACCAACTAAATTGAAAATGATGTATCGAACCATTCATCACAGCTTATAAAAGCAAACGTTATTTTTTATTTAAATCGTTAAAAATCGACACAATAAAAGAGTCGCCATTAAAAATTGGTTTCAGTTAGCTACTGGCCAATGAGCTGATCCAATTATCGCGTTTATGGTGGCAATTTGGAAGATGGCCGTGCTTGTTCGAAATTTGAAAATTCGAAGCTGGCGTTCGAACCAATGAGTTTTATCCTAATTTTATTATGCGGCTGTTACGATTAAACTATAACGTTTTGTCGGCGGCGCGGGAAATAGATTTTTTAATTTATCGTTTTATAACGCAAGTATGTAAATAATGTAAACACCTTTTTATTAACTACTTTAAATTTTGATAGCCAACGCGATATGGCTTGATTAATTTGTGTTTTATTGATTGTGAGACGTGTATTAATCTTGTAAGAGACGACGTTCTTTCTGCGTAAAAAAAATCGATAATTAGATACTGTTGCAAACTGGTTTTATTGCAAAAACAACGCAATTTTTATTTAAACGTTTATCATTTTATCATAGAGCTTTACAGATGTATTTAAAATAGCTAAGTATCTATAACCGTCGTTTCCTGATAATTGACTGCTAATCCTGAAATATACTTCATCATCTATCGATATGTAAGTAAAAAAATCATAATTTTGATGTCTCGGCAAGAACACACGCCATATTAAAAGGATCAAAATGTAGGAACCTAAAGCACGATCTACACAGTTTAAAACGGTGGTTTCAAACCTAAGTTTAAAACAGTGTAGACAGTGGTTGGAAACCACATTCGTATGACCTTTAAACGTCCTTGGTAGAAAGGCCTGCGTTGCAAACCAGTGGCAGAAGATGTTGGTTTTAAACCGTGTAGCAGGCATCTCGCAACAACAAAAACTACAAGGTCACCTTGGTTTGTAGACTGGTTTTAAACCATGTATTTCGTGTTTCACTTTGGCATAGCGTTTCGACTATGGATGACAGATAGAGTCAGCTCTACTGTACTTCGATTACTTTCTTAAAGAAAGGAAATAGTTCTGCAGCCCAGCATTGATATATGTATTTGGTAGGTAATAGTTAACACTTTGCCAGCGACTTCGTTCATTCCCGTTAATTCCAAAAAATCCGGCGTTTTCCTTGACATCATAAGGAAACCTCTGTGCAAAATTTCAGCTTTTTAGGTTCAAGCAATGTTAATATAAATAAAAAGAGGTAGATAGGTTATACACACTCCGCAAGTGCAACGTCAAAGCCTAGTTACGTATCATCTTGTCCTTTTTTCGCTCCCGATAATTAAGTACGACATGCCGTCCTACTTTCACGTGTCATCTAAGGCGCGAATTACACAGAGACGGCGTAAGGTGAAGGCGAGGCGCAGGCATGATGCCGCTTGAAAACGTTTTCATACAAAATGTATGAAGGCACGGCGCAGGCATGATGGCCTTCAAAACGTTTTCATACAAAATATACGAAGCGCCGCCCGCCGCTGCGCCGCTTGAGTGTTAATTCACGACACGTCGCCTTCGTACCGACATTTTGTATGAAAACGTTTTGAAGCGGCATCATGCCTGCGCAGCGCCTGCGCCGCGCCTTCACCTTACGCCGTCTCTGTATAATTCACGCCTAATAGTATGAATCAAACGGCACAATATCATACTGTATGATATTGTACCGTTTTTGAAGATCGAATGTTAGGTATACTCGTAAGTAACCTATCTACCTCTTCTTACTTATAATAATCATTGGGTCCAAGGGTTAGGGCTAGTGAATCACTCAGTGATTGAGCTACGACTTTTCTTTTATTGATATCGCAATACAAACGATTCCAGTCCCTTCTCCACGGACCACTTTTTCCGACGACTAGCTTTCCGTTCACCAGCAACTTCTCCCATCATAATAAGTATACCAGGTCGCCATTAAAGATTGACTTGGCACGTGATCAAATTCAACTTATGCTAGTTTTCTTTCTTTGACAGTCTGTAAAACCTTGCATTTCTGTCTATGACTTCGTACCATGGTTTTCTGCAAATATAATTAAACACCACCAGGCTTCCAGTGTAACCAGATGCAGCAAAATACTTTAATTTTACATGGGGCGACTGCCTATCCGACATCCATGTCCCAGTTACCGGGAAAAATTTAAAATACCCTTGGTAAGACTGGTTGTCAGGCTATCGGACTTCAGACTACCCGTAAGAACTGTCAAAGATCTACAAATGACAGACGGAACCAACAGCTTAACATGCTTTCCGAGGACACACTAATAAAATTATAAATTCGAAAGTAACTCTGTGTGTCTGTCTGTATGTTACCTTTTCACGCCTAAACCACTGAACGGATTTCGATAAAATTTAGCAGAGAGATAGATTGCAGCCCTGGGAAGGACAGGATATTTTTATCTCGATATTCCCACGGGATCGACACTTAAGCGGGTGAAACCGCGGGGTGCTGCTAGTCTCCATAATATATTGTAATGGATGGTCACTCATCCTCGGACCGACCTCGGCAACCGTAGACCTTACCTTCGATCGATCCGTGTGGCTGTTATTATTTAGCCACGAGCCTCTTCCCATGATATTCATATACCTATACCTTCTAATATCAAAGAACCTGATCACACCTACTCCATATTCCTTGCTCTTAAAAGCCCAAGTACCGTCAACAACACTTTCATCGACCCTACAAATGTGTTTATAATCACTGGCCGCGCGCCGCCGGTAATTGCGCAAGCGCAGCCTCCGCGGACACCTGCTAGATTGAGATGTTTGTCGTCTACGTCATTATGTCCTTATGTGAGCTGATGAGGGGCTAATGGGAAGAAAGAGGTGCTAATTGATAAATAATTGTGGGTTTATGTGGACATGTGGAGGATTGGCAAGCTTTGTTGGACGGGCTTGTCGTGTTGTGGCCAAAACTGGGAGGACAAATTATCTATTTATAGGTAGAATGTGATATGCTGAGTTAAGAGGGTTTTCGTGAAAATTTACGACACCAGTTGGCACCACTGTGACAAGAGGTCTAATGTGTATAAAATATATGATGACGTTCATCATTCGATTCATTCATTCGTTCATCATTCAGTCATGACTAAAGAAAATATAGGCTCTTTGACAGATGCTTGACGTGTTAGTGCTGCCACCTAGCGAACGTCATTTCAGAAAACCCTCATTGATCGAGAACTTCCATCATAATAATTGTTGATCGAAAATTGAGACCGACTCATTCAGAGACATTAGATTAGCTCAGTTTTTCCCGCCCGGAAAAAAACCTAGTAAATAAAGACCATATTCTACTACTTTGGTTCTTGTAGTAGTGATGGCCCAGTGGTAACGGCGGCGACTTACGAGTTGTAGGTCTTAGGTTCGAACCCAGTCAGGCGCTTTACTTTGTGTAAATTTTTTCATCACCACTGAACTCAAAACGGTGAAGGAAAACATTGTTAGGAAACCGGCATGTCTTAGAAGTTTGAAGACATTTGACATCTACCAACCCGCATTGGGCGTGGTGGATTACGGCCTACTTACTTCCTCTCACTGAGAGGAGGCAAGTTTCCCAGCAGTGGGAATAATATATGCTGATTATGTGTGTTATATGTTGTGCTATTAATGAAGTTCAATAACATCTTATTTCAGTGAGTCCAAAATATCATATTTTTCAAAAGATACGATTCAATAAAGAGGAGGTACCTACTACTACCTATTCGACCCAAAAGATCTCGTTAAAGTTCATTTTATATTCTTGCTAAATCGAGATCAAACTTTTACAACTCCAAGCACGTAATTGACACATCACTGTCAATTGCAATTGACAATCAAAAGACCGAAACATGGAGTCACAACAACCAAATCAATTTAGTTCACGCGAACAGATCATTAAAGTTGAATTAAAGCTATTTGTGTAACTCGTTCACCGTGAGAACCGCTCTCGACTCACTCGTTCATTCGTTCACTCGTTCACGATCTGCTAATAGGGTGTGCAAGAAATCATCATCACTCGGATAAGTGACCAATTAGTTCTAATGAAGGTATTTAATGAGCTAAAAGTGCTATAAATGCTACAAACTGCCTTATAAAATAGCGTGTGGTAGGAATTACGTGGATATAGTGTCTGATGCTTGTGCGGATTAATCATAAGTAACTTGTTCGCTTATGTTTAGTTATAAGAACATGAAGTAATGCTGCATTTTCATGTCTGACAGCATTTTGGACACAGTTCCTATTATGAATGTTGATAACCCATACCTAAAGTAAAAAAGAGTATTCTATTCTAAAGTATATAATAAGCTTTCAATACTCTATAGTAACTTATCGTCTGCTAACTGTCAAATTCGAAGTGTTAGCGAAGGCGATTCTTGTTATAGGCCGACGAGACGTTGCCTGAAGTAGCTGCACGTTGCGGGAGGGGTGATAGTTGTCACAACTTGACGACTCAATGAGCTCTCGCATCACGTCACCACACCCCTCCCGCACCGCGCTGCTACCTCAGGCAACGTCTCAGTGAAGTGGTCGGCCTTTAAGCAGTACTTATGGGGTTTTTCCCAATCATAAGTAAAAGTACCTACTCTCTCACAGGGACATCAAACATAAAATGAGGAATGGCATGTCGAGATGTTGCTTAGGCACATATCTGTCTAACCCTTCGGAGATTACAGGCGTGATGTAACATTTATGTTGTGTGTTCAGTAAATACCAACTTTACCCTCCCTTTCAAAAACCCGTTACAAAAAGAGGATGTGTGCTTATGACCACACGATAGAGACCAGAGCCGAGTATACGCGATTCAGCGTCACCGACCGACTGGAGCCGAGTACCTATACGCGATTCAGCGTCACCAACCGACTGGAGCCGAGTATATCCGATTCAGCGTCACCGACCGACTTGAGCCGAATATATCCGATTCAGCGTCACCGACCGACTGGAGCCGAGTATATCCGATTCAGCGTCACCGACCGACTGGAGCCAAGTATATCCGATTCAGCGTCACCAACCGACTGGAGCCGAGTATATCCGATTCAGTGTCACCCACCGACTGGAGCCGAGTATATACGATTCAGCGTCACCAACACGAGCGTGACGGTTCAGTTCGTCTAAAGTTGTTTCACTTCAAAAACTTTTTTTAGGATCAGGACCAGTCTCCAAATCTCCTCAACTCATACCCACACGATATTCTTCCAAGTATCAATCGAGTTCCCATATTAATTCTCAGTTTGTGTCACTCTGCCCTGACAGTTGTAATGTACTACTATTAGTCGCAGCGCGCGCCATTACAGACCCATTGTGGGATGACAAGTGATATTGACGAGTTTTTGTCGCATTGTCTTACGTTTTAATTTATGTATCTTCGTCTATGTGAAGCAGCAGTGCGATTCTGTAACCATCTCACCGTGAAAACTTAGGTGAAGTGAGCGTGGAGTGAGCTGTCAATAATGTCAATTCCTAGCAAAAACAAACTCACTTCACCTAAGTTTTCACGGTGGGATTTTTACAGAATTGACCGGCTGTTCTGTGAATCCATGGCTGATAGGCAACGCTTAGCCTGCACAAACCGAAGATAGTATTTAATGTTATACACCTATTTGTTCTTTGCAGGTTATACCTGGTGCACAGCAAAACTCAGGAAACGATTTTTATAGTGAAAATGAGGGTTAGTATGAAACTCACAGTAAAAAATGGTAACGTAAAAAATGGTAAAAATGGTAATGGTAGTACTTTTTAGGAATAGTAGATTGATATGTAAGGGTGGAAAGGAATCAATTCCCATATGAGGCATTTAGACGCCCGAGCGCAGCGAGGGCGGCTATATTCCGAGTGGGAATTGATGACTTTCACCCGTGTTAAACACTCTACTTTTCATTTCGAATATAAGGAAAGTAAAAATAGCAGTTTTTCTAAAATATTAATTGATAATAATAACATGAATAGTAGATACTATATATTAGTCTTTTTTAAATTTGAAATATGGAACACACCGCGTCACTTTTTAGTGCTGACCGTCCCCACAACTTTCTATTTAGATTCAAAACTTGCATTAGGCTGAATGCAAGTTTTGAATCTAATTGATACTCGCAATAAAAAAAAATTTGTAGAAACTGAATAAAAAACTCTTTTATAACAAAATGTATTGAAATGTAAAGTGTTTGCACAATACCCAATTTATAGAATTAATTTATCATCATTCTCAAATAAACTTTTGCTAAGCCTACCTAAAAAATGTTTGTTGGGAATTCTGTAGCATACTAATCTAAAGTATCAAAAATAAAATCCACAATAAATAATTGTCCAATAAATTAAAATAATTTTAAACAGCGAGCGCTTACCCCCGACTTACTGGAAATTAAAAAGTTAACTTTTTAATTTCCAGTAGGTAAGTATAGTAATCAACACAGAAGTCAACAAATCAAAATTATAGATGGTATATAATACTCATTACCAAAAGTTAACTTAAAATAATAGGTACTTCATACTGCTCTTGTTTCCCAAACCCAATACAAAGCTAAGGCTTTATCGGGGTCGCGAGTTCGATCCTCAGACAAATTCAGATTGGAATATTAGGCTATTCGCAACAGTGGACTTCAATGCCAAGACTTTCGTACTAGCGTACCATTCAAACAGTTTTTCGAATCAGCGTGTTCGCGACAACGTCATTCGATATAGCGGTTTTCGATTTTATGAGTTTTCGAACTGGCGTACCACTCTTAATTTTTTTCGAAATAGCGTGCGTCGCAATAACGTCATTCGAATCTTCATATCACTCCCCTGCGCCAACCGTGCCGCCAAATTTGGGTACGGTCAGCAACAAAAGTCGATTAACACTTCTGTTTTTTTTTATATCAGTTATTGAGCAAAATTGCAGCAAAAGTACAATGCAATTTTGAACAAAATTAAATCTTTTGCTCAATAACTGAGATTAAAAAAACTGTGTAAAACAAAAGTCGATTAACACTTCAGTATTGACCTACTAGTTTGGTTTTGAGTACCTATAGTAGGCTATAGGTACTGGGTATACCTCTACCCAACTGTTAGAGGATTATGTTATGCATCTGCGTTAAAATTAAAAAAAAAAAAACTTATTTTCAAAAAAATACCTAACCAATCAAAACACGAACAGACCGATATTTTTTCGGTCCCACCCACTAATAACTAATAACGATCCGATATGTACAGTAGCCGCTCATAGACAATACGTCCATAAACAAAACCTTTCACATCAATAACTACACACAACGGGCGTTAACAACTGAAAACAATACTTCCTTTGTGGTGCGTGAGCGCATAGAAGCCCAGACTTGTTTACTGCCGTCCCTTTCTCACGCGGGACGTGTTAATAGTGCTATCTCTCTTACAGTGACATGTTAATACAGTCTTTGAAGGCAGCGCCCCGCCCACGCCCGTAGACGTTTTAAGTTACCTACAGACACTTTAAGAGGCCCTATTATGGATGGAACGCAATTTCGCCTTGCTTACGAGTTTATTTCGAATGCCAGATGAGATTTGAAGACTTTCAGATTCATGGTTATTTGACTGTTTAAAATCAAAGGCGTGAAAATTATCGTCTGTTGTGAATGTGATGGCAGGCACGAGTAGGTACCTATTGAGAATTTGACATGTAATATGGATAATCTCGGTACCCTGTTAGTTGATGCTTTTGTGGTTTTATTTATGGGGTCGCTAAGGCACCTGCCTAAACACCGTTCGCGATTTATTAGCCAAAAATGTAAACAACTATGAGTATTTGGAAAAATAACTATAGTGCCCACACAATAAAGTTCAACTTCAAAAAAATCGCTACAACTTCAAACATTTTTACTTATGACTTTTTAAATAGTGCTAGTCACTCTGAAATGAACTTAATTGTCGCTAAATTAAAGTTGTTATTTGTTTAACTTGAGATAACATCAATTGGAAACATACCTACATTTGAATACCTAGACCTTAGACAAATTGCAAAAAACGTAAGAAAGTCCCGTAGTATATAATGTGCTACCACTGACTTCTATCATACCTACAACGATCGATTAGGTTAAGCTACGCTTGCCGCGGCTGGTCTGTGGACGGGTGACCATCAAAAAAGATTTACTCGGTGCTTCGGAAATTACGTTAAGCCGTAATGATACTTCAAGTGACTACAATAACTGCGGTCGATGACCCTACAAAAAAAAACACCTAAGTATATAAATTTATTGTTCGCTATAAGTATAATACAGGTCAATGGCTAAAACACTTGTATACTAGGTACTAAGCACAGCCATGGGATTGACACTAATGACAACCGGTCGATTCTGTAAAAATCTCACCGTGAAAACTTAGGTGAAGTGAGTTTGTTTTTGCTAGGAATTGACACTACTGACAGCTCACTCCACGCTCACTTCACCTAAATTTTCACGGTAAGATTTTTACAGAATAGCACTACAGCCGGTCGATTCTGTAAAAATGACACCGCGAAAACTTAAGTGAAGTGAGTTGGCTTTTGCTAGGAATTGACACTATTGACAGCTCACTCCACGCTCACTTCACCTAAGTTTTCACGGTGAGATTTTTACAGAATAGCACCGCTTGCTCACTTTAAGCTCACTTCACCCGAGTCATCACGGTAAGATTTTTACAGAATAGCACTACAGCCGGTCGATTTTGTAAAAATGATACCGTGAAAACTTAGGTGAAGTGAGTTTGTTTTTGCTAGGAATTGACACTATTGACAGCTCACTCCACGCTCACTTCACCTAAGTTTTCACGGTGAGATTTTTACAGAATAGCACCGCTTGCTCACTTTAAGCTCACTTCACCCGAGTCATCACGGTAAGATTTTTACAGAATAGCACTAGGTACAGCCGGTCGATTTTGTAAAAATGATACCGTGAAAACTTAGGTGAAGTGAGTTTGTTTTTGCTAGGAATTGACACTATTGACAGCTCACTCCACGCTCACTTCACCTAAGTTTTCACGGTGAGATTTTTACAGAATAGCACCGCTTGCTCACTTTAAGCTCACTTCACCCGAGTCATCACGGTAAGATTTTTACAGAATAGCACTAGGTACAGCCGGTCGATTTTGTAAAAATGATACCGTGAAAACTTAGGTGAAGTGAGTTTGTTTTTGCTAGGAATTGACATTATTGACAGCTCACTCCACGCTCACTTCACCTAAGTTTTCACGGTGAGATTTTTACAGAATAGCACCGCTTGCTCACTTTAAGCTCACTTCACCCGAGTCATCACGGTAAGATTTTTACAGAATAGCACTACAGCCGGTCGATTTTGTAAAAATGATACCGTGAAAACTTAGGTGAAGTGAGTTTGTTTTTGCTAGGAATTGACATTATTGACAGCTCACTCCACGCTCACTTCACCTAAGTTTTCACGGTGAGATTTTTACAGAATAGCACCGCAGGTCAGTGACTAAAACACTTCTATACTAGGTACCTTCTATTAAGCACAGCTATGGATATTCAAATCGGAAACAAAAGATGTTTTCTTCCAATCAGGAGGCTTAGCAAGGCCACTTTGGCAGAATCATAAAAGGATAACATTATGAATCATAATATGGCGAATACAGTTCGTGTTTTTCTTTTTTTCGCTGTACCTACTAGGTAGGTACGTAGGTATAATCAAAGAGATTGGGATTGGATTTGGATTAAGCATTGATTGGTATTTTAGCACAGACAAAAAAAAATAACTGAAAAATCCTTCACCAATGGGATTTGATACGATTAACTTAACAGTTAACTGTCCATTATGATTCATAATGTTATCCTTTTATGATTCTGCCAGTGGCCTTTTCAGGCCCCCAGAGCCTCGATTACACGACCTACATGCACAAGTACAGTAACTACTTATGTCAAATACCTAACGCGTTCCAGTGAAATGAGTCTATAATCTATTTGCCATCATCAATCACTCGAGTAGTATGTAAAAACGCGATAATACCTCGTACTTTATTAATGTAATCATCTGGTACATTTCTATTAGACATTAATCTGGCAAGGCGTCTGCTCGTTGGGCCTAACTATGTTTTAATTACGGACTACGGGCGAAACGGCTGAATGTTAATAATAATTACAGGGATCGCGCCGACCGTGCCTCGTTTGGATCGTGTGGCCATGTGAGCTAGTGGTTTGGCAAGTTAAGTAAACGAAGACCTTTGTTAACTCTTGTTTGATGTAACTTTAGCTATATTGTAATTAGCGGATACAGCTGTCTGTTCCAATATAGCTGACGAAATCTTTTGTAACTGTTAGCTTTTGGCGAAAAAGGTAGGTATTTCCTGTGGATTAGCGTAGATTTGTAATTTTTCAAACTCATTATCAGCCAAGTATAAATTTAATAAAACGTGCGTTCGTACTAATCTATATCTTATGATCTGAATCATTTAGACACCATCCCGGTAATTTAGTTTTAGATAGGTAGATATTAATTCGATTTTTAGGTCATAGAATAAAGTACCACTTTCCAAAACTTACCGACTTACGTAAATGACTAATTATGTTGTGGCACCGAGTCGCCGTGCTGCTGTTAAACCCGCCATGGTTCGTGATGGTATGTTCTTGTTAAAACAAAAATGTAAACAATATTTTTTGAATAATAATAAACAATAAGATAACCTACTGGTGAATTGAATATTCAATTGGTTAAACCACTAAACCTAACGCCCTTAATTCGGACACCTGTCCTATCAAACAATCGTCACTTACTACTCCCAACTTTCCATCGTTCAAACGCAGCACGTCAGGGGCGTATTGACGCCTCGCGCACAACTTACGATTCCTGGTTGAGCTGTAATCGTAATTAGTGAGGAAATTAGCCCCGGAGTGATGTTCGAACCTCTTTAATTACTCATTAAACGTGAGACGCAACACGTTAGATTATAAACTAATTAACGCTTAGCATTCGTTCGTATAATTGCGAGACGCATCCGATATCTATGGTTGTATTCAAATGGAGAATATGGAAGGTGGAATAGTATTATAGACCGACAAGGCCAATCTCAACAGAGACTTGTCTTATAGTGTTCGCGTGTGTGCGCAGACGCAGGTGCAGTCTCTTTTCTCTCACTCTCATAGTCCGATGGGACGGCAATCCGACACGACCAGTGATCAGGCGCAGGGCTTTCCGAGGCACGGGGGTATCACACCACCAACTTCAGAATTCCGGGCTGTTACTAAGAAATTCCTAATGGAAAAACCCAATAACACTGTTCGATGCCCGACCTAGGCATCGAACCCAGTATCCTTACTGTGAGTTTTTTCAGTCACGTTCGATTGCGAGCGCGTTAGAATTTTATATGCAAAAAAGTTACAGCGCCACCTGGTGGTCACTAGGAGAAACCTAATTTCCCATACAAAATTCTAACGAAACGAATTCTAACTTCTAGTGAATCGAAAAAACTCACACTAAGGCCACAGGACCGCTTAGCAGTAGGTACTGGCCACAGACATAGTCTATCTATATCTGTGGTACTGGCGCTTGCCAATATTTAGGAAAAGACGACCTCTATGCATCACAATGGTTCCTAAATTTTCAGTTAGATAGCACCTACCTATTCATGTTTTTCATAATAACCACATAATTTTCAGCTACCGATATAGCCGTCGTAATAAATGGACATTTATCTGGAAAATTTACAAAACAATTTGTTATTCCTTCGGCATTGTAAATTGTAAGTTAACAACCGACACCTACCTGATCTGCGTGGGCGCACCGATTTGTTATTTATTTATGATTTAACACCTATGGCTTGACTACTTAAAGATAGTTGTAGCCTACATAGATGAAATTTGGTATAGAGATATTTTGAGTCCCGGGAAAGGACATAGGATAGTTTTTATCCCGATATTCCCACAAGATCGACACTAATGCGGGTGAAACCGCGGGACGCTGCTAGGTAACAATATTAGTTACCTACCCAATTTACTTAGATAATAATTCCATACCTACAACTTGTAGGTATGGAATTATTATCTAAGTAAATTACCTACCCAATTTACTTAGATAATAATTCCATACCTACAACTTGTAGGTATGGAATTATTATCTAAGTAAATTGGGTAGGTAACTAATATTGTTACCTAGCAGCGTCCCGCGGTTTCACCCGCATTAGTGTCGATCTTGTGGGAATATCGGGATAAAAACTATCCTATGTCCTTTCCCGGGACTCAAAATATCTCTATACCAAATTTCATCTAAATCGGTTCAGCGGTTTAAGCGTGAAGAGGTAACAGACAGACAGACAGACACACACTTTCGCATTTATAATATTACTATGGATAAGTAAACAGGTACTAAATAGTACTAGGTATTCTTAATTCCTGTATCATTTTGGTACCTAGGTACTATAATAAGTGACATGAAATTTAATAGCGTCGGTACTAAAACAGCTCTAATTTTTTTATGGATTTCCTAAGAATTATTTTATAGGAGAGTAGGAAATATAGGAATCTTCAGTAGGTACATACAAAGTGCAGACGACATTCAAGTTAAGCTACGCTTGCCGCGGTTGGTCTGTAGATGGGTGACCATCTTTACAAACCGAGACCGCTCCCTGCCTCGGAAAGCACGTTAAGCCGTTGGTCCCGGCTGTCATTCGTGGATCTTTGACAGTCGTTACGGGTAAGTCAGAAACCCCGAAAGTCTGCAGTCTTACCAAGGGGTATCGTATCCCAGTAACTGGGTTGTGGAGGCATTCGCTCCATGTAAAATACTGGTATTCAGCTGCATCCGGAAGCCAACCCCAACATAGTTGGGAAAAGGCTAGGCAGATAATGATTATGAGTCTGTATACGAAAATTCAATCAAATATATCCAATAGTTTAGTCACTTTATGCTAGTCACACATTGGCAAAACACATAGTCGGCCCATCACTACCTACTATTTACTTAGTTTGTTGGACAAATCACTTTTTATTTCCATGCTAGGATTTATTAGACACTCTTAGTTCCGTGTAGTAGTTGCCAGTGTTTTCACTTATTTTTGTATTGTTGTCTCCACATAGAAAAAGAAAAATACCCACACCAACTTGGAGGTTTAGGTAATTACTGAAGAAAGGATTAGATGTAGTCACAGTACCAGAGCTTTCTATGGGTTCCTTTACTTATGTGTGTTACCTTACGTGTCCCAGGAAACAATGATTCCAATTGTAAAATGATAACTTATTCCCGGTAATCTCTTCCTTCATGCACGCTATGTATCCCTATTCGTGTCAACACCCATCTCCTTCGCCGTACTTACAAAGTAACAGAATAATATGACGCTTCACTCCTCACACTGCGGCATGCGCGCACGCCACCTGAAGACGTGTAAATTATCTCATTGCCTTCGACATTTCTAACCACACCCAACAACGAGCGAAAATACAGTTAAACGAGTAAACGGCACATAATATACCACTACGAACGCCTATGAATTATCAAATAACTCAAAATGCACAACAGGCGGCAATTTGAGGGTCTCACGACCGCGTCAAAGTGTGATATTAACATTATTTACGACGGCTAACTATACCGGATAGCGCCCCGCTAGTGAACTAATAACACCTAGACTATATCAATAAAAGCTATTAGCATCGATCAGAGTAAGTATCTGTCCCAGAGTATTACTTCAAATTGAGCTAAACGCCCCGCCCGGCGGTAATAACAGCTCGTGGATGCCGCGAGCCGGCAATCCGACAGTCGGACGGACTCGGACGGTGCCGCACCGGGAGCGACGCGGGGAATTGCCGGCAGATACGCGCCGGAGTAACGCGATAATGACGTCCAAATGCGATAAGTCCCTTCGCTGTCGAGTATGGAAAGTTTTCACTTTAATGTGTTGTTGCGCGTTTTCCAGTTGATGGCTTCCATTTAGAGTTGGAGGTCTTATTTAATTTCCTGGTAATTTTATTGTATGGGATGCTAGTTGTAATGTAGATGATAGTATGAAAGTCGAAAGCAGTGTAAACTTGCTTGCAGCGAATGTTAAAAAACTCTTGGGTTCTTATGAAGATCTGCGTGCTTCACATTAGGGTTGTAAGTTAATCTCCCCTACATCTCCGCAAATGCGGAAGTTCCGCAAGAAATCGTGCCTCGTCATGTTTTGAACAGAGGTATAACGGAGTTTATCTCGACGTCCAGCTTTGCACCTCCGCCCACAGAGCATGTAACCTTTTACCTCCGCCTCCACCTCCGTTACACCATACATTCCAACCTTACTTCATCGTAATTTTTTTAATCATTACAATTCCCATTTTCATTAGTTGTATTATAAAATAGACTAGATGCAGTGAGAACTTGCACGATGTTATCAACTAAATACAAACATTTCATCTTAACGAAGCAGACGGAAAATATTAAAAACACCCGTTTTCATTTCCTTAAAACGTTCCTAGATCTGTTTAATATCCTTCTAGACACCAAAGAGGAATTACTTTACCTGCCCTCTCTGAATTAAGATGTCATAATACAAAATCGATTTCCAATCTAAGCAATTGCTTAACTAATTATAGCGTGAGCCAGCAAATTGAACGCACGATTCTGTAGCATGATGGGTTACTCTATCATAACCTTAGTTGTTTTCATAGATAGGTATATCAAATATGGAACAGGAATCTTATCTAAATGATATCAAGGAAAGGGATCTCTTTCGGATCAGCACGAACTTTAGAAATATAAATATGAATAGTCAATCAGCAAGATTGTAGCGTTGCTGACTGCCCAGAACTGCCGTATGCAGTAGAATAAAAATCGCCACTCGTGAAGACTATTCGATTTTAATTCAAATTCAAATGTGATTTTAATTCAGCCCTTGAAGTTGCGGCCGCGTTTGTTACCCTTATGCCTTGGTATGTGATCGTTCTTCTCACTTCTCTTCAAAGCAAGCTGCCTTAAAAAGCATAAAGAAACTATCCGTATAGGTATCAAATGAATTATTTTCAAAACCTGAGATCTGACAATGGTTGTAATACTATTTTCAGCAGGAATTACATTAGAATGGCTTATGCACTTGTTAAAAAAATCCGCCAGCAAGGTTAGCAGTCAAAAGCTTATGAATGCATTGTGATAATCACCTTCAGGAAGGCTATTGATATTATTTATTAAACTCCTAGGTGTAAATAATCCAATATAGTAAGTTTCCGGTTGGTCATAATTATTTTGTTCATTTGGTTAAACCTTCTAAACTGTATCAAATCTCAAGGTTTTTTTTTTACTTGTCCTGGGCAAAGGCCACCCTCCATTCCTTCCACCTGTCGCGAGCCCTCGTGCCCTTCTTCCAGTTTTGACGGAACCTAATCTCAAATAATAATTAAAAATATGAAGAAAAAGATATCTTTGTTGATCTTGAGATGTTGTAAAAAGAACTAGGAGGTATTTAGGTACTTATAAAACAACCGACGAAACTTCTGAGTCTCGAAAAAGAAGTCAGACTTTTTTCTCAGCAAAACTGTAATCCCTCTATCCTCATTTCTTATTAAATATCTATCTATGAGAAAACCAAAAAAATACCAACTAACTGATGACTAGGCAGCATGGTCCCTGACCCTAGCCTGTTTCACAAGACACAAAAGAAAAAAATATATATATCTATGAGAAAAGACCATAATCCTGCAAGAGACCATAACAGTATGTTTTTTTCCTAGATAAAATATCATCAACAAGCATCAATTACAACCAAGCTAATACTTTCCATTCAACTTCAGCCCAGAGGAACTTTTCCTGAAAAACTTTTAACGGTCAGTACGATTCTCTATGGGTGTTTTGAAATTTAGCGCAGACATCTTCGTTCTCCCTCCCTCCCGGGTCAGAAACACCCCCTGTAACTCTGTCTCTGTCACTCTAATTGGTTGCTTGAGCCTCTGAATCCAATTAGTGGTGAACGGAGCGGGGTGCACTGAATTTATTATATGGACCTTGTTTAGTTTGTTGGCCTTTTTTAATTGAAACGTAGTGCGTAACCCGCCCGCTGCTCGATTAATAAATACGACTACCTACTTTGAGAGTTTTCTTTTGCACTACACAACTATCAGCGTCAGGTACATTTACCTGACACATGCTGAGCTGGGCCTGCAGTCTCGACATAGATAGCGACGCTGTCGCAAACTACCGATCGCTAAATAATACCGACAATAATCGCTAGCCTTAACGATCCTTACGACAAACGCAAGTCTCTACATCTGTCAAAAATGCTCGCAAAATATATTCGTAAACATTACGAAAATCGTAAAGTTTACGACAAACTTCGTTATGATACCGATGACAATCGATAACTTTGAGAGTCGAGACTACCAAATATCGCTAAATCCGGATCGATAAGACTTTGCGACCGAATTCGGTCGTAAAGCGATTGCTATCTATGTCGAGACTGCAGGCCCTGGACTCCCATTTGGCAACCTTAAGACGCACACCGCACTGTGTACCTATGTTTCGTTATTAATATTAATTTTATTTTAAGTATTCGTCATAGTGTCACTTTTATTTCGATACTTATGTGTTTTTCATTTTGTTTTTATATATTAAAATCATGTGGGTAATTTGGTTATCATATACCTAATATTGTACTTTTGTGTGTTGTGCTATCTTTTGTGTGCGCCAAATAAATGTTTTATCTATCTAAGTAAGGTGGTAGATAAGATTATCTACCACCTTACTTTACTCGTAGTTAAAAAAATTATTATCCGTTACAATAATACAAAGTTGGATTTTTTTTTTATAATTGCATTAAAATAAGTCAAAGTCAAATCATTTATTTCAAATAGGCACATTAAAGGCACTTTTGAACGTCAAAAAAAAACTAAATAGAAATGATTCTAGTCGCCCATTCCAAAAGGTAGTTTTCGTATGGAGAAGAATGGGCAAGAAACTCCACCGTTCACCACAAGTAAGGTGCGATACATGTTTGTGTTAAAAAAAATACGATTAAACTAACAACCAAAATTCAGACACACGAACCCTGATCTGGCGCAGTCATAAGATCCTCAAGTGCACAGGTGACAGCATGCGGCGCAAGATGGAGGTGGCGGCCATTGTCTGCGGAGAGACGCGGCATATACACGTGAGATCCAAACCGTCCATAAACCATCTGTGGAGATTCTCTTTACGCCAGCCGTCTTGCTTTGGAGATAATTTGGGGATTTCCAAGACAGGCACATTAACGCGTGCCTAGGTGGAAGGCTCTCAGATGGCTCGATAAACTTGTCAGGGTTAAGCAGCTTCCGCCAGATATCACGTCTCAGCTTAGCTGTACCCGGGGATCTCAGTCACACATTGATAATTTATTTCACCTCGTCAGATCGACTAGAAATTCGGTATAGGTACTATAATATTTTATTAACGTTGCAATTATGTGGTCACCTTGACTTGATGCCACATCCTGAAAAGTCTGCGGAATAACCAACTCCTCAATAACTTACACCAGACATAATATTCATGATCTTGTTTGATGGACCAAATAATAACAGTCGCACAGGTCGATCAGGTTAAGCTATGCTTGCCGTGGTCGGTCTGTGGATGGGTGACCATCTTTACACATCGTGACCCCTCCGTGCCTCGGAAAGCACGATAAGCCGTTGGTCCCGGCTGTCATTCGTGGATCTTTGACGGTCGTTACGGGTAGTCAGAAGCCCGAAAGTCTGACAACCAGTCTTACCAAGGGGTATCGTATTACCCAGTGACTGGGTTGTGGAGGTCAGATAGGCAGTCGCTCTATGTAAAGTTCTAATATTCAGCTGCATCCGGTTAGACGCCCTAGGAGGATACTATACGTATCTTAAACTAGTAGGTACATGAGTAGTTTGATGGCACAGCCAGGAAGTCAGGATCTCGGCCATATCTAATCGTAAACCCACCGAGTTTGGGCTCGTTAGATTGATCTCGATGACTAGTTGGTACACGGTGAAAATAATGTGCTATTGTGGCCAAGAAAGTGATTAGTCAGAGGATGTCAGGTTTTTGAAACTTAGACCCAAACTTTCATTGTTCAGAGCAAGCAACATATAGTTTTTACAATCATATTTGGCTATGTTAAATTACAAAATAAACTATATTAATAAAATTGTGGTGATTTACGATAAAAATTGAGTTGATCGAGTTTCTAATAACTTGTTGAACGTTATTAAAAACAATAGTCTACTAACGACATCTACTAAAGAATAGACGTACAAAAGTTCCACCGATGAGTAGCGCCATCTAGTATCGAATAGATAAATTTTATTTAATAATTATCCAGTAGATGTCACTGGTGTTGAAGAGTAAGACAATGCAATACAACCAAAAAGATTTCATCACACGAATTTTAATGAATAGTAAACAATCATGGTAATCTTTTTTTGTGTGCCTGCAAAGACAGTTTTTTTACGAAAACAGAAGTGAATGAACGATTTAACGATATAATTATCATCTGTTGGTGGCTACTGTCTTTCGTTACTTTATGCTTTCGCATAATAATATGTTCTCTGTGGTCAGCCGTCAGCTAGAGTCAGTGTTGCCAACTTTGGGGTTTTCCCCCTAAATTTAGGGGGAAGAAGTCTTAAAAGGGGTATTTTTAGGGACAGATTTTTTTTGGGGTTATTTTTAGGGGCTTGCTAAAAGTTTGCTGTGGCGTTATTGACGCTGCTCGTATCTATGGGTATGAATATGGGTCTTGCGTTAAGTTTGAACCTACGGCAAATATGTATGTTAAAAGCCTTTAGCGTACGAATGTATGATTTAAAAAATACATGGACCTTGAACAGTAGCACCGCTGGCGATGATGATGAAACTGATTAACAATATTACAATTTAGTTAGTAGTTTAGCAATAGGTATTTAGGTACCTAGTCTTTTTTTTTACAAACTATGTACCTATGCGTTTTATTTGGTGAGTTACGAACGACTTAGGGAGTTGGGAACTGCATCAAAGAAATTTACCCTATGTGAACCTATACTTAGGGTTTTTTTAGGAGGATTTTTAAAAAATCTTGGGGGCAAATTTAGTTATGGGTTGGTAACACTGGCTAGAGTTTGTCTTTTGCTGTCACTGCTGTCAGAAGAAGCAGTGTATATTGTTCTGTGCGGTATATTTGCCTTTCCGCATGTGAAAAAAAATTGGAAAAAGGTGCGTTATTGTTTTTATTGCAGAGATGCAAATCTAAATGTTGTACAAACTCAAATTCTACATACCAGCATAATATATTTCTCCAAGCCAGCGTTGGGAAAAGTTAAACGTAAAAGGCAAAATGTAAGTACTTTCGTATTGCCTTTCTAAATGTTATTTCGCTTTTCATTAAGCTTATTATAATATTAATGCACCTTGTAGGAGTTTCGTAGACCTCGCAACGCTGACTATGCATCGGCGAAACGAACTTACAACCAGATTGAATATATTTTGGGAAAAATGTGATCGCGCCGTTGACGACATAAAAAAAATTCAAATGAAGGTAAGTCGCATTTTCGTTCAGTTTTTGTGGGTTTTGCTAATGTAAGCACAATACAACGTTAATAATTTGTCTGGGGAAGAAAGAGTAATAGACGTGTTAGCCTAAAACATAAACAATTTGTTTATTTTATTTAGCTACAAGTTGAAAGAAAATAAGGAAACTAAAGAATAGCTTCCTTATTTTCTTTCAATGTCGTAGTAAATTATATTATTTCTTCGCAATAAGCCTAAATTGTAAGTCACAATTCTTTTTGGGTAGACGGCCACAGTTTCTAACGATTTTATAATTAAATTTTCTTATCTAAAAAAAACAAACGTGAATTTTATACACTACATGTTTACGTTTAAATATGTAACACAATCAGTGAAATAGATAAAAGCTTCTAACACTAAAATACTTCTTTTTGTCATTTTTTTTTTACTGACATTGTTACAGACGCAAGGCTTTGTCCAGCAGCTCAACTGTGACCCGTCTGAGCTCAAGGATCGGTTCCTTAGCGCCATGAAACAGCTTGATGAATACATGTATCTTGTTACTGACTTCAATCTTGCTATAGCTGCACTTGGTAAGTTATTCTTTTTTTTTCATCTTCAAATGCACGTTATGACGAAGAGGATTCAACTTGTTTAGAGTCAAATGCAGTCTTTCTACAATATTAAGAACTAGCTTCTGCCTGCGGCTTCGCTCGCGAGTATGTCAGAAATTCGTAGGTTTTTTTTTTTTTTTGCATGAAATCTTAATTTGTTTTCTAAAATAAAAGTATCCTTTGTTACTCCTTATAACATCAGCTATCTGCCAGTGAAAGCCCTGTCAAAATCGGTCCAGCCGTTTCGGCGATTAGAAAAAACAAACAGTACTGTATATAATTTCATATGCATTTAGTAAAAAGCTGTTATTTTGACATTACAATCAGACACTTCAGTTTTATTTATTTGTATGTATAGATAAATCCCAAATATTGCATCTTGCAAAAAACAATAGTTATTTCCATCCATGAGGCATACACAAAATACACATACATTATGCATATCATAATACATTCATTATTTGTATTCAGATGTTAAACACCACCATTTCCATTACAGATGAAGGATCAAACGTAGAATGCACTCCAGTACAAGATACATTTTCAAAACCGTTGATGCCATTACCACCTTCAACCCCATTCAACCTCATGGACGCTTTGAGCGAGCCAGCTCCCTCAACGTCCACAGCATGCCAAAATAATTGCCCTCCGGAGAAACCCAAGAGAGTAAAGACTCCAAAAGCTGACCAGTCCTTGATAGTGTTTTCTAGTACGTCATCTTCGGAGGAAACCGTGCCTCAAGGGAAGAGTGGGATGGTTGTCAAGGAGGTGCAGTGTGAAATTGGAAAGGAATTGAACAATGTTAAAATTGAAGGTAATTCTGCCATTTCCTTGTAATATTAAACTTCATAACATAAACATTGTACCTAATAAAAATGTTGGTATCAATTTTAGCCGACGTTCGCACTGACGTAAAAATATCGCGGCGGGATTTTTTCGCGCATTGGATTTTCAACACACTGCTTGGCACCGAGAGTTCAAAATCCAACAGTGTGGTTTTTTTGTCGCCCTGGGATGCGCTCTGTTGTATTCTCAATGCTCGGCTATTCTGTTCTATTCTCAATGCGCGATAAAATCTCCGCGGTTTTTTAGGGTTCCGTACCCAAAGGGTAAAAACGGAACCCTATTACTAAGACTTCGCAGACTGTCCGTCCGTCTGTCTGTCATCAGGCTGTAGGTATCTCAAGAACCGCGATAGCTAGACAGTTGAAATTTTCACAAATTATGTATTTCTGTTGCCGCTATAACAACAAATACTAAAAACAAAATAAAATATTTAAGCGGGGCTCCCATAAAACAAACGTGTTTTTTTTGGCGTTTTTGCCTTGTTGTACGGAACCCTTCGTGTGCGAGTCTGGGGGTCTACTCCGAAGCGGTTAACCACTATCGGCCAAATGTTCGGTCATTTTCAGGGGGTCTACTCCGAAGCGGTTAACCACTGTATCGGCCGAATGTTCGGTCATTTTCTGATTCGAATATTGGTGTCCTACTACGAATTAAAAAAAAAAAAGGGTTAAGTGTTCTAAAAAGGTTCGGATTGGCACAGTTTGGTCGGGACCAATAGTCAATAAAGGAAATTAATGGTAGTAGAAAATGACCGAACATTCGGCCGATACAGTGGTTAACCGCTTCGGAGTAGACCCTCTGATTCGAATATTGTTGTCCTACTACGAATTTAAAAAAAAAAAGGGATAAGGGTTCTAAAAAGGTTCGGATTGGCACAGTTTGGTCGGGACCAATAGTCAATATAGGAAATTAATGGTAGTAGAAAATGACCGAACATTCGGCCGATACAGTGGTTAACCGCTTCGGAGTAGACCCCCTGACTCTCACTTGGCTAGTTTTTTTTTTTACGAACGTCAGCTTAGTATGTCGAGTTGAAGCTTTTGATGTAGAATTATGGATATTGTAACTGCTCTCGATGTCTCTCAGAGCGTAAACGTATTTAGAGCGGCGCGGTATTAGAATCAATTGACGCATTAATTACGAGCCATGTGCCGGATAGGATCTCATTAGCAAAAATGAAGAACTACCATAGAAATTTTCATCCCCTGTGTTACCCCATTAGGGGTTGAATTTCATAAATTCTTCCTTAGTTATGAAAGGAACTCTTGATTACTCAAGTGCACAATTTCATACTTATAGACTGGCGGAGAGGCTGTGCATTGTCGATGATTTAAATACTAGCTTCTGCCCGCGACTTAGTTCGCGTGCATGTCGGAATTTCAAGACTTTTATTATTTTTGCGCGGAACACTAATTATTTTTCTAAAATAAAAGTAGCATAAGTTACTCCTTACAACATCAGCTATCTGACAGTGAAAATCCCGTCAAAATCGGTCCATCCGTTTCGGAAATTACCCGGAACTGCCAGGAAAAAAAAAAGTGCCGTATATACTTTCATATGGCATTTAGTAAATAACTGTTATTTTGACATTACAAACAGACACTTCAATTTTATTTATTTGTATAGATTATATTTTATCAAACTCAAACAGTCCAAAAATATGTTTCAAATGAAATACACCAGAATATTATACTGTGTCGACAAATGTTCTTTTTGTACCAATTCTATTTATATATTTTTTTCGAACTTTTAAACTGAGCTTTTTTTTATTGTTAGTTTGAAAGTTAGCTTCCATCAGTAATTTGATGGCAAATTACTACTTTTTATTCAGATCCTCCCTCGCCACTCGCTTGTGAGGCCAGCAACTTGCCAGCACAACAGATCCTGGAAACTGACACGACGTACAAGGCTACTCTCATGCACGTGGATGGCGCCTTTTTCTGGGTGATTACTGACGATCATGATGAGGTGCAGAAGTGAGTCCTAAGGCTGGATTTGTGCTATACAAATCAACTATTACGTTTAGTAGCGCACGGACCGCGGATCGTCCGTCCATCCGTACGAGAACTGTCCAATATGTATGTATGTTTTTTGACTGCCCCGTTGGGTCTCCTGGTCGCAAGCGCAACTGCTGAGCGTGGGTCCTGGGTTTTATTCCCGGGTCGGGCTAAGTGTTATTGGGTGTTTCCATTGGGAATTTCTTAGTTATAGCCCGGAGTTTGGAAGTTGGCGGTGTGATACCCCCGTGCCTCGGAAAGCACGTTAAACCGTTGGCCCTGCGCCTGATCCCTCTCCGGTCGTGTCGGAATGCCGTCCCATCGGTTTATGAGAGTGAGGACAGAGAGAGTGCACCTGTGACTTCGCACACACGCGTGCACTATAATAACTCCCGCGCCGATGGCTGGTCTCCGCTGAGATTGGTCGCCATGGTGGAAATTCGTTCTGGAAGACTTTATTTATTTAGGGGAGAGAGGGGCTTGTTGTAACGGGGGTAAGTAGTGACAGCTGAATAACTCAGCCGGTTTCAAATATTTTGTTTCGATTTGGAACTCAACGTGCTCTTCAAGATACGGCCTTCGACGTAAGCGCAGCTAGTACAGCGCGGGAGGGCGCCGTGACCGGTTGTCAGAAGGAGTACTGTTTTTTGCCAGGTAACCTTAAAAATGTTAGTTCGTAAAATTTGATTTCAAGATCATACCGAGTCTAATTGAAAATTGTTTCTATTAATTTTTGTTATGCATTTATTAAACTATCGTATTATAGTACTTTCACATAACCCAAGCCAATATATTTTTTTTTTATAAATAAAAATGTTAGTAATTTCGGTTTGGGGCTAGTTGTAATAAAATTTTGGGGCCAGTAGTAACCTAATTTTTTTCCTACTTTTATACGAAGTTGGTCAAGCTTGCCATGTTGATTGTGATATAGTTAGATGTTTAAATTAAAATAGTTAAGCAGCTAGGAAAACTTGGCCAAAAATAATATTAGATTTGTTTGTTTTCATTTTTGAAGCTCATGTAGCTTGCCACATTGATTGTGATAGCTAAGAAAATACAAAAATATAAAGAATTGTTATTAAAAAAAAATGTCGATCATAAGGGCAAATTGTAAAAAATGTTTTCACTGATGATTGAGTTTATTAATAACTTTAATTAAGCTAAGTATATGCTATGCGAGTCAAAAGATGACTATTGTTGTTAAAGAAAACGATAAGTATTCACCTCATTAGTTGGTAAGAATTACAATTTTCTGTTTGTTGATTTTATAACACAAGCCTAAAATAATGAAACCTGTTGTATTAATATGACGTTACTACTTGCCCCACCCTAGTTACAACTTGCCCGAAAAGCACAACAACAAGCAACAAGCGATTCTTTCCACAAAAAGTGCTGTAAATACAAATTAATTATAGATTCAGGAAAAAATATTGTAGGAATATATTTTCAAATATATGATTACTCATTTAAAAAGCCCTTTTCAATTAAAATACTCAATAGGTTTAGTCACCCCATCGAAAAAAGGAAAAAATGTTACAACTAGCCCCTCTCCTTATATTTATTATTGTTTGTTTCCCCGACCTCCACACATCATTCCAGCTCAAATATAATAAATGTCCTAACCTTTGAACCTTTTTAGCGCAGCCGTGAGGCACACACTATTGTTGTTGAAACATAATTTTGCATTTTGTGTTTCACGAACTGTGTCCAAATAAACTTTTTTCTTTCTTTCCTTATCTATTTCTTAAGACTTACGTATTCTGTCTCTTTCCAGCCTAATGTTAGAAATGACAAGCTTCTACACGGAGAACCACAAGAAAATTAGCAAGGAGGAGGTGAAGGCACTCACTTGCTGCGCGTTCTATGACGAAGACAGTGACTGTTACTACAGGGGACTGTTCCTTAAACTTAGTGAGGTACGTGTGCAATAACACTTGTATTTGGATACTCACTTTAAAAATACCTAAGCGAAGTCTGAGAGCAGTGGTCCAGTGGAAACGGCTGCTACTTACGAGCTGTAAGTCGTAGGTTCGAAACCTAACAGGCGCTTTACTTTGTGTTAATTATTCTATCACCACTGCTCTCAAAACGGTGAAGTAAAACACCGTGAGGAATATGTCCGTGAACTAAATATTCGAAAACGTGTGACATCTGCCAACCTGCACTAGGCCCATACGGTGGATTACGGCCCACTCCCTCTCACAGATAGTATGCCTGTGTCCCAGCACTGGGAAAATTATAGACGTTAATGTCTAGTAACACAAACTGTTACTACTTAGCACGGTTTTATGACTTAACAAAACATCTAGATTTTTTAATTAAATATTATTTTAATATTAATCTTTATACTAATAATAAAGCTGAAGAGTTTGTTTGTTTGAACGCGCTAATCTATGGAACCACCAGTCTGATTAAAAAAAAAACTTTTTGCTATTTATAAACTAGCTCCGCCCCGCGGTTTCACCCGCATAAGTGTCGATCCCGTGGGAATATCGGGATAAATAGTAGCCTATATGTTAATCCAGGGTGTCAGCTACCTCCATACAAAATTTTATCAAAATTGGTCCAGCCGTTTGAGCGTGAAGAAGTAACATATAAAGACACAAACTTTCGCCTTTATAATATTAGTGTGATTCTCGAGGAAGGCAAGAAAGAACAGGGGAATGCTCCCGGTGACGAAGCGCCTTTAGATCAGACTTATCGTTTTATTATAATGTATTTAATCATCACCAGGACGACAGTGAAGTAGCAGAGATATTCGTGGTAGACACGGGCGAGATGAGATGCGCACCCGTCGAGCTTGTGCAGCCGTTGTACCCGCGCTTCTGTAGCAAGCCGCCCTTCGCGCGCTGCTGCTATCTAGCGGGGGTGAGTAGTAACTAATGGTACCAGGAGCACAGCCAGTAGCGGAGATGTTCTAGACACGGGCGAGATGAGATGCGCACCCGTCGAGCTTGTGCAGCCGTTGTACCCGCGCTTCTGTAGCAAGCCGCCCTTCGCGCGCTGCTGCTATCTAGCGGGGGTGAGTAGTAACTAATGGTACCAGGAGCACAGCCAGTAGCGGAGATGTTCTAGACACGGGCGAGATGAGATGCGCACCCGTCGAGCTTGTGCAGCCGTTGTACCCGCGCTTCTGTAGCAAGCCGCCCTTCGCGCGCTGCTGCTATCTAGCGGGGGTGAGTAGTAACTAATGGTACCAGGAGCACAGCCAGTAGCGGAGATGTTCTAGACACGGGCGAGATGAGATGCGCACCCGTCGAGCTTGTGCAGCCGTTGTACCCGCGCTTCTGTAGCAAGCCGCCCTTCGCGCGCTGCTGCTATCTAGCGGGGGTGAGTAGTAACTAATGGTACCAGGAGCACAGCCAGTAGCGGAGATGTTCTAGACACGGGCGAGATGAGATGCGCACCCGTCGAGCTTGTGCAGCCGTTGTACCCGCGCTTCTGTAGCAAGCCGCCCTTCGCGCGCTGCTGCTATCTAGCGGGGGTGAGTAGTAACTAATGGTACCAGGAGCACAGCCAGTAGCGGAGATGTTCTAGACACGGGCGAGATGAGATGCGCACCCGTCGAGCTTGTGCAGCCGTTGTACCCGCGCTTCTGTAGCAAGCCGCCCTTCGCGCGCTGCTGCTATCTAGCGGGGGTGAGTAGTAACTAATGGTACCAGGAGCACAGCCAGTAGCGGAGATGTTCTAGACACGGGCGAGATGAGATGCACGATAGTAAAAATGTGCTCGAAATAGTTGCTGAAACTTCAAAAGAGGAGGTAAATATGTAGTTAGCATGAATTATTCAGCATTATCATGTTATTGACATGCGGCCATAACCTTGGACGCATTGTAATATTGGCCGAAATACTGTCTGGAGGTAGACCTTCAGACAGTATTTCGGCCAATATTACAATGCGTCCAATCGCAACAAGGACTAGTTTTCGCCGCGCAGGAGATATTTTAGTGCACAAGTGTGCGCGCAGACACAGGTGCACTCTCTCTTCCCTCACTCTCATAGGCCGATGGGACAGCAATCCGACACGACCGGAGAGAGATCAGGCGCAGCCGCAGGGCCAACGGCGCCACGTGCGCGCGAGACACCGGGGTATCACACCGCCAACTTCCAAACTCCGGGCTGTTACTCAGGAATTCCTAATGGAAAAACCCAATAACACTGTCCGACCTGGGAATCGAACCCGGGACCCCACTCTCAGCAGTCGCGCTTGCGACCACGAGACAAACGGAACACTCAAAGGACGCATTGACCAATAATTGAGCATAATGTTTATGTGCAGTGACAGATGAGACAACTTTCTTGCCACGATAATGGTCAGAACATTAACTCTTTCATATTATTTTCTTTCGATTCCAAAACTCTACATTCCGAGAATCGGAGAAGTGCAAAAACCGGCCAAGTGCGAGTCGGACTCACACACGAAGGGTTCCATACCACAAGGTAAAAAACGCCGAAAAAAACACGTTTCTTGTATGGAGTTCCTTTAATATTTACTAACTTTATTTTGTTTTTAATATTTGTTGTTGTAGCGGCAATAGAAAATTTCAACGGTCTACCTATTACGGTTCATGAGATACAGCCCGGTGACAGTCAGACGGACTGACGGACAGCGGATGCTTAGTAATAAGGTCCCGTTGGCACCCTTTGGGTACGGAACCCTACAAATGAATTACCAATCTAATATTTCACAAAACCGTATTCAGTTATCACTTGTTTGCAGGTGGACCTGGCAAGCTACCACAACAAGAATCTGATGGAGAAACAAGAATTGTTCATGTGGGAATACGTCGGCAAGCAGTACAACATTGTGGTCGATGACAAGTCAGTATTTTTTTTTTGTCTGTACTTTCCCACTGGGCAAGAGTCTCCCCCAAATCAAAAAAGTATTTACTATTTAATTATAGTAAACATAATAATAAAAGAAAAACGTTTACTTGCACAGTACCTCGGAATCTTTAGGCGTGTACGTCGCATTACCTTCGGGCGAGACGCTCAACAAAGTCATCGTGCAGCAAGGACTAGCTCTACCAAGTAAGACAAAATAATTAGCTCAGATTTAGTTAACATAATATCACGCACACCCATAGTACACCCACATTTCGCCAGTTATATTCTATTCCCAACTAATAGGGGGCAAGCCTATTGCCATTAACCGGGCAGAAATCCAGACTCTGGGCTGCTACTGAGATATTCCAGACGGATTGATAGATGGTGGTGGTTTCCGAATGGATTTATTTAAATCCATACTTAATATTATAAATTCGAAAGTATTTCTGTCTGTCTGTACATTACCTTTTCACGCCTAAACCACGGAACGGATTTCGATAAAATTTGGCAGGGAGATAGATTGCATCCCGGGGAAGGACATAGGATAGTTTTTATCGACATACCTCGCGGGCGAAGCTGCAGGCGGAAGCTAGTACTAAATATAAAAATGCGAAACTCACTCTGAAGGGGTACAAAATCGTGCTATAAATAAATGTAGCTAGTAAATAAATGTAGCAAGTAAATACATGTAGCAAGTAAAAAAATGTAACAAGTAAATACATGTAGCAGGTAAATAAATGTAGCAAGTAAATACATGTAGCAAGTAAATACATGTAACAAGTAAATACATGTAGAAAATAAATACGAGTACATGTAGCAAATAAATGTAGCAAGTTATGATTTAAGCTACATGATTACTGACAAATGCTTGCACTGACTGGACTAGTCCACTCAAATCTGTGTGGTTCTTTCCTCAAAAGACAATTTCAGGCACTCATCTACATTGTCTTCACATGATCTGACCAAGATCTTGTCTGGAATTTAAAAGAAACTGACCCTTGAGTTGGTTTTGCCATTCCTTGTCAGGGATGTTAGATGGGAAATGTCGAATACATCTAGCAATTTATTTAATAACATGACGTGTAAAAATGATTCCGACACTTATCCTATTTACAGAATAAACAATTTTATCTTATTTCAGTAGCCAAAATCAATTTGCAGTTAGCACCTCGCGTTGGAACATGTTACTAATCTATTCTCTACATAATTAATATTAATTTGTAAAAGCGTGTGAAACAGCCTTGCTATTGACGAAACATGTCTCGCCCTCAGTAGATAAACCAGTGGAGGAACAAAATTCTCCTAAACGAGGTTCAAGCTCAAACCAGACAGACTTCGGTATAACCGACTGCCCGGAATATGATGACCCAGTTGAGGCTGTTACGGTAATTATCTTACTTCCTACTCATTTTTAATTAGACCTAATAAAGTATGTGAGGTTGGATGGATGGATGTTTGTTACTCTTTCACGCAAAAACTACTGAACGGATTTGGATGAAAGGCACACTTAAGGCAGAAACACACTTGTAACACCCGACGCCATCCCACGCTTACTCATTGGCCACATTTTTATCACGTTGAGCTATTTTCGTCATTTGGCCAAGGATGGCGCCGAGTTTTAATAATGTGTTTCCGTCTTTAAAGTTTATAACCAGGATTAACATATAGGATACTTTTTATCTCGGTATTCCCACGGAATCGAAAAAAGTTGAAAGGAAATCGTTTGTCTTGGTATGGGCATGTGATGAGGGACGAAACGCATGTGACTAAAAGAGTGATGGATATACATGTTGATGGATGGAGAGGGAGAGGAAGGCCGAAGAAAAGATGGATGGATTGTGTGAGGAATGATATGAAAGAGAAGGGAGTGAATGATAGCGTGACGGTTGACAGGGGCGAATGGAAGAAGAAAACGTGTTGCGCCGACCCCAAGTAAACATGGGATAAGGGCAGGAAGATGATGATGATTCCCACGGAATCGAAACTTATGCCGGTGATACCGCGAGGCGCAGCTAGTAATGCATAATTCGTCTACTATTATTAGGAGGAGGTTAGGTTAGAATCCAGACAGCGCTTTACTTTGTGTAAATTATTTCATCACCACTGCTCTCAAAACGTTGAAGGAAAACATCGTGCGGAAACCGGCATGTCCTAGAACCAAAAATTCGAAGACATGTGACATCTACCAACCCGCACTGGGCCCGCGTGGCGAATGACGGCCCACTCTCTCTCACTGAGAGGAGGCCTGTGTCCCAGCAGTGGGAACATTATAGTAAGGAAAAAACTTTTCTAGATTATCGCATTTTCATAAATGGCTAGACTTTTAGCTCAAAGACTACAGCTTATTGTAAACGCATGTGAAATAAATATTATTATTATTACAAGCCTGTGTTGTCCCACTGCAGGGCAAAGACCTCCCTTCCCTCTTTCCACTTTTTCCGGTCTACCTTTGAGAAGGAGTCCAGCTGATCCCGCTATCTCTTTCTGGGCCTGACGCGTACTCGTTTCCTGCCATTTAGGATCCAATGAGTAGTGGTTTTTGCGTCTTGCTGCACCAACATGCGACACGTGGCCAGCCCAGTTCCACTTTAGTCCAGCAGCTGTGCGGCCTGCGTCGAAATAAACATTACAACATGAAAAGTACAAAACCCGATTAGACTCGATACAATATTTTAAAATAAAATGATTGAAGGACTGACGTTAAATGAAACACTACATAATTAAATGTGTTTTTTGCAGGGCTACAAAAATCGAGACGAAATTGATATCTGCAAACATTATAAAGGCGGGCCAGAGAAAACTTGCTTTAAAGGAAACCGGTGTACCAAAAAGCATATTCTTAAGCATCCTGGTCAGTTTGTACATATATATTATGTAATCATTTTATTTGGCAGTACATCATGCATAATCAGCCTATCCATACTTCCATACTAATATTATAAATTTTCACGCCCAAACCACTGAACGGATTTCGATAAAATTTGGCAGAGAGATAGATTGCATCCCCGGGGAAGGACATAGGATAGTTTTTATCCCGATATTCCCACGAGATCGAAACTTATGCGGGTGAAACCGCGGGGCGCAGCTACTAATATTATAAATTCGAAAGTAACTCTGTCTGGCTGTCTGTATGTATGTTACCTTTTCACGCCTAAACCACTGAACGGATTTCGATAAAATTTGGCAGAGAGATATATTGCATCCCGGGGAAGGACATAGGATAGTTTTTATCGACATTCCTCGCGAACGAAGCCGCGGGCGGAAGCTAGTAATGTGATATGTTCTTTTCAGATGGCTGGACATTAGACCGTGTGCCCGTGATGGGCAAGTGCAATTCGCTCCCGCTGCCGGCCCCCGGCACTTGGCACAAAGTGCTCGTCACCTGCGTCTGTCACTATGACAGGGTCTACGTTCAACTGCTGTCGGAGAAACGGGAAGGTGAGAATATTTAATTATTAGAAATAAAGCTACTTTCGAAACCAACACTCACTTTGTCGTCGTTTTTTTTTATTGAATTCAGTTGTTTTTTTTTTTAAGTGAAAACTTCTTTAGGCGCGTAGGGCATTTTTTGAGGTGGGAACAAACTATTGAACTCGCGTAACTGTTACCGTAACCAACACCGCTTCCGATGTGTTCGGCTGTCTTCGGGATGTACAGTCACGAGCACCAATATGTCAACACTTGGCAACTTTAAATTGCGATTCTTTCACGAAATAACGAATGCAACGTTGAAATACCACACTTTACATATACCTATGGGTTCGAAAATACTATGTTCGAACTAATAAAAAATTTCATTCAAAAATAAAGGAGTAAATCGCCTTTGAATAAAGCCAATAAAAAGTATACATACTTTTGCTCGTGACTGTACTCGGTTGTAATCTATATCGGATATGTCAGTGAGTTATGGCAAAGTATTCCGTTTGTGTTTTGTTTTCGCTTCTGTCGGTACCATAGATATAGATACACCTAGATAACGCAAGAGCAACTACTTCGCGTGCCAAAAATCGCACCAGCTTACGATAGAAAATCATAAGCCGCCACATTCGCGCTCAGTCCTGTGTACTGCTGGCTGGGTAAGCGTGAGCGAGAGCGCGAGCTTTTGACGTCATAGTAGGTAGTCAAAAAATGGCACGCTTGGTTTTCATACAGTTCGTGATACTTGCGTTATCTAGGTATATCTATATCTGTGGTCGGTACTCCTGAAGTGCCACTTTTTTTTTTTGTAAAATGTTTTTTTCTTGATCATTCAAAAACTTCCAATACAAATGTGCAATGTTATGTTACGACAGAGCCTGAGATACCCAGTTTCGGTGTGGTACTGCCACCGTCGACGCTGGCAGCCTTAGTACGAGACATGAACAGCCCCGCCGCACAAGTCGCGTATAAACCACTTACGGTAACTATCACTATCTATACTAATAAATAAAACCGGGCAAGAGCGAGTCGAACTCGCGCACCGAGGGTTCCGTACCATCATATGTTTTCAAATCATCAGCGAGGCCTATATTCATCAGAGAATTTTAACACTGCACTGCGGTGTAGAATATTGAAGTTTTATGTCAGCGCCATCTCTTGACAGATAGTGGAACTAATGTAACTGTTGTTGATGATTTCTGAAAAAGTGTGCTATTTAGAGCCTTCGTAATGTCAAAATAATAGCTCAGGGCTGTGGAGGTCAGATAGGCGACGGCCTATTTCGGCAGTGACTACGCTGACCACTCCATGCAAAATACTAGTATTAAGCTGCATCCGGCTAGACTGAGAGCCGACCACAACATCATCATCTGCCTAGCCTTTTGCCAACTATGTTGGGGTCGGCTTCCAGTCTAACCGGATGCAGCTGAATACCAGTATTTTACATGGTGCGACTGTCTATCTGACCTCCACAACCCAGTTACTGGGTAATACGATACCCTTTGGCAAGACTGGTTGTCAGACTTTCGGGATTTGACGACCGTCAAACGACTGTCAAAGATCCACGAATGACAGCCGGTACCAAAGGCACAGATTACTGAATAGTTACTACGTAACAGATACTTCACTCAGTAGAAAATTTCCAATACCTATTACGATAATTGCCTACTCCCTCGCGTCAACAACCACTGTATGCTAAAATGCGCCTAAATGCTCAAGCGTACAGCAGTGATTGCTTCGCACCGCGCGATTCCACAGTAATCGCAGGGCTGCCTCTTCGATAAAATTAAATTAACATAACTTTTTATCAATGTTATTGAGAACTGCGAATATGTTAATGTTAGGTGTTTATCCCTTCTTTTGCTTGATTTACACCCATCTACAGCACATAAGGCACCACACGGCATCGTAATACGCGTACGAACGAACAGCACTATTAAAATTGAACGGCGTGCGCGCGCTTCGCTTGCGAAAACCGCACTGAATTTGATCCGCCGGCGGACCGAGACCGCTCGGCTGGGCGGTAGGCACTTATAGCGCGCAAGTACATGGAGTGACGGAGGCCTGCCAAAGGCTTAACGTGCTTTCCGAGGCGCGGAGGGGTCTTGGTATGTAAAGATGGTCACCCATCCACGGACGAACCGCGGCAAGCGTAGCTTAACCTGAACGATCGACCCGTGCGGCTGTTATTACTTAGCCACAAGCCCCTCAAGCCGACCACAACATTCGATGGGTCGCACCGCAAGTGCGGAGAACCTATCGGCGGCCAAAGTGCCGACGACGAGAAGGGGCCGAGGTCGTGCGGTGCAGCGCGGCGGAGGGGCCCGCTTTGAGAGGCCCAGCACTCCTGGAGCCTGTGGAGAAAGCGACGCGGAGGGGTGTCACCCTGGAGAGACCGGCCGCAGGGCGGCCCTCTCAGAGTCGTCAGGCGGTGGGTCGGACGCCGCTGGCGGCTCCAATCCCGGGAGCGTGAGCAGGTTTGCGGAGGTCTATGAGGAGTGTGACCTTGAAGAGGCTTCAAACCTCCAAAGACAAGGCCATATCTGCAGCCACGGCCTCCATTATGGCGGCAGCAGAGGCCGCTTATTCTGGGCCTCCGCCGGACGGCATGTCCGAAATGCGGGCGGAGGTTGCCCGCCTGACAGCGCAAATGGAGCTTCTCCGAAAAGAAAATGGGGAGCTCCGAGCGGATCTAGGCAGGCTCCAAGGAGCCGGCCCCCAGGAGGTGCCGCAAGGAAGGGCGCGGCAGGGGCAGGGCGGGACCGTGTCTGCAGAGGACCGGGTTCTGGCTCTGGTGCGGCAGGAAATGGCTGCCTTCCAGAGTCGGTTCTCCACTCTCGAGGCCATTGTCCTGCGCCCCCCTCTAGCAGCGAGCCAGCCGGCCTTGGGCCAGCGGAAGAAAGCGGCTTCGTATGCCGCCGCCGCGGCTGCCACGGCCAAATCGAGTCCGTCGGGTCAAAGCGGCCAAAAGGCCAAAAGCGGGGCCGTGCCGGAACCCGCGAGGGCCCCAACCCAGGCGGCAAGACAGCCGCCCCCGCCTCCTAAAGCTCCTCTGACCGACGCCGAATGGCAAGTAGTCGGGGAGAAGAGGAAGGCGGGTAAGGCAGCAAGGGCGGCCAAAAGAAAGGAGAGGCGGCAGCGGCGCAAGGAGCGAAACGTCGCGGCTAGGCTTCGTGCCCCGAAGACCGCAGCTGTAGTGATCACACTACAGCCGGAAGCGGAGAAGAAGGGCATGACCTACGGCGACGTGCTCGCCAAAGCGAGGGCGGCGGTGAAGCTCGAGGAGCTCGGGGTCACCGGTGGCGTCCGGGTAAGGGTCACTACGACTGGTGCCCGGATGCTGGAGGTCCCCGGTGCGGCCAGCGGCCCGACCGCAGACGCTCTGGCCGAAAGGCTTAAGGCGTCCCTAAATGCGGACGTGCGCATTTTGGGTTTGGACGACACCGCGACGGCGGAGGAGGTGGTGGCCGCCATCGTTAGGACTGGGGGGTGCTCTGCCGAGCAGGTGAGGGCAGGCACCATCCGTCCTGACTACACGGGGATGCGAGCCGTTACGGTGAGCTGCCCCGTGTCGGCGGCCCGGAAGATAGCCGAGGAGGGCCGAAGGCTCCTGGTGGGCTGGGTTTCCGCGCAGGTGAAACTGCTGGAACCCAGACCTCTGAGGTGCTTCCGCTGCCATGTGGGCAACCACGTGGGAGTGAAATGCCCCTCGGAGGTGGACCGCAGCAGTCACTGCTTCCGCTGTGGTCAGCCCGGTCACAAGGCCGGCTCGTGTAAGGCCACGCCGCACTGCTTCGTATGTGCGGCAGCTGGCAAGCCGGCCGATCACCGGGTTGGGAGCAAGGCCTGCGCTCCACCCGCCAGAGCCAAAGGCAAGGGTAAACCCTCCGCCACCGCCGTCACCGCCGCAGCCGCAGCCACCGTCACCGCCGCTGCCGCCTCTACCGTCGTCGCCGCTGGAACTGCCGCGGCAGGGCCCTCACAGGGGGCTAGGGAGGGGGCTGAGATGGAGTGCCAATAACGGCCCCATTACGCCTCCTCCAGGCGAACATCAACCACTGCGCCGCCGCTCAGGATCTGTTGCTCCAGAGCATGGCGCAGTGGTCGATTAACATCGCCGTGGTCGCTGAGCCGTATTTTGTCCCGCCCAGGGATTACTGGGTGGAGGACCTGAGCGGCTCAGTGACCCTAATTTCGTCGGCCGCCGCCGGTACCCCGTCCCTTGAGGCTGTCAAGAGGGGACGGGGTTGCGTAGCAGCACGGTTCGGGGAGATTGTTGTGGTGGGGGTATACTTCTCCCCGAGCCGAACTCTCGCCGAGTTCCACAACTCCCTTGCGGAGTTGAGAGTCGTCGTCGTTGGGTTTCGTTCCCTCCCCGTGCTCGTCCTCGGGGACTTCAATGCCAAGAATGTGGCTTGGGGTTCCCGGTATACGGACACGCGGGGCAGGATGGTGGAGGACTGGGCTCTGGAGACAGGCCTGGTCGTCCTAAACCGGGGTTCTGTCCCAACGTGTGTACGGATGCGGGGTGAATCAGTGGTGGACATTTCGTTCGCCAGCCCCGCTCTGTTGCCGCACGTCGTCGACTGGCGCGTCATGGAGGGGGTGGAGACCTACTCCGACCACCGGTACATCCGGTTCGACGTCTCCGCCCAAACCTCGAGCGCGCCAGTCCGACAGGCCCCGAGTGGTCCGCGGTGGGCGCTGAAGCAGCTGGACCGGGAGCTCCTCCTGGAAGCCTCGATCGTGCAGGCCTGGGTGTCACCACCGGACAGGCCTGCTGACATCAACGACGAGGCGGAGTGGTTCCGGGAGGCCATGTCCGAAATATGTGATGTGGCAATGCCCCGGGTCCAGCCAGGACGCGCCTGGCGCCAGGTGTACTGGTGGTCGCCGGAGCTGACGACCCTGCGAGAGACATGTGTCGCTGCGCGACGCCGGTACGCCAGGCACCGCAGGCTCCGTATCCGCCCTCCGGATACCGAAGTCATTCAGGCGGAGCTGTACGAGGGGTACAGAGCGGCGAAGACCGCCCTCCGAGCGGAAATCCTGCGGGCCAGAGGACTGGCCCGCGAGGAGTCGCTGGAGACTCTGAACAGGGACCCGTGGGGACGCCCCTACAAAATGGTGCGGGATAAACTCCGCCCATGGGCTCCCCCGCTGACGCAGAGTCTCCGGCCCCAGCTCGTGGAGGACGTGGTGGGCGCTCTGTTCCCTTCGCGAGGGGAACATACACCCCCGCCCATGGCTCCGCCTCCTGCGGTGCCCGATGCGGACCACACTGCCGACAACGACGACGACGACGCTCCGGAGGTGACCGAGGTAGAGTTGAGAGTGGCGGTACGTAGGCTGAATGCCAAAAATACCGCCCCAGGACCCGACGGCGTACCTGGGAAAGCCTGGGTTCTGGCCATGGAGGCTCTCGGGCCTCGACTGAGGGGGCTCCTAAGCGCATGTTTGGAGGGGGGCCAGTTTCCACTACGTTGGAAGACGGGGAAGCTGGTCCTTATCAAGAAGCCGGGGCGCCCTGCGGACTCTCCGTCTGCTTACCGGCCCATTGTGCTGCTCGACGAGGTGGGCAAGCTCTTTGAAAGAGTCATTGCAGACCGCCTCGTCGGGCAGCTGATGCGGGTGGGGCCGGATCTGGCGGAGGGCCAGTTCGGTTTTCGCAGGGGGCGCTCTACAGTAGACGCTGTCATGCGCGTACGAGCCCTCACGACGGGGGATGCTGTTGCCCAGGGTGGGGTCGTCTTGGCGGTGTCTTTAGACATTGCCAATGCATTCAACACCCTGCCCTGGAGTTGCATCAGGGAGGCACTCCGGTATCACCGGATGCCGACCTACCTCTGTCGCGTGGTCGAGGCCTATCTGACGGACAGGGCCGTCATCTACCCCGGTCATCAGGGAGAGTGGAACCGGCGAGAGATGTCGTGCGGTGTCCCACAGGGATCGGTCCTGGGGCCGCCCCTGTGGAACATCGGGTACGACTGGGTGCTGCGCGCCGACCTCCCTAGCGGCGTCAGTGTAGTTTGCTACGCTGACGACACGCTGGTCCTGGCGCAGGGGAGGTCGCACCAGGCGGCGGCGGAACTAGCGACACGCGGGGTTGCGACAGTCGTTGAAAGGATCCGGCAATTGGGACTCGAGGTGGCCCTGCACAAGTCCGAGGCCATGTGTTTTCATGGCCCTCGGAACGCGCCACCGTCGGGTTCCCAAATAACGGTAGGAGGGGTTCACATCGGCGTCGAGTCGACGATGAAGTACCTGGGACTTGTCCTCGACAGCCGGTGGAATTTCGTGGAACACTTCCGACGTTTGGCTCCCAGACTGGAGCGGGCCGGGGCTGCGTTGAAGCGGCTCCTGCCCAATCTAGGGGGTCCAAACGCCTCCTGCCGAAGGCTCTACGCGGGGGTCGTGCGGTCCATGGCCCTTTACGGGGCACCGGTGTGGGCGCGTTCATTGAGGCGGCGACCAGCCAGGCGGTTGAACGCGTCCCAGAGGGTCATGGCCATCCGGTTAGTCCGGGGATACCGCACGGTCTCCGGGGAGGCAGCGAGCCTCCTTGCCGGATTGCCGCCATGGGATCTGGAGGCCAAAGTCCTCGCCCACATATGGGAGTGGCGAGAGGAGGTGAAACGCCGGGGCGTAACTCCGCTGCCGCGAGAAATCGCGGTGCAGCGGACAGAGCTCCGGCGGGATCTCATGGCGACATGGAGAGTGCGACTGTCGCAACCCAGTGCTGGGCACGCCACAATTGCGGCGATAAGTCCCCTCTTTGAGGAGTGGCTAGAGAGACGCCACGGCGTCCTCACCTTCCGCCTAACGCAGGTCCTCACCGGACACGGCTGCTTCGGGAGGTTCCTGTTCCGAATAAGGCGGGAGGAAACGCCCGGGTGTCACCATTGTGTGGATCGCCCGGAGGACACGGTGGAGCATACGGTAGAGATCTGCCCAGCTTGGGCAGAGCACCGCCGTGTCCTCACGGCGGTGATCGGCGGCGGCGATCTCTCGCGTCCGGCCCTAGTCCGGGCCATGGTACGGAGCGAGAGTGCATGGGAGGCTATCGCCTCCTTCTGCGAAGCAGTGATGCTCGCGAAGGAGGAGGCGGAGCGCGTGAGGGAGAGGCAATCCTTGCGCCCTCACGCCCCCAGCCGCCGCAGGAGACGCCCCGGGCGTCGGGAGTCGATAGCCGATTCCCGGCCACCGTAGGCGCGGGCTTGCGGGCGGCGAGCAATGGGCAGCTCGCCGTCCGGTAAGGACCAGGCCCGGGTCGACGGCGCGTTGTGTTCCACGCGCGCCTCAAGGAGATGTCAGCACCAACTGACGGGGTCCGCTAGGGCCGATGCCCGCCAGGGTCGCGGGTTGTTCGAAAGAGATACCGTGGCCACTGGCACAGGCAAGTGAAGGAACACGGGTGGGTTTTAGTCAGTAAGAGTCTGACACTCCCTTCCGCTCCGCCCAGAGCGGGAGGGGTCATTTGATGATTTCCCACCCAAAAAAAAAAAAAAAAAAAAAAAAAAGCCGACCACAACATAGTTTTCTCACTTTCATCCATTCCCTCCCCTCCCTCTTACTCATTATATTATAAATCTTTTATTTATTTATTTGTCAGATGACTCCGGCGCAAGGCGAGCTAGTGGCTGCGCTGTACCCGCCCGACAACAACTGGTATCGCGCGCGAGTGCTCTCCGTCACGAGGGCGGACCAGACCGTCGAGGTAACGGCAATATTTTTAATACTTAACATTAGTGGGGGGGGGGTGTTTATATGTTTGTTACTTCTTCACGCTCAAACGGCTGAACGGATTTGGATGAGATTTGGCACACAGATAGTTTATAACCAGGATTAACATATAGGCTACTTTTTATCCCCATGGGATCGACATTTACGCGGGTGAATCCGCGGGGCGCAGCTAGTGAAATATATGAATAAGGCATCATGTGTGGCGCCGAGATGCGAAACATCGGGTCTTCTTCA
Organism: Oligia fasciuncula; assembly: GCA_963082905.1. NCBI lineage: Eukaryota > Metazoa > Arthropoda > Insecta > Lepidoptera > Noctuidae > Oligia > Oligia fasciuncula. The sequence continues at coordinate 17,089,362 of OY720390.1, forward strand.
TGATCTTTTATATTACTTTTTTTTTTTTTCTCCTTTTGTAACGTGAATGTTGTGTTTTTTTTTCGTCTCTTTTGTTGTGAATGCTGTGCACGTCTGTAATTGACGTAAACACTAGTCCATGTCTCTGTTCACTATTATTTTTAAATGTTTGTGTTGTTGATGTGCCTTAATAAATAAATAAATGATCCGACATAGTTTAGGAAGGTGTGGGCACTGCAGTGGGTACTCGAACGAAAATATAATTCGAATTTAATATAACTTTTTTAAATAAAAAAAAATACTTGACATTGTTCAAAGTCGATCTTCAATCATCTTGAGAAATGATCGCTAAACAGCTGGGTGGAATCTATGTAGCTGAAGAGTATAATTTAATTTAACCTTGTAAATATTTTACCCAGGTGATGTACATAGACTACGGCACAATCCTATGGGTGAAAGAAGACCTGCTTCGCGTACTAGAGCCTCGCCAGGTGACGTTGCCGATGCAAGCCATCCGCTGCGTGCTGGCGGGCGTGCGCGCGCGCTCGCGGGCCAGCCAGCAGTGGGCGCAGGCCAAGCGGCTGCTCGGCGAAATGGTGCAGAATAAGACTCTTGATTTGCATGTCATGTAAGTAAATTGCCACAGACGTATATCTACTGCTTACTGTGGTTTATCGCCCATATCTATACTTATAATAAAGCTGAAGAGTTTGTTTGTTTGAACGCGATAATCTCTGGAACTATCGGTCATATTTGAAAATTTCTTTTTGCATTTGATATCCCAATTCTTGAGGAAGGATATAGGTTATTTAATATCACGCTATGGCCCTTAGGAGCCGAGCAAAAAGAAAAAAAGTCCGAATGAAATTTTAAAAAGTAAAAAAAAAGACGGAGTTGAGAAAAAAAAATGTAATTCGCCACTTTGTTGTGGCGGCCATCTTGGATTTAAAATTTGTTATAGTATATAGTATTCTACTATTGAAGCCCTTTCATTTGATACCCATATTGAGGGAATTGTGAAAAAATATGTTATTTTGTAGCGGCAGCCATCTTGGACCGATTTTCATCAAACATAGCTAAGAACACTCCCGACTAATACACCTTTCAAACAAAAAAAACTAAATCAAAATCGGTTCATCCGTTCGGGAGCTACGATGCCACAGACAGACACACACACAGACACGTCAAACTTATAACACCCCGTCGTTTTTGCGTCGGGGGTTAAAAAGAACGCTAAGCGAATACGAAGTGTTGCGATGGGGTGGGGGTACAAGAAATTTCACGCGGGCGAAGTCGCAGGCAGAAGCTAGTATTTAATAGAACTTTGAATTTGCAAAATTTATAACAATATATTAAACTAAACCCGAAGAATAGCCAAACTTAAGTGGAGGTGGGCAGGGCACATTGCTCGCAGAACAGATGGCCTATGGGGCCGAGAGGTTCTGGCGTGGCGACCGCGTACCGGAAGACGTAGCGTTGGAAGGCCTCCCACAAGGTGGACCGACGACCTTGTGAAGGCCGCAGGAACCCGTTGGATGCAAGAAGCACAGAACCGGTCGAAGTGCTTGGGGGAGGCCTATGTCCAGCAGTGGACGTCTTTCGGCTGAAATGATGATGATTAAACTAAACTCGTGCCGTGCCTCGGAAAGCACGTTAAGCCGTTGGTCCCGGCTGTCATACGTGGATTTTTGACAGTCGTTACGGGAGTCAGAAGCCCGAAAGTCGGACAAACCAGTCTTATCAAGGGGTATCGTATTACCCAGTAATTGGGGTGTGGAGGTAAGATAGGCAGTCACTCCATGTAAAATACTGGTATTCAGCTGCATCCGGTTAGACTGGAAGCCGACCCCAACATAGTTGGGACAAGGCTAGGCAGATGATGATGATATTAAACTAAACTATATCCCAAACTACAGTATGGTAGTTTGGGACATAAGCACCGGGCCCTTCCCACGCAAACTGCTCGATTTTTCTGGGAAAACGGTCGCGTTCATCTATTTTTTTGTTTGTTATTGTAACTGTATACTGTCCCACTGCTGGGCAAAAACCTCCCCCAAATCCTTCCAGGAACTCTTTTCCCGCGCCACCTCGAACCAGCCTTCGCGATACGCGTCCAGGTCATCTCGCCATCTATTTCTGGGCGGCGCCCTCCATCTTCAGGCACCCATTGTGTGGATGTGGTGTAAATTGCAACAACAAAACCTTTTTACACAACTGGGCGTTTTGAGCAAATAGGTGCATAGAAAACTAAAACCTGTTTCTTCCAAACAGCAGCTCCAAAAATACATATTGTCTTATTTCCAGCGCCCGGGACTACGACGAGATATCCGTTGAACTGTTCGACGAGGAAGGATACAGCATAACCGAGCAGCTAGCGGCCAACAATATGGTGGAACTGACAGAGTACCATGTCATCGATGACTCAGCCGTCACAAAGAAGATTGTCGTGCCCTAGACACGTACTTAGGTATAAGATTAACTTTTATTTGGGCAAAGCTACGGTAAAAGCTACAGTACATAAATATAGCATGTTCGTTAATGTAAAACATGGTATGGCTGGTGTCTGAGAAGATGTCATATTTATTTATGAATATTGCCTAAAGTTAACAAATTGTTAAAACGTCAAAAATTTATGGTTCAACAGATGCTAATCATTACATAGGCAACAATTATAAATAAATATTGCTTGACTTTACTATGGTATGAAAGTGTCTCATACTATTTTGAACTTTATTCTTATAACGTTAATGTTCATATTTGTATGAAACGCTTGTTCACATTCTCATGAACATTATAAGCACAAGAAAATGGTTCAAATTCGTATGAAACGTTTACTTAGTGTAAAGTCAAAGTGGGGTCTGTTAATCTTGCCCCTAGAAAAAGCTCGGCTTTGTACAGATTCTTCTCTCATACAAAAAACCCTATTTACCACATTAACGCCTCTTTATAAAAGTGTGAAACAAACTAGTACTCTCCCGTTTCTAAAACCATAATTAAGTCACTGATTAGTAGATTTTAAGATTAGAGAACTGATTATCTTAGGTTGTCGGAGGTTTACTGTTTTGTAAATTTTTCCTCTCTCTTCTAAAACCTAAATCAAACTATCGGACAGAAGTGCTGGTCCGACATCTTTACCTGAAAACTTACAGTAATAACTTGCGAAAGTGAATCTGTTAACAGACCAATCCTTTAATAAATCAGGACCACGTTGAGTTTTACAGTGGGTTTATGAAATCTCCAACTGAGAACATAAGTATAGTTGATGAATGTCAAACAGAAAGCATTGCTATCAAAGACGAATTACCAGCTGTTTATGGTAGGTAGCCAAGTGCAAAAACACTTCCGACTTCGCCATTGTGTCGAGCAAAGCGTGCGTCTATCCGTTAGTACGCTCAAACATCTAACCCATCATCGGTTGAGTGTGTAAGGTTGAAATTTTGTCCTTTCTGGCGTTACGCGATGCATCTTCTGTCATGTGCGACCACGCCTTAGTGACTTGCATATTGTTATCTGCCGATAGTTTGTTTCAGGCTTTATAGTAGGACCGAAAGAATTCAGTCCTTCAAAATAGGTTAGATCCATGACACTTCTCTTGAATATGCAGTATACACGTGCCATAACGTAGTTCTTTTTAGAGAACGAATATCATATCTGGCATAATGATTATAGTTTACAATAAAATCTCATTATTATGTGCCTAAAGATATGGTTTCTTATAAGAGCGGTGGCCTCAAACATGATGGCACCGGGTTTTGACTTTACGCGGTTATTCCCGATGTCCATTACTTGTTTGGCCACCACTGGGGAACAACGAGAATAATTTTTAAAAGTTACAATAATTACAACAATACAATTACAATAATAAAAGTTGTTTCGCTGTCCCCCGTGGTGGCCAAACAAGTGGAGGACATCGGGAATAATCAGACGGTTTCAAAAAAGGCTTTCTAAGAAAACACACCAACTTACTTTCATAAATGATGACATTCGCTGATAAATTCCGGACGCTATATGGGAGTCATTGCTCTTCAAAGTAACCGTAGCTTTACGCACAAATGTATATTGTGATATACAAGACTCCTTTAGAGATTTCTAGATTGTTATATTTGGCAATATACATAACGTGACAGGCCTAAAGTCTTTAACTATTATGTCTTTTGCCTAAAATTCGGTTGATATTCTCAATGTGACCGAGTATTAAATTGACGCACAAATTATATAAAATTTAAGGATTAGCTTTATATAAATACCTCGATTTTTTTTAAATGTAATTACAAAACCTCTAGAAGGTTCTAAGCATTCTTGTAAATTTGTGATTTATATACGTCGCCGGACACTTGGAAAATTATCCTGCGACTTATACATATTTATAAGAGTACTTTGCAAGATGGAGTTATAATATGCATTTATTTCTAGCAAACCGTCCTCCTACCTTAATAAATATAGGGTGGACATCGGCTCGCAAACTGTAAACATGAATTCAGCACATGATTCTAGATCCCTAGCGTAGAAATTTTAAGTCAGTTATCAAAAAAAAAAAACTTGTTTCATAGAAAAGCGCTAAATAACATGAGCTACATAAGTAGCTGGCCTTGAAAAAACTAGCACCCACTGAGGTGACGGAAATAGTGTAGCTTTGTCCTCTTCTGTTACTTATAACCGACTTCCGAAATTAAAGTTATTTCATAATAAATTTTGTGTTCATTTCTTTTTGAAGTCGGTTTAATTTTTTTTAAATTACTTTTTTATTTATTTCGTAATTTTTACCTACGCGGTCAAAATGTGTGGAACAGCAGATGTATTTTTTTTATAGTTGACGAAAAATTTCAACGCAGGTCCAGAATCATGTCCTGGATCCATGGCAACGACGACGTCGACGTCCCTGCCAGCCTGTATAGTGTGCGTCTGTGTGTGTGTAATTGAAAGCACTATATTTGTAATAAAACTAAAGTATTACGTAAGCAAATTTTTTGCAATTATTAACCCCCCTACCCCCTCGTCAGCAAAAGTAAGCAAAGCTTCCTTAGCCCTTTATGTTCCGGGCCAGCGGTAACCCTATCGGACAATCCCGCTGACCCATGCTTACGTAAACATTGGTACATGCATTTTTAAATGTGTTCTGGTTTCTTTATTGATTCATGAGCAGCAGTTATAATTATGCGTTTTGTTTTCAAGCATAGACAAGTAGGGTTCTCATGTTGTGTTCAAACCAAAATTTACTAAATTTTGTAGAAAATTCGAAACAGTAAAAAAATAAATACTGCTGATGTAATCACCAACCAGACCCCCCATCCCCCATATCATCAAAAATAAGCAATGCAAACACCCCCCCACGCCCTCCTGTAGTGCTTACGTAATACTTGAATGGCCCCTCATTCCGTTTCAAGACTATTCTTGAAAGGAAAGTGTTTAGTTAATAAGTTTGTGGCACTTGCTTCCTAATTCAGTATTTCGATGGAATCGTGAGATTATTCTTAAATCAGATGTGGTGCTGAGAAATGATGTGATAATAGATACATAATACTGACGAACATTCTATGTGCTTGTGTCAAACACGACATACAGCAGGTATAGTATAGACGTATACTCGGTTAAATAAAGTTAGCTAGCGCATCTCCGTGGACGTTATTTCGATATCTAAACATGATAAATAAGTGTCACTGACTCTGGCAGAGCCACCATCAGGATTTTAATTTTGATAACACAAAAAATTTGTCGAAATTTCTCGCCAAATATCAGAATTTGTCGGTCACTGGTTCAAAAGATATAAGGGTTTATAGGTGGCCGATCTGGAGTCTCCCTAGCAGGGCCACATTTATATCTCAAAAACTAGGTCACCTAGCGAAGATCTGTTTTCTCCCATATTTTGTCGCCAATTAGTCGCAATCAGTCGCCAAATATCAGAATTTGTCCGTCACTGGTTCAAAAGATATAAGGGTTTATAGGTGTAGGTATAGTCCAAGAGCTAGATCGAAGAGTTCACGAAACAACTCTTCGACTAGCTCTTGGACTATACCTTACTAATTGAACTCATTATATCTCCTAAACTAAGACCCGATTAAATCTGTGACTTGGCGACTGATTCCGACTAATTGGCGACAAAATATGGGAGAAAACAGATCTTCGCTAGGTGCCCTAGTTTTTGAGATATAAATGTGAGCCTGCTGGGGAGAATCTCTCCAGACCGGCCACCTATAAACCCTTAATCTTTTGAACCAGTGACCGACAAATTCTGACATTTGGCGACAAATTTCGACTAATTAGCGACAATTTTTTTGTGTTATTAAAATCCCTGATGGTGGCTCTGCCAGAGTCAGTGACACTAAATAAATCGCGAATACAGGCTACATAGACTCACCCCTTTTTCTCATGGAGGTAGGCAGAAACTAGGAAACTACAGACTGCTACTTGCTGCAATCCTTATTTATTTAAACATCTTGTTATACACGCACACCAGAGTTGCGAACACTACGCATCTGACCTTTCTGAAGAACATCACCAAAAGGGTCACTATGCGACTATGCCGTACGCATCCCGGCGTTTCTCCACTCCTCATTCATTCACTCATTTAATATGTATTTAACCGAAACTGCCTATGACACCTGCAAATACTTTAAGAAGTATTAAATATTCTTTGTGATAGAATTTAAATTTGTTTTTAATACATTTTAGCTGATTGCTGAGCAGATTCCTATTTTAGTGATATTATTTAAGTTTGTATGATTTGAAATAAAGCTTTATACACTATTATCACTTTTTATTTTTTGGTATAAGTAACATACTAGATAACAGGGGCAATTCTCCGTAATTTTAAGAACGTTCACAGTCTGATGTCAGTCTCAAGCTATCAACAATACCTACCTCAAATTGGCCAACAGTTTTTGACAAAGTTTTTGGACATTGATTGTCGCTGAGATGAGATGTGACTAGATTATGAACGTTTTAATTATGTACGGAAATTGGCCTTCTGAAATTTTGTAAACCCCTTTCAAACAGCGAGGTTTTAAGTAAAATGCAGAATATTTATAAGTTTTATTTCAACGAATCGACGCAAAAGAACCACTCCATAGCCCCCGCGTCAAGGCACTTCACTCCGCATATTATTTTCTAATACAAAATAAATAGTATAGACATCCAGTGAAGCAAACACACTCACCACAGTGGGACAAACACTTTTATATGTGCCATAACCAGACCGAAACAGATTTAGATTGAGATTCTTGGTATGCGTATAGGGCATATAGTCAGGGTGATCTTGAGTTCATTCGTCCATAGTATAAGTTTTTGGGGGGCAAAACTAAAAACCGCTACATTGCGCCGCATTTTAGCCCATATTTCCAAAATCCATATGAATACCAGAACAGTATACTCCTAGGCCTAGGTCCTACCTCAAAAATAGGCCTATCTATTTTGTTCAAGACTTCAAAATCCAACCCTGAAGATATGCCCTTGCTATCTTGTATTTTAAACCTGAGATTACAAAATCCCACAGGGGGCTCCTTCAAAGTTGAATATATGGAACAGATTGATAAACATTACTATTTGGTATACAGTCATAATGATAATTATATACTACCTAATTCTTACAAGACTAGAAATAAATATCAATAGGTACATGAAATACTTGGTTATTTTAATTACTATGTATGATTATAATTATATTAAACATTGAACACTCCAGGCGAAAACGATTGTAAAACTACATGCATGAATATTTATGATCTAAAATTAGTTATATGAAAAATTCAATGTCATGGAAAACCTTAATAATCTGACCAGCACAGCTATTCACAACTATTTGATATGCTTCCGTGTCAAATCGAACATCAATCAAATGTCTCTATGTACAAATCCAAACCCCAAAACTTTGGTCTGTAAGAATTATAAAGACAACCGCTATTCTTCCAACAGCTATTTGCTGTCGGGAAAAGGGCAAATAAGATAACAAAAAGTGTGCATTTTCGACACTACAGCCTGTCAAATGATTGTGAATAGCTAAGCAGAATACTAATTACTGGGAGCACAAATTCTTCCATTGAAGTTTGGATGTGTCATTTGCCTATATTGTTTATCTCCCACCCAAGTTAATTATGGTTGAAGTACAAAGTTTATTCATGGTATTTGATTTTTAGAGAAGCCGGAAAAAACCTGGACAATTTCCTATGACAATATTATATTAGTGGATATAAATACAAGATGAATGACTAGACACCCTATTGCTAGCTGCCCAAGCTACATGTACAGCAAACCAGCATTACATATTTTGGCAAATTGAAACCGTATATATTAGCAGAATACTTTATAAAGCAAGATGATTATATGGTTATAATGTAACTTTAAACATCGTTAATAAACAGTTTAGGTAATTCTGACTCTAAACGAATTACCCTCACTAAGGAGGTCAGGCTCCAGTTATCATAAGGATTAGAACTTTTTGGTGTGTACTCAGGAGCCACAAAGGTACTGTAGTATGATATCAGCTCATGAGACTGATCTCCATCCAAGTCTGCTATCATCAAAGACTTCTCCTGGTATTCTAAATCAGGCTGGCAGAGTGGCAGTGGTGTTTTGCTCTCTATGGGCCCTCGCACACATATCTGCACAATATCTGTCTGACTAATGTTCACATTGTGGGTCTGCAGTTTGTCAAACAACACCAAAACAATCCTCTCAGAAATGTCATGAACTGTAAAGTTAGTATACTTGATGAAAGCTGATATTGAAGCAACGTCTATAGTGGAACGATAGAACATGTCATTGATGTTCTTTGGACTTTGATTCTGAACATTGTATTTGACTTCGTCAATTTTAAGTGCACCCTTTGCCAGGTGTGCACTGTTCCACTGTCATAATTTTAACACAAACCCTCGTATGGAGTTTGCAAAAGCAAAAGAGCTGGGCCGCATAGCATAAACATTGTTGGCAGTGTACTCCCAGCTGACATTAGTTGTACCATTTCTTTCCAACATCAGTTTCAGATAGACTCTGCAAGAATTTGGGCATTCTCCTGAATTTTCCACTTTCAATTTTCCTGGACCATTTGTGAATGTTTCTATAGTGTTCCCAATGTTCTTTTTCATGCTTACATTGATTCTTTTTAAGACTGTTGGTGGAGGCTGGTTGTGATTGATAGGTAGATCCTTTTTCAGCATTTTCTTCAATACTGTGAATGATATGAGTCTCACAGCTTCAGTTGTGCCATTCTTACAAATGTATGTGACTGTGTCCATCTCGGGCAGAAGTTTTACTGACAAACAGTCATCTATAGGAATTGGTTCTGCCATAATAACCCCTGTTGCACCAGATATCATCAGTAAAGAGTTGTGATTTGTGTTAGGATACACAGTGGCAACAGTCAGCAAGTCGTTAACTTTATCATCATTCATGTCTTTCACCACAACAGGGAAGTCTATAGCTACTACTTTGCTCAAGACTTTGCCTTGCTTGTGTATGTGCCAGTAATATGTTCCCGACACAGAGTCTAAGGCGGCCAGTAGTCCCTCAGTACCAGACACAATACAGTCCTTCTGTTTATCCCTGTTCACATCAAGCAGGTGACAGTTAATATCAGTTGGTATTCTACTCTCTCTGGTGAACCAGCCAACCTTGCCAGAATTGCCGACAATGAGGACTACACCATTCACATTATCACTGCTGCTTTTAGGTTCTAGCCTCATGTGATTGCCCCGGTATATGAATATCAAGTTCTTTGTGTTAGGTATAGCGCCGTCGACAACTTGCACGGCTCCTGAGAGTTCCATTTCGTTGTAAGGCAGTTCCCAGCTGGTCGTCCTATCTTGCCATTCGTTAGCGGCACAACTGCCGACTTCAGAACAAGGTATACCCCACAGAAATATCACCACGGTGAATATACACATGAGTATCGAAGCGATGAACGCACACCGGCGCGGGAAAGACATCTTCGTGGATATATCCGATTGCAGGAAGCTTACGTTATCCATTGTGCTTTCCACCGTGTTAACGTTGGTGTTGAACTCGTCCATGTCACTTATACTGTAGTTTTTCGACGACTGTAAGCCACTGTTGAAATCCAGGTTGTTGCAACTGTCCGTAGCTTTGATATGCATACCATTTTCGAGCTTGTCATCCTCGGATTCTGAGTCGGACAGGATTTGTTTCAGCGGTGCATAAAACCCGCCAGTCCCATTAGCCGACATGACGTAGGTCAAAAATTATTTCACATCACATTGTATTTCTTCAAATTAATAACGTTTTACGAATAATTAAGAATACACAAGCTCAATCAATAAACAATAACCCAAAACCCAAATTTTGCGTTTCGTTTCATTTGACATTTCTCCCCGTTCCGTTCCGTAATTCCTTTGATCCGATTCCGTTCTTTGGGCAACCAAAGAGGGACGGGTGCGTTCCGCAACTTCTCGATGTGAAAAACAAAATATCTTTTTAATTAGCAGTTTTAATTTTGGGTTTTAATAATTATATTTATTTTTACTTAGGATAAAACATGACGGGCTAATACATCTTAGACCATTTTAACCTATAAGTAGTCTAAGTAATACGTAATATGCATCCTATTCCAGGCAAAAAACTAAACGTAATGAAACTACCGGAACTACCCACACCCCACAGATATAGATAGACCCTGGCGATTATCAAATCAAGCAGCGAGTGCGCGACGGCAACTGACGGCAACGAGCAACTATACGCTGGTAAGTATGTCCTTATCCACCTTTGGACGCAGAGTTTGTTTGTTCCATTCTGACCGCTCTCTAGTAGAGTACCAATCCCTACCCTACCTAACGTGACAATAACGAGCCTTAAGCCACGTTATTACAAAAATGCGATTTTTATTGTACAAACGTGTCACTGACTGACTCTGGCAGTCCCACCATCAGGGATTTTAATTTTGGTAACACAAAAAATTCTTCACTAATTAGTCGAAATTTGTCGCTAAATATCAGAATTTGTCGGTCACTGGTTCAAAAGATATCGCCTCTTTGCTTCAATAATGTGTTATCTTAAAAATTAAAATTGTCGGACTTATCACGTTATTGAAGCAAAGAGGCGATATATGGGTTTATAGGTGGCCGATCTGCAGAGAGTCTCCCCAGCAGGGCCACATTTATATCTCAAAAACTAGGGCACCTAGCGAAGATCTGTTTTCTCCCATATTTTGTCGCCAATTAGTCGGTATCAGTCGCCAAATATCAGAATTTGTCGGTCACTGTTTCAAAAGATATACCTAAGGGTTTATAGATGTAGGTATAGTCCAAGAGCTAGTCGAAGATTTTTTCGTGAACTCTTCAGTACCAAACAAATACTTTTCCGTAAGTTAGAGTGAGGAAACCACTTGACCTTTAGAATACAGCGTATCTACTTGTATTATAGAGGTCAGTGGAGGAAACAGATACCTACAGTAAGTTTTCTTCTGTCTACGGTAAAAAGGCATTAGATAAATAACTTCAAGGTTGCCAACTACGAGGTTCCTCGTACGATTATGAGATTTGTGGTACGCGCACCTGGTAACTGAATTTGGTACCTACCGGTACCTACTTTTTAGATGAAGTAGCGGTAGCCGTCTGGAACCTGTACCCAGGTACCAAAATGGCAGGAAACGCTCAGTTCCGATACAGAACCCTGTACTTTTGATCTGGCTGGTTCCAAGCCCCGAACCTAAGGCTAGGTTCTCACGGGCACGGTTTTCCCGCGGATTCATTTATCGCGCGTTGGATTTTAAAAGCACTGCTTTGAAAAGCTGACGCGCTGACATACGCTCTGTTGGATTCTTAATGCTCGGCTGTTGAGCCGACTCTGGTGTTGACCAAGAGTTGAAAATCCATATTTTTACGTCCGTGCAAGCGTGGGACACAAGAAGAACCTTAGATTAGAGTTGTTGAGCCGCCATATCCTAATAGGCGCAATAAAATTATTATCATCATTTTCTTGTTGACGGCAACGGCAATACAGGCATAATTATAACCACTCACACGTATTACGTACACCTAATTCATTAATTGGTCGGTTGTAAACACGGCATTGGATTATTATTATTTTGGATTTATTAGCAGCCACTATCAACACTCTGCAGAGACTGGTTGCCACCATAGGATTTCAAGGCATAATGCTCCAATGACCCATGCATTCTAGTAGTATGTTCCGAGGTCTAGCCTATGTCCAGTAGGTAACGGATTTTTATAAGGCTTCAGTGCTCTCTGGGTCATTATGCAACCGCCGGCAGTGGCAGCATGCTTCCAATTACACCATATAGCATCCCGTGCCTCGGAAAGCACGTTAAACTTTTGGTCCTTGCGCCTGATCTTTCTCCGGTCGTGTCTGATTACGTGCCGTCCCATCGGACTATGAGAGTGAGGGAAGAGACAGTAGTGCACCTATGTCTGCGCACACACTGGTGCACTATAATATCTCCCGCGCCGAAGGCTAGTCTTCGTTGAGATTGGCCGCATGGGTGTCACTGACTCTAGCAGAGCCACCATCAGGGATTTTCATTTTTATAACACAAAAAATTAGTCGCCAATTAGTCTGAATCAGTCGCCAAATATCAGAATTTGTCGGTCACTGGTTCAAAAGATATAAGGGTTTATAGGTATAGTCCAAGAGCTAAATCGAAGAGTTCACGAAAAATCATAGTCCAAGAGCTAAATCGAAGAGTTCACGAAAAATCTCTTCGACTAGCTCTTGGACTATACCTTACTAATTGAACTCATTATTAAATCTGTGACTTGGCGACTGATTCAGACTAATTGGCGACAAAATATGGGAGAAAACATCTTCGCTAGGCTAGGTGCCCTAGTTTTTGAGATGTAAATGTGGCCCTGCTGGGGAGACTCTCCACGCAACCTATAAACCCGACCGACAAATTCTGATATTTGGCGACAAATTTCAGCTAATTAGCGACTAAATTTTTGGGTTTTCAAAATTCAAATCCCTGATGGTGGCTCTGGCAGAGTCAGTGACACGCCGTATGGTACTAGCATCCACTCACGTCTATTTTGGGTTGTACAAATGAAATGCAACGCTATAGGCAGAATGTATATTTTGTTTTGTATATAAATTATTTGCAGTTCTTTCAATACATTAGTCTACAAACATTTAAACACAAGTATTCTCTATTATGTCACACTTATTTAATTGGTGCTTTCCCCTTACAAAATGGTACAAAAATAACTCCGTTGCAAAGTAGACGATTGGATAATAAATTAAACACGATGACAATGAACAAGTAATACAAGTTATTTTAAAATAATTTTGAGGCTCATAACGTTTTTTTAAAAATGCGTATTTTTCTGATAAAACATATTCATAGTGTGAAGACTAAGGTTACTCTAATTGAGATTATTCAAGGTACATATATGATCTATCCTATATTAGTGAACGTCACTAGCCGAACTTTCCACCGCACGCTAAATCACTCGAGTGCGCGAAACTTAATAAAAGCAAATTCACAATTTAGTAGCTAAATCGTATTTCTGGATGTTCAATCATTTAATTTAGGGGGGATGCAGTAAGGTAGCCCGCGAAATTTTACGTTTTTTGTAATTTGTAGGTTACAGGTTGTATGTTGATTAAAATATAATTCGCGACAGAATTATAATCATTAGAATCGGCATACAAGTCCATAAGTTAGAATTGGCCTTAAAAGTCATGTTTCATGAAATAGTCATTTATAGGGTACTAAGAACACTTAGCTGTGATGTATTGATGATTTTTATATTATATATTATAATTCAATAAATAAATATTTGCTATGGCCGCGAATCATATTTAGATCGTAAGTACAATCTGATAGTGACCTGAAAGTTGCAAAAAACGAAAGAAAAATTGTATTTGGCGGGCTAACCTGACGCTTTCGCCCTATCTGGATATTACTAAGTTTCACGCAAACAATGTAGATACATTATGATACACCAAACCATTACATGGTTCGCAACCTGTGGCGATTACATTATATTCATATTTTCTCATTACTTATTATTTATTAAAATAAGGAAATAAATAGAAAAACAAAACAAGTATTATGTACATAATGTTCAGCCTCAAAAATACTACCATCTGAATGAAATATGACAAAGTAAATTCTCAATATGGTTCATTAATGTTTTGATGGCACTTTGCTTTATAAGTAGGCTTTATGTGTGTGCCGAGACTGCGGCCAGAAGAGATACGTGTCTATAAACCAACCATGGATAGGAACAAGAAAAATCTAACATAATGTAATGTTGATAAATAATTCTAACTTAACCAAGAATAAATAAATAAAAATATAGCTCTATTATATAATGTGATGACTTTTTAAGACGATGGACAAGATTAGGCATTAGTGAACAATTTGCTACATTAATAATATCAGCAGGGGATCGTTACTCGATGCACACTGTTGCGGCAGCGCCGCGTGACATACGATGGAGTTACGTACATTTAACAGAACAGTATACAGGCAATTATTACACAAACAGTATTTGAAGTTCAAGGAATCAGTCTTGCGTTATTTTTCTCAAAACATCTTTATATACAGACACAGAATAATTGGCTTAATAAAAATAATCTGCGTAAACATTTCACTAAATACCATAGTTGAGTCCCATAATCAATACTTACAAATAATACAGTTAATATTATTAATTTAACTATTCATAAATTATTTTGTTCGGTATTTAAAGGATCCGGCCCTTTCTAGCAACCTGTACTAGACATTACAATGCATATTAATTTGTACAAATAAGATTATAATATTATGATAGTGCAAACGCGAAGTCCACCTTAGGAATCTAGCAGCTCAGTTCGTCGACCCGTCCGCCACCCAATCATAGGAATCATACTACAATCAGCTGGAGCGATGATCACTCTCAATCTTTTCCATAATAACTAATATCTTCACTAGGCATCGCTCAGATTGGACTAAATAAATTACTAACATTAAATAATTCAGAGGGTTAGATCGAGTAAGGATATTCTCCGAGATAGTCTATTAATGTGGAAGGTAGTGGAAGCAGCCTGTGTTTGGGGGCGCACCATAGTTTTGGCGTGAGGGGATTGGAGTCTAGAGCCTTGTGCACGGCGAGGCGGGCCGCGTGCAGGAGGGATGGCGGCTCTTTGCGTAGAGGGGACTTGAGCATGACTGGCGAGTGCGGGCAGCCCTCGCGGTCCACCCACACCGTGCCGGCCGCGCCGCGCTCGCCCACGCGCGCATAGTGCTGGACCAACTCCACCACGCATCGGAACCGCGGCATGTACCTCGCCAGCGGCCTGTCACAGTCTAACCTGCAAAGAAAACAAAATTAGCAACTCATTGCAAAGGTCAAAAACATTACCTAACAATTGAATTTCAATTTACTTAAACTTAATCAATTTTACGTCGATCAAGAAATCTTTAGTTGAGATACGAATTTAAAATGAAGACTGTAAAAATAAACATTGATTTTATTCGTCACGGTCAGCAGAACAAATTGTCGAAAAAGTTCGGAAAAAAAATGTGACAATAAAACTAAGGAAAACCGCGAGATCTGAGTCAACAGTAGCATCGCAACCGAATTACTGTGAACTTGTGACGTGATGGCGTTACAAGTTACTATGACGTAACGATACGTGACGTGACGTTACAGTAGTCAGGCAGAATAATGGAATACTTGAGTTCCATTATTCATTTAATTATAAATTCCGGATACGTCGTTTTAAATGACGTTTAGGTAAATTGTTCAAGTTCATTTAATATCGACTCATCAATATCACTTTCCAATTTTCCGAATTCATTAGCTACGTAACTACCTAACACAAACATTTGCTACTTCAAACTTGTTTTGGAATAATTATGAACCTAAACTCGACTGTATTATGTTTAAAAACATCCACAAATTTTATGATTTTAATCTCTTGCCATTATGAAATGAACTTATTTCCCAACATTGTAAAGTTGACATTTGTCTACAATTGTACATTGTAATTACAGATATCTCTACTCTCACACTCGTGCGAAATTTAACAAGAAGATTGGCTTACCTAAAGAAACCTTGTTCGTAGTGTAGCCTGACAGATGTGGGCCCTCGCTCAGTCTGTACTGACAGTGAGAATATAAAGTTCCTATCGCCTGAATCTCGGATCACGAACGCACCAACGCTTGCATCTTTTAGAACTGTTCGGGCGCCCTGTAAGGAAAGAAAGAACTTTATAAATTATGTGGAGTAATTTACAGGCATAATAAAATATAGGTCGGCAGGGCAGGATACAGGGTGACATCGACGCGCTACCGTTACCAAGGATCAATTATCACATGATTCTGATCCAACTGCGTTGAAAAATTTAGTCGGTAATTGAAAAAAGAATATAGGTATTTCATAGTTTGACCGTGTAGATATTGCATTTGTCTATGAAACAGCAGATTTTTTTTGATAACCGCCCAAAAATTTCAATGCTAAGGGGTCTAGAATCATGTGCTGAATTCAGGGTTACAGTTTACGCTTCAATGACCCTGCCAAGTTAAGTATATATGTGTAGTAGTATATGAGTACAAACAAACAATTAATCTCTCTCTAGCTAGGTATTATATATAGGTAGCTAGGTATTATGTATAGCTAGATAAAGACCTATTATTCCCATTCACAAGTCATTGACCAATACTTTATATTGATTTCAAAGGTTGCTGAACTTCAGCCTTGTATTACGAGTTATGACTATCTTTAATCAAATAGCAAAGAACGATTTGATTAATGCAACTACACAAAGATGACTTCATAAAAATGAATAGTTTATTTCATTGAGGAAAAAATAGCTCTGTGAAATACCTATGCTAATTTATTATTACATTGTATTATATCCGCCTGTCAATCAAGTAGCAAAGAATACCGTAAATGTCTAAGCCGTTATCTGTCATAAATTATTTATAAGGAAATATGACTAACCATAACAATGAGAACAAAATCTCCTCATAGTTTTATCTTGCAGGAAACTTATTAAGGAAGGATAAACTTTGATTTAGAGGAATTTAATGACTTGGCAATGGAAAAAGAATTATTACATTTTTAGTTCAGAATAACACCAAGAGATGGCGCTAGCATACAGAAAAATACACACCAGCCAATCCAAACTGCCATAGTACCAGCCTGACAGCCTTAGTGCTCTCAGGGTGTCTGCTAGACGTCTCAGCTCATCATTGTATGGTGAGGGTATAAGAGGTGACAGCGGTGTTGTGAGGGGCGAGTGTGGCAAGTACGTTGGCTGGACCGTGAAGGGGGGCGGCGTGTGGGGGGAGGCGTGGCACTTTCCCGCGCTCGGGGCCAGCGACACCCGCAGCTCGTGCCTGCAGTTGGGGCAGCATGCTACTCCCGTTGACCAACTACTTAGCGGCACCGCCACTTCCACACAGGCATCTGGAAAGATGGAGAATCATGGTTAGAATAGGGGTATTGGACACTTCTTACATCAGTGGGAAGATGTTTTCTTACAATCTTTATAAGATTACTGGACACAAGTAACAAGATTTAAGTTTTTTCTTCTTTGCTTCTGCAATCAGAACATTCACTTTTAGCAGACGTGTTGCATGCTTCTCTTCGCATGTGAGAATTTAAGATAAATGGTGAAAATTTTCTCTATCAAAGATCTCTGTTTCACTATGACATGTATGCATCAATGCATAATTGATAATACATCCCTATCATGCATTTTTATCTTTTTTTATGATTAGTACAATCTTTAGCCTTTAATTAGAACTACATTCATAAAAGTGAATGTAATGATTGTCATCTGGTGCTGATTGCAGACAATGAAACTGATAAGGGCAACATGGTTTTACATCTTGAAGATATTAAATTCTATGGAACTTGCTAATATAGATGGATATCATGACTGACAGTGGAAATCAATCTACTTGTATAAATATACCAATTATATATGTAATTAGTGTTTTATTTGTGATTTGTGTCACTGGTTTGTCAAAATAGTTTTGGAATGGAATGAATGAACAATGAAATAAGAATCATTAAAAGATTTATAGATCTGGAACTGGTCATTATTTAGGTTAATTAACTATATTACTATATCTATAATTAACCTATAAGACGACCCACTGACCGAATTAATTAATTATGAATAAAATTAGGTGACTTTTTAATTCAAAACTTAATTTATGAACCTTTCTGCTGTTATCACTGGCCACACAAACATATTATTTTGCTCTCTTATCACACTATTTTTAGATACATAATGCTGATAAGGAGGCTGTGTGTGAATTGTGCTAATCAAACACTGTAAGAACCACATGCAAATATTGTAATTCACAGTACACCACATATCTTGCAAGTCTTCACAAAATCTTTGGTAAGATAGTTTTTTTTTTAGTTCATTCATAAAAAATTGTCATTGCCTTTGTTAGAAAGATTTTTGATTTTTAGTTGCGTTTAATATTATTTGTAATTTGCAGGCTTTAGACAATGGTATTTCTTTTTTCTTGTACATTTTCTGATAAAACGTTAAATTAACATCTTAACCAAAATTGCTTTTTGATCTGTAAACACTGCCTAGACTATCGCTGTAGCTATAATTTACCGCTAAAACCAAACCACTTACTTTGCGGAGATAACCTCGCTGCTAATGTCATGTTTAAAGGACAAATTATTGTTTCTCGCCTTTCAATAAAGCACATTTGTTCAAAGAACGACGACTGGTGTGTGTTCCTCCCACTTGTCGTGCTGAGGCTACGATTCACTCAGTTACACATTCATAAAGCAACACATAAACACGTCCGCATTCAAAATGTGAGCACAATTTAAAACTAAATTGATACAACTTAAGTCTCTTCCTTGTTGAATTTTAATTAAAAACTTTTCCGAAATGTTTACACTTTACAACCATTTCCACAGATTATTTCAATGCACTCTGAAATTCTGAATGCTTGCAAACTTGTAAATGTCACTGTCACAATTTACTGTCAACCAGTCATAACTAAAAAATAGAGTAGTTCTTGTGATTGTAACGTTTTTAAAATAATAATTATGTGCAACGCGGTGAAACGCTAAAAGCGGAATGAATGAGAAGTGCGGACCGCCGCACTATCCGACTCGAGTACTCGAATGAACTGACGTGACGCCGCGCCGCCGTGACGCGACGCCAGCGCTACTCTGCAGACGATAGAACAGATGGAGGGGATTGGTGGACGAGGCTGAGCAAAGCAACAGACAGTGATACGAAACTCGAACGTTCACTGCCTTCTGAGAATTCATTCACCGATATTACTAGATAACTAGTATTTGACATTGTGTTGTATTCAGTAAGTAATAAGTAACTAGGCAATTCTACGTAAAACTATTTCTCTATAATGATTACGAATTGTGTAGGTACTATGAAGCTATGATGTTAAACAATAGACGCATTTTAAAACTATTTAGTTAGTAGGAATTATATACCAGCTGCAGCATGATAACGCACCAGGAGTGCCGACGGAAGTGAAAACTTGAACAATTAACTACGTGTGTATTTTTTTAATCGAAAAAAATACACACGTAAATTGTATAAACAAAATTGTATAAAATCTTATAAACAAAACACGCGCGGTGTCGGTTAGGTACCAGTGTCGTGAGTTTAATGGTTTTTTTCCATCTCAAAAAATGCCCAACGCGGTTATAGAAATTTTTACTTAAAAAAAAAAGTCCCGTGCCACTAAAAGGCATTATCTAATATTTAACAAGTTTTTACAACCATTAATTGGGTAGGTATTTGATTAAGAGCAAAAAAAAATTATTATTACGAGTTACGACTAAATTAGGATTCCTAGTAACGCGTGACCCGGTTACCGGAGGAGCGAATTGTCTATGGTGATGCGTGCAACTCTAGTTACGTTTTTTGTGCAACCATTTTGTTTGATTCAATTTTTTTTTTAATTTAAATTTAACCAATAAACAGTAAACGGTGTCATCGTTGTTTTGATTATTTTTATTTTTATGTATAAAAATATGAATTTGTCTCATTACATCTGTTGTTTGTTACCTAACGTTTTTTTTTTTCTATAAAACTGTGTTAGTAACTAATGTGATTCGCATTTGTCTTCTTTATTGTCCCTAATTCCTTACTGTACCAAATATATTTTTATTTAATTTAGATCAACATTTTAATTGATTTTAACTGTCACAGTCAATGATTTCAAAAGTAAGTAATATTTAGGTCAATGGTCACAGTACATGAAGATTGGGTCAGTGGGTCGTCTTATGGGCGGATTGAAGATTGGAATCAATAATCAGGTAAGTTCTATTGGTTATCATTATTTTGGTTGTTTTTCATTGTTCAGCGATTTTACAAGCTCTTCGGAAGAGAACAATGTTTTGAAAGTAGCCAGACGGCTTTAGGCAGGCTATTAAAATGCCTCTCCTGGCTCTTCAACGCTCAGAACCACTATGCACTTAGTTATGTAAGTAATGTAGCAGGCAAAGGCAACCAACAACCCAACGAAAGTGTAGTTTTGCATACCTATATAAATAAGTCCTTGTGCTTTTCGGTAAGCTCACTATTTTGGTAACCTTTGTATGCCTTAAAAAAGTCTTTATTACTAAGAATATTACGTTATTCTACCCACGCAACAGCACATCATGAATTCATGACTGACCATGTCAATGACGACGTATTTTGTAAATGTTTATGTCTACATATAAGCAATTATGTTTTATTTTTCACAAGACCCCATAAAACATTCATTCGTTTGGTTTGGCTAGTAGGTAGGTATATTTTGTCCTTGCGCCATAGGCACTGCTGTGCGAGTTAATCGCATCGAATTCTCATTTATTAGCCTGACGTCAATTCAATGTTCAATTTTTAGAGTTGCTACGTGTTTCAAATATTAAGGGGCATGGTATAGTCAGTAGCTACCTAGCTAAGTAGGCACACTAGGCACCTACCTACGTACTACTCGTAATCGAGACTCACATCGAACCGCTTTGGTTGAAACAGTAACGATTTTATGGTATACGAGTACGAGTATATAGGTAGGTACTTATATCGATTTCTGAAATCTATTGTTTTACTGTCCTCGGTCCATTTTCGTGTTTTGCGGAATTGAATCGTTTGCGTGATACGTAGGGTACTTACCTACTTTTCATTGTAAACTTTCGAACAGCGAAGTATTTTGGGCGTAGGTACCTACCCACCTAACTAGGTACCAAATGTTTCCGTGTCTTGGTGGAGAAACTTAATAAGATCGCAATTTTGGCGTAGGTACATATTGTTGTGTGTTTGGCTAGTTTCCATTAGCGAATCTATCTCGTAAACTTAGCTAGCTGGTCGCATTGGAAAATCTTTTGTGTTCTGCTAGTTGAATGGCTTTACCTTTTACAAAGCCTCACGACGTCGATTTCTGCGAATGTTACCCATATATTGCGATGTTTAGGTACCTATGTATTATGAATGTAAATCCTAGACTCCCATTTGGCTGATGCTCCTAGTAGGTGGGTAGTACTTGTATAGAATTGTTCGATGGCCGCTAAATAATTTAATAGATGCATCAATGCATTTGCATGGTATGGTAAGAGCCTGAGGAATTCAATTAGGTACCTACCTACATCAATTCGTTCGTACGTAGGTATTTATTAACACGTACATTTTTGTTCAAACGTAAAGAAAGCATAGTACCCATTGGAATTTTGACACTACCTTTTCTGCCTTTTGACACATTTCTGTGGAAGTTTGTACCTTTTGTAGGCAAGGCTTTATTTATGTACAAACACAATCTACCTGCGGTACAAAACAATCAAATTTTAAACCCCATTACAATGACAAATGGTAAAAACAGCTTCCGTTTCGATGAAATTATTAGATTAAACGATCAGTCATCTTCATTGGCTCGCTCATTCGTCTACTTGCTCTTGTGGTCTTGTAGTTTCATTCAACGTGAGAAATAATTCATATAGCAACATAGCCCACTTCTGACCGATTAGGAAACAAAATTATCCACGATTGAATGAGTCGCATTTAATTTAATTTTTAGTAGGTACAGTCAACAAAAGAGATAAGTATGCAGGATCGTTGGATATAGTTGAAGTTTAGTAAGAAACCTATGGATGTTGTCGACTAAAATTTAATTTGATAAATGAGCTGTTGGTTTTCTATTAATAAAATTAAATTTTATTCGAGAACACCCATCGGTTTCTTACTTAACTTCAACTATATCCGACGATCCTGCATACTTATCTCTTTTGTTGACTGTACATTAAATAGTCCCTTATTGGGCTGGGAAATCTCTACAAAATAAAATATTTTCCGAAATTCAAGATAAGAACTTACACGGAAGAACCTTGCGGATACGGTAAGTGTAGTTCGTACTCTTCGATCAATGTACTTCCTGAAATCGTAAAAAGGGGCTGGGTTCGTAAAGGTGAAATTCCGTCTACATGGAAACTAGAGGCATACCTAAAGTTCTGAAAAAAGGTCAGGTCATTCACTCGTTTTAATTATCTTGCTGTTGAACAAGGCTAATTGGGTAGGTAGGTAGACAAAATAGAATAGGACAGTTTTTCAACCCTCTCCATTAACGGTCGTTACCGCCTAAAACAACTAAGCATAAATATAATTGTCTTGCCGTTTATCAATAGAGTTACCTATAATCAAAACGTACAAAACGGATTGACAGTGACTCACTTTCACTTACAACGTCAACGTGGATGCCTATTGCCTACTTTCAATAAATAAAAGCTCGCAATCGCACATTGCAAAAGCACAGTTTATAGCAGATTCGATCCCCCCGTACTTTAACAAAGGGGTACGTCCAACAATGCATAGTCGTTACAATTAACATCCTCTTCAACGTTTCGACAGGGAGTAGTAATAAAAAGCGTTGCGAGTTTATAGGCCTCTGCATGGTCGCGCGCAGGTGTTCGATTCGCATTCGAGCGTGCCATAGAGAGCGAGTTCCTCGTAGTGCGATTATATTCGGCGTTCTCGGAATCCCTTACCTGCGTCTGCGCAGCTTTCACAACCATCTGCCGGCTGTCATTGGCGCGAACGCGCACTCGTAGCGCAGCTGCCACCCATTGAATAAGCATAAGCCCCCCAATATAGAAAGATGATTTATTTTATACAGTTTGCGCAATTAGACGGTTTTTCGTTGTTCCCGTGGGATTAACGACTTTATGTAGTGGATGCAGATGGTAACGGTTAAGTATGACACTCGCTATTATTATTCTAAAGTATTGCCAGGAATGCGGGTAGCGCTGTTTTGTTACGAGCTTTCCTTTACTTAATCGTGAATTAAGTTTTGAAAATGATAGTTATGCCTCACACTAAGTTCATTTACAGATCAAATCTTACATGCCATACATAATGCATGTTTTATGCTAAGCATGATATCAAATACGCTTATTTTACTGCTAGGTACTATCTTCTACTTCGGAATTCAAAGCTTACCGTTGGAAAAGGTTTCTTTAAAATGTGACAAAGTTGACTTACCGACATATTCAGAACGAAAAGCCGAACCAAGTGTATTTATTTAGGGAGGTCATGCCGTTTCGTAGAACTTGGCTGGCACACTCCGATTTCAATTTCACAGTGAATACCGTTGTTCTCGGTACTTCTTTATTAGACGCGAAGAGTTTGGCTGAATAAACATATTCGCAGAATTCATACCGATAAATACTTTATTTATCACTCATGTGCGTTACCGGTTAACTTTGCGAACGATACGTTCATACTACCCAGTTAAAGATAGCGGTATTGCTCAATGAAGTAAAGATACAAAATTCCAGATGGATCGGTTCTGAAAAATGTAACAGTCCCCGCCTCGTTCGTTTTGATAGAAAGTTTTGGATATTATTGAGCGGTTTTCGCAGAACTGCGCCTATCCAGGCCGGTCACTTGCCCCGACTTCCGGGAAATTTCGGTACGTCTTTGCTACAATCAGCATTGCAAATCACGGAGTCCCGAGAAATCCAAAACTACGCTTCTGAACCGCTTCATAGAATTTGTTATAAATTGTAAGTATGCCATATTCCTGAATAAAACCAAGCAACCGAACCAAAGCGTTCATCCAACCAACGAGCAATTTGGGCAAATGGGGGGGGTTAGGTAACTAAACATTAAAAATATTTCTTACACAGAAGAATTGAACATTGATCGCGACTCTTGCTGAATGCGGGATGATCATAAATAAATCATAAATCATTTATTTACTTGCAAATATGGGTAAGAGATAGGTACATAGATATTTTTCCTTAAGTATAATAAAGTTCTCCGTGTTTTACCATCACATGGGTATGCAAATAGTGTAGGTAATACAATTTAAAACTATCAATAATGTCAACTAAATTCAATAAATCACAATTCCAAATCTAAAAAAATACCTAATGATGTTTTCGGACATTACAAGTCTTGTCTGTAGACTCATCCATCGTCAATCCGTGACGTGTAAGTTTAATTTAGAAAGCTTATAAGCATATAGATATGGAATCGAAAGGTCACTTTGGTTCGAACCCACAACCTCGTGCCAGTAAAGCGGTAACCTTCAGGCCGTGGCCATCCCTATGAAATTACTTATGAACTTGGTCGCTGGCCGTAAATTAAGTACCTCGTTTTCGGTTCACCGGTTTTTAGGGTTCCGTACCCAAAGGGTAAAAACGGAACCCTATTACTAAGACTTCGCTGTCTGTCCGTCCGTCTGTCTGTCACCAGGCTGTATCTCAAGAACCGCGATAGCTAGACAGTTGACATTTTCACAAGTTATGTATTTCTGTTGCCGCTATAAGAACAAATACTAAAAACAGAATAAAATAAATATTTAAGGGGGCTCTCATACAACAAACGTGTTTTTTTCGGCGTTTTTGCCTTGTGGTACGGAACCCTTCGTGTGCGAGTCGGACTCGCACTTGGCCAGTTTTTTTTTTAAGTTTTTTTCTGAACCTCGTCTACGTCCACTAAACTTTTTTAATTTACTCACCATTATGTCACGTTACTACCCACTTAAGCTGATAACTTTAACAACCTATAAGTTTTCCATTTATAGGTGACCTACTAGAAAAATGCAAATAGCCTACCTACCTACCATTACGAAAGAAATATCGAATCTACATTGTTGTGGAATTTTAAAATAAAACGTGGCGCTTGTGCCAACTCAGTAATACGCTTAATTTTATGGTTGTTTAGCCATGTAATTGTAATATTTCTAGGAACAGAAAACGATCTAATATGTATGTATTCTGGTTAGCTATAATAACTTAATATCATTCAGTGTTCGCTCAGCCGCGGCCGGCGGCATTTCCAAATAAATATTAGAAATTCTCATTGTATTCGACTTTCACTAATACCTATGTAATTGAGCAAGTTTCTCCAAGCTTGTTTTCGATTACAAGAATATCAGAAATATTTTTATTAAAGCTTGAAGAGCCCTCATTTAAAGTTTGGAAATTGCTGCTTGTTATAGTGAAACTGAAATGTTTTTCTAATTTATTATTTTTACCCGTCTGTGATTTTGAAGTACTACTTGTTAATTGAGAATAAGCAGCCTGAAATAATGTTGAAGAACATAAACAATTTATTAGAAAAAAAAATACCGGCCAAGTGCGAGTCGGACTCGCCGCACACAAAAGGGTTCTGTACCTCCGTGTGTACCACAGTCCACCCACACCCCTTTAAATTTTTAACTTATTTTATTTTTATTATTTGTTGTTATAGCGGCAACAGAAATACATCATCTGTGAAAATTTCAACTGTCTGGCTATCACGGTTCATGAGATACAGCCTGGTGACAGACAGACAGACGGACAGTGGAGTCTTAGTAAAAGGGTCCCGTTTTGGTAACCCTAAAAACGTAAAATATAGTTTTGTGAAATTCACGCTTTGTACGAGTAGATGCAGACAATAGCTTTACATTAAAGGGTTACGTACTCAACGGCGCGCTATTGTATGGGTTCATATGGGTTCGCACCATAATAAGTTGTTCTTGGAAAAACATGTCGTAAACATCACTTCTAGTTATTGTATAAACGTCGCAAATAAACAAACAGAGTGAAGATTCTATGGAAATAGTATAATTTATTTACATAATAAGTAAGTAATTATGCATAGTTTTAATGGGTGTACTATTAGGAAGTATTTACACCTTACTGAAATGTTGAACGATGTTCAGACTCCTCTCTTTACAGGCTGACTTTTTTTACCGTCTGGACAAAAACAGGGTATAATAAAAGGATTACGGCAACGGCCTACGGAGAAGGCCTATGGCACAGTTTCTTATTTTTCACTAAAAATCACTTTTTCAAATTTAAGCAATTTCCGCGCCCGCGCGTATTGTGGTAGTAATTTCTTTGCCATAGGCTTCTACTCTGTTCACCTTTCTGTTTTTGTCCAGACGCTAGACAGTATAAAAAGTCAGCCAGTATTTAGGTATAAGGAATATTCATTTATTTATTTATGTAACTGTCTTTACAAAGATCTTTGTTACTATGTGCATACCTAGTACCTACCTACGCTACGGTGTTAGGAGCGGTACTTTGCAAAAGATAATTGTCGGTTATAGATTAGTAATTCCAATGAGAGATTTTATAATATTTGCTATCGTGCTTAACATAACTGTTAAATCATACTGTTATGTAATTAACTAGAAATAACGGTAAAATGTTGTTTATATTCATATCACTTCTTGATCATCTCGTGTGGAAACTGTGGAAAGTAAAAGTATTAATTTAATACTTATTTATATATTTTAAAAGTTTAGAGATGGAGCAATAAGTTTACTTATCGCATATACCAGCAGGCATTATTTGCAGTTTTTTTCCATTGCACTTTTGGGCGTATCACCCACTTTAACGCGCTACGCGACGGGGCGTGGATAACGGAGTCAAATTCCGCGCGAAGTGCGTTTTTATTGAATTTGTAAGTAAAAACCACAAAATATAATCCAAATATTTTTACCAGAAAGATAGAGGTTCATGTGGAATATTGAAAATCAGTTATCGTGGTATTATCTGGTCCACAAAATCCAGGTCGTAGCTTCTAAGTTGTTGGTATTTACTGTACAAAAATATAATATACAAGATTTATAACTTAAATTGCTCCAACTAAATAATATTCTTTAATAAGAAGTGTTTGACTTTGACGTAACGACCGAAAAACCGTTAAGTATTAGCTTTTCTTCTCAGAACTCGGTCGTAATGAAAACCTTCGTGGAAAAGTACTTATTACGGCGAAAACTTCGAAAGTTTTCATTGAAATTCCTTTTCGATATTCGAAGTATGTATTAGAATTAATTACAAGTAAATGTTATTCTTTACATGGTCTCCTAGAATTTGCTCTCTGTGGAACTCTCTTTTATTTGTTCACCCACGTTCATCGAATAGGTCCTTAGTACTCCTTTGTGGATATTATCGCAAGCTCAAAGGACATTCAATACTTTGTCTCCTGGAACCCAATTCTTGCAGCCTTTACTTTGTATTGTTACTAAGAGGTTTTCTTGAAATTCTCGGTCGTGTGACGGTATCTTTCTTAGAACCGCTGTCTACAATATCTATGTAGGTAGATATGTAGGTGTGTAAGTACGTATGCATGTGTGAAGTAATATAATAATAATTTTCTTTATCTGCTATTACGTTGAAAAAGCAATGATTAATGTTACGCTTAAGTGAGATGATTCATTTGTTTGGTGCCCCCTATACTATGAATGCTTAACGCACGTAATTTTACGCTACAACTCTACAAGTAGGTATTGGAAAGAATATTTATATATCGTTTTGAATCTATCAAGTCTTGTTTCCAAGTTCCTAACTGCATGTTAAATTTTAGTCGGTTTTTTTAAGGTTGTTGAGATTATACGTGACTCAGTAATCCTGAATTTCCGTTCTCTGGAATATTAAGTACCATGTTCATTTTTAGAAGAAACAAACTTTTGAGAATATTACAGGCAAAAAAGGTGAACAGTGGTTTTAAAATAATTATGCGTATCAGCCTATATGT
This sequence comes from Oligia fasciuncula, assembly GCA_963082905.1. Taxonomy (NCBI): domain Eukaryota; kingdom Metazoa; phylum Arthropoda; class Insecta; order Lepidoptera; family Noctuidae; genus Oligia; species Oligia fasciuncula. The sequence goes on from OY720390.1 coordinate 17,117,250, forward strand.
ATGCAGGGATGTTGTGTTTGATGCTTATACATGTCATGTGCCTACAGGACAATAAGTTAACAAAACCGGTTAATCCTAATATTGCAATCAACATTAACCCAAGTTAAGTTACCCTACTAGCAAATGTACGAAGATATAATAACTTTGTTGAGAATAAACAGGAGTTTCAGCTACTTGGAAATTCTAAGTACCTAAGGCATTAGGTATAGATTACAACACTACCAAGTATTTTAGTTCAGGCTCAAAGTTTAAACTTGTTTAACATTCAGCACAGAGGGTTATTAATTAAATATATTTTGTAATGATGATTAATCCTACTGCGTTGATAATTAAAATAAATCTCGGTACTATTTTATAATATTGTAGGTGTAAAGTCATGATCGCTTACTTCTTTGGAAGGTAGCATTGACAGACGGAGGTCGAGGACACATAATTGGACAAGGAAACTAAAGTAGACTAATGGAAACTTACTTAACTGTAAGTATCCATAAGTCAAATTTTCTGGGAACCCATATTCTGATATGGTTTCCCAGAAAATTAGAATGTAAGGGTTTGTGCACGAAATAAACACATTTTTGTCAATTTTATTTTTATTTTTTTTCTCACAATTGTAAAGAAGGAAGAAAGGAAGTTAAATACAATAGTAATATAAATACCTAGGTTTGTGTCATAAACAGTTCTGTGGGACAAAATCTCTCGTGTCATTCCCAGCAAAAGTGAACTCATAGTTCATGCGCCTGTAATTTCGCCCACCAAAATCAATTAGTGGACTGTGGACGCAAAATTGTGAATAACCCACTTTGTCCCACTAGTAACACCATAGAAATGTATCGTAAATATCTATGAGTGGCACTTATAATTGATGGGGCAAAGTGGAATAATCCAAGAATAAGAACTCTACTATTGAAATCACAAACAATTGTCTTTTAAACTCTTTATATAACTCACAAACACTAAACAAAAATATCCAAAATGAGTCTGTCGATGGTACCGACAACAATAGAAGGTCTCTGTTGAACTTGGCCCTTCGTCCCTACGAATTAGTTCGTTAAGAGGATCTGTAAATGTTTCTCTTTATTTCAATGATTTCCAAATTAATTAATTTCGTGAATTTCGTCTAACTATTAAAATGGCTCTTGTCCTCGATCTCGTTTGGTTGAAAAGGACGGATGAGGTTGACGCTAGAACGAATGTAGCCCAAGCCCAATTCCCAACTCTTTCCACACGTTTCTGTAGTAACAATTAGTATTTCATAATATTATAAACATTAGATAGTAGACACTATGCTTTTACGTCTCTACTCCCTGCGTATAGAAGCGTAGCATTCTTGATTCACGAGAACGAACACGATTTCATCATCATTCATCATAATTTTCAACAGCTCATCAAGTGATATTCCCGACCAATTGTTGTTACTACCGCTTTATTGTGTCAACCCGCTGTGACGTATTCAAAACAAACTATGTATGTGTAGAAACTTCATGTAGCGGCGCAGGCGTGCATGTCAAAGTCAAACGTAAATAAAAACGTGACTGGCTGGACGCTTGCAGGAAATTCGTAACGCTATCAGTCTGACACACATTAATTAATGCATTCACATTATGAATGAAGTTGTGGTGATAGTACGGACGTTGAAGATAAAGGGTTAAGTACTATTTGAAATGTTGGTTTCGATTCGTAATATTAGCATTTGGTCATAAATGATTTCTGTTGCTGGGTGTTCTAAAGATAGCGAGAAAAACGTTGCGCAGCATTCGATTCTGGAATATTGCTGCAATCCGGAAATAGTTGGTTTGCAATAAACGACAATGGACGGTTGGATAAATGGATACCGACCGACACACTTTTACTATGGCCTCATTTACAAGTTATGAGTTTATTTACCGGAACTCTACGGCTTTGCATAACAAAAGAATACAAATAATAAATCTGTAATATGTGTAAATGCAATAGAAATACGAGACGGCTTATTACATGATCTTGGGGGCTTACAAAAAACTCGATCTCGTTTAATTCGTTTCGGATTTTATGTATTTATAGCAGATATATTGGAAGTATGAGAAATTCTCTTTAGTAGTCGTATATCATGAACTCATGAGAGGAACTCGGAATATGTAAAAATAAAATGTTGTCACATTGCGATGAAGTGACAAAGAATGGTGTGAAACTAACTTCCTGTCGACATCGTACATATCGTGCATTGGAAACGCTAATTGTTCGCAGCATGTTCTTTTTAAAATTCCACAATTTTGCTAATTGTACTGGCAAAATTGTGGATTGTGTATTTTGTGTGTTGTGCTGTCTTTTTTATCGTGCATTGGAAACGCTAATTGTTCGCAGCATGTTCTTTTTAAAATTCCACAATTTTGCTAATTGTACTGGCAAAATTGTGGATTGTGTATTTTGTGTGTTGTGCTGTCTTTTTGTGTGCGCCAAATAAATAAAAAACGTTTGATTGTTTGATAGATAGATAAACATCTATCTATCAATCAAACGTTTGTGTCTCCAGGTTTCTGAACTGTCATCTACATTTACATCTCACGTCATCTGTTTCAGTGTTTCCAAAAACACGAAGAGCTTGTTAAAAAATAGAAAATATCATTGGCAATTTGGTAACAGTACTAGGAACGAGCGTGTCAGAACGTTAAAATTATCGTCAGTTCTCTAGAAATAACCTAGCCCTCGTCCATACAGGTAAAACTGAGTCATCGCGGGGGTAAGGTTGGCGAGCGAATGTTCTTCATTTTATTTATACTTCGACCTTGTAATATAAAGTATAAATACTTTCTCAGAACACGATGGAATCACGCAGAGGCATGTTTATAAATGTAATTATTTTAATTCGTACAGACTGAAACACGGTGACGCGACGCGACAAGAACAGCAGACAAGATGTACTATAAATAAACATTTATCTACAATTTTATTGAGTAGTGTTTGTCTGCATGAAAAGTGATAGTAATTAAAAACTTTAAAAGCCAGAAATAAACGGAAGAAATATTATAAACTACGAGTAAGTAGGTATCTACATTGTCTATGCATTTCTTTTCATTTTGGACTCCTGCCTTTTTCCAACGCCAGTGATATTTTTATCCAAGGAATAATTTGAATTTTTCACAGTTCTTCCATACAAAATCTGTCAGACGAGACGTCAAGTTTATTACACGAATAAAAATTATCTGTCGATTGAAAAATCAGCCCTAAGACGTATCTGGACTCTTGAGATCTCCAAGTAGAACAATTCAAGAAGCAATTATCGAATGTAAACAAGATCTTCGAGTGTTCTGTTATTTTCTTCTGTTTGTTTTGCACATTTCTTAGAACATATATTTAAAAGGTGCCTAAAATTAACGGGAGATAACTTAGCTCTGTTTGTAATTATTGAAGTAGATATATGTAGGCATAACTAATAACTTTCTTCAACACAATTTCATTCTATAATTTTACATGGTCCTTAAACACCACCGAGGCGAGAACTGGTCTGCAATAAATATTAAAATGCCTTTGTGCGACACAATTCAAGTTTCAAACAACGTACATAAACTTTCTTATCCTTAGAAGAAACATAATAATTATGTAACTAGAACATGGCATCTTGTTCCCAGCTCCGGTGCCTAGGTAAGACGCTTACAGACGTTATTTACTGCTAATCGACTCTGTAAAATGACAGCTTTTAGTTTATATTTCAATAGCCGTAACGGTAACATTACGGTTATGTCTGTTATTTATTACCCTCATATTTCTCTATTCATCTATTATTATTATTGAAATTAAAGCTGTCAGGGTTTTACGACGTCGGAACCTGCTTCACGTGGAAATTATAATTGGAGAGCTTACAAGTGTTTCAATATAATTTAATACTTAATAATAGTCATTACTAAAATCGTATAAAAATAAAATTAAGTCTTGAAAGGAGACCGCCGGCGCCGCGCCGAACCGCTTCGCATGGTTTTTACGACTTGATGACACGTCGATATTTCTTTAGTATATTAAATTTAATATGATACATAAACCGTTCGAAATAAATTCTCTAAATTATTAGTGGCGAAGTTTAGAAGAATAACGCGGTCACTCAGACAGACACGAAAAACAACTTTAATTTATAAATACTTATAAGTATTATTCTTTAAAACGAGACAATCGAGCATAATTGACATTTTAATCAATTCCTTTGCTCCTTATAATTGACAAGTGTTTTCAATATTGATCATCGTTATATCTTTAATTTAGGTATCTAGTAGAACATAGCAAGATATCAATAAGCTTATCGCATTAATTATTTTAAAGTAGGTACCTCTTCAGCAAAATAACATTCCTTCGCAAAACATTATTTCCGTCGCCTTTGTATGCGAGCATTTTCCAGACGCTTCACTTTTTGGCAAAAAGATAATCTTGAGTCTTGACGGTCGGAAATAATGTTCTTAGATTACTTCCCACCGATTTACATTATTCCAGCCATTTTACATTGTTCTGCTGTGATTTTGTGAATGAAACCTATACCCAGAATAAGTCTTATCCTGGGAATAAATTTTGAATTTTTGACAGTTTTTCCATACTAGAACTGTCACGACACGACGTCAATTTTATTCCACAATTAAAAGTTATCTTTGGTAAAATCAGCCCTAACATGGAAAGTACTTAATAAAACTTTTGTAAAGAAGTTTTGCTCCTCAAGTTCTGAGTTGAGCTGCACGATTTTTGACAAATGCGTGCACTGATTGGACAGGTCCGCTCAATCTGTGTGGTTCTTTCGTCAAAAGACCATTTCAGAGACCAATCTACATGGTCTTCACACGATCTGAACAAGATTTTGTCTGGACTATAAAAGAGACTGTGACCTCTGAGTTTGTTTCGGCCTTTCTTCTCAGAATAGTCAGATAGTAAACGCCGACCTCATCTAGTTTAAAAAAATATAATTGACGTGTAAAATTGTTTGTACAAACCTACTTACAAAAAATTTAACATTTATCATTTATTTATTCTTCATATCATGTATTGAATAATATAGTAAACACCTGCAGTGCGATTCTGTAACCATCTCACCGTGAAAACTTAGGTGAAGTGAGCTGTCAATAGTGTTAATTCCTAGCAAAAACAAACTCACTTCACCTAAGTTTTCACGGTGAGATTTTTACAGAATCGACAGGCTGTAAGCTCTTTGTATCAACTGCGTTCACACACGTAGTTCTCGGAAGCCTCTGGCGGCTATAAATAACGCTGCAACATTATACATATTTTTGGTAACAGCTGATATTGAAAACGTACGGTTTGAAGTGCTCCCTGACGAGAGACATATGGACGTTCATCTCTAACATTTGAGTGAGATAAACAAAACTGGCCATAAAGATTGATGTGTGAAAGGAAAAGTAGGACGAGAGCATAAGAATGAGTAGAATAAAGAAAACTTTTTTTTTGTCGTGTAAGTGTGTTTGAAATGATAAAAACATATTTAGTGCACGTTAGGACAATTCTTTCCGCGCTCCTGGCCTTTGACATTGAGACAAGAAAGCGGCGGCGCCAACGAGCGCATGGGCGGCAGCTGATCTCCATCAACACTCACGGCTCCGTCGAGCAACACTCGAGGAATTCCTTAATGACCCTATGTAGAAAGTCAGCTCACGATCAGATAAACGCGAAACGTGCATCGAGATTTTTTTTTTCATGGTCTTTAGTGATTTCGAGCTCCAAAATGATTGTATTGGCCTCAATCTCGCAATTGATGGCGCGCTATAAAAGCTCTAATGCATCACTGACGCTCGTCCGACATCACATAAAAGACTTTGGCAATAACCATTCGGATTCATTGTAAGAGTTTAGCTGAGCAACCTTCGCGTGTTCCAAGAACTTCGCCGACCGGTCGGTTCGACGCTGCGCCGCGGTTCCCGTAACGTCGACCCGTGGTAGTTTCGATTTTTAAAATAGATGCGTTCCGTTAGACGTGATCCTATATAGAAGCTCCGATTTATGGGCAGTCAATTAGACGTTGTGTAATCTGTAAATAAGTGTCTATTTTTATACCGATCCCAGACCCGTTTCCGAGTGAAAGGGATTTCCTACTGTGAACTTGTAAAACAGGTTTAGGCGTTACGAACTTTCCTCCTTTGACGTTTCATTTCGTTTGAACTGAACTTCGATTTTGTGACTTGAATTCTGATGGATTATAATATAGCTGTGATTGATTATACATATATACGCTGTCATACCATTGCTACATGTGGAATACATCTCATAAATTAACAGCGTGGATTAAACTTGTAAACGTAGATACGTACTATGTTGTAGGTGCACATAAAGAATAGGTATATTGACGTGGCATTACACTGTAATGCATGTATAACGATACACTGAATAGTAGTAGCCTTAGAGGTGACCTAATCGTTTGCCTTCACCTTATTTACAGAAGTTTGTCGACATATCTGTTGCTACCAGAGCGCAAAGTGTTATTATGTTAGTTATTCTGCTCCATTCAGATAAAATATTATTGTATCTGAATGGAGGAAATTTTTAATTTCCAATAAAGAGTTACGATTGGACCAAATGTTTTGCAAACACTTAAATCAAATGTCATAGAGGTAAAAAGTGAAACGATTTTTTTATTTTTGCATTTCGTAAATTTCCCCACAGTTTTGAAAAATCAACACAAGGACGAACGACGCCATCTCAAATGCGAAACGCCAATTAAATCACACCCTACGATATATTCAAAATAGCACTTTAAATATGTACAATATAGAGGCTGATTTTGTGTGGCCGAGTTACAGATCAAAGCAGTATTTCAATCAGTTCGTTAGACGAAACTGTCGAGCGGGTTCGCAGTAGTCCGCCATTGAAATTTAAACTAGCTGCTCTTCTGGGAAAGCGGTGCAAGCGACTATATCTTTTTCCTTCGTTTTGCTTTAGTCAGTTCAGTCCTAGCCCAACAAAACATGAGATGCCCACGGTGCAAAGCAAATTGGATACGGAGTTAACAGTTCTTGAATCCTGGTGGTCTATAAAGAACATGATTTTGTTTTATAATCTAATGGCTGTTGCTTGTCTTAATGAGACTATTATCATAGTTATGAATGTAATTTTATCGTAGTTTTGCCAACCGTGCCGTGACGGTAAATTTTCTGGTTTGTTATTACAGTAGGATCTTGCGCAGTGCAGATGCTCATTTTCCTAAATTATACATACTTCATTAATAAGTTTGCGTATATTGACTTTTGCAAGTCTTGCTTCACGGAAAGTTTGGAAACATCCATGTTTTCTGTGAGCACTTGAGCAGTTCCACGGTGCAAGACAACCTGCGCAGTTAAAGTTTCCAGTGGATTCTTTGATACGTTCTTCATTATAATGTATTATGAATAGTTTCTTGGAAGCGCATCAATAACTTTGAAGTTTCTTAAGAGCCTGAGGTCAGAGGCGAACACTGCATAAAATTTAATAGCCGTGCATAATGTTTGCGTGGCATTGTCGGTCCTTCGGCGAACAATAACCCGTATACAATTTTCAAAATGAGACAATGCAAAAAATAAATAAAAAATGAAGTCATAATGCTGGCGATTTCTCATAACAACCCTTGGGTCGAAGGCTTCCAAGGATTAATTACGAGTTCCGAGTAGGCCCGCCACCGGGCCATTCGATTCTCGGTAAACTCGAATCGAAAAAGAGCAAAAACGGACGCGGCGCGTTCTGAGAACACGCATACCTGCGCCCGCGCAGCCATCCCACCTTGTTCCGTCCGCCCGCCGATTCGAGAGAACTCACATTTTCCTAGTAGTTACTCTCCCGAGTAAAACAACATTTTCTCTTTTTCATATCGTGTAAACTGTAGCAAGCTACACCCAATCTATTGACGTAAGCGAACGACTAATGTTTACAAATTTGTTTAAGAACACTTGGTCAAAAGACGAATACATAGCTAGCTACTGACAAAGTACATAGCTTACTGTTCTCAGTAGGTACCTACTAGTTATACTTATACTACTAGTTTTGGCGCATAACTTTTTTACTATAACACCTCTTTATTTTGCATTTTATATAAATACATGCGATTTCCAAGCACTGATGAAACTAGAATTACGATCGCAGTTATCATATTTCAGAAATCAGATTTAAGTACTGCATTTAATATTGATAAGTTCTTGGAAACTAACAATGTACGAGTTCGACGGTTGGTTCAAGAAAATGCATTCGTAACTAGAAGTGAGCGTATCCACGGAAATTACTTATGCAAATACGAAAGTCTGTAAGTATGTACCTACTTACATATTTTTTTGTTTCTTATATGCCAGTAATTGTCTAATTTCAGAGAACAAGAAAAGAGTATTTATTGATGACCGCGCTTATTGATAACTTTTCGGGTGTAAGCGATGATCGAGGAATCAATATTTCCTTACGCTGCTTTCACCCCAAGTTGGCCAAGGTTTACTGTTTATTAATTATAAAGTTTGAGTTGCCGTCAGTCGAAAATAAATTTTAATTGGACGAAATGAAATTTCATCTTTTTGCGTCGCGTTTATGAAGCGTTTCTTAATTCCCAAGCTGATAGGAAAACGTTTTTCAAACGTTAATGGATTTCAACAGCAAATTTTGAACATTTCCATCGAATCCGGCACACTTATATTGCCTACATTTGCTAAGAGCTTAGGTACTGGTAGGCTTAGTTTTGTCATTTGTCGGGCTACCCTTTAAAATTCTTAGACAGTTCTCGTTTTCAAGTGATTTATTTTCCTAGCGCTGGTAATGTTGGTGTGTGTTTGTTTATTATTAATATATAGTCATTATATTATTATTTATGCAAATTGAAATATGCAGATGAACAAGAAGTTGTTATTGTACACATTACACACAAGCTCTACAAACAATAACAGTAGTAAGAAAAATTGTATCGAACATAATGTTTTAATGAACGCAGTTATTTTCATATACATTTATTAATATGTAGGTAGATAGCAAGCAACGAAACGTGGAATAAAGTAATGGATTAATTTACATACTTCTACTTGAAGAATAGAAGATAAAACTAGTGTGGTATTATCCATATAAGGTGGTCTTAATTCAAGACTTGCTGAGAAAAACATGTCCATGAGTAAATTAGATTAAACAAAATGTCGCATTGAATTGCAAAACCAATCGTTGCGGTCGTATGAGTAAAGTATTCTATGTAGGTTTGTTATGACTAGCAGTTTTGTAAACTTTGGTGTCTATTTTGGCGCCCAGCATGGTAGTGTAGCATTCTCGATACAACTTACGAAGGAAGTACTTAATTTCTTTCAAACTGTCATTTTCTTTGCTCTTCGCTCTGGATTGCACAGCGAAGTTTTTTTTTTTATTTCTGTTTATAGCCGTATTGTAAAGGTCTAGTTTGGCGCCCAACATGGTAGGCAATTATTAGCATCGCCATTATCGATACCTACAAGTATAAGAATGCAAGTTCTTTTACAATGCGTTTTGCAAATTGTCTTTGTTCTCCGTTCTGGATTACGCAGTGGTGCGTGGTGCTTCGCTTGTGATCATACATTTTTAATCGGTAAAGAGTACGACTCGATCCACTAGACTGCTCACAGAAGATCTCATAGCTTCACACAGCATGTACACAGACAAATATCGGGCTATCCTTTTACCAGAACTTCCCTATTTCGTACATAAAAAGATAATTAATTATTAAAAAAAAAAAATATTGGGGTTAGTGCGGAGTTGCCCTCTGAACTTTTTTGACGCAGGGCTGTGCGTTAGAAGATACGGATGTTGGTTAATCGTTATTATTTCAAGTTAATAACAGCAATTACGATTATAACAACATCAGTCTACGTCAAACATCCAAAACAGTATCGTAATCAATATTTTTTGCCATGACTCTTAATCAATGACAATTAAAGTGTTTCTACAAGGTTTCTATGAATCATAATCATCATCATAGTACATTAACCGGTAACAATAGACTCGGCTCCTTTTAGCTTTAAAATAGCAACAAAAAATACATTGTCTCCCTTTGAGGATAAACAAAGGCCGCGACGATTCCCTGTAAACGATTTAAGGCGCTGAATAGACCCAAATAGGCTTGTCTCCAACAATTTTTTAGCCAAATCTATACAGTTTGAGACAGCGGAAAAAATATATGTTAATCTTGAACATATTTCCTAAAACTTCGTTGTTTTCAAAACACGTTTTTGAAAAGTTTTCTCGATACAAAAAAATGGTAAACTAACCTCCTAAACTGATCTTCCAACAAAAAAATCTGAATTATTTACCAACGGACGTTGGTAAAATTTATAACAATAACGTATCATATCAAAATACAAAACTTGGTTGTCTAATATTTTTGACAACTCAACTTATTTTTAAGTAATTAATTATTTGGTGGTTTGTAAAAATGTACGAGCGTCGCGAAATCGCGCTTCTCTTTCTTATGTACGCAATCCGACAGTGATCGCTTAGGCGCGCTGCTAGACGGACGTATGTCGCTTTGCCTCGCAATCCGTTCATTTCATATTATCATCAAACAAAAATGTCGAAGGCCAGCAAAAAATCACTTCTATACTAACAAACCAATACGTCCCATGGAAGTAGTAATATAAGTAATTTTTATATTGACAAAACAGGTACACGAACAGAAAAAATGAAACTCTAAACAAATAGTTACTAGGCTATTTTGTACAACGCATTGCGTAAATTCATCGCTTATAACAAGGCTCGCTTGGTCGAGTGGTTTTTGCATAGATTCTGAATAGCGAGTTATCGGGTTCGAAACCAAGTTGAGTCTTATCAGGGAATTCGTATTGTTTTTTTAGTTTTATGATATTATCATTGTTTTTTTTTAGTCTTAGGATATTTTTATTGTTTTTTTTTTATTTATTTTGTATATTTTTAGAATAATTATTAAAGTTCTTTACAGTAAAAAGAGACGTTTGGCGAACAGTTCAGAAGCGAAGCAGACGCGCGAATCCGCTTGCGCGACGAGACAGTTGCGCGACAAAGTTGAGGAAAATGAGATTTCTCCATAACATCACGCATGTATTCTTTCCAAGGGTTGGGCAGGAGTGTATAGTACACCCACAATTCACCAATGCTTCATCATGGATATCGTTTATGATTTTCGAAAGTTGTAAAGCCGATAGAAAAGTCGAAATTAAAATCCAAGATGGCGGCTGAAAAGATTTTTCAAATTTGTCATCATGGGTGTCGTTTTCATGGTTTTCGAGGGTGCTGAAGCCGATAATGAGGTCAAATTGAAAATCCAAGATGGCGGACGTGAAAAGTTTCAAATTTTTCATCATGGGTATCGTTTTCATGGTTTTCGAGGGTGCTGAAGCCGATAGTGAAGTCAAAATGAAAATCAAAGATGGCGGACGTGAAAAGTTTCAAATTTTTCATCATGGGTGTCGTTTTCATGGTTTTCGAGGGTGCTGAAGCCGATAGTAATGTCAAAATGAAAATTCAAGATGGCGGACGCGAAAATGTTCAAATTTTTCGTGATCGGTGTCGTTTTCGTGGTTTTCGAGGGCGCTGAAGTCGATAGTGGGGTCAAAATAAAAATCCAAGATGGCGGACGTGCAAAATTTCAAATTTTTCATCATAGGTGTCTTTCCCTGATAGACTCAACCAAGTCTTTTAATCTTATTGAAGCTTGCCCATATCTTGGACGGCTATTTGTGTTTTGAGCCACTTGACAAAATTTGATAAATTTTTAGCTCCGTTAGGCTTTTCTGCTGACGTAATCCGTCTAAAAACTTCCATTGTCGGCACGGTTGGCGCAGTGGTTAAGCGTTTCGCTACCATCACATGGGTGTAAGGTGAAAAATGTATTCACTGTTCATTACTTTTATGTTATACAATAGTTCTCGTAGTAACGAAACGGCCAAGCCACATATTTTGACTAAGGTGTAGAGTTTGTGAAGTTAGGGCGTGTAGAGTCAGAAGCTTGGCTCTACATGAGATCTGATAACATTTTGACAGTGCGAGCCATATATGGTCTCTTCTTGGCAACATTTTACATGAAAATGTTTTTAGTGGGATTTTATAGTTACTTATCAGTTTAAGTTATAGGTATTTATATTACTTATTAGGTAATAGGCTAGATTGTAATGTAAATAAAGTATCACCAACTGTGCTACCACAAGGCAAAAACGCCGAAAAAAACACGTTTGTTGTATGGGAGCCCCCATAAATATTTATTTTATTTTGTTTTTAGTATTTGTTGTTATAGCGGCAACAGAAATACATCATCTGTGAAAATTTCAACTGTCTAGCTACCGCGGTTCTTGAGATACAGCCTGGCGACAGACAGACGGCAAAAACGCCGAAAAAATTACGTTTTTTTGTATGGGAGCCCCCCTTAAATATTAATTTTATTTTGTTTTTAGTATTTTTTGTTAAAGCGGCAATAGAAATACATCATCTGTGAAAATTTCAACTGTCTAGCTACCGCGGTTCTTGAGATACAGCCTGGCGACAGAAAGACGGCAAAAACGCCGAAAAAAACACGTTTTTTTTGCGTTTTTTTGTATGGGAGCCCCCCTTAAATATTTGTTTTATTTTGTTTTTAGTATTTGTTGTTATAGCGGCAACAGTAATACATCATCTGTGAAAATTTCAACTGTCTAGCTACCGCGGTTCTTGAGATACAGCCTGGCGACAGACAGACGGCAAAAACGCCGAAAAAAAAACTGTTTTTTGTATGGGAGCCCCCCTTAAATATTAATTTTATTTTGTTTTTAGTATTTGTTGTTATAGCGGCAACAGAAATACATCATCTGTGAAAATTTCAACTGTCTAGCTACCGCGGTTCTTGAGATACAGCCTGGTGACAGACAGACGGACGGACGGACGGACAGCGAAGTCTTAGTAATAGGGTTCCGTTTTTACCCTTTGGGTACGGAACCCTAAAAAGGTTAAAAGTTGGACACCAAGCGACACTAAGTAGGTTATCCAATCTCCGCGCCGAACGGTTGATGAGAAACTGATGGTGGTGGATCTCCACCACCATCAGTTTCTCATCAATCGTTCCGACCGACCGTATCCGACCGTAGAAATTGAGAATTTGAGAATTTGAGAATCTTTTCAGCCGCCATCTTGGATTTTCATTTCGACCTTTCTATCGGCTTTAAAACTTTCGAAAACCATAAACGATATCTATGATGAAGCATTGGTGAATTGTGGGTGTACTATATACTATATACACTCCTGCCCAACCCTTTGAAAGAATACACGCGTGATGTTATGGAAAAATCTCATTTCCTCAACTTTGTCGCATAACTGTCTCGTCGCGCAAGCGGATTCGTGCAAGTGTCTTTCGCGCAAGCGGATTCGTGAAAGTGTCTTTCGCGCAAGTGGATTCGCGCAAGTATCCTTCGCGCAAATGTCTTTCGCGCAAGAGTATTTCGCGCAAACGACCATTCGCGCAAAAGTCCATTTGCGCAAAAGTCTATTCGCGCAAAAGTCCATTCGCGGAAATGTCTTTTGCGCAGGTGTCCCAGATCCGTTTCTGAACTGTTCGCCAAACGTGTCTTTTTATTGTAAAGAACATTAATAAATATGTATTCTAAAAATATACAAAATAAATTAAAAAAAAACAATGAAAATATTCTAAATATATACAAAATAAATTAAAAAAACAATGATAATATCCTAAAACTAAAAAAACCAATACAAATTCCCTGTTATGACTCAACTTGGTTTCGAACTCGATAACCCGCTATTCAGAATCTATGCAAAAACCATTAGACCAACCAAGCCTTGTTAAAAGCGATGAATTTACGCTATGCGTTGTACAAAATAGCCTATAAGGAACTATTTGTTTAGAGTTTCATTATTTCTGTTCGTGTACCTGTCTCGTCAATATTACATTATAAAAATTACTTACTTTACTACTTCCATGAGATGAATAATAATATACTAGAGCGCCATCTATTGGTTCATTGTTAATTATTATTAACCGCGTCACCGTGCCTGACTCGGTAGTTCACTGTATCACCGCCCTTTAAGAATGGCGCTAGGATATCGGAGAAATAGTGGGCGTGGCTAAAAATACCGAAACATCGGAACTCAATTTCGGGTGACAGCCCCTTAACATCATGATGTTCCCGGTAAAGCGTGGACAATGGGATTGTTAACAATAACATTGATTTGAACTAAGTGCTGTCAACAATCTTGGGACTGGCGAGGTCGTTACCAAGTGGGTGAGTGGTGAAGTGCTATGTGCGTGTGGAAATAGGCATACATACCTACCTACAGTATCTACATGGAAAGTATCCAGCGTAAACAAACTGTCGGGTGCCAATCTAGCCTTTATGCTTTACGATTTTACTTCTTATGAGTTTCTTAGAAGGCAATCAACAATTTCGGTTACGAAAAAATACAAATTCCAAGAAATAATTTAAGCTGCCTTCGTGTTTATGCTGATTGATAGTTAATTGGTGCTGTCAGATCAAATTGTGAAATCCTATTGCATAAAAAACTGGAAACAATTTATTTGGCTAATCGGATCTTAGATACGTTGCATGGCATGTTACGTATTGTAATTATGCAAAATCTGCAATAACTCCCTCAAACAATTTATGGCTTGATCGTTCATTCTAAGGAAACGTTATATCGTAGCGTGCTAGCACGATAATTGTTTTCAAATGAAGCGATTCGCTGCCTGGCGAGGTGTCATTAACACAGTCAGCACGCTTGTGCATAAACATCATTTTATTTATATCATTTCCTACTGCATAACGTTACGTGGGTATTACATCGCTGTAATTAAGATAGACTGAATTCCTAACCTATTTGCAGACACGATCATTTCTGTAGAAGAACGAAAATGTGGGTAGTTTGATTTTCTTACCAAATACAGGAATAAATAACACATCGCTACATTTATATTTAGTAACTAAAAATACAGAAAACACCTGGGGAATTCAAAAGTTTATACAATAATTAAGACTATTTTGACATTATTATTTCTGCAAACTCAAACTCAAATCATTTATTTCAATTAAACCTTGTACAGGCACTTTTGAATTGTCAAAATTAAATAGTCTGTCAGTTAGTCAGAAAGTTGAAGCTAGTTGATGCAATAGAGATACAGTTTCATTAAAGAAACAAAAACAGCACAACCTAAATGACCATTTGTTTTTAACTGGCAACTACTGGCAAGGGATTACGTCATTCATTAATATAATCTACGCTTTTATCATTGAGAACGCATTGACCCCGAAGCCTATGTGATAATGATATCAGCTGGCGCCGTTAGGTACCTACATATTTTGTGTGGTCTGTACATGTGTTTTGCAATCTAAAACAAATTTACTTTCGCGCTGACGTATCATTTATGAATAGCATTGAAGGCAAAATATTAATTTGTTAGTTACTGTGAAAAACCGCTTGGTTCACCACTTTCTAAGTTCTCACCTGGTAGTTTTACCACCATTGGAGGTGTATGTGGTTGGTTGGGATCCAATGTAAACGCCTTAGGTAACAACAAACACGGAAACACAAAGGCCCACTTATAATTACTTATATTTCCTCAAATCCACTTTATGGCCGTTTCGTTTCTCAGTAAAACTCTTTATAAGCAGTTTCGTAGAAACCGACTGCACTGGAGAAATTAATTTGCAGAAACCGACGTCGCCGACGGCAGTCCGTCCGCGTGTCTCGACAGAAACGCTTTCTAAGTACGCGCACATTCAATTTCACTCAACGGTCGGTGTTTATCACAGATAACGATATCGCGACGGGAGGTGAAAGTTCGGCGAGGTGGGTCGCCTCGGCGTGACAATCCTCTTTCGTGTACAAAACCGTACTGAGCGAGCGGCGGAGCCGGCACGCGGCGCGCACCGAAGCGAGTGAGGTAAACACGTGTGGCGGGCGGAGCGCGGCTCGGCGCGGCGCGGGGGGACCGGCATGCGGCATGTGAATGTGCGACTGCGACCGAGACCGAGCGGGCTCGCTTCGAACGTACTTGCCGACGAGCTGCCACTTCCCAGAAGTACCAACCTTGGCACTTCCACGAAATAACTCAAGGCATTGTCACTAATTTATAAAACTTATGGTCTTCCGTCCAAGGCTTGCGAGCCGGCACCGGCTGGCTCCGCTGTGAAAGCTCGTGACTTTAACGTTAAGACGTGCACCAGGTACTGTTGACCCCGATGACCGGCGGACGATGTTAAATTAGGTAACATGTAGTATCTATCTATCCATCAATCAAAGTGCGAGCTCGGCCCCTACCTCCACCAGACATGGTGGTATAAACGTTGGAAAGTTCATTCACTTCTTGGTCTATTTTTTGTCGGCTAACACCATACACCTACTTCAGTATGAATATGCAGGTAGATTTTGAATGAATTGAAGTGTTATCATTGTTATCAACCTCGTTGTAAACTGTTACAGTAGGCATTTATCATTCATTATCGATGACATATTTTCACATTACTAGAAAAGTAGAGAACACTTCTTGTAGATTAGTGTGACTTGTGACATATGTAGAAACGTTAGAAACTAAACTTTGACATAAAATTGATGATATTGGTGAAGAAGCGGATTTAAATTTTGCACTGACTCAGAAGCATTTACATACTGAGTTAAGAGTGCATCATTAGCATTAGGTACCTAACGTTTAGAGTATACAACAGATTACTAAACCGATTAAACGATGTTTTCATCCGAAAGAGTTATCAGACGGACCCTTTAGTGATGAAGCTGAAACATTTGGAAAACCAGTGAAAATTGAATTGATTGTTTGGTTCGCACCATTGGGTTTGCTTTCCAGCTTCCAACTACTGGTATTTGCGGATGCCATTTGCAATATCAATATATTCCAAAAACTACGTACCTACCTATCCTATGTGATGCATCATTAATCTTGTATTGCTTTTAGTGAGAAATAAAATAGCAGATCCATTTACATTATGTTCACATGATGTAAATAGAACTATGTATCTACTATTTTATTTATATGCAGCTGATCGATTCTGTAAATATAAAAAGCTGAGTGCAAAGCTGTGAGTGGAGAGTGGGACTTGGGAGTGATAGTTGACACCATTTACAACATTTTGAGCCATACATGTCTTAGACGAAGTATGTTTTTTTTTTTTTTAACTATACAAACATTTAGTCAAAAATAACATACCAACTTTAACTGGGAATAAAAATAAAAAAACATGCTTCGTCTAAAACATGTATGGCTCAAAATGCTCTAAGTGGTGTTGGTGGTGTTTGGAAGCTGGATACAAAGCCTTAAGGGCGGCACCCCTTTAAGGTTTATGGCTTTGTATCCAGCTTCCGAACATCCTATACCCTGTATAAAGTAAGGTGATGTGAGCTGTCAATAGTGTCCATCCCTGGCATCAGTAGTCTACAGTACAAATCTCAACAAGAAAATTTAGGTTAAGTGAGCTTGATTAAACTATCATTCCACCTGATTTTAAGAATAGACACTAGTGATAACTAGTTAAGTTTTAAGCCAGAAGAAGAATGGACCAGCTGCTGGTATATTCTGTAAAAATTTCACCACTAATGACAGCTCATCACTTCAAGCTCACATCACCGAGCGCTTTCAATTTAGACGTTTCGTGTTGGACCGCTGCGGTGCCGAAGCGGTGCGTTTGTCGTATTGCGCATGGAAGGTCATTTGTTTTCATACAAAGCGTGCAGTGCGCGGCAACCAACGGTGCGGCAACAGTGCGGCGTCGGTACTGCGAACGCTCAACAACCCGCACCGAGCGCTTTGTATGAAAACACGTCCGTGCGCAATACGACAAACGCACCGCTTCGGCACCGCAGCGGTCCGACACGAAACGTCTAAATTGAAACCGTGAGATTTTTACTGAATAGACCGGCTGTATGCTATAATGCTTTCTAAATGGGCGACTCTACTATTTTCCTTTACATGACGAAATACTTTCAACAAGTCAACATTCACATTTTTTTTACAGTCCTATGGTGTCACATTCACATACATGATTTATTTGAATGAATAGTGACATCTGTTACATCTGCTGCCATTTCTGTTGGTAGAGATCTATAAATATGATGACCAAGAAATGTATATTATCGTTATTGTGATGTTAGTAACAATGGGTGATTTCGTCTCTCGAGTAGGGTAAGTAATCAATAATGCTGGAGATAATCGAGCATTCCTCGAAAGGCAATGCGTGTGACATGCGCCACACTTCTACGAACGAGTGCTCTTCACGGTATGTATAGACGGCGACAAAACTGTTTATGTAGATAGGTACATTTAAATTTTCTTAGCAAAAAAACTACCAAAATTTTACATTCTTCAGCTGAATGTCCATCAAAATAATCTAAAATTGAAGCCATCTTATCACTATTAAATACGATTGGCGAGTATTCAAAAGAGTTCTCACTCTGCTAAAATCCGTACCTACCTATTATTTAAAAACCGTCGCAGGCCAGTAAGAGGGTTTTTTCATTACGAATTTGTATGTAACAGAAAGCTTGTGATCAGTTTTAAATCAAAACAATCCAATTTCGATAAAGGTTAAAACAAATTGGTATAAAATTTCAATTTCGTTGACGATACGATAAAATCGGTTCAATAACGTAAATTGAGCTTCTGTTTTATGAGATTGCACAACTCATTCATCGTTATTACGCTGACATGACATGTGAATGACCTACATT
This sequence comes from Oligia fasciuncula, assembly GCA_963082905.1. NCBI lineage: Eukaryota > Metazoa > Arthropoda > Insecta > Lepidoptera > Noctuidae > Oligia > Oligia fasciuncula. Next base: position 17,135,862 of record OY720390.1, read on the forward strand.
GTTAATTAAACTTTTGTCGTTGAATGTCCGTCGTGGACAGATGTCGTGCACGTGTGCTCGTGTGTGTGCACCGTCCCCATATTTCGTCAATAATGGCTCGGATCATAAAGTTAAGAGCTTGTGGTGTTTGCTGCTTAATGTCCCTTTAAAATTTGGCGCCATCCTTTATTTATGTTTCAGTGGCAGACATGTTTGGAAGTCGGAACTTGTCACGATTTGAAAACACGAACGTCGGATTTTGTCGGAACTTAGGAGAGACCAAAAGGAAGACTTGAAGTAAAATGTTGCTGTTGTGCAGTTTCACTTCAGCATGCTTAATAAACATACATCGTTAATAAAAAGTAATAATACGTATATTTTTACCTTTCCTGAAACCCTTACTTTTATTTTTACACCGGCAGGTACCATCAATTAAACTTGTTTGGCTGGTGTATTATATAAATGATAGACTGCATTCTAAGTAAACTTGGTTTTAATATTAATCAGTTTATAGTATTACCTTAGGATGGTAAGGACGCCATCTTACAGCTAGTGATGTTCCATCATAATAATGATGTGACAGACCTACTCATAACATCCTCCTTATTAGAAAAACTTATTATAATTTTACAGCTAGAGACAGTACACAAATTGACTAAACTCTTAACAATAACTTTTGACAATAACAACTATTTAAGTAACTCAAAATAAGACAGTTTGTTGAACCAATGTCTTTATATAAACATATTCTAAACTTAATTCTAAACTTAGCTAGATCTATCAGTCCTTCAGTCATTGCTAAAATGTTTGCTCAGTTAACAAAATATTAACTCTTATAAATCTAACCGTCTTGGTGGTCTTATGACTCTTCCACACCTAGAGTGCATTTCAACTGGAGTTGTACGCTCTTCAATAGACGGTGTTACTGTATGAGAATTAGGAGATGTCTTGATATTTGGACTTTTTCGTAACATATCTTGAGATACTGTTTGAGGTGACTGCGGAGGCTTCAAAATATGCTGTCTGTTTCTCCTTCCTATAAATCCATCTGACCCTTCAACAGTATAAGACCTAGGCTGATCACATATGGACCTTACTGTGCCTGTAATCCATGGAGTATCTGGCATTTTCTTAAAATAGACTTCATCTCCTTCTTGTAGTTCTGGTAGTGATTTAGTCTTTCTGTCATAGTAATCCTTCATTTTATTTTTATTTTCTTCCTTAGTTTTTACATATTCTTGAAAATTGACTGTTCTTGGTATTAAGTTTTTTGTGACTGTTGGTAATTGTGTTCTAAGTGAACGTGACATTAATAATTGTGCTGGAGATGGTAGATTTCCTCGAGGTGTATTCCTGAATTGAAGCAACGCCAGATATGGATCTGTCCCTGACTCCTCCGACTTGGTAAGAAAACGTTTACATATCTTTACTGCCGACTCTACCAACCCATTTGACCTTGGCATGTAGGGACTTGACGTATTATGATGTATTCCCCATTCCCAAATAAAATTTTTAAACTCTGCCGAATTAAATGGTGGCCCATTGTCAGAGAATAACTCAACTGGGATACCATGTCTGCTAAAGATACTTTTAAGACAAGTAATTACTGTTTTGGCGTTAGTACTTGCCACTGCCATTAATTCAATATAATTTGAGTAATAATCTTGTATTACTATGTATTTTTTAGATTTATAATCCATAAAGTCAACACCAACTTTTTCCCATGGAAGTAATGTAACATCATGTGGAAGAAGTGGTTCTGGAGCATTTGAGCTTCTATGAGACAAACAAACATGACACGACTCAACAATGTTTTTTATATCAGTTGACATAAATGGCCAGAATACATATCCTCTAGCAAACGCTTTTGACCTTTCAATTCCCAGATGACCACTGTGTATTATTTTCAAAATCTCTGGTCTTAATTTTTTAGGTATGACTATACTGTTACTTCTGAAAATTAAATCATTTTCTGTATGTAAATCAAATCTATACTGCCAATACTCATGCAGATCTTTGTGAATTTGAGTTTTACTTGACGGCCATCCTTCTTTACAGTATTTTTTCAAAATTTGCAGACTTTCATCTTCATTAGTGCCTCTGATTAACCACTGTAGACGTTCTGATGAGACTGGTAATGACTTAATTAGTAAATTTACATGAACAATGACATCATCATCTAATTCATCTGAACTTGTTTCAGAGAGTGCTGCTCTTGACAAGGTATCAGCAATGTACATGTGACTACCTTTCTTGTAAACTACATTTAGACTATAGGGTTGTATTTTCAACATCATTCTTTGGAGACGTGTTGGAACCTCGACTAAAGACTTTTTAAATAATGTTATTAAAGGAGCATGGTCTGTCTCGACAGTAACCGTTTGTCCGTATATAAATTGATGAAACTTGATGCAGGCAAAAACTATTGAATAGAGTTCTTTCTCTATCTGAGCCATTTTCTGTTGTGTATCTGTTAAAGTTTTTGAAGCATAATATACTGGATGTTGATTTTGTAACAACACCGCTCCAACAGCACTCTTACTAGCATCACTTTGTAGGACAATAGGCTCATGAACATTAAAATGTGACAACACTGGAACTTGGCATATTAATTGCTTCAGATGACTAAATGTTGTTTCATGATTGGCAGTCCACTGCCAATCAGTAGATTTTTTTTAATAATTGGCGTAGAATTTCTGTTTCGCCTGCCATATTTTTAATAAAAGGGCTTAAATAATTAAGTATGCCTAGAAATCTTTGTAAATCCTTTAAACAGGTAGGAGAGGGCATCTCTTTGATTGCTCTGACTTTGTCCGGATCAACTGTGATTCCGCCCGCCATTCAGTAGGCTCTGTGACCTTGGTAATAACATCCATTTTTTCCATCTTCTCAAGTTCCTGTTGAAGTCTATGATGTAATGCAAATGGTACCTTCCTCGGAGCATCCACTTTTGGCTGTACCTCAGGATTTATACTTATGTGACACTCACCAGGAAGACAACCAAGACCGGTAAAAACAGAATAATTGCATTCAACGAGTTTATTTAAATTTATACTTTGTGACTGACTTGACTGTAAAGTAAATGACTGTGATTGACTTTTTGTGACTTCAGGACATATTACTTGACTTGAATTTGACTCATTTTGACTTATTTTAGAAAACAATCTACTAATATCCCTTTCTGACGTTTGCATGCTTGTAGTATCTACACAGAAAACTCTTTTAATTAGTCCCATTTTTGAGCAAGTAAGTTTACCTAATACAGTAGGAGAATTCACATTTGCAATTATAAAATTAATTTGTTCTGTCAAATAGCGGTCATTAAATTGAAATTTACACTCAAGGTTTTGTTGACCTAGTACCTCTAGACTATTACCAGTGTATGACTTAATTTTTACATCAGTTTTAGACAATAAATTTTTAGTATTAAGTGAATCATAAACACTTTTTGACATAATATTGACATCACTGCCTGTATCAATAATACAATTTACTTGTGAATTATTTATATATAAATTAATTGTCCATTCACTTGACAACGACTTGGATGACTGAATATGACCTATAAACAGTTCATCTTGTTCTGACTGTACCTGTTGTGTATTACTATCTGACTGTACATATCTTATTGACTTTGACTGAACTGACCTACAACAGACTGCAAAATGATTGATTTTTTCACATTTTTTGCACTTTACACCTAATGCTGGACACTTATAACGATGCACCTGACCACACCTTGTACAAACTTCCTGTTTTGACTGCTGACTATATTGACTGACATTCCTTGAGTTAGACTTTGATCTTGAGCGTGACTGACTCGTATTATACAAGACTGAACTTTGTTCTGCTGTCAATTCATCTGTTTGATGTCTGGAGGCAAGCATGGCCTTTGCCATCTCTAAGGCCTTATCAAGATCCAGCTTATCTTCAAGCAATAATTTTTCTCTGATATAGTTGTATTTTTGATGCATGTTACATATAAACATTATTTTGATTAGGCGTTCTTGCAGCTGTCCTAGCTCACAGTTTTGTGACCTTAATTTTAATGTGCAAGCAAAATCGTCTAAGGTTTCATTTTCACCTTGTTTGTATGTGAAAAAATTGTGACATTCATAAGTGAGGTTAGCTTTTGGGGCAAAGTGATTTTGAAATAACTCTACAAGCTTGTCGTATGTAATATTATCTTCGTCTTTTCCAAATGTATTAAATACATCCACGCCTTTTTCACCAATGACATGTAGAAATAAAGCTACTTTTCTGCCATCACTCTCTTCATCGAAGCCAGACGCATGTAAATAAAACTTAAATGACTGCACCCATTTTTTCCATTGTTGAGCCAAGTTACCATTCATCACCATGGGCTGCGGACTGGACATTCCAGAAAGTTTCTTGGGCTTTTGATTTTCATCAGACATGGCGCCGACTTTTCACACGAGAATTTCACAATGACTTAAGGTGCAATGACTGTACGACACATAGATTACGAATCTACTTCTGACACCATGTTTGGCTGGTGTATTATATAAATGATAGACTGCATTCTAAGTAAACTTGGTTTTAATATTAATCAGTTTATAGTATTACCTTAGGATGGTAAGGACGCCATCTTACAGCTAGTGATGTTCCATCATAATAATGATGTGACAGACCTACTCATAACAAAACTCTTGCGTAAATTGATAATTAAGTTGATGGGCAATTAGTTCCCGCGCAGTCTTTATCGATTCTGCGTTGGTTTCGAGCTTTTTCCTTAAGGCAAGTTTTATATCTTGATCTAAAAATACCTTAGAACTGTACGGGAGTAAGCTCTCCTTTGATCTTTGTGGGGGCGATACTGTAGTTAGGAATTACTTCGTTGAATCATTTTTCCTTATAACTCGATCACACGGTATGCAGATGCTCCACAAGTTACAAAAAGGTTGAAAAAGATAAGAAGATTAAAGTTTTACTGTGTTGTTTAGGTACTGTAAGGCATGATTAGGTAATGAGTTTTTCTTATAGGCAGAAGACGGTAGGATTATGTTTAAAAAGGAATAGTGAACCCTAGATTGAACCCTCTGATTATATTAACAGAAAAACAATTAAAATACCTATTTTTACAGAGGGTTTTATAAGTTTATTTTATTAGATTTGCGTCTAAATGTAGATACATTTCTAAGGCGCAAATCTAATAAACTAAACGCCTCTGTAAAAACGGGTATCTTAATTGTACCTACTTATCTGTATAGTACCTACCATTTAGTAATTTGTTAAGAAGCCAACACGTGCCCGGGGATGCAGTATCCATACAAAAACATCTGCATGTTCGCATTCATATACCTAGGTACTAGCTAGGCCATTCAAACGTAGGTACCTATGTATACCTATAGGTACCTAGTACACCATTAGAATACATTACATTTTTATTAGTCTGTATAAAGACGGACTTATCGTAGACAGCGATTTGAAACAAACAACCTTCGAACAGGAATGCACGTTAAATATATGAAAAGCATTTCGAAGAATATTTCCAGCGTGAATTTCCCAAATGAAACAAATCGTCAAAATGCGCAGTTAGTTCACTTTCAACACGTTAATACTTAATAGCAGAACGATCGCGGGAAAACAGTGTTTTTGTTTACACAGCGGCCAATCCGCTAATTATATCTTGACGATCGCTTGGAAGAAAGACGAAAGTATACATTTTACACGGCCGACGGATTTTTCTCAGAAACTCTGTGTCGGCAACAACCTAACCCGGTTTAAGACTTCTAGTTATCTACATCATCTGTCAAACTTGTCTAGTTTATTGCTAACTTTAACGTAGCTATTCTATTATAGCGAGGGCCCGTGGCTAAATAACAGCCGCACAGGTCAATCGATCAGATCTACGCTTGCCGCGGTTGGTCTGTGGATGGGTGACCATCTTTACATACCGTGACCCCTCCGTGCCTCGGAAAGCACGTTAAGCCGGTGGTCCCAGCTGTCATTCTCGGATCTTTGACAGTCGTTACGGGTAGTCAGAAGCCCGAAAGTCTGACAACCAGTCTTACCAAGGGGTATCGTATTACCCAGTAACTGGGTTGTGGAGGTTAGTTAGGCAGTCGCTCTATGTAAAATACTGGTATTCAGCTGCATCCGGCTAGACTGGAAGCCGACCCCAACATAGTTGGGAAAAGGCTAAGTAGATGATGAACGTAGCTATTCTATTCCTAGGTAAACATGTAACTACCTAAATAATTAAGGTTTTTAATAGGTATCACACTGAATTAGATCCCCGAGACGGGCGTTAAGTTTTTTCACGAGAAAAATCTCTAAAATTACTTACTGGGGCTTATAAATATGCGTGTAACGAAACACCAATTATCAAAACCTTCGGAAAAAAAAACTGGCTATGTTATAATATTTTAATAATTAATATATAGGTACGTAGGTTTTCCCTGTTTATTTATCTTACATAAAATTACATAACTTATATTAATAATGCTTATCTGTAGATAAATAGAAATCCCTAAAATACAGGAAAGAAATACGAGTAGATATTAAATTATACTCCAGCCGTTTTCCTGTTGTTTTGGTTTTAGAAACAAAAGCATGTCAGCTTCTTATCTTCGTGGAAGTCGTAAAAGTAGTGAGAGAAAGGAAAATTCAGTTTAAAACGCGGCGGTGCGCGGCGGCTGCGATAAGCCAGCAATCTACTTAGAACGTGCCTTACATGTAGATGTGTGTGTCTTTATTTTTCTTCCTCTGTTGTTATTTTGCAACGTGTTTTACTGAGAATTGGTTGATAGTATCGACTAGTAAAGTAATCCATTTCTAGAGACAATTAGAGATCATTTTCCTGAATATTACTTCGTACCTATTCGTGATCCTCATACTCCCAAAGTCCCGAGTCCCGTGTTTGTTTAAGCCAAGCCACCCGAGCCAAGAACCCCGAAACAAACTCGAAACACGGTTCCGAATTGAGAATTTGAAGTTGATAACTTGTCAAACTTTACTTTAGCATCACTTGTACGGCGGCAATACAATCGAGTTTAGTCACTATAAGTTTTACCAGCTATAATGTCGAAAAACAGTGTTACCAAATTAAGCTACTATTAATCGGGCGTTGTAAGTACCTACTCAAATGAGTACACCACCATATACTAGGGGGGCAGAATTATTTACCCCCTTTTTTACTTTTATTTGTTTGGTTAGTTTATGGTAGGAAAATAAGCATTTCAGAAATAAAACACATGTAAGTACTTACTTTATGCTTGGCTGTGAATGCGTTAAACAGCCTGTTTCATGTCTCACGACCATTGTAGGGTAGCAACAGAAGGTTTTACATTGGTTATATTATCCTCAAAGCACTAACATCCATCAATGGGGAAGGCAATTGTCAAAAGGGCGTTGCCGTAGCCAGCAGGGTAATTGCGTAATACCTACACTATCAGTAGCAATGGGTTTCATTTTGACAGTTCAACAACATTCATTGCGTTATTTACGTTGTTGAGCAGACACATTTTTCGAACATAAGGAGATGGAATAAGCTTCAAAATGATTCAAATTGTGAGTAATAGTGTGTTACACAATTAGAGTGCTGTTCCCAACATAAGCACATACAAGGTGTGGGTGGTTTTATTTTCGCGAAAATGACGCGTTGTTGTGTTCCTAAATGCTACGAAATTGAAGTCCACTATTTTCCGAAAGAACCTAAAATTAGAAGATTGTGGTTTAACACTACTCGTTGAGATTTTTTTAAATTAAACAGAATTCGAGGTTATGTCGAAAACATTTAGATGTTTTTCAAATAAATACCTACTTGATTTAAAATATTAAGTCATATCGGATGCTTCATGTAAAATATTCAGCTGCATCCGGTTAGACTGGAAGCTGACCCCAACATAGTTGGGAAAAGGCAGGCAGATGATGAATTGATTTAAAATATTGAAGTCACCGAAAATAACAAAATAGTGAAATATACCTAACCAAACTCATGAATGAACACGAAATGTTAAATTTATTTATGTTAGGCCCTAGGGACCTAGCTAACTAGCTATGATCATGTCATCTACAATTAGCTTAGCCCGACCTTCCTCTTCCCTTTAGAATGGATAGTTAGAACTTAGATCTGTCTATGCATAAAGGAGGCTTAAGTCCGTCGGTGAACCATAGCCTAATATGACAAGTTTACCTATAATAAGTATATCTGTGTATTTCCCTGGTCCACACGTACGATATTATACGTAATTCGTGACTGGAAAGCCCCAGCATCACGACACCCTGCGATAGTGAATCCCGGTCGCTTAGCATTTGTTTACCGTACGTGCGGATTGTCTGCCTAGCTAATACGAACTCGGGGAATTCAAACTATATAGCGATAGCACGTGTCGCTTGGCACATTGCCAAACACCAAGTTATGTAATATTTTAGGAAAAACGCGCCTGCGTTTACGGTGGTATGGTTGCCTGCCAGTACTGTGAAATGGCGCCTAATTTACATATTGTTGCAGTAATATGTTTGCTCTATTTTCTAAAGGAGTGAGGAGAACTCTCGAAGGCAATGATACGAGAAACTTCAGCAGATACTTAGGTAGACATTCACGTGAGGTGACGAGCAGAATTAAGAATTGAAATATCTTGAAGATAGACTTACGTAAGTGCACTTATTTACCCTCTGTTTCATATACAAAGAGCACTGAAGTTAGCTGTTAGGTAACCCAATTCTAGGTAAAGCTCGCCTTTGTACCCTTATAATATTGTAACAACTATGAAATTATGTGTAAAAAATAAGGGACCGGTTGCAAACAAAACAAAAGATAACTGGCGGCTAGTTCTACAAATTGAGGAATTATGGTTGGCTCAGGTCGTAGAATAATATATATTATATATTTGTGTTAATTGACACTATGAAATAAAAGTTTATATTGGTTTCTAATTGGGCACTAAAAATCATTTCTCTCAAGCAAATATTTATACGATAAATTTACATAAAAAGGGGCAAAATTGTCACTTCCCTGTGGGGCGACATTCCAAAATGCAAAATATAAGATCATGTAATAAGGTTTAAAAAGCAGTTTAGTTGAATAATTTTATTATAAGATAATAATCATATACATAAGGTTTCCATAAAACGCTAAAACAGTTTTATGGTCTCTTATTTTCTCCGAATATTGTCGACTTTACAAAGGCGACGCGTATTGAGTACCTATCACTTCCCTGTCACCTAAAAGTTTGTTAAAATCACCTTGAAATTGAATAGTAAGTAACGTTGCCGCTCGGGCAATAGAAAGAAAGGGGTGACGACAGCATGTAACGGCTGTGTTTTGTTTCATTCGAGCAGCGATTGGGTCGTGTCCGTGCGTTTAGTGGTGACATTTGCGTTCGGGGTCAGTCAAATTCTCACTCACATGCAGGGACCGAATTACCGTTACTTTTTTGGTAACGTTACCAATTACCGTTATGATAACGTTAAAAAAGTAACGATATTTATAACGATACCCGTCAGTCAGTTAACGTTATCTAATGGTATTAGTACCGGTAAAAATTACAATTATTATACCGGTAAAATTACCGGTATAACAATTGTAATTTTTACCGGTACTAATAAATAGAAAGAAAAGAAAGAGATAGGCGAGGAGGGATAGAAAGAGATAGACGTATAAATATACGTCTATCTTTTTCTATCAATGACGGTGGGGAGACTAGCATATTTTGTTTGGTGTTAAGTACGACTAGCTTCAGCGTGTATACAATATATATTGTTTCTGTGCTGCATCCTGCGACATATACTTAAAAAAACCGGTCAAGTGCGACTCGAACTCGCACACCGAGGGCTCCGTATAAATTTGTAGATATAGTTTTATTATTTTTTTATTTGTAATGTACGAATTTACGGTATAGTTTCCTTTACTAGTGCTATATGACATTGCTTCTTGCCAAATTTTATGATCCTACGTCAACGAGAAGTACCCTACTATAGGTTTTGATTTTGGAACATAAATGGCCGTATCTTTTGATTGTGTTGACTTATAAGTTTGATTTTCTCACTGCTTCAAGAGATTGCAGCCTTGAATAATTGATTTTAATTTCAACTTGATAACTCTACGCATTCCTGAGAAAAAGGATCTTGACTACCGGGCAGACCAGACGGACAACGAAATGATCTTATAAGGGTTCGGTTTTATTTTTTGAGGTACGGGACCCTAAAAAAGAGAGATTACGAGAACCGTATAATGTGTAAGTATATAGAGGTATGAGGAACAGGGTGTAAAGTTCACTCAACCTCCATAGAAAAGGGAGGATCCTCCGACCAGACGGGTGTTGTGTCTGGCGGGCAACTGCCCGATGATTCATGTCGGGCCGTTGTATCTATGCTAATTGCGCGGTAAACTCTGCTTGCGCGATGCAGGATTTGCGTGACGTCAGTATGACGCGTTGTTCTCATGTGGCGTTGTAGATACCGCTACAAGTACATTTTTTTATTTTTTTATTACTAAATGGGCCCGCTCTTGACCCCGATCACGCCTGATGGTAAGCGATACATAATATTTAAAATTTCTGACTAAAACATCGGCCAGTAAACATATAAGTCACATAAATAGGTACATGAACAGTCAACCGCACGGCTCTGTATACAATATGATCTTGACAGACACAAATATGTAGGTAAATACATAAAAATAAGGTAAAAAAAAAAATCGAATGCGTGTAGGACACGCTTTTCAACTTAGTGTCCTGTAGCGTCTACTTTGCAATTATTAAGAACATAAAATGTTGTTTGGGATAAATTCGTCCCAAACTCCCAAGTCCCAACTATAGAAACTTTAATTGTGCCTGGTCTAGCTGACACTCACTTCACTTGGCCGGTTTTCTTAAATTTAATCATTCCTATCTTTCTATAGAAATAGTGTGAAAGATGTTTGGATTTTTGGAAGATAGGAAAGACATTTATTACAACTGCAGGTATTCACAAAACCTGTCATGTCTGTCCTATTTCGAACAAGATAGGAATCTTGTTCGAAATATAAGTACGTTTTGGTTGCATTTTTTAAGATCTATCCATACAAGTTACAAACCAAACCTTGGGATTTGAAAAAAAAAAACGTGGGCTCGGGGGACCCCCGTCAGGAACGAAATTCAAAATGGAAATCCAAGTTGGCGGTTGCGAAAATTTTAAAATCACGAAATTTTGAAGTACATTATTGCCTTCGTCTTGATTTTTTCTCTTGACTCACTATTGGCGTCAGCACCCTCAAAAACCATGAAAACGACACTCATGACGGCAAATATTATAATTTTTGCAGCTGCCATCTTGGATTTTCATTTTGACCTGACTATCGGCTTCAGCACCCTCGAAAACCATGAACGTACTGATATCAGTCTTCAAGACTATATTTCTTATGTCATAATAAAGCGCATCGACTTCCTGTAGCAGAAAGTGTATGCATGGGCGAACCGTATTCGTCGGTATAAACGGCGAGTAGAGCGATACACTCAGGATCGTAACAAGAAGCGCGCCTTCAACGGTTGGGTCATGCCGGTTTTGATGTACTCTTTCGACAAACTCAAATGGACTCAGACCGAACTCGACGTCCTGGATAGGAGGGTCCGTACATTGCTGCCTGCAAATCGAATGCATCATCCACGGTCATCGGTAATGAATGAGGCGTATATCCCGCGAAAGTGTGGAGGTCGAGGCTTTTTAAACGCTAAGACCCTCCACAACCGCCAGATACGCAGTTTCAGGGAATATTTCCTAGAAACCGACGTGGAGATGGTTCGAGATGTAGTCGCGGTGGACAAGGGCCTCACCCCGCTCTCCTTAGGTAAAGAGAACTGGCGCAAGCCAGTAGTGCTTGACACTAATGATCGCATGGAGGTATGGCAGAGGAAGATACTTCACGGACGCTTTTTCCGGACCCTACATAGACCCGATGTAGACCTACTAGCGTCCGTCGCCTGGCTGCGTTTCGGTAACCTCTTTGGAGAAAACGAAGGTTTTGTCTATGTAATTATGGACGAAGTTAAGATGGCGAACAATTACCTGAGATTTATTGTGAAAGATGGCACGTTGACATCTTTTGGGCATACCACCGGCCGGGGGAATCAATCAGGCATATTATCTCCGGATGTTCTCGTCTAGCTAACGGGGAGTACTTGCATAGGAACAACTTTGTAGCCAGGATAATCCATCAGCAGCTTGCTCTGAAATACAGCCTTGTGGAATCGGAGGTGTGTGGTTCGGAGGACCCAGTTCTCGAAAATGGAAATATCACATTGTACTGGGATCGATCCATCATCACTGACAGGACTATTGTTGCCAATAAGCCTGATATAGTGGTGAGGGATCAATCAGAGCGGCGCGCAATGATTATTCAAATTCAAATTTTAGTTAGTTGTTAGTGTACAAAAAAAAACTTAGAAACTATTGTTAGTACCTACTTAAATATAATAACAAAGGGCAACACTCACATAAACATTACAAATCACAAATGCCCCTGTGCTGAGACATTCCGCCCCGTCAAGATAACCAACAGGGAGATACCTCCCTAAAAGATCACCAGACGAACGAAATGCCTCAACACAGGCGCACGCACATCTTCAGCTATAGTTTTCAGGAAAAGCCGAGAAAGAAAAACAAATCAAGTATCTTGACTTGGCTCGCGAGGTTGTCGACATGTGAGATGTTGACTCAGCAATCATTGTGCCGATAGTCGTGACAGCCAAAGGGTTTATAGCCAAGTGCCTCGACTAACACCTGAGCAAACTGTCGTTGGGCAGCTGGATCAAGGGTTTGATTCAGAAAGCAGTACTTCTGGACACGGCTCGCATTGTTAGGAGGTTCCTCTCTCTGGAGCCCTGACCGCCGGTAGCTTGGACCCTGTTCCCGATACCGGTGGGCTTTAATATTTTTAAATGTTTTTATATTCTAATATTTAAAAATATAATATGTATTTAGTGAAATAAAGGAAATAATATGAAGAAGGTACTTTATATAATAGGTAGGTAGACAGGGGGGGTCAGTGGCTAAATAATAACAACCGCACAGGTCGATCGATCAGGTTAAGCTACGCTTGCCGTGGTTGGGCTGTGGATGGGTGACCATCATTACATACCGTGACCCCTCCGTGCCTCGGAAAGCACGTTAAGCCGTTAGTCCCAGCTGTCATTTGTGGATCTTTGACAGTCGTTACGGGTAGTCAGAAGCCCGAAAGTCTGACAACCAGTCTTACCAAGGGGTATCGTATTACCCGGTTACTGGGTTGTGGGGGTCAGATAAGCAGTCGCTCCATGTAAAATACTGGTATGCAGCTGCATACCAGTATTTTACATGGAGCGGCTGCATTCGGTTAGTTTGGAAGCCGACCCCAACATAGTTGGGAAAAGGCTAGGCAGTTTATGACAGGTAGTTTACGAAGGTAGTATGAAACCCATTATTGTTATCACTAGCTTCCGCTCGCGATTTCGTCCGCATAAAACTTTTGTTCCCCCGACCCACCCCGTCGCATCGCATCGCCCGCCTGCGCTATTACTTCGTTTTCGCTAAAGCGAAAACTTCTGACTTTTTTTCTTTTTGCTCAACTCCTAAGGGTTCTAGCGTAATGTTTAATAGCCTTCCTCGAAAATTGGGCTATCAAATTCAAAAACATTTTTATAAATCCGAGCGCTACTTCCAGAGATTAGAGCTTTCAAACAAATAAACTCTTCAGCTTTATTATTTTAAAACTATCTCCTGAGATATTCATTGAAATCAATTAATGATGTCAAGGGCAATTTTGTTCAAAATGAAATACGTAATGAATAACGTATATAATTGGATACTTAAGGATTATAATCATGTTTATAAAAAGTTATTTTAAACAATACAGTATTATTCCTTATCCAATTAAATACATTAGGTACGTTGTGAATTTCATGTAGATCAAAATTGCCTTTTACAGCATATCATTAAAATGAATATCTTAGACGATATCAGAGATTTAAAAAGCGCGAGCGGCTGGCGGGGCGGTACGAAGGTCGCCGGGTCAGCTAGTATGATTATAAAATGAAACGCGCGAGCGCGAGCCGTCTTGTATTCATATTTTTGTTGCCGCTCCGCTTAGTAGCCCCGGCGAACGCACAGCGCGCGTTTCGGTTTGGCAACGTCGCGTCGCACCAGACGTAGGTAAATTTTAGCAAAATAACGTTATTGGTAACGCTATTTTAATACCGGTAAATCCTGTGTTATAACGTTATATTTAACGTTAAATATTTAACGTAACAGAACGAAATGTTTTGGTAATTTTACCGGTATTTTTTTGGTAACGGTAACCGTCCCTGCTCACATGGTACGTATTTACAGTTAAATTATAAAATATTATTTAATTTTAATACATTGTAAGTATGTATTTTAGTTGCACTAAAGATTTATGGAGATTTTAATTGTAATAAAATAAAGCAGTCTTCTAGATTTAGGGAAAAAACATTCAAAATATCACTTCCGTGTGTATCACTTCCCTGGAAATACATAGACAGGGAAATGAGAACACTCCAGAGAAGTGATAAAAGGCTTGTTCTGTGGCTGTTGGCACTAAATAAAATGTGCACTGCGTTATTACAAGCTTTTATTTAACTTGCCGTGTGCGTTAGTTTGTTAGTTATTATGTATGGGTCAAATCTTGCAAGTAAAATTTGACCAACTTCCCAGGGTCCAATCGAATTGAAATTTTGTACACCTGTTTAGGTCAGGTGACAATGCAATATTACGTTACCATTGAGCTGGTCTAATGAAGGAGACGAATGTTGGCCATAAGAACTCCTAAATTTTACTGTTTCTTCGTTATTTTAATGTATGTGATTTTATTTTTACTTATATTTGCCAATAATTTAAGAGCCAAAAATAATTTCGAAGTTCTTTATAGAACCGATATGAGTAAACCAAAAGGGAAATCGCAGACTACAGAAGAAATATTGAGACAAAAAGGAGAAAATGAGAGAAAACACAAGTATAAGAAAGACTATCTCTGAAATGTCGGATCGAGAAAAACGACTATTGTAGAAAAAGCATGGCTGGGGAGATCCAGTAAACACTATAAAAAAGAAATGTGCTGTAAAAAAAGCTTCTGTAGATTTTATGAGAGCTAATACATCATCTTCTCGTCCCACATACCGCAGTCTCAAGACGAAAGTCTTTGACCAGTGTGGGTTGTTGCCAGTCATGACACTAAGGCACTGAAATGTGGTCGCTCACAATGGGCCTTATTAGAAGGCTAAAAGTCACCCAAAGGGCAATGGAAAAGGCTATGCTTGGAGATTCCCTGCGTGATCGAATCAAAAATGAAGAGATCCGCAGGAGAACCAAGGTAACCGACATAGCCCGAAGAATTGTCAAACTTAAGTGGCAGTGGGCAGGGCACATTGCTCGTAGAACAAATAACCGATGGGGCCGAAAGGTTCTGGAGTGGCGGAGATGTAGTGTTGGAAGGCGTCTCACAAGGTGGACCCGACGACCTTGTGAAGGCCGCAAGAAGTCGTTGGATGCGAGAAGCACAAAACCGGTCGAAGTGGAGGTGCTTGGGGGAGGCCTATGTCCAGCAGTGGACCTCTTTCGGCTGAAATGATGATGATAAATGATGAATACACCATCAAGCCTCATTTCGTTTAATAAAGAAAACTTAATATTCTTCATAATTCATATTTCTCTATAACGACAGCATTATCTTGTCTGAATTATCACTTCCCTGGTTGGTATTATAGTACACGTTTAGATTTATTTTTGCATATAAACTGTTCTATTTATTTAATAAATATCATATTTACTAGTATTTACTACAACGTTTACTGTCAAGTCGATTTTAAGATCAAACAATCTTCTAGAGTCACTTCCCTGTATCTACTCTCATTTCCCTGTCTTCTGCAAATTGAAAAATGCCTATAACTTCTAAATTAATCAATATTTTGACTGACCCTTTCAATTCTATATTACTCCATCATGTTTTAATAAAATAGTTAACTTTAAAATGATTTACACTAAAAAAAACGATGGGCCGAAAATAATTCAATTTTATTCCCTTGTTTGTAGAACTAGCCAACTATGGCTTTTAAAAGTGAAATATTACAAACAAAAGATTAAAGCCTGTGTGCAATTAAAACTAATCTTTCCACATAAATCTACGGGAACACTTTAATTTAGCCATTCGATTGCTTCGTGGTTTCGCGAAAAAGCCGTTATCACAATACGACGAATTTGTAGATACTGAAGTATTAAGTATAACGCATTGTTTAGTTAGTACCTAAGTATACTTATTTGGCGCCGGCGCGATATCGATAAGCGATATCATATTCGTAAAAAGTCATAATCTTTGAATAATCATAATTAATCTGATGATTTGAGTCAGACGATGTGTAATGTGTCATGGATCCCCCGGTAAATAGTGACTAGGTTTCCTGCGAGTTGCTTAAATTCTCAAATTGCAAAACAATGAATGATGCATGCAGTCCACAAAATTTTCTGAGGACACAAAATTCTGTAGTTGGAAACGGAATAGGTCGAAATGTTGCATGTTTCAGTACCTATAGCTCTGAACTGGCCCACAGAGCTATACTGAAAATTGCAACATTTCGATACGCACTCACTCTCACCACACTAGCACAAACACTCCTCATTCTAATTTGTTCTAAATCATTTTAATTTTAGGATTTTTGCTTGTTTTATAATATAAGCTCCAAAAGCACAATAACATAGGTAGTTATTGCGATACTCAAATTTGGAATCGAAACTGTCTCTCCTAAAATACAGATTACCTACTCGGTGATCTTATGGTCTAGCTAGGAGAGCATCGATTCACCCAACTTTTCGTAGTACCTACACCATGTCATTAATAATGCATACCTTGTAAATCCTTCATGTAGGTACCTACCTACTACAAAACCTTTATGTAGATACCTAAATAAATTATATGATATTATAATATTAATAATTGTTTATGTAGGTACCTACTGAATAATGAGGCCAAATGAAAAGCGTGAAAATCGAACTCACTTTCCTCAGTAATGAAAAGTCAACTGAAAGAACAGGAAAAATAGGTTACGAACAACCTACTTTGGCCCTATTAATGAATCGATGGACGTGAATTGTAGATGTAACGGTTTCATTGTAGGTAGGCATGAAAGCCCGTAGCTTATGAAAGATTAACCGGTGCCCGGAAAAGTCAAAAGGGTCGGATTAAAGGAGGAGTGGATTATCTTGCTATTAGCGCTTGTCAAAAAAGGCAAAACAATTCTAACATCACAAACTAGATACCTATACAGTACCTACCTATGCTTTATTGTACACCCAAATTTAATACAGCGCACTTACATAACATTATCAGGTCTGTATTCCCCTTTTTATACACAAGTATAGAAAATAGGTAGGTAAGTAAAAACAGAAGTTTTGTTAAAGGATAATAAGTACCTCCAGACCGTATTTCGGCCATGGCGGCCAATTTCAACTGAGACTAGCCTTCGGCGCGGGATGTGTTATATCCACAAGTTTGTGCGCAGACACAGGTGCACTCCCTCTTCCCTCACTCTCATAGTCCGATGGGACGTCACGCAATCCGACACGACCGGAGACAGATCAGGCGCAGAACCAGACAAGGTGATATCACACCGCCAACTTCCAGACTCCGGGCTGGGAATTGGGACTAAGACATTCCTAATCGAAAAACCCAATAACACTTTGCCCGACCTGGGAATTGAACCCAGGACCACGAGACCACCGAGACCAAGATAAAGACCAACTGTATCCTAATTCAATCAGTTTACCACGTCTTAGAATCACGCTCAATCCTTGTAACAGTTGTAACTAATACAATTCTCAAAATCCAACCGAGCACTGTTATTGTTTCTCGTTATTTACATTTATGTAAATAGGCCGAGATTAGATAATGTTCTTCAACTAATTACATCGTAACATGCATAGTACAATAGTATACGATGTTATCGCTTCGATGAATTTTGAAATCAATAAATACCTCCGCTACTGCTAGCAGGAAAAGATAAATTGTTTTTAATTTTACCTGGGAAACAGTAGTCGTTATCGTGGACATGTAATCAGATTTAGCGATTGGATTGCCCTAGTGACGATGTCTTTTTATTATAAGTAGGATTAGTTACTCAGGCTGAGTCAGGCTAGAGACACAAAAAGCGGAAAAACGCATTGAATTTTCATCAGGATTCAGTTGGTCTTACTATTACTGTTAGCTTGCGTAAACCCACTACCGGGCAAAGGGCTCTCCCCATGACTTCAAGCTCTTTCGATCCAGGGTTAAAGTGGACTACTAGACCGCTGAACGTTTATTTTCTCCAGGTTGTCCCGCCATCTTCTACGGGCGCAACGCCTTCTGGCTGTGTCACGGCTCCTGACCCGAGCCTAAACTCGAATTAAAAAACGCACGTTGTTTCCGGCCAGCATAGCTATTTACAACCACTCGATACGCTTCCGTACCGTATTGAACATCACTCAATGTTATCGTAGGAGTCCTCTAAACGATGTTTACAAGTCCAAAATTTCCGATTTGTCAGTTCTCAAGGACACTTAGCTCTTGTAGACGACCAGTATTCTTCCGAGAGCTGTTTGCTGTTGGGGGCAAGGCAAATCAGGTTATGGAAATGTGTCATTTTCGATACGATAGCGTGTCGGATGATTGTGAATAGCTAAGTATGCAGATGAGACTTTTGGAACATTATCTGCGATTGAACAGTCATGATGCTCGAAATTCCACGGCACTATTCCGCTCGGCTTATGTATCTACCCTTATTCTCTTCGTATTTTTTTTCTGTCTGCTTGAGCCAGATTACCAGTCAGCGGGAGTCCCCTTGCGGAGTATTGCGTGTTCCGTCATAGTTAATAAGGGCACCAAGGGGATTATATTTGCGATAGAAGATACAGAAAGGTTAAAGTTCATTAGTCCATAATATTATTACTTGATCATCAATGTCCTCAGTTAATTTTCAATGTTTATGAATAAATTCAGATGTAGATAGGTATAATGAAATCCAGTGTAGCTTTTTGACGTGACAACGTCTTAAATTAGGTTGCGACTGGGAGTCACTTATGAAAAAGTGTAACGCTCGGTAACGTTACGATGAGTCACCGAACGAGAGAGAGGCCCGCCGAATGCCTTGCGTCTCTCTCCCACTCAACTATGATCGGATGATCGGTCGTTGTCACGTAAAATCTTCGCCCGTAAAACCGACTTTACAGGCAACCATTTTTTTTAATAACATTATCATAGTTGCGTAAATAGGACGTGTTGCTATTTATGTGTATGTAATTAAAACGTTATGCGAGTCAGGTATAGGTACTCTAAGTAACGAATTTTTAAATTAACCCTTGGCGTTAATTAGTTGGGAAGAAGGACAGACTGCTAATCAACTGTTTCTGTATTCAGCATGTCACCAGTACCTACCTATGTGTGGCTGTTTCAGAGAAAAAATCATTTAATATGCTAGTCTTTCATGAAATTTTTACCTTCCCTAAGCTTTTACACCTTTTTGTCGTTAGATAGGTGTTTTGAAAAGTGTCGAAGAGTTGAGGTCGAATATAACAAAGGTCATAGAAACATGTTTTATAGTTAACTCACTGGCATTTGAAGTAATGTGACGTACCCGACATGAATTACGATCAAGCCGCAGTGTAATTTAATACAATAAAACCTTTTTTATTAGGAGTCCGTAAAGAAGGCAGGAAAACCTTTGGTGTAATATTTTTGTTATTACTGTTGAGTAAAAGCCTCCCTCCACTCCGCTCTTTCCACTTCTTACAACTCTTCGTTGGCGTAGTTAAATTCCTCATCAGCCTGCTGTCCAGATTTTCGCATTAATTTGACAATCATTCGGATATGGAATTTCTCAGTAGCTCCGAGCCTGGATTTGTGTCTGGTTTATGTCAACAGGCTCGATCCTTAAATTACATGGGACTTGGAGATAACTGGCGAAATGTGGGTGTACTTCGTTAATTTAGGTGCACATCTGCCAAAACTTCGGATGAATACAGGCGTGATGTTATGTCATTCGGATATTAATTTTCGCAGTGATCATCTGGTATTCGATATTGGTGGCTTGGCCATGATTAAAATGCCTAAATTGTTATTACCTAATATTATTATTTCGTTTACTTAGTTATATTATTTTATTACATTTTTAAATATTTCTTAAAATATAAAAGTTAAGTATAAAAAACATTTAAAAATGTAAAAAAATAGTGATCCGCCGGTGTCGGGAGCAGGGTTATACTTATTATTACTAAGCAGGCCCCGCGGTTTCACCCACATAAGTGTCGATCCCGTGGGAATATCGGGATAAAAATCCTATCCTATGTCCTTCCCCGGGATGCAATCTATCTCTCTGCCAAATTTTATCGAAATCCGTTCAGTGGTTTAGGCGTGAAAAGGTAAATTAACTCTGTTTGTCTGTCTGTCTGCATGTAGAGACAGACACAGTTACTTTCGAATTTATAATATTAGTATGGTTTATTACACTGTACCTACTGTCTACCGAATATTTGGTTGTTAATGAACAATTTTCACATTAAAGGAGGAAAAAAAAATTACGCTTCAATATAATAGTATCGGGTAAATAATGGATTCACGTAATACCTACATTTTGAATTCCGCGTAGTAACCTTTTAATTACCTTCATTAACATTTCCGATGAATTTTGTACTTAGGTAGGTACGTTAAAATGAAATGTTATAATTATTAAAATTACATTTAATGGTAACGATCTCTTTGAAATATTAAAACATGTTTGTGGTTTACAAATACATAGGTAAGTAATGAAGTCCAAACCTGGGTTGGGTAGGTTTCAACGCATAAACTAAGTAGTAATGATTTAGTATCCTGTCTTTGTTCTGGCAGTTTTATATATTATTTATCTTACCATTTATGTAGACACATATAAACAGACAACAAAAAAAACAGAACAGAAAAATAGGTACAAAGATGAAGCTTATTTCATAAGAAATCTCTTCCAGCTGACCTGCGATAGGAAAGTAGATAGAGAGATGTAGACAGTGTGTGTAAGAGAAAAGGAGACAAAAAAAAAACTTAAAATCAAAAACAATTCACATAATAAAACTAAACTAATACTTATTATGACAATAAACTTAAATACACACAAATAAACATAGGTAGGTACATACATACAATACTTCTAAAATAAATATCTTATGAACCTAGTACCTATACGATAACTTTCGCACTTGACTCTTATAAACTTTAACCGTTTTATAATCTATACAACTTGTTAGTTAGGTACCATCATTATAAACAATGAGACCGTGGACGTATGAATGACGGCGGCTGTAGTGGAATTCGTCAATTTATTTCATTAATTCATTGTAGACATTGATCGAATACAAACAGACCTGAGGGACCAGTTGGTTAGCTGTCCAGTTTATTAATTAAAATATCTCATGTTAGACCTATTATTTAAATTAATGCTGGTTTGTCATAGCATTTATAAAGTTTTGCAAATTGGAATAAAGGCTCCTACAAACAAGCGCGACACAAAGGCACCGCAAGTTGCGCTACCTCCCTTTTCATATACGATTCTTCCCAGTTTACAACACAGGACACGTCCGACGACCCGTTATTATTATTGTAAGGGCAGATAGTAATGAACTATCAATTAGCAACTGTCTTATCGAGTTTCACGGGGACTAGAATCGGACTTGAGTGTCACTACAGCCGTTGATCCGTAGAACCCATTCCAAATAGCAGAATAGGTACTGAAAAGTTAATTAACTGGTTGCTTATCTTCAAATTGTTTGGAAAATTATTGGACCTAGATGTTATCGGATGTTGATAAAACTCTATATTGGGCAGAATAAGAAATAAATCTAAATAACAGACCACAATCTGAAAGCCAATTCCCGTAATTTAAAACGATCAAAATCTAGTCGCAGTCTCATCTCGGCGACAAAACTTGTCAAAGTATAGGGAAATTAAGGTCATAGCACACGTATCAAACTGGAAAAGGATCGGCACCGTATCAACTCGAGCCGTTCAGTATTCTTTGTATGAAACTCCCTACTGCAACGCACACCAATCGGAATCGTAACGTAATCGCCTCGCCTCGGGACAAGCTCACGAACCGCGGTACGGCGCGTTACTTTTCGTCGTCCCCGCGCTTACGGCTCGACGTCCCCGCGCTTACGTCTCTCCGTACCCGAGCTTACGTGTCTTCGTCCACCCTCTCACCCCTCCGGCCTGCCTGCTGCACCATCAACCAGCGGTCGGCGAGCCGTAAGCGCGGCGTCGCCTAGCCGTAGCCGAGTCGACGTATAGTCGTAGCTTCTGATCCGCTTTGGTTACGACGTGCTTACGTTAGGTTGACGCCTGGTTGACGGCGAGGCGAAAGGCGATATGGTGCCGATCCCTTTCCGATTTGATACTTGTGCTACGTATTTTTGACAAATTGAGACTGAGATCAGACTGAACGTTCTTGAAATTACGAGAATTGCCCCTCTGATAAGGTTTGCAGGGTACACATGGCCACACATCACACAAGACATTGTTTGGAAGGAAGAAGGGGAGGCCTTTGCCCAGCAGTGGGACACAATATAGGCTAACCAAAAAAAAAAAAACAGTTAAGCAACCTTGAATAAATAAAAAGTGAAACTCACTAGTGGTATCAGGTAGAAAGAGGTATGTACATCTAAATGTGATACCTACTTGTATGGACGACAAAACTACAGCATACTAACAGCACAAAATACAAACTCTGTATTTTGTGACTTCAGTTTCAAAATGTGTTATCAACGGATTTTTTGTAGCGCAGCGAAGCCGGTTTATAACGCTATTACCTACATATCGTCGACCGTAGGTTCAATTGAGGTAAGGGACAAATTACAATTTTTCAGGAGAGACCGACAAAGTTTTTTTTCGGACTAAATCGCCTATAACTTTTTTGTTATTAACCTTTTTCGGATCTGATTTCACACATAATCTTGTATTTTAGTGCTCTATCTACCTGTGTAACATTTATTTAAATAAGTTAGCTATTTAAGAAAATATACGTCCCTTACACCAACGTATTTTGTTAGTAATGTCCCTTACTGACCAAGTATCTTGTAGTCCTGTCCCTTACATTAAATTGATCTCTACGTTGGATCCAATCTATAATGAAAAAATAGTGTAAAGGTCTTGTTGAAAAAATGTATGAAGAATAATTCGTTGATTGGGAAGACCCTTACCCTAAGTGAAGTGGATTGGCGGCGGTAATTACACCATTTCAAGTTGCAATATTGCATAGTTTTTTTCAGATACATTGTTGTTATGGGGCTGATTCGAAATTTGAATCCAAAAATCAGTAGGGTAAGGGACATTTTTTTTAAGCTAGATTTTTTTCATATACACCATTCGAAAGACCGCAAAATTCTGAACAAAACTGTATACTCAACTCATTTTGGGTATTTTGTCCCTTACCTCAATTGAACCTACGGTCGACGATATTTTGCATTCACTGTTTTTTTACAGCACTTCTGCAAAAAACAAACTTCAATGACCTTGGTTTCCATTTCGATACGAATTTTAGTGCCTATACAAAAGTTGGAAAAAGTAAAAGAACCGCTAACAATGTACTCCATTTTAGTCCCCGGACTACATATATTTTGTAATGCCTGCAAACAATTTTATGCTTCGTGTATCTAGTAAATTACCTGTAATAACAAGGTAAGTAATTTAGGCTCATAACATAATGCATTTATAGGAAATCCATAGTTTCTTTAAGCATTATACGTTTTTTTCGTGTCAGCTAATTTTCCGATGTTTTAACTCGATTGGTTCGAACCGCGGGGTACGGCCGTATCATAATCACATTAATTGTTTATGGTGAAGTGTTTTTACCGAATTTCCGAGAATTGGTGTAATTTGTCTCTTGCCATGTTCCGTGTCCCCAATTACATGCCGATTAAAATAGCATTAACGAAATTAACGGCGCGCGACAGGCAGCTGCGTTGCGTCTGCGCAAGTCTTGTATGATGCGTGTATTGCGTTATGGTTTTTAACCGACTTCAAAAAAAGGAGGAGGTTCTCAATTCAGTTGTTTTTTTTTGTTTGTTACCTCAGTACGCCGTCATTTATAAACCGATTTGGAAAATTCTTTTTTTATTTAAAAGGATATACTTCCAGATTGGTCCCATTTTTATCAAAATCTAGTTGTGATGATGGGATTCATGAGGAGTTGAGGGAACTCCTCAAATATTATAGGCCCACCTATAGCGATTTGGGTATTTTTTATAGTAACTCGTGCATTTGCTCTCGGAAACCACCATTTGGTGAAGTGGAACTGATGAAGAAGACCAAGGATGGCCACCAGAACTACTCAATAATAAGTATTTCACGGGTTGCGATTCGATTACTTTAATATGGTTGCTAAGCAATTTATGCTCGTCACAATGCGAATGGTGAAATGGAGCTGATGGTGGAATACTAGGAGAACTCAACAATTAACGTCCCTGCATCGGGAAAAGCAATAAGTATTTTGTTAAAGGCGACGGGTAAGTTGACATTAGGCTATTGTAACTTAGATATCTACATTATAAACAGACCCACTAAAAACCGAGAAATAAAAACTTTTTAACAAAAAAAAAAAAAAAAGTTATTACTTAATACTTACTGACGACATGATGCGGTATTTAGTAGTTTTCTAATGATTCAATGGTTACTTAGAATTATTTGTTTGTATGCTGTGGGGGCACGTGCACTTCCTGTTATTGCAATATTTCCTCGTTCAGTTTTGTTGTGACTAGACTAGGGAAACTGCATACAACATAATACTGAAAAGTATTGCGCAAGTAGGTTAATATCTCACACAGTCTCATAGTCTTCTGCCTAGCCCTTTCCCAACTAGGTATGTTGGGGTCGGCTTCCAGTCTAGCCGGATGCAGCTGAGTACCAGTATTTTACATGGCGCGACTGCCTATCTGACCTCCACAAACCAATTACTGGATAATAAGTACGATACCCCTTGGTAAGACTGGTTATCAGACTTTCGAGCTTCTGACAACCCGTAACGACTGTCAAAGGTCAATGGCTAAACTTGCTTTCCGAGGCACAGAGGGTCTTGGTATGTCTAAATGGTCACCTATCCACGGACCAACCGCGACAAGCGTAGCTTAACCTGATCGATCGACCCGTGCGGCTCGTATTACTTAGCCACAAGTTCCCTTAACCCCCGCCCTCTACCCCTTGGCCCCCAAATTAATATCTGTATTGATGTTAATATAACTTAAACTTATGATTTTTTTTTGTTACAATTTCGCAACACACATTCGTTCGCACTTAAAAATTCATTAAAGCGGCCACAAGGGCATAAAATTAAAACAGCAGTGAAAAACAGTACATAAATATCCTACAAAATAACGACACAGAAAGTAGGTTAACACTGTAATTTTATAGCGTTACAAGCAACACTTAGCGAAGATTTTCTCGGAAAGTATCAATAACTTCGGAGTGCAGGGGTGGGTCGTAACGCCTGAGTAACCAAGGGGCTAGGCAGGGCAGGCAACCGGCACTGACCTGTCGTTCTGCCTGACTGGATAACACTCTTCTGTTTACCTAATGTCTAGCTGGTTTTGCTATCGCTTTTGGTTTAATATTCATTGATAATACTAGCATCTGCTTGCGTGAAATTTCTTGTTCCCCGACCCACCCCGTCGCATTTACATCTCCTGCAAGCGCTATGCTTAGCGTTCTTTGTTAATTTTTTTTTTCTTTTTGCTCGGCTCTTAAGGGCTCTAGCGTGATGTTTAAACATACTTAGCCTGTAGCCTTCCTCAAGAATTGGGCTATCAAATGTAAAAAGAATTTTTGAAATCCGACTGGTGGTTCTAGATATTAGCGCATTCAGACAAGCTTTATTATTAGTAAAGTAAAGATTTCTCTGCTGTGAATTTGTTTAAAGGAAGTTCTCGTGTGCGGAGGCTGGATTTGAGCGCAGTTAGTGGCACTAGACTTAGGTATTACGGGACTAATGAACTAACTGGAAAGGAGGGGTTTTTGGCGAATAATAATCTTGAAGTCAGGCACTCGCGCACGCGGTAATTGACAATAATAAAAGTAAAAAAATATCTGCAAATGTTATTAATTTTATTGAATCGGCGATTCAATATTGACGTCAATAAGTAAATACAGTCTAGGTATAAAAAGGCGTGGCATGGGCTGTTTTTCTCTTCCCACAAATTCATGTCAGTAAGACATACAAGTTTTTCAAATACTTACTGAAAATATTTTTCGCCATTTATCAAAGCTCACTGTTGTATTCAATTACCGGCATTTTTTTGTAGATTTTTTCGCGGTATGTCTTATTTGTTTTCATTCACTATTCATCATATACGATGAATAAATAATAAAATAACTGGGTTGTTCTCAAAATATATTCGTGTAGGTAAATAAAGCCAGTGAAACAGAAATTTAAATAAAAGGAACATCACTGGTTTGTCGATACTGCATTGGGTAACTGAAAATAAAATAGGAAATTCTCGTTAACTGAATACCAGGCAGCGCTTCGTGCGATAAATTTAATTTCACAAAGCTCACACGACCAGGGGGCCTAAAAAGGCCACTTTGGCAGAATCATAAAAGGATAACATTATGAATCACAATGGAGAGTTAACTGATATGTTAATCGTATCTAATACCAATCAATCCAATCTCAATCTCTTTGGTTATACCTACGTAGTGCAGCGAAAAAAAGAAAAACACGGACTGTCTTCGCCATATAATGATTCATAATGTTATCCTTTTATGATTCTGCCAAAGTGGCCTTTTTAGGCCTCCAAGATACATCGTTTTAACCTGATTGCTTTTCCGTGACATTGCGTTTTGTCGCTGAAGTATTTTCTTAATAACCTATGGCTATGGGTCTTGCAAGCACACTGGCTTTAAGTACTTCCATTTTCAAGACCTTTGTGTACTTTAACATATAAAGGGCTATAAAGACACTTCACATAGCCGTCAACTAAGCATTCTGTACATCAAACTAAGTAACATTGCATACAAATAATTGCTGGGAAACGACTTTTTTTATGTGATTTGCTGTCTGCGGTAGTACACACCCAAAACGTTGTGCTATGGGTGCATAATATGCAACGGTACAGGGGTCGTCGGGGTTTATATGTAATGTTGTACCTATAACATTAAACACTTGTTTTCGTAATAATAATATCTCCGTAACCAGAAGATTTCCTAGGTATGATCCAGTACAAAAAATGATTACAATGACGGGAGTAGGTTGTTGCCCGTGGCTAAATAATAACAGCCGCACAGTTCGATCGATCAGGTTAAGCTACGGTTGACCATCTTTACATACCGAGACTCCTCCGTGCCTCGGAAAGCACGTTAAGCCGTTGGTCCCGGCTGTCATTCGTGGATTTTTGACAGTCGTTACGGGTAGTCAGAAGCCCGAAAGTCTGACAACCAGTCTTACTAAAGGATATCGTATTACCTAGTAACTGGGTTGTGGAGGTCAGATAGGCAGTCGCTCCATGTAAAATACTGGTATTCAGCTGCAGCCGGTTAGACTGGAAGCCGACCCCAAAATAGTTGGGAAAAGGCTAGGCAGATGAGTGACGGGGAGTAGCTACAAGTAACTCTCGGCTTCGTTAGGTGTCTTTCTACACCCGTTATTTAGATAACAATCAATTTCTTTATGAAGGAAATGCTAAATCTTTACTTTTAATAATGAAGGGCAATCAATAATTCTCTCGTCTTCAGGTTATTTTCTAGTTGTTACATAAAAACATACAATTGCAGCACGCCTTGTTTACAGCGGAAGTACATGTACTATGTACCTATCTACCTACGTACTTTTCCCCTGTTCATTCTTAGATGGAGTCATATTTCTACCAAGAATTCTGTTCGTCACGCCCCATCGCCATGGCGCAGGGCGGATTCCATAATTAATTCCACTAATATTATGTAGGAGAAAATTGTCTGTTTACTCCAGTGTTCTAGGAAATCTATGAACTAAGTACTTCTGAGATATAAAGAAAAAAATAATAGATGTTTTCTTGAAATCACATCGACATAGTTACGAACCCGTGTCGTGTTTGCACAATAAACAGGTCTTTTTTATGAGAAGAAAAAAATTAAGACCTTTTAAGACAGTGAATTTCGTAACGTCACTATGTTTATCCGAGAAATTCTTGGGAATCACTTAACCGGCCGTAATGTTTGATCTGGTAACGTTCCAATTGGGTCACAGCAGACCTGACTACTTCCATACTGCATAGCTGCTTACTTGTTATTGCAAAGTGTTTGTAATCTAATCCGCGTTCAGCCATTCATCACGTCGAAGGTAAATCAATTTGTCTATATCAATATGTATTTAATAATAATGGATTCAGCTTCAGGTGTCTGTTGTGTCGTGGGATTAGATATGTTGATAAGTACGATACAACGGTGGGAGTTTATCTTGGGATGTTATACCTACACTGAGATGCTGATATCTACCTACATTTATGTAAGACCTATGTTTATTGCAGTGTGTCTCAATAATGCCCAGTTGTGTAATGTTCAATTACAAACGTGCATTGTGGTTGCAGTTTCAGATACCTATCTACATATATGAGGCTATAGATTTTTACAAACTGCATGATTGTGTTGAAGTTGACAATCTCTTCGACAAACCTGACGTCACAATACCATGTTTGACAAATACTCCTATTGTTATTTGTGTTTTGGCTCATCGACTCATCTTTTAATGACTACCTCCTGCCGAATATGGACCGGAACATTCGGATCTGTATGATTCATTTTACACTTCGAAGACGATTTTTTTACAAAATGATTTTGAAGACACATTATGTATTGAGGAAATACAGGCCATGTTGATATAGTTATTGTTTGTAGTACCTACTTATACTTAATCTATGTGTCAAATTAAATCATATAAGTTCCAATAGGTACTTATTTAACGGAGCACATACCTACATACTTTAGCAATATCTAAGCAAAGTTACCTATACGGTATACCTACCTAAGACAGATGTTAGGTAAATCCGTCGGTAACCAAATGTTTTAGGGGCTTACAATCGCTGTTACAGAAACCTATAGAACCAAACGTGATTAAACGTCATTCAACTACCCGCATGATTAACAATTCAACGATGGCAACAGTAAAGCCATGTTCACACAAACGTAATTTCAAACATTTCAGTTACTCTTAATTGATAGCTTGACAGCCCATCATTTACTTACACCGTTTCCAACAGCTCTCGGAACACATTCCAGAAACATGCAGCTGTTGTATCCACTACATTATAATTATCTTTCTCACTACATGGAAACAGTTCCGATTATCGTCATAAAAAAAGCTAGTTATTAGTCGAGCAACAATTGCAACTTATTGCAGTGAAACAATACTTGGTAACCAGCTATTACTCTATACTATCGAATAACCACCGGTTCTAGAAGCTAATTGTAGTCTTGTGTTATGGAAAGTACACACTTTCTAGAATATGGGGATTGTAAACAATCTCATGGAACGTAATGCAAAAAGGGTTTCCTTTGAGTGTTGTGGTTTGTGGGAAAAGGCAGACTTAAAGGTAGATTTAAGTACCTACTTTTGTGGTAAGACAAAGGTGTATTCCTGAACTTCATAAAGACCCCTTAGCGTAGAAATTTATCGTAGGTTATTAAATCAAAATCAGCTGTTTCATAGACAAGTGCAATACCTACATGCCTACGCGGTCAAAATGTTTGAAACGGAACAACTAATATTTTTTTTCTAACCGACGAAATTTTTTTACGCTACTTACGTCTACAATCATTCGCGGAAGTCATGGTCACAATTTGCGCACTGTTAAAAAAAACCTGTTTAATGGGTTAATAAATTGGGACGAAGGCTCCAGGAGAATGATGATTTATAATTGCTGGAACGTAAAGTTTAAAAGTAAAGTAAGAAAAACTTTTCTGTGAGAATAATATCGATCTGCCATTACCTAATTGTTCTCAGAAATGTAGAACTTTATTATTTCAACAATTTCCAGTGAGTAAAGTTTATTTAATTCCTTCCCTTCGCATATTTATCAGCGACGTTTAAAAATAGCGAATGACCTTTTCAGGATTTCCAGAAAATAAAAAGGTCTTTATCGATTATGACAATTCTTTTCGCTTCTCTAGTTTATGGAATTAAAATAAAATAGCTCTATAAATAATCGCTAGCCGCAGATAAAACATAACATACTGTTGGGACACAGTCCTCTTTTCGGTGAGAGGGAGTGGGCCGTAATCTACCATGCGGACCCAGAGCGGGTTGGTGGATGTCCATGTATTCGAATTTTTGTTTCTAGGACATGGCGGCTTCCTCACAATGTTTTCCTTCACCGTTTCGAGAACAGTGCTAATGAAATAATTTACACAAAGTAAAGCTCCTGTCTGGGTTCGAACCTACGATGTACAACTCGTAAGTCGCGGCCGTAATATCTAGACCACCACTGCTGCTACAGAAAAAACTGACACTCAAAGTGGACAAGTGTTGTGATCCAACCGAATTCATCAACGTCCACACACTGCTGCAGAAAAAACTTTGATACTCAAAGTGGACAAGTGTTGTGATCCAATCGAATCCATCAACGTCCACACACTGCTGCAGAAAAAACTTTGATACTCAAAGTGGACAAGTGTTGTGATCCAATCGAATCCATCAACGTCCACACACTGTTGCAGAAAAAATTTTGATACTCAAAGTAGACAAGTGGTGTGATCCAACCGAATTCATCGACGTCCATGTTTGAGTGACACTATTTCTAGGTTCTAATTCAGTAAATATGTAGTCTCGGTAATCAAGAAAGACCTCTTTAGTTAAATTAAATTACTTTGATACTGTTAGACAGTAGTTTATAGTTTATGTTGTGACAGTCAACAACTAATAAACCCCGCACCCCGTTTGTAACCAGAGACAACTTGAAGTTTAGTCTGTAACCACTCTAACTAATCACTCACTCTAAATAATAGATTAAAGCTTTCTCATAAAATACATTTTGTCTTTAGGTGAAATATTAATAGGCTCATAAAGGTGAAAAGGAAACTTCGTTTATAGGGACTTAGTTAACTGAAAAGACGCTCTGAATATTGTTTTCGAAACGCTGTATTTGAATGAGCGTCTGCTATATAATATGAACCTACAATTAATATTCTATGTATTTCTATCGTAAGGTTACTGAGTCAATTCAGATTTAAACTGAATGTGAGGCGTCCCTAGATTTCTAAAGACTGAATAATCTGGGAAAACCCAACGGAATGAATTAATCTTACTTACACTTTATGTAATGTATGTAACTTATACATACAATTATGTTTTAAGATGTTGGAATACATTAATGGCACATTAAATGTATTTAAGGAACACTGAACTTTATTAGATACTTATCAGATTAAGGAAAATGCTATTCACGAACTCGCTTGCGTGGTGGTTAGGGAATTACTGAATGAATGAATGAAGTTGGGTAAATACTGCCGACTTACCATGTGTTAGAGAAAAACCAAGGATTAATATGCAATTTCTAGGGAGCTCAATTCCCCACATTTCAACGGACCTTTATTGAAAAATTCCGTTCGTAGTTACTGACATGGGGAATGTGAACGAGCCTAGTGCTGATATTGGCCAGATTTCAACGATCGATAATGGAGTGGAGACTATGTAAGTGCGATGATGGCTCGAGGGTCGCGTGCTTCGTGTGTTGTAATTGATTTGTTGGTAACTGGTTATTGGTTGCGAAACTATGTTATTGGGTAGGACATCCCGTTTCTATTCATCTGTTGTAAGTTTGGACGGGATGCGGAAGAATTGAAGTGGTTCTGGAATGCAATCACACACACATGTTTATGTATGTTTTTTTTCTTTATCATGTTCGTTCCTCTCAAAAGCACCGGCCATCTAATCTCTTCAGTCTTCACCATCCTTAGTTGACTGGTAGATAATGCCTAAAGCATTTTGTACCTTTTTGTGTACGAAATTACTGTTTTTGGGTTTTGAAACGAGGTTAGGCAATGAGAATTTGATAGTGCAGCAGGTCGGATGCTTATCTCGTCCAATTCTCGAGGTAAGACTGGACACTACTAACCCAACAAGTTTATTTATAACTAACGAAATATTTCGAAAAAGAAATATTTGTACCTACTTACAGTTTTTTTTTTAACTTTGTTTCCAAATTACTAAAATTTTTGTTTTTACGTTCGCCGCTATGCAAATCACTATTTCAGCATGTACTTCGCCAAAAAATGATGTTGATACTTGATAGCAAAGCAATTTCCATTCGTTTACAACCTGGCGATAGGTAGATACTTAATTTACATAAAATAAGTACGGTCACCAAAGGATATTTCATAATTAAGTAACCAGGGACACCGATGGATGTTTTTAAATAAAGTTTCATTTAAGTAGGTAATTAATAAAAAACAAAAGTTCATTAATCAAATTAAATATCGCTCGAAAACATCCATCGGTTTCTTACTAAACTTCAACTAGGTATATCCGACGACCCTTATTTATCTGTTTTGGTGACAGTAGGTACATAGGCATAATTTGATTTGACGGCACGTTTGGCGCAGTGGTTAAGCGATTGACTGCTGCGCTGCGTGTCGCGGGTTCGATTCCCGCACGGAACAAATATTTGTATGACCTACAAGTAGTTGTTCCGGGTCTGGCTGTTCGTGTATGTGAGATTAAATGTTTGTAAACGCACCCACGATACAGGAGAAATTCCTAGGGTGGGGCAACGTTTTAAAAAAAAAAATGGTTGCCTGTAAAGTCGGTTTTACGGGCGAAGATTTTACGTGACAACGACCGATCATCCGATCATAGTTGAGTGGGAGAGAGACGCAAGGCATTCGGCGGGCCTCTCTCTCGTTCGGTGACTCATCGTAACGTTACCGAGCGTTACACTTTTTCATAAGTGACTCCCAGTCGCAACCTAATTTAAGACGTTGTCACGTCAAAAAAATTACTACTTATGTGTTTTTGACGTGACAACGTCTTAAATTAGGTTGCGACTGGGAGTCACTTATGAAAAAGTGTAACGCTCGGTAACGTTACGATGAGTCACCGAACGAGAGAGAGGCCCGCCGAATGCCTTGCGTCTCTCTCCCACTCAACTATGATCGGATGATCGGTCGTTGTCACGTAAAATCTTCGCCCGTAAAACCGACTTTACAGGCAACCATTTTTTTGCTATACAAATTACCATGATGTATATCTAGGTACAATAATTATCTTCTGCACTATATTATATTATTATAAAGGTACTATTTTTGTAAACCTTTTGCCGACTGGTCGAGAGGTAGGTATGAAGGAAAAAAATAAAAAAAACTCTTATCCATCAGAACGGAAACAAGGTCAGATTTTTCTTTTGCTCTGGGGAAACCTTATTAAAAGGAAAAAAGCCTTTCTGATACCAAGAAAGGCTTTATCCCTTTACAAGGTTAACCTCAGTCGTAGAAAGAATAGAAGGTAAAAGAAATAAATTATACATGTCTAGATGTGCCCTTGTGAAAAGATTTTGATATTCGAGTGTTCCTTGTTCTACAAGAGGTGGCTCGTTTATATGACGTTCATCAAGATCTATAGGTACTAATAATCAAGTAAAGTGTTTGTTTGTTTGAACACGCGAATCTCTGGAACTACCAGTCGGGTTTAAAAAGATATATTTGCATTTGATGGCCAAATCCTTGAGGCTATATATGCTATTTAAGATCACGCTAGGACTCTTAGGAGCAGAGCAAAAAGGAAAAAGGTAAGAAATAAAGGTAAGTGAAAACGAAGTAATAGTGCGGGCAGGCGATGAGATGCGACGAAAGAGTCGCGGGAGAAAGAAATTTTACGAGGACCAAGTCGCAGGAAGAAGCTAGTTTGTAATATAGCCGTAAAAACATGAGCAACAAGTTACTTTGTAAGTATATAGGAATGTGTGCCAGCAGAGGACTACAACAGCAAAACGTATAAAAAAAATATTTTCAAAGCAAAATGTTTCATGCTGCAGCGATTCCGAAGCATTTCCCGTCGATAAACCCTGGTATGCAGACGTATTTATTTCATACTTTAACTCGAAAATAACGCTGAAATGATCCAACATTCCTATCATACAAGAACATTAGCCGTACGTCTTGATACAATGAATAATGCACGTTTTGTTACCAAAGTGTGACTAATGAGGGAGACGTGCATCCACTGGAACCAAGGATTTAAGCGCCGACGAATAAACGGTCACCAGCGCTTCGTCGGAAGTACGAAACTAAGTAGTTAGCCGGTTGAGTGAATTACCTCTTTTTCTTACCATCAGTGTTCCGAGTAGAACGGTAATGAAGGGTCTAATTACCAACAGTTCGCAGTAAGACTGGCGGCCTCTCTGAGGTACGACTCGTAATTACTGCCCGTTCGTATGTGCCGTGTTTCGGGGAATCAGCGCCGCTTGTAATACACGCTAAAATTGCAATTACAAAGTAGTGACACTCAACTATTTGCAGAAAACGGAATAATTAAGTATTTAGCTGAAGACCGTGAACATTAAAACAACGGCGCTGTGGAAATGGATTTTTTTGTAGTTATATCTAAATGATTTTATTTCTGTAAGTAGATAGGTTTGTACAAACACTTTTACACGCCAATCGTAGTTTTAAAACTAGATGAGGTCGGCGTTTTCCTATCTGACTACTCTGAGAAAGAAAGTCCGAAACAAACTCAGAGGTCATAGTGGCTTTTAAAGTCCAGACAAAATCTTGGTCAGATTATATAAAGACCATGTAGATTGGTGTCTGAAATGGTATTTTGAGGAAAGAACCACACAGTTTGAATGGACCTGTGCACGAATTTGTCAGTAATCACGCAGCTCAACTCAACGATTCGACGAACAATACAAGAACGGACTTTTGGGTAGGCCGCATAAATTACTCAAACTGCCAGAACATAATTAAAACTAACAGAGGAAAAAAAGTGGTGATAGGTAGTTATGCTGGTTCATATTTGCGGTTTTACAAGTTGGTTTCTCCGATGTCTATGTATTGTCTTACGTAAAATGTTTTTCTAGGGAAATACGTTATCAGCTTAGCAACGAGATAGCACTTAGCTCCGATTCGCGGTTTGAGTAGATAATGATGACTGACCAGTTTTCTTTCTTGTCGCCGAAATCCCCACTACGTCATCTTTTCTAGTATTTATAGGCTATGGCAGGAATGGAAATAAACCTCTAACACAGCATTTAATGACTCCTATGGCGGATATCCGCCTTAATACTTATTATACTTAAATGTTTTTGTATGTGATATTAAGCAACTGCTACTGTCTAGGTTAAGAGCAGGAATAATGCGCCTATTTTTAGTTACGTATTTTTGTGGTATACAATAAAGTCATCATCAGAATCTGCCTAGATATAAAGGAGAAGGAATACCTGCTAAGTATATGAAAATCACATCTCTTACCCCTAATTCTTCTTTACAGAACCCCTTTTGTATTCGAAATACCCCTTTATTCCGAACCTACTATTTATTTTGCGATATTAGCGAACGGTTCGCCAGTTGCTTTGAAAGAGGACTATCTAGAGAAGAAAAGCCTTTGTTATCTCCCCTTTGTAACGTCTGCTAAGATAGCTTTATTTTATTTTGTACTAGCTTCCGCCCGTGGCTTCGCCCGCGAGGTATGTCGATAAAAACTATCCTATGTCCTTCCCCGGGATGCAATCTATCTCTCTGCCAAATTTTATCGAAATCCGTTGAGTGATTTAGGCGTGAAAAGGTAACAAACATACAGACAGACAGAGTTACTTTCGAATTTATAATGTTAGTATGGATAGGAATTAAATTAAATAAAAATAAAAGATTATATTAAATTGGTAGGTAGTACCTAAGTAGGTGGTAGGGAAGAGCAGAAGTATATAGTATCTGTGTGATCAAAAGAAAACCAATATGAACCAGTCGTGTCAGAATGGCAAAGTAGGCATTCGATTGAAATAAATATACGTTATCTCGTCAATCGTATTTTCACAAATGGATTAGTGAAATCCTTGATATGCTATCAAATCAAATCAAAAGTCATTTTCATTTCATTCATTTATTTATTCTTAAACAATTTACATTCTGTTGAACATAAAATTATCACATGCCGAAAAATACATACTTATAAAAGCCTAATATTTAGTTCAACGAGTCAATTATTCATATACTTACTTAGAATATATCAACAAATTAATATAATGTCAAAATAATAGTAAGTCAAAATTAGTGTCAAAAATATTATGAGTACCTACAACTTCATCAAGGTCCGATCAGCACAGTGCTAAAGTCATTTATTAAAACTACGCAGAGAATCAGCGCGTAAACACAGTCCTCCAAAACGACCAACCACTTCCTAGTGAGCCTGAAAGAAGAAGTGGCGCAACAAACTCTCCAGCAGACATTCTCATATCCGAAGAGATGTAAATTCAGAATTTCAATGTTTGGATGCCACAGACTTGATCGCCGTGGTCGTTCCTCCTGCCTTTGATGTCTTCTACATAAAAAAATGATAATCGTATGATAGCGTCTCTGGTCTCTCTTTTCCTACCAACATAGTTTGCTATAGGGATCAACTGATGAATCGGCAAACGTAAGGTAGGACGCCCTCAGGCTAGGTGGAGTGAAGATCTTCACAGGGTGGCTGGTAGCGTCTGGATGAAAGTTGCCGTGAATCGAGTTGAATGACTTGCAATAGGAGAGGCCTATGGCCAGCAGTGGATGATGAGGGTAGGACATTAGATAGCCGGTATGGCAAATTTTCAATGGCATCTTGGAACAAAGTTATACGCAATGACCAAATCTGGTTTTAGTCTGAAGGACTCTGACATAACCCTCCTTTCTCCCCAGACGGTGGATTTGCCCAAGGAAAAACAAAAGCACCTCGGTACCTACTCTAACTGTCCTTTGATAAGCAGGTAAGCCATATTGTATGTAAAATATAGTCATGTCTTTTTTATGGTGTAAGCAGAAACACCTTGATTCGAAGGACAATAATTGTGGTTTGGCGAACGTTTGGCATGATTCCATATTGAACGGACAATGCTAAAGTTCTAAGAAATATTGCCCGTTACATTGGAATTTTATTGTCATTTGGCACTCGAGACTAATATTTACTCAATATTTAGTTGTACCAGGAATTAGAATATACTAAACTTACATACATAACTCTCGGAATGAAAGTTCCTAGAAAATTATACTAAAATTTACCAGAGCTGACCCGACAGACGTTGTCTGGTCAAAATGTCAATAGTTCATACAAAATTCCCAAGTGAAAAGGCCGTTTAGTTTTCTCCGAATTCGTAAATCATAATCTCTGAGCGACATTTTGCCTGAGGCATTATACATATCGGCGACAGTTGTGCAAACGGACGACGCCGTATGCGCTCCGTCGCAGTATATGATATTCTCTATACATCATCTATCTATTTAAATAAATAAAAAGAAAAGTCCTGACTGACTGATTGACTGACTCATCAACGCCCAGCCCAAACCCTTGGACCTAGAAAGCTGAAATTTTACACAGAGGTTCCCTTTATAATGTAGACAAGGAATAAGGAAGGATTTTTCGAAATTCAACCCCTAAGGGGGTGAATGGGGAGAGGGTGAAATTTCACGCGGACGAAGTCGCGGGCAGAAGCTAGTACATCATAATAGCAGAACATTATACTATCAAATCATCATATTCTCAATATGTATAATGACGAATTCTACAATCTGCCTTCTACATGTAGATTAGGACGTCGACACCTACGGCGTCCTGTCGACGTCAACGTGTAGGACGTTGACGTCTTGCTTTCTATAATAAGGCAAAACAGGCTTATGGCTCATCAGTGGGTGTCGCCTACACAACTAATGGGATAGAAAATAGGATTGGATATAGTTTCATCCCCTATTGTTCTTGTC
Organism: Oligia fasciuncula; assembly: GCA_963082905.1. Taxonomy (NCBI): domain Eukaryota; kingdom Metazoa; phylum Arthropoda; class Insecta; order Lepidoptera; family Noctuidae; genus Oligia; species Oligia fasciuncula. The sequence goes on from OY720390.1 coordinate 17,173,726, forward strand.
ACTCCCATTTGCCACACATGATCCGCAAAAAAACGGCCCGTGAAACAGCACTTACCTCGATGATATTTTCCTTTCATCTAGAACCATACACGTGGATTGTATAATAACATTTAGCGGGGTAATGGCGTAACACTCTAACAGCCGGTCGATTCTGTAAAAATCTCACCGTGAATAAAACGTAGGTGATATGAGTTTGTTTTTGCTAGGAATTGACATTATTGACAGCTCACTCCACGCTCACTTCACCTAAGTTTTCACGGTGAGATGGTTACAGAATCAGACTGCTGTAGGGCTTTCATTTTGACAGTTTAACAACATTTATTGCGTTATTTACGTTGTTGAGCTGGTAAATTTTTCGAACATGAAGCAGGTTGCCTAGAAGAGATCGCAGAAAGCGACAAGCCAACCCATTGTAGATATTGTTTGTTTTCGATATATTTTTCTTTGTTATGTATTTTTGTGTGTGCATTGTGTGCAATGGATTAGCAATATCCTTCAAAATATTACGTGTGTGTTACGCAATTAGGGTAGTAGAACGTGTAAAATTATAATGTTTCTTTTTTTTTGTAAGTATTTTGATCTTCTAGTTTTTGTACAGCTATAGCCTTGTTTTGGACTTTTTGAGCGAATCTTTTTCCTCAATTATTATCAAACGTTAACATTTTTACGAAACACTTGGGACAACTTTTTTTTGTTAATGAACAAATTTTTTTCTTTCCTCCAAATGTTTGTGGAATTCACAAAAGTTGTTATTGTTTTAAAATCTTATTCACATAAGAGTTATGTAAATTGCAGTTGTTGAGCAGTAGTGGCCCAGCGATAAAGACCCCGACTTACGAGTCGTAGTCGTAGGTTCGAAGTTCGAAACCAGACAGGCGTAACTTTGCTTACTGTGTCTAAATTATTTCCTCACCACTGCTCTCAAAACCGTGAAAGAAATGTCCAAGAACCAAAAATTCGAAGACATGTGACATCTACCAACCCGCACTGGGCCCGTGTGGTGGATGACGGCCTACAAACTATTCATCATCATCATTTCAGCCAAAAGACGTCCACTGCTGGACATAGGCCTCCCCCAAGCACTTCCACTTCGACCGGTTCTGTACTTCTCGCATCCAACGGGTTCCTGCGGCCTTCACAAGGTCGTCGGTCCACCTTGTGGGAGGCCTTCCAACGCTATGTCTTCCGGTACGTGGTCGCCACTCCAGAACCTTTCGGCCCCATCGGCCATCTGTTCTGCGAGCAATGTGCCCTGCCCACTGCCACTTAAGTTTGGCAATTCTGCGGGCTATGTCAAACTATTAGGAACATTCAATAAAACGTAAGCCGAATTGAACGTGAAGCTTATATAGCCACATTAGCCACCCAATCCAGTTACATAACACGTGGTCGTAGTTATTAATAACCTTGCAAATTGGCAACTTAATAACCGAGCTTTTAATTACTCACGTAACGAAGTTCCGTAGCAGTGGAGCACCACATTATTGACTATGCTCTAGCTCCATTAATAGAACTTCGAAGTCAGCGGGGTAATTGCGTCATAATCAGCCTATAAATTTCCCACTGCTGGGACACAGACCTCCTCTCGTTGAGAGGGAGTGGGCCATAATGTACCACGCGGCCTCAGTGCGGATTGGTAGATGTCACATGTCAATTTTTGGATCTAGGACATGCCGTTTTCCTCACGATGTTTTCCTTCACCGTTTTGAGAGCAGTGGTGATGAAATTATTTACTCAAAGTTAAGCGCCTCACTCGTAGTTGCGGGCCGTTACCACTGGGCCCCCACTCCCCACTGCTGCTTTACCACTAGGTAGGGCAGTGGAGTGGGTACCTAATTGCGTGACACTCATAGCAGGTACTTATAAAGACAATCGTCGTCATTTTCTTTCGTTTTGACAGTTCAGCCACGTTCCATGCGTTATTTACGTTCTTGAGTTACCCTTACAAAAACATCAAAGAAAGTGATATCTATTGTTGTTTCCCGGTTTTACTTCACGAAATCCGGGTTAGAGACACCGCGAATGTGGGTTGGATCCGTTGGATGAAGGTACTTTGGAGCACATCTTTTTTAACTGCTCCAATAATAACCGAGCCCACGGTTTGAATATAGCCATCTCCCTAAATTAAAGAACCCTACTTATCTCTATTAAATTTCTATCCGTAACTACTTAATAAATTCTTCCCCAAAGCTCTTTGACTTGAGACTTTGATGTTTTTTTATCCGCCTCAACGACATCAAATTATGCGACCCGATTAATTTTAATAAATTTCTATATTCGGCTTTTTAATTTCTATGTTCAATAAATTTCTACTTATATAATATACCTATAAATTTCTTCACAATTAATTTCCCTGAACCTGACGTGGTATCTTACGCCAAAATAACGAGATTTTCCTTCAATTTTATTTATCTACATAAGTGCCTTTTAAAATCTTTTTATAAGACATGTCTACTTTCTTTGGGATCTCATTATCTTCAAGAAAATTCGAAGAAAACATGATTGCTTTTGGAACTTTACGAGAAACATACTGAAAACATCTTGTAAGTTGTACCTATCTCCTCCGGTACCTATCTCGTTGTTTAAATGAATATAAAAGACTAACTTCTTCCAGCGACTTCATCCACGTGATATTTCTTGTTTTTTTAGGGTTCCGTACCCAAAGGGTAAAAACGGAACCCTATTAGTAAGACTTCGCTGTCTGTCCGTCTGTCTGTCACCAGGCTGTATCTCAAGAACCGCGATAGCTAGACAGTTGAAATTTTTACTAATTATGTATTTTTGTTGCCGCTATAACAACAAATAGGTACTAAAAACAAAATAAAATAAATATTTATTTTTAATATTTAATATTTCCCATACAACAAACGTGTTTTTTTCGGCGTTTTTGCCTTGTGGTACGGAACCCTTCGTGTGCGAGTCCGACTCGCACTTGGCCAGTTTTTTTAACATATTGGGGCCCGCGCTGCGTATTTCCCTTTCCGTGTCCAACTGGCGACACCGGCCTCGCGAAATCCACACGCTTTTGTATTGCTACACAATTCAACAAACCCGTGCTCAACTCGCGTCAACTGCGCACGTTTTTGCGATCAAGCAACGTTAAAAGAGGTTTTATAAAATAGTGTGCAATTGAATTGAACACGGTTTTTAACTGGTCTCTTCGAAACAAATCCGTGCTCATTTAGCGCGCTCGTAAATGTTCGGAATAAATCGTGCGAGCCGAAGCAGGCGGGAGCCGCCGCGCCGAGCCGCCGCGGGGCGGGGCGCCCGAAGTTGCATTCGCGTGCTGTTATTTGTTTGTTTCTCTTGTTTACATAGTGCCTATTGGAAGAGTTTAAAAGGATTTTTTTAGGAATTACCTGATTTTACTTACATAATTACTTTTTTAATTACATTGCATGGTTGCGGTCGGTCTATAGGCGACGTAGGATGCAAGAACGAGCGAAGGGCACCCCAAGGTTAGGTTTGGTTAGGTTACTTTAAACCCTTTACACAGAAATAGGTCCCCGCAAAGCGGGGCTCCGTCGACATAGAATGTAAGAGCGAGCGAAGGGCACCCCGAGGTTCGGTTTTGTTAGGTTACTTTAAACCCTTTTCACAGAAATAGGGGCCCCGCCAAGCGGGGCTCCGTCGACATAGAATGTAAGAGCGAGCGAAGGGCACCCCGAGGTTCGGTATTGTTAGGTTACTTTATTTTTTACGTTATCACAAAGGCGTGCTCAGTTGACGCGAATTGAACACGGGCTAGTAGAATTCCGTACTAATATAAAAGCGTGTGGATTTCGCGAGACCGATGTCGCCAGTTGGACACGGAAAGGGAAATACGCGCCCGCGCTATAGTTAGGTCGTTTTCGCTTCTAGCGTTCTTTCCGCCTTTTTTCCTTTGCTCGGCTCCCAGTCCTAGGTCATAGCATGATCTTAATAAATCCCACCGATAGAGTATAACCTTCCTTATGAATTGGGCTATCAAATGCATAAATAATTGATCAAATCTGAATCCCGTCCCAGAGATTAACGCGTTCAAACAAACAAACAAATTCTTCACCTTTGTTATATTATTAACTAGCTGCGCCCCGCGGTTTCATCTGCATAAGTGTCGATCCCGTGGGAATATCGGGATAAAAAGTAGCAGTATCAAAATTGGTCCAGCCGTTTGAGCGTGAAGAAGTAACAAACATAAACACACACACACACACTCACAAACTTTCGCCTATAGAATATTACAGTCCCCGGCACATAACTTGGCAAGAGTCGTTAGATTCGTTTTTCCTTTATTTAACTTTCTTGTGAACTTTTTTGTTTAAAAATATACTATGGCACTAACCATAGTATAATGACAAACAATAAAAGTGACCATATTCTTGTTGCACTAAGTGTACATGCGCTAACTTACTCGAACTACACCAAAACCTTGCCAAGTTACGTGCCCGGCGACTGTAGCACAGTATAAAAAGAATTTGTTTGTTTGGACCCATTAATCCCTGGAACTACTAGTCGGATTAAAAAAATATATACATACCTGGATAAACATGTTTTTTGTACCAAAAATGTAAAGATGGTAAAAATCTGTAAGTTTATTGGATTTATTTTTAGGTCTTTCATGTAGCCTATGTATTCCAATACTTATAGCGTGATGTGTGTCTCGACAAACGAAGGTTCCTAAACGTGAGATACCTATGTATTCCATTTCCAATACTTATAGCGTGATGTGTGTCTCGACAAACGAAGGTTCCTAAACGTGAGATACCTATGTATTCCAATACTTATAGCGTGATGTGTGTCTCGGCAAACGAAGGTTCCTAAACGTGAGATACCTATGTATTCCAATACTTATAGCGTGATGTGTGTCTCGGCAAACGAAGGTTCCTAAACGTGAGGTACCTATGTATTCCAATACTTATAGCGTGATGTGTGTCTCGACAAACGAAGGTTCCTAAACGTGAGATACCTATGTATTCCAATACTTATAGCGTGATGTGTGTCTCGGCAAACGAAGGTTCCTAAACGTGAGGTACCTATGTATTCCAATACTTATAGCGTGATGTGTGTCTCGGCAAACGAAGGTTCCTAAATGTGAGGTACCTATAATAGAAAGAAAGAATACCTCCTCAAGGATTTTGTCAATGGGATGAATAGATATCTACCCAAATATCTATCACCTTTTCATAGAAACCAAATACATACGTATTATAAAGAAATACGGTAAAAATTGCTAAGCCTCCTCATCTTTGCGTGGGTAGCGTTGAACTGCGACAGCTGACCTAACATAATAGAATTTTATATGTATAGGTAAGTAATGTAAATATCATATACATAGGTTAAGCAACGCTTGCAGAGGTTGGTCCGTGGATGGGTGACCATCCATTACATACCGAGGCCCCTCCGTGACTCGGAAAGCACGTTCCGGCTGTCATTTGTAGATCTTTGATAGTCGTTACGGGACTGTACCAAATACAACCAAAAGTATACAAACAAAAGTTACTGGGTTGTGGAGGACCGATAACTAGTCGGTCCATGTAAAATACGGGTGTTCTACTGCATCCGGTTAGACTGGAAATCGCTCCCGTCATAGTTGGGAAAAGGTTAGGCAGATGATAACCTTTTGCAAAATATGAATCTCTCTCCGAAAGTCCATCTGTCGGAGATAAGACTTGGGTAAAATTCGTACAGCATTTTTTGAGCATAGTGCTTTCAATATGACACATTATCTTGCTAACTTCATGCGTCGTACTTATACCAAACAGCGGGGTAATTGCGTTACAAACATAAATAAAATAGCAAATCGGATTGCCTTTCATTTTGACATCAATTGCTATGAAGCAATGGATGAACGACATAGCTCACAGAATAAGCAAGCTGAAGTAGCAATGGGCCGGTCATATTAGCCGTAGAACCGATGACCGTAGACGTGTTCTTGAGTGGAGATCGCGAATCGGCAAACGTAACGCCCTCAGGCTAGGTGGAGCGACGATCTTCTCAGGGTGGCTGGTAGCAGCTGGATGAGAGTTGCCGAGAATCCAGCTGAATGGCGTGCAATTGGAGAGGCCTATGTCCAGCAGTGGACTGCTGTATGCTTATAATGAGTGGATGAAAAATTCGTTTGCTCAAATAACGCAATGAACGTGGCTGAACTGTCAAACTGTAAGGAATTGCGATCGGTTGCCATTTTAGGTGTGAGGTTGCGTTTCCACCAGAGATGTGCGAGGATACCTAGAGCACTTAGAGCAGCGAGGGATGTGTGTGAAACAAACCAATAACATCGCTTCATTTTCATAGCTTGAACTAAGTTAATGTGTCTAACCTATCCTTTCTCAACTCGATGTCAAGACCCGATTGTCTACAATATGCCTATAGCGTATTCTGATCTATTTCAGCCACATAATGCGAAGGGGAGATAGCAGCCTTGAAAAGCTGGTTATTGTTGGCAATACCGAAGGAAAGAGAGCACGAGGCAGGTCGCCAACACGATGGTCCGACAAAGTAAAAGAAGCTACGTCCTCAAGCAATTTTCAGCAGGTGGTGATGGCAACTTTGAACCGGAGTACGTGGAGTCAGATTGTCCGCTTAAAAGGGTCCAGTGACCACGATCCTCAGTAATGAGGGACCGATTGAAGAAGAAGAAGAGAACTAAGTTAGCGTTGTTATTGGTTAGTTTTTCACACATCCCTTGCTACGCATCCTCGCTCATCTCTAGTGGAAACGCAGCCTACAGCTACTGAAATGAAATGAAATGTTTTTTTTTTTTGTAAATTTTGTAAGTTTCCTAGAAGAGCGGTGACCGCCACATGCGGGCGTAATGTCCAATCACACACCTCACTGTCAAATACTGGTGAAAATGGCAGATTTTTATGACGTCTGTTATAAGCATATAACGAATACGGTCTTCTAGGAAACCGTAGGTACCATTACGCAATTACCCCGCAGTTACAAAACCGCTCTCCGCAGCGGGTGGCAGCGGTCATTTTAAGGATGTGCTAAACAATGTGTTTTAAAATGTTTTTTCATAAAGATAATATTGACTTAGTCACTTTTCCGTGAACTGTGTGTGACGTGCGTGCACATAGGTACTACGCTTTTGATAAAATGGCATCTATCTACCCACAGTCCGTTCACAGTTATTTTACCTTTGATTTTGCATCACTATCAAAATCTAAGCGAACTTTATTGTCATGGTAATAAGGTCGCTATTGGATTGCTACCATTGCCAAGTCTGTCAAAATCACAATGATCTTTATTTTCGTTACAATAAGGTTGTTATTCGGTTGCTGCTGTCAGAGGTAAACACTCATCTAGTCATCTATCAAAATAAATTTAAAGAATCAAGATGCATATCAATATTTAAGTCAATAAAGTAGGTAATTAATTATAATTAATGTTTTCTCGGAAAAACACTGTGACATTTATAAAAGTGAATTGCTTTCATTCATAAATTGCTTTTTCAATGAAATCGTGATACTTATCTATGATGTGTGGAGCAAAATGATTTCGTTAATGTCTATTGAACCCCAAAATAAACAAGCAAGTAATACGTAGGTACCTAATCACTGTTCGCGATTTATTTGCCAAACATGTAAACAAATATGAGTATTTGGAAAAATAACTTTAATTGCTATACAATAAAGTTCAGTTTACGCTACAACTTCAAACATTTTTATAACTTCTTCTAACTCTAAAATCAACTTAATTTCTACTAAAATAAAGTTGATATTTGTTTAACTTGAAATAAAAACAATTGGAAACATACGTTTGAATTGAATAGACCTTAGGTAGGTAGGTACGGCACATTATTCATTGTTATTACCTTTGTCTTAATCCATTTTTTCTTGCGTGCGGCGCAGCATTATTTCTTTCTTCCATACATTATCCATTCGCTACCACAGCATCATCCACACTACGCTTGCCGATACTCGGTCTCCACTCCAGGACTCGTCAGCTCTCCACCGGCCTGTCCTTAGACAAACATGGCGAGCCCACTTCAGCTTGCTTACTCTGTACTTCTGTAGTCAAAATCAAAGTCATTTATTCTAAATATTAGGCCGTGAATCAGCACTTTTCGAACGAAAAAATACATAAGACAGTCCCCCAAAACGCCCGCCCTTCACCACTCCTAGTGCTTTCGCTGGGGAGAAGAAGTGGCGTAACCGTAACCAACTCCCCAGCAACACAGCTGTCTGCAGTGCCGGATTAGCCCCTCTCGGGGGGCACCATAAGGCAGAAAGGCTGTTTATCAGCAAGATATTACAAGACCCAAAAGTCACTCTAGCTAGAGATGTGCGCCAATCTTTACAAATTGCTCGTCGATGTTTTGGAAAAATACGAGGAGCGATTAGTGGATAGGAGGGCCTACAGGCGTGGATTGCTTAGGGCATAAAGTAGTCTGGCACTTTATGCCATAGGCAATCCACGTAGGTAGGCACTGGCTGTCTGTTCAGTTAGAAAATTTGTTTCTATAGTAGGTATGCAAAGTATTAACATAACGTGACACAGAACATTAAATTAAATTTAGGTATTCCAGTCTTTAGAAACCCTAGCAAGAACGTGTCTGTCTAAATCCATTCCAACGTCATTAATTTTACCGTTAAAATGTTCTTAAATTACGAAGGTATAGTCATGACATGAGTAATCGAGATTCGGTGTTCGGACGTCATAATGTTTGATTTGCATATTTTACCTACTAACAATAGGCACCTATAACGTCAAGATACGGTTGTTGCGTCATTGCAACAAGAGGAAGGATAGACGGCGCGGCGTGCTTGCAAAATGACGACATCGTGTAGTATTCATTAGTCCACATTACATGCCTAGGTACAGAAGCCAGTGCACCAAGCTACCCCAATCTGCCAAATTTTCCCAATTGAATATGAACCTTAATTCTATGTAGTAAAGTTGAAAATCTATCAAAGAAATTTGACATATTGAGGTAGCTTAAAAATAAAAAATATGATGTAAACCTTCGATCAATAGTACTATTATTGATCGAATATGTAAACAGTGCAGTGGTGTAAGTAATTTATGTTATAAAATCTGCGATAAAATATTGATGACTTTCCGATTGCTGAAAAGCATTGAGTTGGAAACTAGTTTTGGAACTCGTGAGGATTCATTGACCGACCTCGCCTCGGCTGCGGAAGACCTTTGTCCAAATATGTGACATTTATTCACCCGCACCGCGCTGCTCAGGCAACGTCTCCCTATAATTAACGTTATATTCATTAATTCCTACTCACTGGGCCAAAATAATAAAGGCAAGTAATGAGAAAAAGGTAAACGCAAACCTGAAAAGGCCTTTTACTGATTAAAATTAAAGTAAGTACAATTTTTTTTTTTTTTGGGAAGGCTAGTCAAGAATTATGTTCAACAATGGAAGTTTAACAGCTGATCTGATACCATGATGATACGTTGTGTCGCAGCCAACTGGTTAAATTAGCCGTTTAGTTAGCCGCCTGGCCTTTGGAAGTAGGGCTCGCCTCGCTTCGCGCACGCGATTGATCACTGCAGTTCTAACCTAACCTAACCCATTTGGTCGGAGTGCCCTGGCTTAGTTACTGCGACCAATTCGGCTCGGGCGTGATTGGTTACAGTTCCAACCTAAAGTATAATTGAATATCATTCAGGCCGTTTTAGTTGAACGGCCGCAGGCTAGGCGGTTAACTAAACGGCTAATTTAACCAGTTGGCTGCGACACATACAATACACAGCTTGTGTTAAAACGAAAGACGCAATAAAAGAGAAAATATATAATCATCGCAATACGTAACCAATCCATAAAATATTTAAATTCATCTGCATAATCATGAGATTATGATTATTTCTTGGAACGAAGACGATCTAAATAACATATTATCAGTATCTCGTGACGTCATTGAGTAAGTACAAGTACATAATGAATATCCGTTTTTATGTCAAAATTGGACGTCTAATCGAAACTCGTCCATTAACATGATTTTATTATTTCTGAGAAGTGTCAATATATTGGCATGATACTTGGTATTACTGCTATAAGTATATTATGTACAGTCAGCAAAAGAGTTAGGTATGCAGGATCGTCGGATATAGTTGAAGTTTAGTAAGAAACCGATGGATGTTGTCGACTGAAATTTAATTTGATAAATGAGCTGTATGTTTTCTATTAATAAAATTAAATTTTATTCGAAAACATCCATCGGTTTCTTACTAAACTGCAACTATATCCGACGATCCTGCATACTTATCTCTTTTGTTGACTGTACATATTATATACTATATCTTATCATAATAGCTATTCTCGGAATGGTCCAATAGCTTGTTCTCTTTATTGACTGTGATAATGAATTCCGAGGAACGCCAAATCTCTATTTTATGATTGTTGATTATATTTTTTTAATTACTTAAGTTTAATAAACAATCTGTAGGTAATTTTAATTGGGGTCGGGTCGTGGTAAGATTTTTTTCGAATACAATCCTATTATTTCCGTCTGGGCTGAGATGGCGGGATGAGCTGCTGGACTCCATGTTGGTCCTTGGCAGCTCTGTACAGAGAGAGGTGACATTAACGGCTAATAAAAACAAAAAAAAAATGTTCTCTTTAAAGTGTTTCTCTGATTTATTTTGGTTTGCCTTCTTTCATCTTCAATTTAATTATCTAAAGGGCAAAAGGTATTTTGCATAATGTGGGTTCAAAGAGAAAAAATGACACGCAAGTCCTTTGGGTTTCGCTTGAAATGGCGAAATTCAAAGGACAAGACGAGTTGTCATTCATTCAAGTGTCGAACATTTTATACCCAAAAATTAAAATGCCAGAAAAACATAGGTAGGGGTACTTACCTACTATTTTCTTATGGGGAATAAAATTTTGAGCATTTTTTACTATTACAGCGAAACTACAACACTCCCCTCGGCTGCTATTTGAGATTGAAAATGCCAAAAATCATATTTTTGGCGGGCCCAATGATTTCAAAAGTACTTAGTAATATATGTCAATGGGCGGGCCACTTTAACTTTTTGGGTAGGTACGAAATGAATGATGTCCTTTTCATACTTTTTTTTTGCAATTTGATCAGTGTCAAGTGTCAAGCGTAACAAATATGTATTTACAGAATTATAATCATTAAAGTCAATATAACCCTATAAATCTATACTATAATATTATAAAGCTACAGAGTTTGTTTGTTTGTTTGTTTGTTTGAACGCGCTAATCTCTGGAACTACTGGTCCGATTTGAATGATTATTTTAGTGTTGGGTAGTCCATTTATCGAGGAAGGCTATAGGCTATATTTTTTTTCTTCAAAATTAGGGATCCGCAATAAAATTGCTATTTTGTAACACAAGGTGTAAAATCGAAAACCTATTTTTGCGTGCGCTGCAAAAACTATTGACAATAGAACAAAATAATGTACTACGGGTTTGTAGAGCCCATTAAAACCTACAAAAAAGTCCGCGAGAACATATATCTAGCTATCATGGTTTAATCACAATAACCGATTTTGTGGTCAAAATAATTATTAAATCGTCTGAAGAAAAAAAAAACTACGTTAAATATGTATCGTAATATTAATCTTTATCGAAATTAAGCATTATGTTATCAAGAGTATTTATGAAGAAGTAAAATACTTTTTGTTTCATCTCAATCAGATATTTCGTTTAAAAGTTATCACGTGTGTAAGATGTTAAGAGTTGGTACCTATTAAGGAGTTGTGGGCCATAGAGTTTTTTATAGTATACTAATAATAAAGCTGAAGAGTTTGTTTGTTTGAACGCGATAATCTCTTTAACTACCGGTCAGATTTGAATTCTTTTTGCATTTGATAGCCCAATTCTTGAGGAAGGCTATAGGCTATTTAACATCACGCTATGACCCTTAGGAGCCGAGCAAAAAGAAAAAAACTCAGAGTGAACGGTAAGCGAATACGAAGTGTTGCGACGCGACGGGGTGGGGGGTACAAGAAATTTCACGCGGACGAAGTCGCGGGCAGAAGCTAGTTCATAATATAATCCCATTTATTGATATTTCATGAAATAGTCATTCAATAGGATTATTATTTTCACGGGCTACCTACTTAGCGCACCCCTCAAGCGTCAAGTGTACACCAAGTGTACTTATGGGAAAGTGCTCGAAACGTCAACGGTACACCAAGTGTACACAACAGTCTCATTGTTCTATTGTCATTGTTAAAACAATGACTTTATTGCGCCCATTCAAATACTCCGACGGGGTGTTACGACAGGTTGGCGGGCAAACGTGTGAGTGAGGGTTTAAATTCTACCGTCAAACAGTTCAGGGTGTTCTCTATGTTCAAAAGCGTATTACCTATTAGCTTTATCATCATTATCCAGCTAAAGGCTGATGCTAACATACGGATACTCAGTAACAGAGTTCGGTCTTGTTTCCTGGATAATGCCAATCTCCTGTCTGTTAGGAAATGTAGCCTGAATTTGGCTTTGTTTAGCTTTGAACGTAACGTTACTCACGCCATGCCACGGGTGTCATTCGCGATCGCGGTGTGCTTGAAGTGACGTGACGGTAACAAAGTAAAGATAACGTTGTATGTTAGGTATATTTTTGTCTCATGTTAGGTACCGTACGGTCTACTAAAATGTAACAATAAATTTAAAACGTTAATTGGAGAAAACATTTGCATCATGCGTCTCATTTTATGCTCATAGTAACAGTTGTTCATAATGATGAGTACAATGACCTCTTAATTGTTAATGTTTTACCAATAACCCTGTATAAATAAACATCCCGTTTACACGTGCCCCGGTGGCTCCCACGCCCTTGCCTAAAAGCAAACAACAGTTACGCAATTACCCCGCTTCATGCACTATGCAGCGGGGTAATTGCGTAACACACTAACAGTAACATGGCTTGCATTTTGACAGTTCAACATCATTCATTGCGTTATTTACGTTGTTGAGCAGACAAATTTTTCGAACATGTAGGTACTTACGAAGCAATGCATTAGCAATATTCTTCAAAATGATTCAGATTGAGATTGAAAGCGTGTTGCGCAATTAGGATGCCGCAATGCGGTTTTAATTTCCATTTCGAGTATGTAATTTGTTAAGGATTATAGGCCTACGTGAAAAACATGCATTAACATGAAAAGGATTCTATTAATATTTATGTATTCGAATGTAAATTAGTTTTATATGAATATATTCGTCTGATATTCATGAATCTATCGGAACGAGTAATTATTCCGTGGACCTATTTAGATTATAATTACTTACCAATACGTTTGAAAAGTATGCCACACACCAATTTAAAGGTAAGTATACACTGGAGCATTTTCTTGAGCATTTCCATGTAATGTAACGTTTCTGCGAATGCTGGACGCTAAGTTCGACGCAATGCTACAGCTAGTGAGCAAAGCAACCTGTAACATTTCTTTCTACCTTGCGTTGATTGTTGAAATGTCCGACCTGCAGGTACCGCTCGTACCTTTGCTCGATAAAATGTAGCACCAAAACGCTCGTTGGTTTTTAAAATCAGATTGTAACAAAACATCGAATCGAACGTCGTGTTCGAAGTGCGGTTCGATAAAATATAAAAGGGCGAATGCTGAATGTACTGTTACAAGTAAATACACAGCTGATGTATCCTGGCCGGTCCGAACTTAGCGCAGAATGCTGCGCAACAACATTATTTAGGAACTAAATGGTGACATGAGGCGAGTATGAGTGAGAGAACTTGCGCGGAATTTCGGAGAGTCTATAATCAAACCCGCCATTATTCATCGGTTATATTGTACGGTCCTAGCATAAACATAATTAGCCTATAATGTTCCCACTGCTGGGACACAGGCCTCCTCTCTGTGTGAGGGAGTGGGCTGTAATCCACAACGCGGGCCCAGTGCGGGTTGGAAGAGTCGCTTGTCTTCAAATTTTTGGTTCTAGGACATGACGATTTCCTCACGATGTTCTCAAAACCGTGAAGTGGCGAAACGGGAGCTCTCAAAACGGTGAAGAAGGAATCACCGTTTTGAGAGCTGCAGTGGTGATGAAATAATTACGCAAAGTAAAGCGACTGTCTGGAGTCTCTGGGTTCGAACTCACAACCTAAAACTCGGATATGGGAGCCGTTACCACTGGGCCCGTCCTAGGCTCCTAGGTTTGACCTCAGTTCAAAGCAAAGTACTATTTGAGTTTTTCCATCAAGAATCTCTCAGTAGCAGCTCCGAGTCTGGAATCGTGCCCAATTAAAGGCCCCCTAATACATGGAATTTCAAATGTGACTCCTAGGCTTAACCTTTCGGGGAATGCAGGCATGACATTATGTTAGCGAACTAACCTTTCACATTTAAAAACTATGTTATTAACATTCCGCATATTAACTGCCTAATTAAGTAATCTGACATTTAAAATTAAATACATAATTTTATCTTTGTATGAAAATAAATAAATAAAGTATTATGTTTTGTTATACTATAGCATTTCTCGGAACTTTGTATCGTACGGCTAATAAATGCATTGAATGACCGGGTCAAATACATAATAAGCATGATTATCTTGTCCTTTGTCCTACAATTTTCATATGTTCGAACCCAGACAGGCGCTTTACTTTGTGTAAATTATTTCATCACCACTGCTCTCAAAACGGTGAAGGAAAACATCGTGAGGAAACCGGCATGTCCTAGAACCAAAAATTCGAAGACATGTGACATCTGCCAATCCGCACTGGGCCCGCGTGGTGGATTACGGCCCACTCCCTCTCATTGAGAGGAGGCCTGTGTCCCAGCAGTGGGAACATTATAGGCTGATTATGGTATGAATCATCAAATTGGCGGGACCAATGTTTTAATCACACAACTTGAATTTGGCACTTACAATTGTATTGAAAATTGATTATATACCTGTACATATGTAGTACTAAGTCTTCGGGTGTGATTTACCGGCCTCTGAATAGCGCTTCCAGAAGGTCCCGTTACTTTGACGTAAAAGTGAATGCGTGGACAAACATACATACCTACATACGTCTATAAAATTTTGTATATTTGTTTGGAAGTCCTAATAGATTGTCATATTATGTGAATTTAGTGCAATTCCAATAATATTACATACATACGTGTCGAATTGATAACCTCCTTTTTTTTGAAGTCTGTAAAAAGAAGACTTAATTTGACTTGTGATACAGGGAGGGCCATAGCCCTCTCAGAGGTTACATAGGGTAGAGGGCGTCCACAAAGACTATCCATCTCGAGCTCGGCTTTGAAATAAAGTATCCTGAACATGATACACTAAATCCCGAAGGTACTTAGATCACAGCTTAGATGGTAAGTTAAAAAGCTACACGCTTCAACTCTATGAAGTTTCAATTTATTGTTAATTGTTGTTAAACGTGGTCCCGGCTGTCAATCGTAATTTGTAGATCTTTGACAGTCTTTATAAGTCAGAAGCCCAAAAGTCTAACAACCAGCCTTACCAAGGGGTATCGTGTTACCCAGTAACTCGGTTGTGGAGGTTAGATAGGCAGTTGCTCCATGTAAAATAGAGTTGCTGCATCCGGTTAGACTGAAGGCCGGCTCAAACATAGTTGGGAAAAGGCTAGGTATAGATGGATTTTTGTTGTTAAAAATGAGACTGTAAAAAGTCATTTCCATTGGCTAAAGATTTCGCGGTCGTATTTATGCCATCGTCAGACAGAAATCTGCCTCTTTGCCCTGTAGAGTGCGAGGGAGCTCCAACTCCATCCTGAAGACCATAGCAGGGAGGTGCGAGTCTCTGCTATTAGGTGATGTTGTTCGAAGATGTATTTCGAACAACAGCCTTGTCTCCAAATATTATAGTAAGTTTACTAACATAGATATAAGTTATCCTTTTGTTTACTAACCCAGGATGCTGCTTATCCGAAATAAAGATTATTTTATTTTTATTTATAATAATAATTCACCCGCAGGGCAGCATGTGGCGAGCTGTTGGGCAGTAGCGACCCCACGGACCCTATCTCCCGGGAGAAGTCTTGTTCCTCACCTCTGGCTTGCCATTATTGGCCGGCTGGAGTGAACAATGACGAGGAACAGAGCTCCCACCTCATTCTTGCCTTTATTGGCCGGCTTTTTTTTTTTTTTTTTTTTTGCGGATGGGAAATCATCAAATGACCCCTCCCGCTCTGGGTGGAGCGGAAGGGAGTGTCAGACTCTTACTGACTAAAACCCACCCGTGTTCCTTCCTTAGCCCTTTATGTTCCGGGCCAGCGGTAACCCTTTCGGACAATCCCGCTGACCCGGCAGGCTTCGGCCCTATGGGGCCCCTCCTCGATGCTGACATCTCTTTGAGGCGCGCGTGGAACACGTACGCGCCGTCCGGCACGGGCCTGGTCCTGATCGGACGGTGAGCTACCCATTAATCTCCGCCCGCAGGCCCGCGCTTTATAGGCCGGCTTGAGTGGAGATTCGCAAGAGCAAACGTGCTCGGAGGAAGGAAGTATTCCAGTAAGATGCTGGTAGGGATCTTAACCGTACTTCCGGAATTGTCCTGATAGCCGTGGAATACCTCTCCACTCCTCATAAGCACCTCAGGACGTGTTGCCCCCTTGTCGCTACGTCACTATGTGCTAGCGGCCGTTTTCGGGGGCCCATTATTGAGTGTGCAAGTCACCCCCTGCTATTTTATCTGTGTATATATAAAGCATTGCTCAGGCAGGGGTCATAGTTTTACCATAGTTCCTGGAAACCGGTCCACTTTAGCCACCCAAACCAATAGACCAACTTTTTATTTTTCCATATCCTGCAATAGTCCTACACCAACCGGGGGTTATCCTTGGGTGCACTTGCACAGTGCATACAGGGATAATCGTCGGTTGGTGCCGCATTTCTTTAAAATTTCGTAAGGGGCCTCTGCGAGTTGGCTTCGGCCCCTCGTACGCCTTGCGCCATGCGGTCCCGGTCCTTTGACCGGGACCGCATGGTCCCGAGTTATGTAAAATATATTTAAAAAAAAAAACATTTATTTTCAGACAAAGTCCATTTTATTATTACAATTAGAAAAACATAAAATTAAAATGTATGCAAGTATATCTTGCTTCCCAGAATCGTTAACTTAAAGCTAATAACAAGCTCCTTTGCTGATCCACAGTTTAACAAATCGTTATGAAGTTCCAAGTCTTTACCCTCGCATTATAAATTCACAGAGAGAATCTTAAATTGTTTAATTATTACGCTTGAGCTGTTGGTTTACTTACTAAAACAGCAAAATTGTGGTCTTAGAACGAAAATTAGTTGAAATATTATTATGTAAAAAGTTATAGTTAATATAAAACTTGTATAAATAGGTACCTATTATCATTCTTAATGATCAGAAGCTCATTTTTTTTAAATAGGTACATGATGTTATGCTGCTTATTACAGTTTTACATTTGTTTGTGGAAGATTAACAGATTCGGTAATCAGTCAGGGAGTCTTTTAGAAATGTTGAAGTAAGTATATGAAACTGCATGTCTGCAATATCGTGTGCTTTGTGTTTTCCTAATAAACTAGTGCGAAATATATTGTGTACTTAGACGATTATTATTTACCAAGATTTCTATAAATATTTAGTGATTCCAGCTTAATTTTAAAGCGGCATATTTTGTTTGTTTGAACGCGCTTATCTCTGAAACTGCTAGTCGGATTTTGAAAATTATTTTTACGTTCGATAGCCCGAGTCTTGATGGCGCAGTCGGGTGAAAAGAGGTCATTGCGCTGGCGGGTGCGCTGGGGTCTTTCTGATTTTCAATAAATACTTACAACAATTAAAACAGTCCAATCTCATCTTTTTTAATGTTTTTTTTTTTCAGTTTCGCGAGAGGTTTGCTGGTTCATTCCTGGACTCCTGGAATAGAGCCTTCATACCTCAACAAGCTCCTCAAGCAGCGAGGTCGCGAACCGAATTCACAGAAAATATTGAAAAGCTTTTCATAGTAGACGTACCTACGCTTTTATTAAATTGTTTTATTGTGAAAAACTACGCAGAATTTATTTCGAATTCTCGCTAGCGTAATAAATGTGAGAGTTGGAAAAATTTGAGATGCTTTTTTCGCGAGTATTTTTATTACGTAAGCATTGTGCGTGAAAAACATATTGGAATATGAACACTCATTCGCCTAGCTTTTTCCAAACTATGCTGGGGTCGATTTCCAGTCTAAGCAGGATACAAAGGTCTAAAAAGTTAGTAGAGAACATTTTCGAAACGTCTTATTTAAAAAAAGATAACTGGAAATCTCTGTTTCTATGAAAAGTTTAAAATCGGTCTAATTTGGCTGTAACACAAATTTTCGAAGATGTTCTCTACTAACTTTTTAGACCTTTGTATCCTGCTTATGCGTATGAAGTTTCATTAAAATCGGTTCGTTCATTTCGGAAAACAAGGGCTTGAAAGTTTGTATGAAATGACGTTCGGCGTAAACGCTCTTAATAACTTAAAAAGCCGGTCGATTCTGTAAAAATCTCACCGTGAAAACTTAGGTGAAGTGAGTTTGTTTTTGCTAGGAATTGACACTATTGACAGCTCACTTCACCTAAGTTTTCACTGTGAGATTTTTACAGAATAGCATCAGCTTTGCTATTCTGTAAAAATCTCACCGTGAACACTTAGGTGAAGTGAACGTGGAGTGAGCTGTCAATAGTGTCAATTCCTAGCAAAAGCAAAATCACTTCACCTAAGTCTTCACGGTGAGATTTTTACAGAATCGACCGGCAGATCAGCACAGTTATTCACAACCACTCGATATGCTTCCGTACCTTATCGAACCCCAATCAATGTTATCGTAGGAGTCCTCTAAACGATGTTCACAAGTCCTAAACTCGAAAAAATTATCAGTTAAAATCCCTGTTTCTTTCTTCTTTATACAAGCGATTAAGTATCGCGGGCGCAACACAGATTAATTTGTACTTATTGTCAAATTAATGTGTATCGTTTTTGGTCCCTGGCCTGACTGATACTATCATACATGTACCTATAATACAGGTCAGTGTCCCTGGCCATGACACACTGACCTCTTTCATACAAGTGTATGATAGAGGTCAGTGCCCTGACATTAAGCAATGGACAAACTTGACAACTTTTTATATGTTTGAGTACGAGGCTTTTGACTCCTTGTACGTAAATATTTTATATCTTTTTTTTTTTGTAATGTGCTTTTTAATAGGCAGAATAAACTATCTTTTTATTTATTATTAATACGCAACTCTGAACTCCTAACCCACTTTAATTATGTAAATACCTACATAAAAACACAGCTTCTTAGAATGTATATTATCTTTGATGTTTGTTAGATGAAGTACAATGCACTCATATACATATAAATATAAATAAATCGCGTAGGAACCAATTTCCGCTAACGGATGTGACACAGTTTTTTCAATTTCCTGCTACCTTCATATAATATATCCAGATTAATCTTAGCATGTTTTCCGTAGACAGAATCTGTCTACTATATTTTCCATGAACTGGCGTTGCTATGGATACGGATATTGAAGCTTAGGTAATATGTATTAACCAGTTTTTCCACACTATGCTTTTGGATTTACTCTATGATGTTCGATATCGATTCAAATAATCGATTAATTACTTGTAAGTTTTTTTACAAATAAATGAAGCTAGAAATAAGTAAATAATCAATTATTGATTAAGTATTAATCGTCAAATCAATTAATTGCGTATACAGGGTTATTGGTAAAACATTAACAACCTCTTATGAGGTCATTGTACAGACGCCAGCACATCAAGCTACCCGAAACTGTAATAATTTCCCAATTGAATGAGTATCTGCGTATAGCCAAGGACGCTTTTGAAGTTTCCTACTCAGAAACAGGCTGAAGGATGTAAATTGAGAGAGGTCAGGTACTCACGGGATGCTGGGAGCCAGGAGATCACCACACTGTTTCACTAGCAGTCGTATTTCACGATATTTTTGTGTTTTTTCACCGCGCGGCGCGGTTCTGAAGCCCGCCGGTCTTCTTGTTGAGTTCGGACTGATGTTTTCCCTCTTCGCCGTCAGATGGCGGGGGCGATGCGTTGTCTTTATCGCACTCACAAAGATGGGCGAATGCAAGTGGCGGCGAATTTAAAACAGGGAGAAAAAAGGTGGACTGGGAAGTCATCCCGAAGCCTGTTCCACTTGAAATCAACCAGGGATTTCATAAGATAAGATAGATGAAGTTTGAGACTTACAGCCTATGCAGATTACTTTTTATCCCGATATTCCCACGGGATCGAAACTAATGCGGGTGAAACCGCTGGACGCTGGATACTAAAATAAAATCACGGACGAAAAACAACTTTCTAGCACGCGATGTCAGCAGTATGGGCATCCTAAGAACAATTGCATGCGACCCTACAGGTGTGTTAAATGTGCTGGTGAACACAAAACAACTGCATGTACCGTGGACTACCCCTGCAGTATGTACTCTGTGCTCAGGAAGCCACCCCGCTAGCTATAAAGTTAAGTTATAAGTATAAAGTTCTACCTGCGAACGATAGAAATTCGATTTGGAACGGGTAGGTAAGGTACCAATCTAATCCCAAATAGAATTTCTTGGGTACCTTTTACTGTGCCCAGAGGGTTTGCTATTTTTGTTTTGACTCTGATTTTCCGTAATTTCTATGCCTTGAAGAAAAGCCTTCAACCTTCGAGGCAGTTTTTGTATTTCGAACCTTTTTCCAACTTTGATAAAGTCAATGTTTGTGTTGAGAACTATAAAATTGTCGGAATGAAGTTCTAAATTCAAAAATTACTCGTTGGTTTAAACCTGGGACTAAAGATAATCCGTTTTGTAATGCCTAGGTACATAAGGCCGTTTATGTTTCCACATAAGCATCACAAAAATCTATATAAAAAAAGAAAGATGATAGATTAAAATTCCTGAATGACTAACATCCTTTGCCCCAAATACTTTACAATATTTTTTTCTTCGAAGTTGTTCACACATTTCATATTCTTTTATTTCTTAACAGGAGGCAACGAATTGTTTGAGTCAGACCAAGTCAGACATAGGAATACGCGGAACATATTAGCATAATGTTCAGCGCCATGCTACAGTGCGGTAAAGGCGCATGCCGCCGAGACGACACTAATTGAAAAAAATTTGACGGAAAATCCAATATCACTTTGCCCGACCCGGGAATTGAACCCTCACGCTCAGCAAAAGCGCTTCAAACAACTAGACCAACGAGACAATCTTTGTTTATTACAACTTATGAAATACAGTCACGTTATCAAATTGACACAGTAGGTACCTACGTCAATTTGCCATATTATAGGGAAGCACGTAGATAAAGATAGGCACTAATGCAAACACCAGGGGGCCTAAAAAGGCCACTTTGGCAGAATCTAAAAATGATAACATAATGGACAGTTAACTGTTATGTTAATCGTATCAAATCCGATTGGTGAAGCATTTTTCAGTTATTTTGTTTTTGTCTGTGCTAAATTACCAATCAATCCAATCCAAATCCAATCCCAATCTCTTTGATTATACCTACTTACGTAGTGCAGCGAAAAAAAGAAAAACACTGACTGTCTTCGCCATTATTAGGTATGATTAATAATGTTATCCTTTTATGATTCTGCCAAAGTGGCCTTTATCTAGGCCCCCAGGTGTGAGAGAACCAGGCGGTGGTAGGCACAGACTTATAATGGCGGTAGGTGTGTTTCCGAACGCGATTTATGACATTTTGACATCAAGATGAGACTGTGACTGAAAATGAAAACCATGAAATCCAATTTGTTTTCCGACATGCACGCGAATGAAGTCGCCGGACAGCTAGTTGCTATACCTATGTATAAACATCATGTTCGGAAACACACCTACCACCGCCTGGCTTTGCCCGCCTCACGGCTTGTTGACCAAATCGTGGAAACGCACCTCCTCACACCTGTTTGCATTAGTGCCTATCTTTATCTACGTAGGTACCTTGTTTGCATTAGTGCCTATCTTTATCTACGTAGGTACCTTATCACGCTTAGCAGACTGACTGGCGATCGCAGTTTGTTGAAGGAGACTAGCTTTTGCCCGCGGATTCGCCCGTGTTGAGGTCGGAAAATATCCCACGGGAACGTACCTACTACCAGGATTTAAAGTGGCTATGTGTTAATCCATAAACTGTCTGTGGCCCTATGTTTACGCGGCGCACGCCAGTAAAGCTAAGTCGGCATGATTTTTTCCGAGGTAACCGCCCCGCCTAGCCTAACGGCGGCGGCGGCCGTTCACGGCTCAACTAACGGCCTAGATGATATTCAATTATAGTTTAGGTTGGAACTGTAACCAATCACGCGCGAGCCGAATTGGTCGCAGTAGGTAACTAAGCCAGGGCACTCCGACCAAATGGGTTAGGTTAGAATTAGAACTGTAGCGAAGCGAGGCGACACTACTTCCAAAGGCCAGGCGGTTAACTAAACGGCTAATTTAACCAGTTGGCTGCGACATATGTATATAGAAGATATATAGATGTAGTGATAATAAAACGCTGTTAGAAACGGGTGGGTTAAAAAGGTGAAGGGGTGGTATTTCTTTGCAACAACACAGAAATACAAAGATTTTTCTATCTGGATAATTCGATACAAGCAAAATGCATTAGGTACCTACCTTACTTGGAAAATACTGATATTAGGTAGCTAGGTACTTACTTATTTCAAGATAAATATTTCACAGAAGAACAAAAGAATCACTAGTTCGTAAAGGCACTGAATGAAGAAACCAAATTCAAAAGCAATTTTCTTCTAAAACGTAGGTACAAAGAAAATATTCGAAACTAATTTTATGTTTTCGCGAGAACGAAGTGTGTCATTCTAAGTAAAAGAAACTCGTTACATAATATACTTATTATTATTAGTCTATATACAATGAAGTACTAACGAAGTCAAAATTGTAGGTACATATAATATCACACTAATATTATAAAGGCAAAAGTTTGTGTGTGTGTGTGTTTATATGTGTGTTACTTCTTCATGCTCAAACGGCTGTACCAATTTTGATAAAATTTTATATGGAGATAGCTGACACCCTGGATTAACATATAGGCTACTTTTTATCCCGATATTCTCACGGGATCGAGACTTATGCGGGTGAAACCGCGGGGCGCAGCTAGTTTTTGAATAAAAGTAATTGCTACGAGGTGTGGGAATGGGAACGAGTCATCATCTGCCTAGCTTTTTCCCAACTTTGTTGGATTCGGCTTCCAGTGTAACAGGATGCAGCTGAATACCAGTATTTTACATGGAGCGACTGCCTATCTCACCTCCATAACCTAGTAACTGGGTAGTATACCCTTGGTAAGACTGGTCTAACAACCAGTCTTACCAAGGGTATAGGTATGGGAACGAGTCTGATGCCGAAAATATCGGTTTTAGATTGAGTTTGATGGCAAGAAGCGCCTGTTAAATACAAATAATATAGTAAAAACTAACCTTAATAAAAACTACCAACTACTCTGCCCAGGGGTATGGTGTGTCCGGAGTGTGCACTAAGTATTTCATTCAGGGATCAGTCACACCGGGCACGGACAAATTGCGGACGAGCCGCGAATAGCCGCGACACTGACAGATTCTAAGTACGTATCCGTTTGGAGCTGACATCCACGCGGGTAAAGCCGCGGCCAAAAGCTAGTATATAATAAATGAGAAACCTAATATGTACCTAATGTAGCTACAGATTTACCTTGAATATTCTACGAAAGGTAACGAGTGAGTTTCCAGTTATTATTACTGGCGCTGCGCGCTGGCGTCATTAGGCGTTAGAACTTTAGAAGGCTTCAAGGCATATTAAAACCTCCAATACGGCGAAAATTGATTACGAATCCGCGCCATTGTTGGTTACAGCGTTTTATTGTTTTAGAACAAAGACTTTATTAATTCTCTGTGTTTGAGAATGACTGTGTATTGATGAAAGGATATGTTTTTTTTCTTGTGAACGTGAAATAAAATGAAATTAATTTTATTTGTTTATTCTGTATACAGGTTAAGGGAATCACTTAGGTACACATCTTATTATAAAAAATAAGCTACATAAGGACGGTTTCCTGTCTGACTACTCTGAGAAGAAAGGTCTGGAGGAAAGGCCAGGACTGGAACTAACCTACATCTAACCTAACCTATATCTTTCTAAGTTAGATTTCTACCATAAGCACTTTTCCATAAAAGATTGGTTCTTATGGTACAAATCTAACTCAGAAAGATGTATTAATGATTCTAATGATTATATTTCTCTAAATATATACAGTCAACAAAGGAGTTAAGTATACAGGAGCGTCGGATATAGTTGAAGTTTACTAAGAAACCGATGGATGTTCTGGACTGAAATTTAATTTAATAAATGAGCTGTTTGTTTTCTATTAGTAAACTAAAATTTTATTCGAGAATATCCATCGGTTTCTTAGTAAACTTCAACAATATCCGACGCTCCTGTATACTTAACTCCTTTGTTGACTGTACTTGTTATTGTCGCGAATTATATTTTGATCAACAACCTGACACTAACCTGCCAATTGCAAAAAACGTAAGAAAATTTGAATTTCGCGGTCTACCATTACCGATTCACCATAGACAAAATCTGCTGCAGTTTGTACGTCGATGTATGCCACCCTGTTTATTCTTCGTACCTACTCTGAGTGTTCAGAGTTCTTTTACAGGGTTTTTTTTTAAATTAAATTAGCTAGAAAAACTTCATAGATGTGATGGGTATCGATATGAAATGCATAATATTGAAAATAACACAAAGTTATAAAGGGGATCGTTTTTTGGTTCCGTATAATATTTTACAAACGGGAGTAGCTCATTTCATGTTTCGGTCTTCGTCATTCCGCCTCTCGTGTAGTATAGGTGTGAATTGTCTGAATCCTCAATTTATTTATTGTTGAGAAGATAAACAATTCGACGCTTATAATTATAACATTGAAAATAACCCTGAAAATTCATACTAATAGGTATTATCAAATTCGAAAGTAACTCTGTCTATAGGTATATTACCTTTTCACGCCTAAACCACTGAACGGATTTCGATAAAATTTGGCAAAGAGATAGATTGCATCCCGGGGAAGGACATAGGATAGTTTTTATCGGGCGAAGCCGCGGGCGGAAGCTAGTATAATTATAAATAAGAACAAGAAAGTAATAAAAAACTTTCGTAATGGAGTACCTATGTAATAGGTACTTCTGAAATATTACGCAAATGATTTGAATGTAGGGCATACCTATGTATATATATGGATACAACTCGAGTGTGTACAAGCGATTCTAACGAACGATAACAGATATCGATACTAGGAACTAGGAAGTGAACAGAAAAAGTAATTCTGCGTATTAGCACATAAAAACACGTTTTATCATCAGGCCAGAGGCACTTAAAGTTCTATGGTCAGTTTTTGTTCGAAGAAAAAATGTTACAGAAGGATTTTCAACGGAAATAAATAAAACAAATCACCACGTATCATAAGGAGAGGGGTGGGGTTTAAAAAGTTGCTAAAAACATCACGTGATTTATGAACTAGGTACCCCTTGGGCTGGTAACTTGAAAATGTTTTTTTCTCGTTGTATTTTCGTCTTGAATCCCTTCCGGTCTCTTCTGTAAAAATCTCACTGTGAAAATGTAGATGTGAGCTTCAAGTGAAGGGAAACTACTCGATGAGGGAAGTATGGCAGAAAAAAAATAAAAGCAGAGCGAAAAAAAAATTCTCAGAAGGAACGCTAAGCTAATAGGAAGTAATAGGTCGACACAACAAATTTCACGCGGACAAAGTCGCGAGCAGAAGTTAAGTAGTTAACTTATAATCGAAAGACGGTTTGAATTTAATTGCATCTTAACAAATAGGAAGCGAGAAATCCCATCCTTTTATTACCTACCTGTAGGCCCCTCTTATCCATTGGGAACTCTGGGCAGGTGCCCAGGGGCCAACGACGACAGGGGTCCGGAATTGCCATAAAAAAAAATATTGGTTTTATAGCAGAATATTCGAAAACTCGTCGTAATGAAAATTAATTATTACTTATCTACTATTATCTTCACACCCGTGATCCTTATGTGCCTAGGGCCTCCAATAGGTTAGAGACGTCCCTGCCACATCATCACAAGTTACATGGCTCTTCCAGTATAATCACAAGTTACTGGCTTTTCCAGTATAATCACAAGTTACTGGCTCTTCCGGTATAATCACAAGTTACTGGCTCTTCCAGTATAATCACAAGTTACTGGCTCTTCCAGTATAATCACAAGTTACTGGCTCTTCCGGTATAATCACAAGTTACTGGCTCTTCCAGTATAATCACAAGTTACTGGCTCTTCCAGTATAATCACAAGTTACTGGCTCTTCCAGTATAATCACAAGTTAACTGGCTCTTCCAGTATAATCACAAGTTAACTGGCTCTTCCAGTATAATCACAAGTTACTGGCTCTTCCGGTATAATCACAAGTTACTGGCTCTTCCAGTATAATCACAAGTTACTGGCTCTTCCAGTATAATCACAAGTTACTGGCTCTTCCAGTATAGTTACTGTTATGTAGGTTATTGAGTTTCACAATCACAAAACTTATCCCCCTCCTCAAAATAAAACTGGGCGAAATGTTACTTCCCTTTTTCTTGGTTATAATCACAAGAACAATAAATCATTTTTCATCACAGTTATTTTTGTTGATTTCTTAGGAATTCTAATTGTACAACAAAATAGTCGGTACCTACCTCCCTGTAAAATTAAAACCCAAAATTATGAATATCATGTTTCGGTAAATTTTATTTTTAACAACGCGGTTTTTCGAAGGAAACCGTCTGTCCGTAGTTCAGCGCCCCTGTCTCGTTCGTAAGGTCGACGAAACTTTGAGAGCCGCTGGCGCAGATGGATAAAATCAAACTGATAGTACTCTCAGAATTCCTGTCAAGGTTGCTCCGGTTGACATTGACAGTTTATTAACCGCGTCTTCACAGAACTCGGTTTTTGTAGATATAAGTCTGGTAATGCATTTCTCGGAAAGTTCACAACTTCACACAGGTATTAGAGAATTCCATATTTTATTAATATCGAGCGTTACATCAGTTTTGCGCATGCTACGAGTATTTCGCGTTTACTGCGAACTACGTAACTATATAGAAGGACTAGCTTCTGCCCGCGACTTCGTCCGCGTGAAATTGCTTGTTCCCCGACCCACCCCGCATCTCATCGCCTGCCCGGCCGCGCTATTACTTCGTTTTCGCTTGGCATTCTGTCTGACTTTTTTCTTTTTGCTCGGCTCCTAAGGGTCATAGCGTGATGTTATATATAGCCTTCCTCAAAAATTGGGCTAAAAAATGCAAAATATATTTTTTAAATCCGACTAGTTGTTCCAGAGATTGGCGCTGTCAAACAAGCAAACAAACTCTTTAGCTTTATTATTAGTACTTATAGTATAGATTTGTTGTAACGTTACATCAATTTCTATTTCGCGATTAATGCAAAGTACTGCGTACTACGTCTATTTAGAATAGTATAAGTAGGTACATAATTACATATCTATGATTTCGCGGAATACGCGAATCTAATCATAGTTTGTGGTAAAGCCAATTTACGCGAACATTATTCTAAGTAATGCTATCCAAAATATTCTGCGAAATCTAATTACCTACGATAGATCGAACGACAACTATGTTTACTATAATAATATTTTATTTACGTTAAGTTTCTCTTAATTAAGTGAGTTAAGTAGGTATGTTCTTTTTGAGAAATAAAACTTCTTTAAACCGAATTAAACATCGACGGATTCTAACCTATTTGTGACCCCCGACGCGACGGAATCAGGGGGGTGTCTGGGGGATCGGCTAATGAAAACGCCAAACAGCTGAAGCCTAGAAAGAAAGAAAGGATAGCTGCTGTTATTTTCCTATTTTCATTAGCCAACTTAAAGGATTTAACGGCTGATACATATTATATTAATTAACTAAAAGAAAATGTTTATTTTTAACTAGCTGCGCCCCGCGGTTTCACCCGCGTAAATGTCGATCCCGTGGGAATATCGGGATAAAAAGTAGCCTATATGTTAATCCAGGGTGTCAGCTACCTCCATACAAAATTTTATCGAAATTGGTCCAGCCGTTTGAGCGTGAAGAAGTAACAAACATATAAACACACACACATCCCCTACCCCACAAACACACTCACAAACTTTCGCCTTCTTTTACCCTATTTGCCAGTGTTCGTTAGTTTGATGTATATGTTACAGTCATAGTGATTAAATAGCTATTATACATAATGACTGGTCATTATATTTAAAGTACACTAACCAAACCGAACCTCGGGGTGCCCTTCACTCGCTCTTGCATCCTCTGTCGACGTAGCCCCGCTTCGCGGGGCTCCTTTTTCTTTGTAAAGGGTTTAAAGTAACCTAACCAAACCGAACCTCGGGGTGCCCTTCTCGCTCTAGCATCCTATGTCGACGTAGCCCCGCTTCGCTAATTCTGTGGCAATTATCACTTTATCTAAATTGAGTAGACATTATAAATAATGGCTAGATAATATATATAATATCCGGATTTATTACTTTGGCTGTAACATATACACCGAGTTTAGCGAAGACCAACAAACGTTCATTGGCACCAAAATCTGAAGCATTCGCCGTATAGAGTGATCAATACTTACGTGTAATATTTTTTATATATTTTTTATTTATTTGTTTCTGTCCTATTCATCTTTTCGAATCGTTTGAAGGTATAATCGTCTTCGTCAGATTCTTTACACACTTTTTATTTGGTTACGAAAAAACGATCCATTTTCATATGAAAAAAAAAACGAAGTTTGGCTCTATAGCTAAACAAATATATAAAATTGAAGTGTCTGTTTGTAATGTCGAAATAACAGCTTTTTACTAAATACCTACATAGTACAGTAAAAGTACATACCTACGGCTCTTAGCGATAAGACCGCCCATTGTGTCAACCTTTGTACAGTTTCTATATTTATGTCTGAAAATTAAAAAAAATATATATTAATTTTAATTATTAATTTGTATAAATATATGGTGTACATAATAAAGAGTATTCTATTCTAGTCTATTCTACATACATAATTATACGATACTTATAAAAAAAACAATTTTAATAATTTTTGTTTGTCTGTTTGTTTCTTCAAATCTCCGAAACGTCTAGACCGATTTATTTATTAACTCAACATCACTATCATTACAGGAATTTCCTAATTCAATAGTGATTTTGACGGGACGGGACTGGCGGATAGCTGATGTTATAAGAAGTAACTTAGGCTTTTATTTTAGAAAAAAAAAATGGTAAAGAGACAAATTATTATTTTTCGATATCCACGTGAACGAAGTTGCGGGTACAGCTAGTCATATTTATAATCAAACAAATCAAATTAAAGAAGCCTTATTTGCAGACGTTTCAATAAAAATAGAAAGAATAATGTATTACGAATTCAATAGCGAATAAAAGAGATTCAATAACTTTCCAAACCCTGAAAGGGAAGACCTCCAAGCAAGTACAGTATTGTATGTACTCGTATAATAATAATTATATTATGTTGGCACTTATATAATTTTGAAGGATATTGCCAATCCATTACCTACTTCATATTTATGTTCGAAAATTGTGTCTGCTGAACAACGTAAACAACGCAATGTATGTTGTTGAACTGTCAAAATGAAACCCATCGCTACTGACAGTGTGTTACGCAATTAGCCCGCAAATTGCGGCCACTGTGACTGTTTTAGTTTCCGACAACTATACAGGATTGGCTAGCTAAACTCCGCAGACGTAATGGGTATCGATATCTAAACCACGACTGGACACACGAGTGCATCAACCTCCGTACACGAACGATGTCGCACGGACAGACACACTCACCATCACAAAATCCAAACAAAATCATTCTCATCATAATCTAACCATTTTCCAGGGTTAGCACTTGGCTTCGGCCCGTACTGCTCCTCAAATCCAGCGCAACGCCGAGATACGTAAAAGTATGTGTCCCAGCAGAGGGAACTTAATAGGCTGATTATAGTTCCCTCTGCTGGGACACAGGCCTCCTCTCAGTGAGAGGGAGCGGGCCGTAATCCACCACGCGGGCCCAGTGCGGGTTGGTAGACGACATGTCTTCGAATTTTTGGTTCTAGCACATGCCGGTTTCCTCACGATGTTTTCCTTCACCGTTTTGAGAGCAGTGGTGATAAAATAATTTACACAAAGTAAAGTGCCTTTCTGGGTTCGAACCTACGACCTACCACTCGTAAGTCGTGTCCGTTGCCACTGGGGCACCACTGCTCTGTACGTAAAAGTATAAAAAAGAATAATAATAACTGATGTGGTGAGGATAATTCCTTTCGAACAAATTGATTCACCGGTTCCCGTACCAATAGAATACACAGTCATATGAATAAAGCCGCGGGCAAACATAGTCGAAAATACGGCTGTTTCCACAATCCTATGTTCCCCGAATTATGCGAATTCCAACTATATCAGCTGTGGGAACCCGGGGCGCACAAACATATTTTCGCAACCCAGTTAATTGGATCTGTGCCCTATGGCAATATGTATATCTCTGTAGGCTTAGGCTTGTGTTCCATCAGAGATGAGCGAGGATGCGTAGCGACGAATGTGTGTAAAACTAAGCAATACCAACGCTAACCTAAGTTAGCGTTGGTATTGCTTAGTTTATATATATATATATATTTAGGGTGTCCCAAGTTATAAGGGGCGCAAATTTTTTTTCGAATTTAGATACGCATACCCTCTATTTTTTATCCATTTGGCCCTAATAACTCAAATAATAAATATTAATGCAATCAGATAACGATAACCCGTGCCGAATTGATGTCAAAGTTTGAACATAAATGTTACTATGGGAGCCATAGAGGGATTTTAGAACTTAATGTTTATTCAGTAAATAAAATACCGTTTTACCTGTATCTTATGTTTATTAAGTACTTATCATTAAAAATACATTATTTATTAAATTTTCTTTTCAATGTTTTATTAGATAAATCAGAAGTTAGGCTTAAATAGATAGTATTTATTGTATTATTTTATCTGTTCATACTGTTATAGGCGTGAAGGAACAAAGTAAATAAAACGTATTGTAGGTAGGTTAATATTCAAATCGCACGTTTATTAAATAACATGATTCCTCGTAACCATTTTACATCGTTTACACATAATACTTAGTATTTTCGGAGTATAGAACATTTTACATATTTGCTACATAAATTCCACAGTCTAGCAACAGTTACACAATAGAATCCAACACTTAAAATAAAATAACAGTCACAGTTTATAACTTAGCATGATATTTAAAGAATAGTTATTAAATCAGATTGACTTACAGTATGTCCTTCACTTGATACCTGTAAAACTCTAGGAGTATAATAATTGACTTGTTCTCTCGGTGGTCCGTGCTCGAATGCCACGGAGCCCCGATGTTCTCAACCTCCTTGAAATACACGTTGTCCCGTGACAGGCAAAGAGATTTAAGGTAGGTACTTAATGTCTTTGGTGACAGGCAAAGGAAATGTAGACAATCAGCCAATATGATTTTAACAAAATTAAAATTGCAGTAAGGTAAATGTACTTCTTGTGGAAAAGTCATAAAATTCAATCTTAATTCTCTAACAGACGGCCGTCCTGAGAAAGGAATGACCCCATTGCTTTTCGGCCATTCGAGTATATTTGTGTGTCTCTATACAATAAGTTCTAGATAATACCAACACCTAATTAGCACAACTGAAAATACAATAAATGTGTGTAGGTACGTTTGAGAGCTAATACGCTAACTAACTAGTGTGAAATAACCAATAATAAATAATAATAGAACTAATACAGTATCTTCTTAAAACAATTACAAATAAGTATAATTCTTGAAGAAATAAGTGCATAAATCGGGGTGATCCCGTTAAAGGTCATAAGATTAACCAATAATAAATTAAAGACCAACTAATAGGTACAGTCAACAAAGGAGTTAAGTATACAGGAGCGTCGGATATAGTTGAAGTTTACTAAGAAACCGATGGATGTTCTGGACTGAAATTTAATTTAATAAATGAGCTGTTTGTTTTCTATTAATAAACTAAAATTTTATTCGAGAATATCCATCTGTTTCTTAGTAAACTTCAACAATATCCGACGCTCCTGTATACTTAACTCCTTTGTTGACTGTACCTACAATAACTTCTAACTTGTTATTAACAAGATCATAAAAATATAATAACGTAACTAATACATTATACAATCAATTCCAAACAAGTAGGTATATTTGTTGAAGTAATTGATTGAATAAGTACATAGTTAGGGACCTCTCCGTTAAAGGTCATCGCACACCTGCCTAGCATCGGATCGACATCACCTCGCCTCATCTGCTCCTTGTCGACCAGGCGTCAATCAACCGTAGCGGCACGTAACCTCAGTGTCTCAGAGGTCTCGACGCAGCGAACGAGGGCGGTGAGGTGGCCGCGACAACACGCTTACGGGTGGCCTAATCTAACGAACGTGATTATGTAGGTAGTGTAGATACCTGGAAAACAAACATATGTTAGTAAAGTTCTACTGGGAAGTGCATAACAACATAATTATTCCTAGTTCAATTACTGATGAAAAATAAACCACACAAGGAAAAGATTGGTCAATGTAAACAATCTTATACATTTGGGTGTGCATTTTAATTATTTGAGACGAACACCGCTTGTACATCTTGTACTTCAGCCTCGGCCGTCGAAATAGGGTTTTTAGGGGGGCGTGAACACCGCTTGTGCTTCGGCATCTGTCATTGTTACTGACTACCGCTTGTACTTCGGCCTCGGTTCACTTTTTAGGGGGTATGAACACCGCTTGTACTTCGGCATCCGTCATTGTTACTGACTACCGCTTGTACTTCGGCCTCGGTCCACTTTTTAGGGGCGTGAACACCGCTTGTACTTCAGCATTCGTCATTGTTACTGACACCCGCTTGTACTTCGGCCTCGGTCCACTTTTTAGGGGCGTGAACACCGCTTGTACTTCAGCATCCGTCATTGTTACTGACACCCGCTTGTACTTCGGCCTCGGTCCACTAATACTTACAGGCAAGCAACTCCACAGTAGCCAGATGAAGCCCATTAGTCAGGTAAGATCTATTCTGTAATCATGTAACTGGGAAGGATTTGGGAAGGAAAGTCAGTATTCGTCATGAGTCTAGGAGAGAGTTTAAGTAGGCAAGTAAGTATTAATCATAACGTAAGCATTGTATATCTTAATTTGAATCGGAACAGTAATTAATTCTGTCAACAGTCTCGTTACACATAATGGCATTGTCTTCGCCGTCAGTGTCAGTACTAGGTGCGAAAGTTATCCAACGTTTTAACTGGTCTGCTGGATAAATACTTTTATATTTACGTTTTGAGTGTCCTTCAATACTAGAGACCTCATACCGATCGTTTTCTAAAACTGCAGTTACTTTTAAGGGGCCCCTAAACTTTGGACATAACTTTTTACTTTTTCCATCGGCTGGATTGTGATGATTGGGAATCATTACTAAATCATCTACTTGAAAGAATTTTGTTGGAGCCCTACCGCTATCAAATCTCTTTTTCATATATTGTTGACTCTTTTCAGTGTTCTCAAGAGCAGCCAACCGTATTGCATCTCTAGATGGACCTGATTCTGGGTTATCTATTACATCGGCTAGCTCGTTTAAAATAGGACCCTCCCCGGGACAGATAGTGCGACGACCGAATACTATTTCAGAAGGAGATTTACCCGTGGTTTTATTGATTAAGTTATTTAAATTCCATTGCAATTTACCTACCCTGACATCCCAGTCGCGCTCCGCCTGATCGTGATTGGTCGCGGCTAAAGATTCGAGAATTGTACGATTGTATCGTTCAATTTGCCCATTGGCTCGTGGTGTTGCTACAGCGTTTAGTACATGCTTAGCACCAATTAATTTCACAAAGCTTGTGAACGCCGCTGACGTAAAACTAGTACCGCGATCGGTGATTATTACGTTTGGGCTACCTATTACGTCAAATATTTCCTGCAGAGTTTTAATAGTGGTTTTAGTTTTTACATCTTTTACTGGTCTTATAAAAATAAATTTACTGAAACCGTCAATTACACCCAGTATGTAAGAGTTCCCCTTTTTGCTCCTAACGAATGGTCCTAGATGGTCCATGTGAAGAGTATGAAATGGGACATTACCTTTGGGGATTGGATGTAAGTAACCAGTGGGTTTACTAGTTGATGCTTTATTGTATGCACAATTAAGACATGCTTCCACGTATTTGCGAACGAAACGTTTCATTTTTGGAAACCAGTAGTCTTGTTTTATTTTATCAAGAGTCTTTTCGACTGCAAAGTGCCCCGCTTCATCATGACATAACTGACAAATACGCCATCGTGCCCCATTAGGTACAACCCATTTTTTTTGATCCCCCACTATTCTGTAGATCTTATCATCCTGAAGGAGGAAATTTGTGTGAATATCTTTAATCTCCTTTTTATTATTTTGTAAGATCAATTTGATGTGTTGTAATTTAGGGTCAGTCATTTGAACAGTTTGAAGCCAATCGGTGGCACTGATATTCATGATATCATACTCCCTAGCATCTAACAATTCCCGCGAGTCTCGATCAGCAATAGGATTTCGACTTAGCGCGTCAACATGCTTCATGTTGTCGCCTGGCCTGTATTCAATGCTGAAATCGTATTCTTGTAATAGTAACCACCACCGTGCTATTCGCGGCATCAAGTCACGCTTTGTTAGGGTAGTCCTCAGCGCGTTGCAGTCCGTGAACACTTTGAACGGTATACCAATTAAATATATACGAAATTTCTTTAGTGACAAGACAACAGCAAGAGTCTCCAATTCATACGAATGTAGGTATTCTTCATCTTTGGTAGTTTGTTTGCTAAAATATGCTACCGGCCTAGGGGGAGATTTTTCGTCAGGCTTTTGAAGCAGAATTCCACCTACTCCTAATTTGCTGGCGTCGCAATGTACCTCCGTTATGTACGTTGTATCATACAGAGCCAATATAGGACGTTCGATTAGCTTAGTTTTAATTGTATTAAATGCTTCCTCTTGGAGACTACTCCAAACCCAAGGGATATTTGCTTTTGTTAGAAAAGTCAAAGGTTTAGCTATACTCGCAAAGTTGGGAACAAATCGTCTAAAAAAACTAGCGAGACCAACGAATTGACGGACCTGATGAACGTTGCTTGGTGTCGGGAATAAAGCTACTGCCTCAGTTTTTCTACTACCGGGCCTCAGGCCATCTTTAGAGATTTCATATCCTAAGTAATCTAGCTTCGTTTCAAAGAAGAAACATTTTTCAATATTTAATGTCAATCCGGCTTTTCGAAGGCAATTAAAGATTTTCCTTAATTTTACCATACCTTCGTCCACGTCAGTAGAGGGTGACAAGATGTCATCCATATAGGGCAAGGCTAGGTCAAATCTATCTTTCCCTAGGGTTTTATTTATCATATGTTGAAATACCGCTGGTGCGTTGACCAAACCGAATGGCATTCGCGTATATTCGAAATGTCCGTCAGGAGTTACGAATGCTGTTACATGAGTCGAGTCTTGCGCCATTGGAATCTGGTAGTAGCCCGATTTTAGGTCTAAACTCGTAAAGAACCTTTTACCGTTAAGTCTGTCTAGTTGGTCATCTATGACTGGCATAGGGTACGAATCTTTGACGGTCTTTTTGTTAAGTGCCCTATAATCTACGCATAAACGATAATCGTTGTTCTTCTTTTTAACTAAAACTATTGGGCTTGCGTAAGAAGAACTAGATTCTTTAATGATATTGTTATCAAGAAGCTCATTTACAAGTTTTTGAACTACTATGCGTTCGCTATATGGTAATCTGTATGGTTTATAAGAGACTGGAGAGTTATCAGTAAGTGTAATATGCATTTCTGAAATAGTCGATGTTCCCAACTCGCTCACGTTTAAAGCAAAACAATCACGATATTCATTAACCAACTTTAAAAGTTGTTGTTTTTGTTCGTCAGTAGTCTCGGAACCTATTTTTAGCATGTCTATTGTCAGAGGATCAGGATTGTTGTCGCAAAGTTTGTCAACTGTCAGCTTGTAGACCCCTAATGTGTCAGCTTTTTGGAAATCGCTACAAATATCAAGCGAGATTGGTAATAGGCTAGCCCTTCCAATAAGCTTTCCCTTATGCAACACATATTTATCCCCAGATAAGTTTATTACTAATATTTTTCCTAACCCATTTTTAACTGCATATAAACCTTGCGGTATCATAACTTCTTCCCCCGTCTTAAAACAAGTGTTTCCTGGTAAGTACATTAGCCCCGTGTGATTACTTCCTAAACATATATCTACACCGACTAGCCCATTAATCTCTACGTCTGATTTAATGTAAACTTCAGTTTTCTCTGCTTCGGCCACCGCTGAGTATAACATCAAACTACTATTTGTTTTGTAAACTCTAACCTCAGATAATTCAGTTAGAGTCTGACCTACAAGTACTTCTGTGTTAAGGAACTCATTATGTACAATAAACACTTCCACTATGGCAGTAACAAAGTCCACGCTTATCTCGACCGATGCCTTACCTAACGGTAATAATACGCCAGCTGCAAAGCCTTTTAATACAGGCAGTCCCTCTGTCGAGGTATCTAATTTTAATTCGTCCGCCGTGCTTTGTTTAATAAGCGTGCACTCGCTACCGAAATCGACAAATGCAGTTTTAGGTATACCGTTAACTGTTATATTCTTTGTATAAATATTGTGAGTAGTTTTACTGGCTTCGATCAACTGTACCTTATTGACGGGATTCAAACTATTTTTATCTTTATCTGCATCACGCTTGCAGTGTTCAGCTAAATGGCCCATTCTGTTGCATTTTGGACATTTTTGGAGAGCCTTTGGGCATTTCGGAACGGTATGTCCAAGCTCCGAACAGTTGTAACAACGGAGTTTTATAAACGAAGGATGTTTATTGTTCCGTATGCTTTCTTTAGTTTGCACGGGGGTTTTCTTTATTTCTTTGATACTTTTGCTAGAGATATTGCGTAAATACTTGAGTAACCTACTCGGTCGCCTAAAATCTGAGCCTAACGCATTCAGACGGATATTATTGTCATATATGCCCTGTATTATACAGTCTACTGCGTTTTTACCCTTAATCCCACAATGACTTACAAGCTTTGCTTTATCGTAAAAGTACTCTTCTAGAGTTTCATCCCTCTTACTCTTCCTATATAACATTTCGATGAGTTTGTCAGCATAATTTTGATCGTCTGGAAAACTTTTTAATAACTTGGCCTGCCATTCCTTCCAGTTAAGCTTAACCGACGATAAGCCTTCATACCACCTGCGTGAAAGACCGGTGAGCTTAGGTAACGCGTTATAAATAATTTCTTTATCATTCCAGTAATATATTTGAGCGGTTTCGTTTACTTTCTTTAACCATAACGTCATGGTTTGATTTTTTTGACTCGGATCAAAGTTTGGAATAACATCTTTGGCGCCTATGAAGCTACTTTCATTACGCTTATGTAGTGCATCTATTAATTTCTCCACTACACTACTTTCTTTTGATTTAGAAGTTAAGCTTTGCTTTCGACGTTTAGTGTGCTTTGATTTCGCTGGGGACCGTCTATGCCTGTTGCTATACGATTCAGAAGAGCTCGAGTTTGTTGTAGTACTTGTTACTGAACTGCTGCTAGCATGTCGTCTCTTATTTACGTGTGTGCGTTCACGACGCGAGCGTTTTTTGTTTTTATGCAGACGTGAGCGCGAACGTCCCCTGTATGCTTTGGACGATCGTGAAACTGTGCTATTTGACCGCCCAGTAGAACGAGAAAGTCTGGTATGGTGCTTTCGCTTCAACGATCTTCTCCTATAACGTGACTGTCTAGTATCGGAAGAGACCACTGTTGAGCTCCTAGAGGTGTCCCTACGTGTGGTTGATCGCGAGCGTGTCCGAGGACGTTTGGCTCCACGACTTCGAACCCGCGTGTTCCTCCTCTTAGATCTACTCCTACGCTCGACTACACGTGGAGGTGTAAAGGCCTCCCTAGCAGGCGTCTTATCCGACATTGTCACAATCTTTTACTATTGTCAAGTCAAGGTCAAATCGGAATCAGGAAATTAGGAAAATATTGATATGATTAGAATAGTATTCTTATAAAACCTTAGTACAAATGTGAAATATTTATGACATAAAATTATATAAGGATTAAAAAAACATTACAACAATCAGCGAAATAAAATGTTCAGCAAAGCAATAAACATAGTTATTCTATTAAATATCATTCGAGTAATCATTAATATCATTGTATTAAATTCCTTTACTGTGTATTCCTCACATTCCACTGTGTGCTGTGCATAGGTGCATTTGCTCCATTAATCACGAAATAAAACTAACAGCAAGATATTATGACAGAATCATGCCTCGTAAGATCTTTGTTGGAAAACACCAGAACAGATACACATTCAACCAAAGAAAATATCCACACCCATCCCGGAGTGTAGCCCCGGCAAGGTGAGTGTGAATACCTGGTCACCGCGGCGTTCCCACATGTACCCCCATAGAGTAGCCATGGCAAAGTATTTGCAGGAACACCCGACGAAAAACAATGTATCTGTTCAATGACCCACATCTGCATCTTCATAGAGTGAACATAGAAAGATATATGCATGATGGAACACTATAATACTATCCCAGACAACCCGTGCGTATAGAGTAGCCGTCTCCATAGAGTAGCCATGGCAAGACGCATGCACGCTGCGTTGGAACACCATTATATCATTCAGGAAAACACTGCGTATCCCGGAGAGTAGCCCCGGCAAGACACTCAGTGCCCTCACAATCCATGCCTACATCCCCATAATGATTTGAACGTGAATAAAGCACACAGTGAAACATGATTGTAACATTTCTCCTTTACCAAACATGTGACCGTTATTTTTTTTTATTTTTTTTTTAAATAAAATATCAGGTTGAAAATTATTGAACTCCAAAATTACATTAGTATTAAATATGGGCGGTGAATAATCCCACTTCTGATTTATTAGATAAATCAGAAGTTAGGCTTAAATAGATAGTATTTATTGTATTATTTTATCTGTTCATACTGTTATAG
Source organism: Oligia fasciuncula (assembly GCA_963082905.1). Taxonomy (NCBI): domain Eukaryota; kingdom Metazoa; phylum Arthropoda; class Insecta; order Lepidoptera; family Noctuidae; genus Oligia; species Oligia fasciuncula. The sequence continues at coordinate 17,212,743 of OY720390.1, forward strand.
GCGTGAAGGAACAAAGTAAATGAAACGTATTGTAGGTAGGTTAATATTCAAATCGCACGTTTATTAAATAACATGATTCCTCGTAACCATTTTACATCGTTTACACATAATACTTAGTATTTTCGGAGTATAGAACATTTTACATATTTGCTACATAAATTCCACAGTCTAGCAACAGTTACACAATAGAATCCAACACTTAAAATAAAATAACAGTCACAGTTTATAACTTAGCATGATATTTAAAGAATAGTTATTAAATCAGATTGACTTACAGTATGTCCTTCACTTGATACCTGTAAAACTCTAGGAGTATAATAATTGACTTGTTCTCTCGGTGGTCCGTGCTCGAATGCCACGGAGCCCCGATGTTCTCAACCTCCTTGAAATACACGTTGTCCCGTGACAGGCAAAGAGATTTAAGGTAGGTACTTAATGTCTTTGGTGACAGGCAAAGGAAATGTAGACAATCAGCCAATATGATTTTAACAAAATTAAAATTGCAGTAAGGTAAATGTACTTCTTGTGGAAAAGTCATAAAATTCAATCTTAATTCTCTAACAGTTTGCTTTTTACAGTCAGGATATACCTGTCTGTGTTCTTGTACGCAACGTAATAAAAATTGCTTTTGTTCCTCTTCAACAGTGATTAAGCCATGAAAATCTTGCATTTCAGCTGTATCGTTAACTGCTCTCAGTGTCAGCACCTTTTTTTTAGCGTGTAGAAATGAAGCATTATGTGGCCACAAAGGACACTCGTTGAGAAAACTGACGTCAAGTTTGAGTCGACTGAATAAGGACTTGCTTTTAATTGAAATAAAGTCATCGATGTTTTTCTCTGAAATAAAAAAAAACCGGGTTATTATCTACGAAATTAATAAAAGAAAAAAAGATAGAGTACTATTTTTATTTATCAGACTAACCGTAAAGTGAGCCACAAAGTTCTTCTTCCGAAGGGATGTAGCGTTTACTGTGGGCGGATGGTTTTTCTTTAGATAAGTTAGTAACCATTTTTACTTTTGTTTCTTGGTCTACATCATCGTCAAACAGAGACAAGACTATTAAATATATATATATCTATTATACAACTTCATCTATTAAATACCATAAATGCTGGCAGAACTTCTGTAAAGCTGCTTTTGAGATGATCTTGTCGATTGTTTCGTAAGCCTTCATGGCCTTCAAAAAGCACAGATCCTGGTAAGGTGCTTTAACCGCTGAAGTGCATTGCAGCCAAGGCTTGACGTAGGATGTCACGATGAACAGGCAGACGTCTAATAGAGCTGCCCTATCCTTATTTGAAATTCTGAATTGAGAGCTAAGTAATGATATTTTTAATGAATTTATAAATTGCTCTCGCCATCCATCGAGCTTGGTGAATGGCGCCTGGAGGCCGAATCTTTAATTTCTTCCCTGTATCTCCGCCAAGAAATATTATTGAAAGCTCTATTAATTCTCGATAGTCATCTCTAGCAATCTCTTTAGTCAATTCGTTTCGGAAAAATTCTAACAGTTCGTCAATTTTTGAAACGTCCAGGCATGATAGCTCTCAGCTGGGACGGGCAAATTTTCTTGTAAATCCGTTATTTCGGAATCGGAATCTGAAGACGAATTTTCTTGCAGTGGTTCATAAGATGATGTCGAAGGAGTTAAGGACGAAACATATTTAGCGCCGTTTTTGTTCGTCAATGTTACTAATGCGCACCTTTTCTTCTTTTTTGGTCAGTTTCTTATCCACTCCAGCTAAGTGACCAGGTCGACCAGGCTCTCTCTGGCGCTGCAAGAAGATCCGATCTTCATTAATCTTTATTAATTGAAGCGCATCGGCATGTGCAATGTCAAATAAATTGTCCAAGTTTGAAACAAACTCTTGTCGACGCTGCTCAAACACGTCTTGTGTTTTGTTTGCATTTTTTTGCAAATCTCTCCAAACTTGGTATAAGGTAACAAGTTTTTTTACACAGTTAGGTAAAGATTTAGTTGGTATACGTGCCTTTTCCCAATAAATAATGCACTCTCGAATAGTTAGATTTGCGCTTTCACTGACACTTAAGTTCACTTCACGAATATTGTAGAACAGAACTGCCAGTACTTGTCCATTAGATGGTAGTTTTGAACCGGTAATTTGATGTTTTACGTCCCCTATTAAAAATATTCCCTGTTTTGAACTGCGTAACTCCACAGACATGTTGACTGAATGAAAAGAATGCGTTTACTGTAAAACAAACAAGTAGTACCAAGCACATCTATACGTTCGGTCCGGCGCGCCTAAGTGTGCGAGTACTGACATGTTTCGACGCAAGTCGGCACGGGTTGCCCTGCCTCTAAGTACATGATACTTTGTTTACAAATGTTTTGATATCATTCAAACAAAATTAGAGGGTATGCGTTAAAAAAAAAGAACTTTTTTTTTTTTGGGATATATATATATATATATAACTATATATAACTATATATAACTAATAAATATATATATATATATATATATATATATATATATATATATATATTTATTAGTCTTAGCCCCTAAGGGCCGCCGTGCTATCAAATTTTCGCCGTGATGATATCGCCGTGTGGAGACACGTTCTAAGAGAGTGTATAGAAATATCTCGCTCGTGGAGACGGCTCCTTAGTTCAAACTATAAAAATTAAGCGATGTTATTGACTGGTTTCACCCACATCCCTTGCTACGCATCCTCGCTCATCTCTGGTGGAAACGCAGCCTTCAGACCGGACTTGTTACCGAGGTATATGTATGTACAGTCTCAAGCATAATACCTTACCAGTTACGCAACATTGTAAAAACGGTTTTCTCGTTATATAAAAATTGCAACTTTGAGAAAAGACCTATTTTATAAAAGTATGGTTTCGATAATGCTATGTTTGTAACGCCATAAAATATCTTTTAATACTTTGGGAGAACATCGCTTTTGAATCTTGCGTAAATGTAAGGTAAGTATTTATGCTCGTGACTCTAATGTTACACACATTACAGTACCTACCGAAATAGATTTAATTTCACCCAATATACAGACAATTGTAGATCCTTATAAAGGCGGGTTAAAGATATCCCTTGATGTATTCGAATTATAATGGCAAATTGTGGCAGTGTGTCAATTTGATCTTATCCCTGACAGCGCCAGCGGTCTTCTCAGAAATGACTTATTGATGTCGTCATCTTCGTATGAATCTTTCTTTACAAACCAAAGGTGACATTCTTGTAATATCCGTTTCCTGAATAGATCAGTTCGTGGCATTCCCCGCGTTCCGAGTTGGGAAATAATCGATGTGAGCGTGCTTAAACCCGTACCGAATTAGCGTGAGCGCGATAACGACGTCCCGTCAATCGTCATAGATGACGTCATGACATGCGCCATCTTGCGATAACGCCGACCATGCCCTAGAATAATATCACCGTGAGCGCTGTCAAAAATGACAGTGTGTGTGTGAGGATGTGTCAGTGTGTGTTTTGTTTTGATTTGCATCTTATCATAAAATTAAACTAATGTGGCATTTTCGAAATTGTGCTTCTGGCTGATAGTCGCCACCTAACCAAAGAAGAAGAAATGTGGTGTTTATACAAAGAAATACTGTAATAATATCGTTTTTACATTGAGTAAGCACTGTGAGTGCGCTCACGGGCGTTCCGAATTGTTGACAGCTCTCAGCTGTCATAATCGTGACATCTAAATCGGAACGCATGTGAGATGATGTGAGCGCTGTGAGCGATTATAGCTAATTCGGAAAGCGCCCATTGTAGGATATACAAGTACGCGGTACGCGTATAATACAGGTCAGTGAGGATATCCAATTACAGCATAGCACACAAACAGGTTCGCCGCCGTCGTCGCTGACTTTGAGACTGAGGCCTCATACATGCATGCACGAACGCCAACTCCATAGACTACTATTGTATGAGCACAGTGCAAACACTACACCGAATCAATTAAAATTTTTAATTGAATACAAAGTATTTTTATTGCTTTTTTTATGCACCGGCGAAATTGCTAACGAAGCCCATTGTTCACAGCAGCCAATACAACCACGCTCGTTGCGAGTACGAAATTTAATAAAGGCTCCTACAAACAGGCGCGACACGCGATATAATCGCGCGCGACACAAAGGCACCGCTCGTTGCGCGACTTGCGGTGCCTTTGTGTCGAGCGCGATTTTATCGTGTATCGCGCCTGTTTGAAGGAGCCTTAAGTATGAATTTGTGACAGTAAATCAGTAATTACATTAGAGAAAAGGTTTACCTATTTAAAAAGATTTTTAGATGTTTCAATGATATGGGAAAAAGCACTCAGAGAATTTTTCCATGAAAAAGTAGCTATTAAACATTTATCAGTAACGTGTGCTGATTTTAATGGCATTTTTTTATTTGATAACCCAAAAGCTAAAAAGACAAGAACAGCCTCCTATGTCTCACTGCAAGGCCTCTACTCGACCGTATGAACATTGATCACAACGCTTGGTCAAGATGGTCAAGGTGGATGTGCGAATTCAGACTTATTCCAATGAACTGTCTAGCCTGTGCTAGACAGTTCATTGGAATGTGTCATTTTCGACACGATAGGTAGGCTACCTATCGTCTCGAAGATGACACTTTCTATAACCAACCTGGGGCCCAAGTCTGCTATTTTTATAAATTCGTTATTCCAACACTATCCCATTGTCATTTTGCTAAAAGTTCGTAATCTGCTAAATTCATAATGGGCGATCATTGGTCGGTCAATGGCACAGAACTTATACGATACTCGTAACGAATTAAAAGCAATGACGTTCTAATGATTGGTAGGTCACTGATCAAAGGAACTGTCAACATTTTAGCAGATTACCGCCTAAGTCAGTAATTCATTTGTCATTATGTACGAGATTACCATTCTATGCCATTTCTTTCAATGGAGTGTCAGTGGTTGACCATCGGAAAGTCATAATGACGCCATTATATTAGTACCTAGATTACCAAACTTGTCAAAATCAACAATTATGAAATCAATGATAGACCATTCTGACACTATTGTAATAGCAGACTTGAGGCCTGATTTGCTTTGCCCCGTTGCTGTCGGAAAAATAGCAGCAGTCATCTATTTTAATTAAACTGATTTTTTTTTCCGGTTTTAGATTTGTAAACAGCGTTTAGATAACGATAACGATAACATTGATTGCAGATCTTTGATTCGGTACTGAAGCATGTCAAATGGTTGTGTTTAGCTATGCTAAACAGTGTCAATTCGAGAGCCCCAGAAAATCATAACACAGAGTACCTACATCGCATAAAACAAATGCGTTCATAAAACCACTCAAACATATCGCTTCCAAAATAAAATTAAACGATATTCCACGTAAATGATCAGCTTCAACGCTATTGCGGAATCAATTATACCTACTAATTACAAACCAGTCAGTGTTGAGTGGGCCCGTCAAAGAGATTGCATTTGATTGATGACCGTTCAATTTGATTGAAAGCATTAATTCAACTAGCCCGTAGCAGCGAGCCGTAAACACGTAAAATCAAATGTTTGTAGAGAAATTGGAAGCTACGGAAAACTGCTGGCGGGTAAAATACGGGCCTCGGTAGGATTTTCCGTTGGATGTTGATTGAATCCCAGCTCCCAGAGTTGAAACTTTATTAAAGGTTGTAGAAATTCGACGTGCCAAAATAGCATCCATGCACAACGTTCGTTTATTATATATAAACCTAGCAGCGCCCCGCGTTTTTACCCGCATAAGTGTCGATCCCGTGGGAATATCAGGGTGCTTACTCTCGAGTTTAATTCCGATAGATCGACATTGGAAATGTGACGTTTCGTACTCTTGAGTTCGATGCTAGCGCCAATTGATTTTTATATTGGGTGTCCATTTTGGGGAACTAAGTGGAATTGGGAACGGGCTTGGCGTGGCGTAAACGGTACTCTTGAGTGTATTTTGACAGCTGTGTATTGCGTCAATATTGCGTTGGGATAGTTTGTTGATAGTGATTTTTCCAATAACAAAAGTGTAACTTTTTAGAAATTATTTTGCGTTTTAAGTGGTTTTTTGTGGGTTCTATGAGTATAATATGGCACGATAAGCAGTAATATATAGTGTTTTACGTAATTCCCATAAAAAACAACTGAAACAAAGACGAGATGATCGTCGGATGATGCGTTATATGAACAAAGCGTTTTCTATGAATAAATACGAATTTAAAGTAAATTACGGAGTGAGCAAGGATTTTACTCCTCTTTCGTATTACATAACAACATTTTTACCCTATCTCTATACAATAAAAACTTTCTAGAACATTAACTTAATAAAATCGGACTTCGGCATGTTTTCATTATACAAAATTCTTTCTATCTCTAAAACCCGTAGACCGATTTTCATAATTCAAACTAGAATATCAGTTTTGAACATAATCCTCTCATTTGACACTAAAATCTCGCAAATATTCCTATAAACAAAAATCCTCGTTTTCAAGTTACGTAATTATTCTATAATCTTCTTCGTACAGTCAACAAAGGAGTTAAGTATACAGGAGCGTCGGATATAGTTGAAGTTTACTAAGAAACCGATGGATGTTCTGGACTGAAATTTAATTTAATAAATGAGCTGTTTGTTTTCTATTAATAAGCTAAAATTTTATTCGAGAATATCCATCGGTTTCTTAGTAAACTTCAACAATATCCGAGGCTCCTGTATACGTAACTCCTTTGTTGACTGTACATTAAAATTATCAAAAATTCTACGTTATATATTGATATCAGATTCTAATACGAAAACTAGTAATAAAAACCAGTTAGAAAGTTAATTAGAGCAATACAAACACTTATAATTTACTTAATTAGAAAATCAAAATCTTACTCAGTAAAACAGTAGTAGCACATATCGACTCCCACGCTAGGTATTTTAGGGTCTTAATTTAACTATCACTTTTACATATTCTATTAACACTTCACTGGTATCTCAGTAATGTTGACTATTCACATAAACACGTTCGGCGTTCGTTACAAAAACATTAAGTACTTTATAAAGCAGTTGTTTATCTATTTACTTGGCATCATTTGTATAAAACTGTAATACAAATTAGATAAGTAACTTAGCGGACAGTAATTATTTCTTACTAAAAAGAACCAAACGCGAACAATATTGTCATAAACAAACAAAAAATATGTTTGAAATTGGAGAACTTACACACAGTCTTTTTTTTAGAAGTGTAGGCAACGATCCTACCGCATGCAGCCAAAGTCATGGTTAATTTTATGATTTTAATCATTTTCTTACGCCCAAATGAATTAAATACTTTATAATTAATCAATTAAAGAACTATTTATATCATTTTTGACGTGACAACGTCTTAAATTAGGTTGCGGCTGGGAGTCACTTATGAAAAAGTGTAACGCTCGGTAACGTTACGTTCTTATTTTAAATTAGGTTGCGGCTGGGAGTCACTTATGAAAAAGTGTAACGCTCGGTAACGTTACGTTCTTATTTTCATTTAATTCCTTGTTCCTATTGTGCAATTTAATTATATTCATATCAATAAATATTCTACCGAGAAAAAGACGTTGTCACGTAAAATCTTCGCCCGTAAAACCGACTTTACAGGCAACCATTTTTATTTATTAGCCTTGTTATTTAAAGGATAAAGCATTTCAAAGCCCCATTACCGGTTTATCGTAATGAGTTGAACCACACTATTGCAGCCCGTTACGTAGCTAACTTCACGTGTAACAAAATAATGGCAGACCAATGTCAATTTCATTTCAATGGTGACAATATTGTTTTCAAGAGTACCGAATCACGTGACTGTAAAATTAACATCGGAATCGTATTGGCCTTTCATTAGAATTAAAATTAATTTGGAGAGTTAGCCCCCAGAATCAGAACTTTAATTGCTATGAATGTAGGTACAGGTATAAGATGTTGTACATAAAGAGATCAGCTACAGTCTACCTTACGGCGCGGCGTGCAAATTATTACATAATTAAAAATATTAATACATAGAAACAAAATAATGTCAACCAAACAAAACAAAAATTATAATGAAGTCAAATAATAATATAGTCAGGTAAGTCTAACGGGTCAATTTTGAAATTAATTATAACTGTTTAATTATAATCCGTATCATTTAGAAAGTCTTTCACTGAGTAATAACATTTGCCTAGAAGTAGTGCAGTTACCTTAGATTTAAAAATGTTTACGGAGTACCTAATCCTTATAACCATGAGGTATTTTATTATAGATGACAGGTCCCATTGTAACTATTATGTTATTATTATTTTTATTTGTTGTATTGTATTGTTGTTTTGTGTTGTTGTTGTTGTGTGTGTTGTATCGGGATAAAAACTATCCTATGTCCGTTTCCGCGACTCAAACTATCTCTGAGCTACACCAAATTTCATCTCAATCGGTTCCGCAGTATGGATGTGTAAGATAAGAATAAACTGTATGATTCTGGTTTCCAATAAGTACTGGATAGGTCTTTTTCTTGGTATCAACCGAAGATGGAAACTGAGGCAGGTTGGTCAGCAGCACATTCCTGTAGTATAGATCTAGGTAGGTACCACAGGCCATATAAGTCTGTGGTAGTTAGGTACCTAAAATTCAGCGGTCAACGGACGAATGGACAAAGATTTTGTCGGCATGTCAGCATGTTACTTGATTTTATATTTAATCTTTTATGTGTAAACTGTCTATAATTTCTGTAATTGGTTGTAAACCGTTTTAATTATAGAATAAATGAATAAATTTAAAAAATAGTCGATTTGCAATGCATTGTCCATACCTACTTACTGTCCATACTAAAATTATAAATGCGAAAGTAACTCTGTCTGTACGTTGCCTTCGATACTCGTGATGAGTATCGATATTTCTGTAGAGTTTGACTAGCTAATCTAATTTGACCCTGTAAGGAAAGAATTAAGCAAATAATCCTATTTGCTTCTTTCCTTATTCAAACACTTAATCGGGACTTACCCTTGAATCATTTTCATCGTATCTATCTAATTTGAGGGCGTTAACTTGCGAACCGTTAGTTTCTGAGAGTTGGGACGAATGATCGACCACCGTTTTCCTTAAGCACTTTTTACCAAATTCGCTGAACTATTCAATAGTGGGTAATAAATTCAATGTTTTCCTGATTGTTTTAAGCAGTCTCTGTAAAAACGTTTAGTAATAAGTAGGTACTAGGTACTTAATGGTTTTTCATGAATTTAAAACTTAGTTTGAAAGAATTGCTTTCAGAGCGTTACAAGATTGAGATGTTAAAGGTATATCATTTACACAAAGTTTCTAATGGACTCACTGCTCTCAAAACGGCTAAGGAAAACATCGTGCGGAAATCGACATGTCCTAGAACAAAAACTTCGAAGACATGTTACATCTACCAAGCCCCACTGAGCCCACCTGGTGGATTACAGCCCACTCCCTCTCAAAGAGAGGAGGCCAACATAGATTACATAGAACAACGGGAACATCTAAGGCATTTATGCTAGAGATGTCAGCGACATCTGAAGGGGTCCGTTAGGGCCGAAGCCTGCCGGGTCAGCGGGATTGTCCGAAAGGGTTACCTCTGGCCCGGAACATAAAGGGCTAAGGAATGAACACGGGTGGGTTTTAGTCAGTAAGAGTCTGACACTCCATTCCGCTCCGCCCAGAGCGGGAGGGATTTCCTTCCAAAAAAAAAAAAGAAGGCATATTATGTTTACTAATGGACTGTGCAGTATTCAATTCATGAAAGGCTGATTTTTCAATCAATTGATAACTTTATTCGAGTAATAATTTTGACAGTTATTTCATACAAAAACTGTCAAGCGTCAATTTTATTCCTCCAATAAAAGTTATTTGGCGATGGAAAAGTCAGCCTTTAGTCTTCATGGTTAGAAATCTGGATTTGCATCGCGGTCGTAGTACTCGGCGATCTCAGATTAGAAATTCACGACGAATAATATCCATTAGGTATGGATGAGCAGTTGTGGCCCGGTGGGATCGGCTCCGACTTACGAGTTAGAGGCCGTGAGTTCGAACCCAGACAGGCGCTTTACTATATGTACTTCCCTATTTAATTTCATTACCACTGTTGTCAAAACCGTAAAGGAAAACATCGTGAGGAAACCGGCATGTCCTAGAACCAAAAATTCGAAGACATGTCACATTGACCAACCCGCACTGGACCTGCGTGGTGGTTCATGGCCCACTCCCTCACACAGACTGGAGGCCTGCGTCCCAGCAATGGGAAGATTATACATCCTACACATAAAACACGGTTAATACCTACCTAAATAAATATAAAACGTTAAAATTCTTGAAATTTCCAATCATTTGTGATAGGTACGCAGAAATGAACGCCATTCATTTTTAGAACGAAATATAATATTTTGTTTCGACGAAACCTTTTCAGAGCCTTTTGATTGGCCAATCAAATTCGCAGAAGAGCTTGCCGTTGCGAAGCATTAGCATCCGGTCTGAATATGACAGTCATGTCCAGGAAACCGGTTTCATACTGGACCTTTCCCGTGGTTCTGCTTACTGAGAAATGTGTTTTAATTCACAATGTTATGTTAGAACCCACGCTATCGTACGAAGTGACTAATACTTCTGGAATAAATTCCCGACCCACGCTTTTATGTTTCGGGTATTTTCATTATAACTCTTTATTTGCTAAAGAAATACACTTGAGAGTAATGAATTAGGGTCACATAAAGATACCTGAAACTCTCAGAAACTAAGAATGCTTAATGAAATAAATTGTGTTCTTAGTTACTGTAAAGTTATGCTATCAAAAATGACAAAATAAAAAAAATTGACTTTTGTAAATGATACGAATTTTCAGCATCTGTATTTTGCTTTTGTTTCTATTCTGACATATAAAAAAGTATGTAAACAGCGTTTCTAATGTTCTGCAGTATTGATTATTTCGCTGTTATAATGTCGCTTACACCTGAAGAATGCACCAGAATTCTCACAATGCTGGAAATCAGCCGGAGTCAGCGTGATACAGCAAGGACAGCTGGTGTGTCGCTGTCAACTGTACAACGAGTTCTCCGACATTACGAGGAAACCGGCTCTAACCTAAGCAGATCGAAAAGGCAGGGCCACGTTTACCACAGCACGAAAAGATCGATACTTGGTCAACACAATGCTTTGAAACCGCTTTCTCACTGGAACTGCACTTACATATCAGTTCCCACGCCTCGGAGGTAGTAACCCAAGTGCATCGACTGTAAGACGACGACTTGCTGAAGCAAAAACCATTAAGACCTGCAAATGGCCCTAAAAAGGAGCGCGCGAGCGTGGGCATCGTATTTCGAGTTTAACTTATGCTTGGAACCACTTAAATTGGAGTAAGTATTGCAGATTGGTCAAGAGTTATGTTCTCAGATGAATCAAGATCTATGCTCTATAAGAACGACGGAAGAACAAGAGTGTATAGAAGACAAAGGGAGCGATTCAAGCAGGCGTGCATCGAAGAGAAAGTGGCCTATGGCGGTGGATCCGTACTTGTATGGGCCGAAATTTCTGCAGGGAGTCGCACATAGCTGGTGGTTATAGAAAACGGCACTATAACTAACGAAATACGTGAAATGTTTGTCTATTTATGGTCAATTTGGGAGAGGATGCTATCTTTGTGCATGACAATGCCCGGCCTCATACTGGTAAAATTGTGAATGACTACCTTCAAGAGGTGCACAGTAACTGGGCCAGTACGCAGCTCAGACCTCAACCCAATCGAGCTTACTTGGGACGAGCTCGGACGATGTGTGAGATACCGAAACCCTTCCCCGATCACGCTTCAAGAGCTCAAAGTTACGCTCGTAGAGGAATGGGAGAATATTCCCCAACATCGTATGAAACTTGATGTACAGCATGCCAAACCTCACAATCTCAGTGATGACAGCACGTGGCACACAAAGTACTAAAAGTCAAGAAAACTTTAAAGTGGTAGAAAAAAATTGCTTTTCTATTTTTGTTAAGATGAAATTGGTTATTTTTTTGTTTATGTATTTTTTTATGAAAGACTGTCAGGTATCTTTATTTGACCCTAATTCATTGCTTTCGAGTGTATTTGCGTGGGTAGCTTTCAATTGGGCTTGGATTTTCATTGGAAATATTATGCCTCTTTACTTTCTACCCACCGGCAAAGTTGTTTGACTAAGTTGACGTAATGCCTATTTTCCACGAAGGGGTGGGCTGATGTTGCCTAATTACCTTTAGTTAGACCACATCTTGCGAGTTCTTTGTTACTTAATTTCTACAAGGTCTAAAAAGACCCATCACATAGCCGTCAACTACGCATTCTGTATATCAAACCCAGTCATCATCATCAGCCTAGCCTTAGGTAATGGGTAGATAATACGGGCTGGTTTCCGCAGCTCCACGTCAATGCGCGTATTTTGCGTATGCCTAGCCTTTTACCAACTATGTTGGAGTCGGCTTCCAGTCTAACCGGGTGCAGCTGAATACCAGTTTTTTTTTTGTCAAACCTGGGAAACGATTTTTCTATAACCACCTAACCTAACCGCAATATGTTTTTACAGACAAACCGACGCCGACATATTTTATATCACTGATTATAATTTGATTGCCGAGAACGGAACAAAAAAATTGTTATGGTCAATTAAGAATCCGCCGCGGCGATCGTAATAATATAATGTTTTTTGTGTGTAGTTATTTCGATAATTAACTTGATTTTTTGTACAGTTACAATTTAGTTGATAATAATTTGAAATAATTAAGAATTGAAGTCTTGGTGGTTTGAATTCCTCTTTACTACTGACGCAAAACAGAAATTCCAGTATAGGAATTCCAGGGGCCCAAGTCTGCTATTTTTATAAATTCGTCATTCCAACACGATCCCACTGTCATTTTGCTAAAAGTTCATAATCTGCTAAATTCATAATCATGGTCGATAATAATTGGTCGGTCAATGGCACAGAACATGTTACACGATACTCGAAGCAATGACTGCACAATGACGTTCTAATGGGATCAAAGGAACTTCCAAATTTTAGCAGATTACCGCCTAAGTAAGTCATTAATTTGTCATTATGTACGAGATTACCATTCTATGCTATTGTGTCAGTGGTTGACCATTGGGAAGTCATAATGACGCCATTATATTAGTAGATTACCAAACTTGTCAAAATCAACAATTATGAAATCAATGATAGACTATTCTGACACTATTGTAATAGCAGACTTGAGGCCCTGTTCTGTGTCAGTAGGCATTATGGTCTGGGTTCATGCTTTCGTAGAGATATTTTGTAGAATTTGCGCTTTGTTCAAGTTCATACTTCATTCGATTTAGTTTTATTTTGTAGGAAGCGTTAGATTGTGTGTAAGGTGATATGAATGGAAAGTGAGTGAAGGATTTTGCTCCGACCCCGAGTTAGGTACAGATGCCAGCACATCAAGCAAGCTACTACAATCTGTCAAATTACATTAATAGATTTTCAACAGCATAAGGTTCAAAGTTGATTGGGAAAATTTTACAGTTTCGGGTAGCTTGATGTGCTGTCGTCTGTACATGGGACAAAGGCAGGCAGGTGAAGACTGTTGGGGTGACCAATTCACGGAGAGCATACAGTATTTGATTTTAACTGTAGGAATGAACTACGGAATGTTGTCTTACCATCAAAATCAAAAGTCATTTACCAGCATCATATTGTAGTCTTTGTCATTTACTCAAATTCGAAAATCAGCACTTTTTGGACGTCAAAATGACATAAGATAGTTCCCCAAAACTCCGCCCTTCATCCTTACAGTAAATGATAAATGATTTTATTTCTGTAGGCAAGTAGGTTTGTAAAACACTTTTACTGTGCGTACTGTGAGAAACACTTACAAATCACTAGGAACAGCGGTGCTATTCTGTAAAAAACCCACCGTGAAAACTTAGGTGAAGTGAGCGTGGAGTGAGCTGTCAATAGTGTCAATTCCTAGCAAAAACAAACTCACTTCACCTTCACCCGACCAGCTGGACATGATTATTATATTTACCAGCGCATTCGCACCTTCATATCCGCCATCGAGTATCGACACGGCAGACCAACATGACATAATACTATGTTCCATTAATAATTCATTACATAACCAGTCGTCTGTCGGGGCGTCATCGTGAAACCTATCGTTAACTGCAACGTTATAACTATTGTTATTAAGACATACACTTTCTTAGGGTTCCGTACGCAAAGGGTAAAAACGGGACCCTATTACTAAGACTCCACTGTTCCGTCTGTCACCAGGCTGTATCTCATGAACCGTGATAGCTAGACAGTTGAAATTTTCACAGATGGCGTATTTCCGTTGCCGTTATAATAACACAGAATAAAATAAATATTTAAGGGGGGCTCCCATACAACAAACGTGTTTTTTTCGGCGTTTTTGCGTTGTGGTACAGAACCCTTCCTGTGCGAGTCCGACTCGCACTTGGCCAGTTTTTTACTATAGGTGATGGACGGCGTTCGTTGTCGTCATTGTGATAAGTATGAATAATTTTGACATGTATCTTTAGACGAATAGAAAGAAAAAAAAAAGTATTTATTGACATGTATCCTTAGACGAATAGGTATAGGATATGCCTATAATGTTCCCACTGCTGGGTCACAGGCCTCCTCTCTGTGAAAGGAAGTGGGGCATAATCCACCACGCAGTCCCAGTGCGGGTTGGCTGATGTCACATGTCTTCGAAGTTTTGGTTCAAAACATCGTGAGGATACCGGCATGGTCCTACATGCCGGTTTCCTAATTTGCGGCGGTAATGCTCCTACTCATTATGCCGGTAGGTATCTATGTATATAGGTATATTATGTTTATGGGATCACTCGGGGATTGCTAATGGATTGTTTGTTAGGTTATTCGGATGCTTTCACCAACGCTTTCAAAATAAGTAGGGTAGAGTAGGGTTGGTCTATTGGGTTATTGTAAACTCGCCATAATGAAAATTTGCCACAAGTAAAAATTATAGTAAACTCGCCACAGTCTTATATGTCTCACGAAAACTTGCCACAGCTTTAAAAGTACCGATAGCAAACGAAGTACCTACTTAGTAGTGTTCAATAATACATTAATTTTTTTAAATACCCAGAGGGGATTTTTTTTTTTTAAACCTAACCTCGGGGTGCCCTTCGCTCGCTCTTGCATCCTATCCAATCCTATGTCGCCTCCCGAAATACACACGAACCGCATGTGGCCGGCTAAAACTAGGTGTAGCCGCACTTCGGCCGGCTAAAACAAGGTGTAGCCGCACATCGGCCGGCTAAAACTAGGTGTAGCCGCACATCGGCCGGCTATAATTAGGTGTAGCCGCACTTCGGCCGGCTAAAACTAGGTGTAGCCGTACTTCGGCCGGTTAAAACTAGCCGTGACATATATATTATCATAAAAAATTAGTTTGTACTAAAGAATTATATCAATACCTGCGTACCTACTAATGTAGAACGAATATCGTTTTGCTGTCGGTACATTCAAAACAAGTTTGACATACCTGTGAAGAGTTTACTATACCTGTTGTGAATTATTTTGTCACTGTGGCAAGTTAACCAATATTTTTAAATGTGGCGAATTTTCGTTGTGGTGAGTTTACAATAACCCCATATTTTGAAACTAATTTACGTAGATACAGTCAACAAAAGAGATAAGTATCGTCGGATATAGTTACGCAATTTACGTACAGTCAACGAAAGAGATAAGTATGCAGGATCGTCGGATATAGTTAAAGTTTAGTAAGAAACCGATGGATGTTGAAGACTAAATTTGATAATTGAGCTGTTTGTTTTCTATTAATAAAATAAAATTTTATTCGAGAACATCCATCGGTTTCTTACTAAACTTCAACTATATCCGACGATCCTGCATACTTATCTCTTTTGTTGTTGACTGTACATACAGTACCTATATAAATAAAGTCCTCCAGACCGAATTTCGGGCGTGGCGACCAATCTCAGCGATATTATAGTGCACAAGTGTGTGTGCAGACACAGGTGCACTCTCTCTGCCCTCACTCTCATTGTCCGACGGGACGGCAATCCGACACGGCCGCCCGGCCGGAGAGAAATAAAATGCTAGAAATAGTAGGTACATTTATGTCATACTAGCTGTGCCCCGCGGTTTTACCCTCGTAAGTGTCGATCCCGTAGGAATATCGGGATAAAAAGTAGCCTGTATGTTGATCCAGGGTGCCAGCTACCTCCATACAAAATGTTATTAAAATTGGTCCAGCCGTTTGAGCGTGAAGAAGTAACAAGCATATAAACACACACACACACCCTCTCACAAACTTTCGCCTTTATAATATTAGTGTGATCCCTAAGTGCCTGCTCCATGCGAATACGTTTCTACAATTGTGTTTTATGAGTCATGTTAAAGTTATATTTAGCCTGAATATTCTAGGTAGAAAAAGCAGCTATTTCAGCGTCCACTACTGAAATAGGACCCTATTTCAGTAGTGGACGGTATTCCGCTGAAATAGGACCCCCTCTTGTCTACTTTAATCATCATAATCAGGCTAAATTTATCCTTCGTAGAATTAGAACTACGTTGCAGATCTAGCAATGAATAAAATACTATAATTATCACGTAGTTATAATATTTATGATGGCACCATACATGTATGCAAAGTAACATGTGTTTGTAACATTATAGCCCATCATTATAACTAATGACTACATTATATCTCTAGTAGTATAATCGCCTTCCGCGAAATTTCATGTACCTACTTAGATACTAGATTACATTAGATCATCATCTGCCTAACCAACTATGTTTTGGTCGGGTATCAGTCTAACCTGACGCAGTTGAATACCAGTATATTAAATGGAGCGACTGCCTATCTTACCTCCACAACCCAGTTACTGAGTAACACGATACCCTTGGTAAGATTGATTGTCAGACTTTCGGGATTCTGACTACCCAACACAACGACTGTCAAAGATTTACAAATGACAGCCGGGACCAACGCGCGTTGCTTTCCTAGTCACGGGGTCTCGAAATGGATGTTACTAGATTAGGTACATCAGATATGGTTAGTTATTCAAGTATATCATGCAATACCTCATTTAGATGTGTAATACCTGCCTTTACTAGATTTAACATAAAATACTAATAAAATCTCCGGGAAGTGTTGTTTCATGCATATTCAAGCATTCATGATGAATCATGAATGTGGTTAGTGCTAAAACAGTTTTTAATTATAAACCAAGGGTTATAAAAACTGTAGGGGTTCAGACAGCAACATGAATTTATTGTTTTCTCTGATTCAAGACTTAAGAGGAAATGCGGTCGGAGAGACTTTTTGAAAAAGCCTAATTATAAAAGTCATAATGCGAGGTTTGGCTCTCGCCTATTTTCTCCTCCAATATTGGACCAATTTAAAAGATATTTCATACACAGAATAAGAAGATATACCTATACTGTGTCCCTATGTTTTCGTTTTTGATGATACATTATTTTTATAAGCACGTCTAGAACCCTCAAAATATGCAAAATTGCCGCTGTCAACAGAGACCTAGAGTACAAATTTGACGACTATTAATGAAAAAAGAAACGGATAGATAGGGCAAAATAAACTGTGTAAATAGGGTAACCCGTTTTGAAGTTATTAGGGATTTTCGACAGTGAAAATTGACAAATGTAAAATTTTATGTTTTTGTTCTGTAGGTAAACTTTTTGTATTGTAATATTATACTACGTTTATTGTTTTGTTTTAATATTGTAGAATAAGCTCAACAATAAATCATACACCTAGATACGAGTGCCACTACCACGATAGTTTTTTGTGCATAAGCCAAAGTTGACAACCCTAGCGCGACCGCCGAGCGTAGGTATGAAAAGTGAAGTACATACATGTGATTGCCTTCTGTACTATCTGTATTTTGTGATTTAGGTATATCTACTATTGCGACGTCCAACAAAACATAGTTTTGTTTTTTGCCGTTATAATTACCTACGCCATTTTTTTCTAGATTCACCGATCATGCGAATGAGATATCCAAGAAGTCGCTTAGATCTGAGGTTCTCTTAGGCAGTACCTAGTCCCGAAATCTTAAGCGTTCGAAGTCTAAAGTGTTTTAAAGGATTTTTATAGGAAATTTTCTAGTTGACAAAAAGTTTCATGGGCAATATATGAGTACCTAGGTAACAAACCCCTAACTAAGCAGTAGGAGGTAGGGCTCTAACTAAGCTATTACACTGCTTTTACCATTACCTGTGCTTGGTGACTGGTTCGTCGGTTATCTACCAATAGGGGTTCCACCTTCATAGGTGAAGGTATGAAGGTATTCATACTATGGCTAAAGCAGTGAATGAGTAGCCTTTCTGCTGACCCTTAGCTATAGCTTTAGGTCCTTAAAGCTTTGTTTCCTAGAAGAGCGGTGACCGTCACATAGCGTCTGCAATTTACCGACGAAAGACGTCATTGAAACGTTGTTTATGGTACCTAGTAAGTTTGTGTGTTTTCCTAGAAAGCGTTTTTAACTCCCTATAGTCAAAATCCGCTGCCATCATTTTCATGAAAGCCGTCGTTGCGGGGGTAAGGTACAATTCCGAGATGGGCTGCAGACTGCAACCGCAGGCGAAAAAGCGGCTAGCGGCTGCGGTTAACCGCAGTTTTCTTAGGCAGCAGCAGTTTGCGGCCTGCGGTCCATCTTGGAATTGCACCTTTATGCGGCGGCCACGGGCCACGGCTTTACTATAGATAGCTTAAGTGCATAATGCGGTTTTAGTAATTACCCAAGTACGCAACAAAGTCAAATCATTTATTTCCAATAGGCACATTAAAGGCACTTTTGAACGTCAAAAATTACAACAAAATAATTGATTCTAGTCGCCCATTAACCACCATAATATCCCTACATTATTACGGACTGAAGTCAAAACAGAGAGTTTCAGGAATCGCTAAAAATAAGTCAAATCTCAATCCAATGCGTCACACCGCATAACGACAGACGTCACTGAAACGATTGCTGAAAAACTGCAACGGAATGCGAAACAAAATGTAATACCTTTTCAACTTACATACCTCTACAAACTCACGCTTTCTTCCCAAGGAATAAGGGAGAAAAAACAGAACACCACCTGCTACGATCCTTACATACTGTTTTTTCTTCGTACAACTGTTCATACACGCACACCGGTTGCGAGTACCACGCACCTGGGGGCCTAAAAAGGCCACTTTGGCAGAATCATAAAAGGATAACATTATGGACAGTTATCTGTTAAGTTAATCGTATCAAATACCATTGGTGAAGCATTTTTCAGTTATTATTTTTGTCTGTGCTAAAATACCAATAAATCAAATCTAAATCCCAATCTCTTTGATTGTACTCGTACCTACGTAGTGCAGCGAAAAAAAGAAAAACACGGACTGTCTTCGCCATGTTAAAAAAAAAGAAAAAAAAAGAATATTAAAATTAATGATGAAAATGTTATCCTTTTATGATTCTCCAAAGTGGCCTTTTTAGGCCCCCTGACCTTTCTGAAGAACATCACGAATATCTAGGTATTTAATGTCCTTCTAGGGCATCCCCTTACGGCGCGGGCGTTTCCACTCGCATCTGCCTTGTAATAAATACCTTCACTTATACTTTCATTCCTCATTGCGCAGTGCTGTACGGACACCCCCACCCTATTTCAAGTTGAACAAATATCAACTTTATTTCAATGGATTTTCAGTTGATTTCAGAGTGACACTATTGAAAAGTGAGCACTATTGAAAAAGTTATAAAAATGTTTGAAGTTATTATGTAGGTATTAAAGTTAATTTTCCATTAATTCACATTTGTTTACATTTTCGGCAAATAAATCGCGAACGCAGATGGCATGAAATGCTCATTTCAAATCACAAAAATCCCCTTTAATAATTTTTATTTCTATCTATATTTTCACAAATTATGTATTTCTGTTGCCGCTATAACAACAAATAAAAACAAAATAAAATAAATATTTAAGGGGGGCTCCCATACTCGATATCGATAATGGCAACAGGTAGGCACTTGAAATATTCACAAAATACTCAGTTATATTTTTACTTTAATATTAAATAATAAAATTAAAATAAAATAAATATTTAAGGGGGCTCCCATACAACAAACGTGTTTTTATCGGCGTTTTTGCCTTGTGGTACGGAACCCTTCGTGTGCGAGTCCGGAGTCTGACTCGCACTTCACCAGTTTTTAAGTATTTAAAACATTAATATAAAAATTCCTTACCGACTTACCGGAATTAATTTTAATACCGTCCGATATCGTTTCAGAGAATCGTCGACTGCTTTTTAACTTTTTTCTTTTACTTCGAATTTACTTACGACATACCGAGACAGATACCTACTATATACTCGTAATAATTAAAAAACCGCGCTCGCCTTATTGTGAACTCACTTTTATTAATTGTTTTTCGACGTTTTCGTCCGAGTTTTTACAAAATTAATTTAACTGTAATTGGTTTTACTTGGAATCGTATCACGGACTCATGGACGATGTTTTATTATTTAAAAAACGGTGCTCATTTGTGAAATAACTGGTTACTTAGACTTACGTTATTATTTCCAGTGACTGTTCATCGTCATCTGCCTAGCCGTTTCCCAACTATGTTGGGGTAGGCTACTCTAGTCTGCGGCGGGTTCACGGATGAGTGCTAACGCGTGCCCGTGTTCCCGCCATAAGCGGCAGAGGAGGACACCGTGGAGTTTTAGTGGGTTAGAGTCCCACATAACTGCACTATCTCCCCGTGGTAGTGCAGAATGCATGAGCATTTCTCCACGTTAAAAAAAAAAGGCTACTCTAGTCTGCTGAATTATGTATAACCTCATTCCGTGATAGTTATTTTAGCACTTACTTATTGTAGTCTATCTGCCTAGCCTTTTCATCTATGTTGGGGTCGGCTTCCAGTCTAACCGGATTGCAGCTGAATACCAGTATTTTACATGGAGCGACTAGCGACTGCCTATTTGACCTCCACAACCCAGTTACTGCGTAGCACAATACATTTTGGTGAAAATCAATTGGATTGCAGAAGTTGATGTAATATTTAATAGGAATAGATATTGTACCTATACTACCTACCTACCTGTAATAACGAAGTTTTTCTCACGAGTCATTATAGATGTAGGTAAGTACTTGGTACTAGGTATGTCATGTCAGACTGTCTGTCTGCAAAATGAATGAGGACAAGATCTTGACAAATATCTATTAAATCATTTACAGTGTCTACGTGATGATTGCATAGAATTGCATAAAAATGGGAAACGCTGATCGCGTTTCCCATTTTTGGTGAGTTGCGATCGCGACCCGCGGGGCATAAATTAAATCGATGAATTATGAGCGCGACAGTTCACTATCTCGATGCATCAAAATCTCGAATAACTATAAGCTCGAATCATCGGCAGCGCGAAGGCCCATTATCTATAAACATCATTTCTCGAACGACCATCTAATCGATTTACAGAATAGTTTTAAGGATTTTTATTTGAGTACAATTTAATGAAACAATATATGCGTAGAAATATAAATCAACTATAATCATATACAATTATTATGGTAAATAAATAACATTATAAACAAATACAAAAGCCAAAAATAATGTCAATGTCATAGAAAAAGCCAATACCGCAGTAGACAAGACACCACTTAAATCTGGTAGGTACCTATTGCAAATCATTCAATTTTTTTTTTTTAATAAGTTCTTATGACATTTATTCCATAATTCCGTACAAAGATAAGTTCACTTCCTATCTAATTGGTAAAATAACTGGAAGTATTTGTTTATTGTTATTTTACTATTTACCATAATTATTATTGTACAGACTCAGCACGTCAAGCTACTACAATCTGTAAAATTTTAGCTTGATGTGCTGGCGTCTGTACATGATTAGAGTTGATTTATATTTCTGCGCATATATTGTTTCATTAAACTGTACTCAAATAAAAATCCTTAAAACTATTCTGTAAATCGATTAGATGGTCGTTCGAGAAATGATGTTTAAAGATAATGGGCCTTCGCGCTGCCGATGATTCGAGCTTATAGTTATTCGAGATTTTGATGCATCGAGGTAGTGAACTGTCGCGCTCATAATTCATCGATTTAATTTACTATCGAGTTAACGTTTTCGAGCAAGTGTTATTCGATCTCACGTCATTCGATTTCAAGTAGGGAACCCAATAAAAACGATTTACAACCAACTAAATATTCGTAAAAGCGAAAACATGTGACGTGTCATCTACCAACCCGCACTGGGCCCGCGTGGTAAATTACGGCCCATTCCCACTCACAGAGAGGAGGCCTGACTCCCAGAGTCCTAACAGAGGGAGAATTATAGGCTGATTATGTGTTAAGTTATAGAAAATCATGTACTTCAACTTGCCATAAAATACTTCCAAAGCAAGAAATTTTTGGCATTATACCTTATTTAGAAATTAATTAGCGGTGCTATGGCATGGCATTATAATAACAACACGAGTTCCCATAAAAATGACAACTCCGCAATAATGTGGCCAGTGTCATCTAAACACACCGTAAAGACGTGATCTCAGCCTCCACATCATAATTTTGTAGAATTCTAGTGAAACAAGAACGAGATCTTATCGCGGTGAACCTACATTCATAAAGTTTGGTGAATGGACGGACAACGGAATTACATCATACGGCCAACGGTGCTACGAGAAGATTGAATACATTACTATACCTACTCCATTTGAAATAAGATTAGACATTTAAATAAACCTTTTTTACAGTTTGTTCAACCGATTTTGACTTCTATACCGTATGCATAAGGATGGTATTAAAAGCAAAAAGTGGTTACAATACCAACTGTTTACTGCAGCTGCCATAATTTGTCATGCCACCAACGTAATAGATTAAATGTCTAACCATATTCCATTACCATATTCGTAGGGATGGGCCGAATGTGGTTTGAAGTTTTGAACCGAATACGAACGTCGCGCGTCGACGGCGGAAAATTCGGTGAAAATAAAACGTTCCGCTGAACTTCGGTTCTTATTGTCTACAAGGGGGCGCAAAACTCACCCGTCGTTCTTTGGCTGTATTTTTTTTATGAATCAAAAACTTTGGTTCTGCTTTTTGATTATGTTTATTACACGACTTGCGCCCCGCTGTTTCACCCGCATAAGTCTCGATCCCGTAGGAATATCGGAATAAAAAGTATCCAATGTTCTAATCCAGGTTAAGGTCTGCCCATGTGCCAAATTTCATCCAAATCCGTTTAGCCGTTTTAGCGTAACAAACAAACATACAAAAAAATCAAATCTTTTCTCTTTATACAATATTACTTTAGAGAAGGTTTGGACTAAAAGCAAAGGAATAAAAGATCAACTTCCTTACAAGCTTTTTTCTTTCCTACACACCAGCACACTGCACAGCATCTATAGGTATTATGAATTATAGTCGCTTTTCGTGTTTGTCTGTGTGTATATTAGTTAGTTTTTTATTAATTACTCATTAATTATTCCGCCCGCGGCTATCTAACATAAAACTATCCTATGTCCTTCCCCGGGATGCAATCTATCTCTCTGCCAAATTTTATCGAAATCCGTTCAGTGGTTTAGGCGTGAAAAGGTAACATACGGACAGACAGACAGAGTTACTTTCGAATTTATAATAATAACTAGCTGACCCGGCAAACGTTGTTTTGCCATATAAATACCCCTACCCTACTCCTACACTACCTACTCCTACCCTACTCCTACCCTACTCCTACACTACTCCTACACTACTCCTACCCTACTTCTACCCTACTCCTACCCCACTCCTACCCTACTCCTACACTACTCCTACACTACTCCTACACTACTCCTACCCTACTCCTACCCTACCCCTACCCTACTCCTACACTACTCCTACCCTACTCCTACACTACTCCTACACTACTCCTACACTACTCCTACCCTACTCCTACACTACTCCTACCCTACTCATACTATAAAAAAAAAAAAAAAAAAAAGTATCATATGTCCGTCTCCTGGCTCTAAGCTACCTCCCTACAAATTTTCAGCCAAATCGGTTCAGCCGTTCTTGAGTTATAAGTGGTGTAACTAACAGACTTTCTTTTATATATTATATAGATATGGATAATTAAACTACTTCTAATAAAATAACCATTTTCAATATGGTGAAACGAATCTATTAAAAAAAAAACTCAATTAATAGATTTTTTCGCAAGGTAAGTATCACATTTGATTGACGGGAAATTTTTTAGAAATATTTTGATGTTTTTTTCGTATCTAAGTAGGTACTGCATTATGTAAATCAATTTTTGAAAAGTGCAGAATTTATCTCCATTAAATTATCTATACAATGGTAAACTGTATAAAATTAAGTAGGTTCTGTGTACTAGCAGGAGTATAACGATAGAAGCAGTTACAGAAAGGAGGCAAAAAAAAAAATCGATTGTAAACATTGACATATATAATATTACTAGCGTAAGGACCGGGCTAACGGCGCGACTAAATGGCACCAACGCGCTGGCCCTAAAATGACGGTTTTAGGGCCAACGCGACTCAGTTGACAGTGGTGCGCGCGAACTTCGAACGAAGAACTTCTATGTAAAATGTTCAGACGGGCGTATCCTTACTTTTGAAATCATTGATTGTAAAGCACTCTCTAATGCTTATATTCGCATTATGAGTGGTGAAAACGAAGATTTTGTCAAGTCGTAAAATCCGTGTAAAGCAGGGCCCGCTAGTTTCAAATAAATACTATATTTTTACAACTAGCTACGCCTCGCGGTTTCACCGGCATAAGTCTCCGATCCATGGGCATATCGTATACAAATGCGGTAAGTTTAAATAATAAACCAGAAAATATACAGATTACACAGTAGGTACAATGTGCTAAATACCTTACACTTAAAAAAAAAAAAAAATAAAGGCCTCCAGACCGTATTTCGACCATGGCGACCAATCCCAGCGAAGACCAGCCTTCGGCGCGGGAGATATAGAGCACAAGCCTGTGTGCGCAGACACAGGTGCACTCTCTCTAATGAGTTTTCCAAGGCAAGGGGGTATCGGGGATACCTTACACTTACGCAAGATTCAAATGCGATTTTATACTTACCAAAGTATTTATAGAAATTTTAAAGTGTTCCGATACGAACATGGTATTCTCGAGGCCATATACTATTAAGAAATAGGTCTTTTGTCAATGGTGCAATTGATATTTCACCATGTCGTAGTTCACCACGCGGGTCCAGCAGTCATCATTTGCCTAGCCTTTTCCCAACTATGTTGGGGTCGGCTTCCAGTCTAACCGGATGCAGCTGAATACCAGTATTAATAATACGCGGGTCCAGCAGTGCGGGTTGGTAAATGACACATATTCGATTTTTGAAGTGAAAACTCCTTTGGGCGAGTTGGGCATTTTTTGAGATGGCGAAAAAACTATTGAACTCGCGCCACTGCTGTTACCGTAAGCGACACCGCGCGTGTTTTGTTTATAAAACGATTAAAAAAATACTCGCTTCGGATGTGTTCGGCTGTCCTCGGGATGTATGTCCGATATCTCAGTGAGTGATGGCAAAGTATTCTGTTTGTGTTTTGTTTTCACTTCTGTCATCACTCTCGGTTTTTTTTACTACAGTAACTACAGATAACTTAAGTTTTCATTCAGTGTCTTGCATTGTTTACAAACGTTACATCATAAAACGCATGTGAGATTCAAAGGTGACCATTTATTGTTGTGTGAAATAACCGTGATTCAACATTTATGGTATTATTATGTAGCGATGTTTTGCATTTAAAGCAGTTCCCGGAATAAACAATGTTTTGTTATACATTAGTACCCACTAATATGACCCGTCGCAGGGGGACCAAGGGTGCCCAGAGACATCGTCTGGCGCCGATGTGCTGGTTTGGTCCCTGGGGTGGTCACGGCGTGCTATATATGTTCTGGTGCGCCGGTGATGGGGAGTATTCTCCAGAGGAGGGTCCAGTGACGGACAGCCGCATCGGGTTCACGGATGAGTGCTAACGCGTGCCCGTGTTCCCGCCGTAAGCGGTGGAGGAGGACACCGTGGAGTTTTAGTATGTTATAGGCCCACATAACTGCACTATCTCCAAGCAAAATGGGAATTATTTGAGCTTCGATTACATGCCATAACAATGATGTTTTGTACCTAATGTTTCCAATTATTACTCTGAAATCTGAATTCAGCAGCTATGCTATCATTACTGCCATGACTTTAAACGCGTAGTAAGTACTTATTAAAGTTCCCGACCTGGGAACTTTAAAATACTATGCTTAAAGTTAGCCACTTCCAGGAAGTTTATTCTGAGAAATCGTTAAACTTATAATGTTAAACTTCGCTAGTTTTCCTTTAGGTAGCTATCTAGGAAAAAATTTGGAACATGATAATTTATTATGCAGGCTTTTAACTCAAGCAAAATCACTAAAAGATGTGTTGATATTCCAGCCCTAAGTAATTCATTTTTACACAGAAAAGGAAAAGACAGAAAAGCGTGACTTAAGTGCGCGTTTAGGTCACACGATCTATAAAATAGTATACGATACGTGTGACTTAGTAGTCTATTAATGCCCGGCGTTTAGCAGTCTCGCTACGGCGCTAATTTCACGCCGTGCAATAATGGACTACTTAAGTCACACGTATCGTAATATACTATTATTTCAACGTATAAGTAGATAGCTCGAGCAATGTATACCTATAATGTACCAACTGATCCCTACAATTCGCTGCAGCCGATTGAGGAAATTGGTAATCATGTCTCGTTGGCGATCGGAGCGAGGGTATAGATTGCAAGAGGGCATTATCTACTTGGCTAGGTCCATGGGTTCAATTGCGAGGTACTTACGATCCGGTGAGAGTTCAGGCTAAAACCACTTAGTGCGGATTTCACCAATGAAACTGAAAGCATATTATTCCGTTTATCTACCTCAAAAGATCCACCCAGGATACGCGGAAACGCATTTCCGAGAATCCATACTAGGCCTAGTTGGATAAACGGAATTTAGATTTTCGGACATACGTTTCCGCGAATCCACCTTAGGGTAGATTTTTTGGGGTGGATAAACGGAATAATGTGCGAAGGCTAAAACCTGTGCTAAAACGCTTAGTGCTAATTTCATTATTCCATTAACCCTTCGGGGATTACAAGCGTAATATTATGTTACGTTATTTTACACGTTGCATTTAGCCGTTTATAACTGTACTTACAAGGAAGGAAACTAACACAAAATAAATACAAACGATTCTACAGAAGTAATTTTAGAATAACGTCATAGGAAACTCGAAGCTACAGCCAGTTCGCTTTTACACAGGAAAAATACAATTAAGCAATTTGTAATTAATTTTTAATTATTAACCGCAAAGGGAAAAAGGCTATATATATATATTTTTTTTTTTATATATATGAATACCGCTGAGAAGAAACTCAGCCTTGTTCTTATGATGTCAATAGAAAGCTATGGTTTCCTAGAAGAGCGGTTCCGTCATGTTTATAACTGACGTCATGAAAATCTGCTTTTTAGGTTTCGAAATTAAAGTTATTTTTACTTTGTAGTGTTTTTTTTGGAAGTCAGTTGTTTTTTTTTTGTAAAAAAGTTATATTTGACACAAATTCTGGTGAAAATCTGAAAATTACAGATTTTCATGACGTTCCATGTTGTCAATAGTACATTATGGAACTGTTCAGACGTGTCATCTAAAGCTATGGTTTCCTAGAAGAGCGGTTCCGTCATGTTTTTATAACTGATGTCAAAATCTGTCATTTTCAACAGAATTTTAGATTAAAGGTGTCACAAAACGCTCTGTAGGTACTTCTAGGAAACCGTGCCTAGTTATCAGTTACACTATGCAGGGTGGAGGAACATCGACGCGCAACCTGAAACCATGGATTAAGTACATGATTGTGGACCCGCTACGTTGAAATTTTTCGTCGGTTATTAAAAAAAAAGTTGCTGTTCCATACATTTTGACTGCCTAGGTATTGTACTTTTCTTGATAACCGACTAAAAATGTATACGCAAGGTTGGAGGTGCTGAATTCATGGTAACAGTCTGCACTTCGATGCCACCCTGTATTATTTCTATAAATTCTGTGGCCGGCAACATTTTTGTCGCGATGGTGTGGCTGAGTTTGTGGCACGTCTGACGCACTTAAGTACAGTCATCATGAATCTAAAGCGTCTAATAAAAGCGTGGGTTTCTCTAATCGCCCAACAACCGTAATTGGGAAACCAATGTTCGTATTATTAAGGATAGAACCATATAGAACGTTCTGTGGGGTTTCTCAACTAGCGACTATGCAATATCGCGTAATTGGATTCTACTGTGATTCGTGAGTCGTCGTGAAGATTACGTCAAAGAGCTCTTTGGTTTGCGTGAATGGATGATTGGATGTATTATGTATATGGAAGTTGTGACTATCTATACTGGAGTGTCTGTTTGTAATGTCAAAATAACAGCTTTTTACAAAATGTGTACTTTTACATAAAAAAAAAAACAATATTAATAATCTGTCTGTCTTTCTGTTTGTTCTGATTAATCTCCGAAACGGCTGGACTGATTTTAACGGGACTTTCACTGGCAGATAGCTAGAAGTAACTTAGGCTTTTATTTTGGAAAAAGAAAAAGAATTAGTAAAGAGACACATTAAATTGCTTTCAGACATCCACGCGAATGATTCGCGGGCACAGCTAGTCTAAAATAAATTATAATTAGGTATACCTACATATCAAAGTGTTCCCATTTATCAGCAAAACAACAACTCCCGCGTGATCCGGTTCGAGGACACTGCCAGGCGGGTAGTTTGACTGGGGCGGTACATCTGTCAAAGAATAAAGCCGATCTGTGTCCCAAGGCCTGGGGGCCTAAAAAGGCCACTTTGACAGAATCATAAAAGAATAACATTATGAATCATTGCTTCTATGTCAACGCAATAAAAAAATATGCGGTTCATGTTCCGTTAATGCCGCTTATTTTGACACTCGCAAGGGAATAAACCCTATAGGGTACCCTACTTCCCGTTGACATAGAATCATGAAATTTGCCAAGAAGCAATATCATGTATGGTCGTTACCTGAGGTAGCTGCGCGGTGCGGGAGGGGTAATAGTTGTCACAAGTTGACAAATCACTGAGCTCTGTCATCACGACACCACACCCCTCCCGCACCGCGGTGCTGCCTCAGGTAATGTCTCAGTTAAGCGATCGGCCTATAGCACAAGTAAAGGAAAAAATCCGAAAACCAGCAATTTGTAGTTGCATACTCTACTTTGTGCGGAACCCTCGAGTCGACTCGCACATGACAGGTTTTTTTATTGAAAACCAGTCTTAAGTCTTAAGTGATCGAAAGGAACACCGTCCTATGACACATCTTATATATCTTTATAATTATTTCTAATGCGTCAACTAACATAACATGACGCAATATCGCATAATCGCCATGTTTTACACTATCACTAACACAATTTATTATCTTCACTATCATTATCTCACAGCTATTATAAATTATAATTATGACTAATAAGGAAAATGATACAGTCCTACCAAAGGGGATATCGTGTTTCAGCGGGATTGTCCGAAAGGGTTACCGCTGGCCCGGAACATAAAGGGCTAAGGAAGGAACACGGGTGGGTTTTAGTCAGTAAGAGTCTGACACTCCCTTCCGCTTCACCCAGAGCGGGAGGGGTCATCTGATGATTTACCTACCACTCAAAAAAAAGAGGTATCGTGTTACTCAGTAACTGGGTTGTGAAGGTCAGATAGGCAGTCGCTCCATGTAAAATACTGGTATTCAGCTGGATAGACTAGAAGCCGACCCCAACATAGCTGGGAAAAGGCTAGGCAGGGAAAATAATAAAGCTGGTGGCACAACACTCACAACTTAGATAGGTATTATAGTTAGTTATTATTATAGTCTACTCAAACTAATGTTTAAAATTGATGTTTTACAAGTTAAACAAATATCAACTTTATAATGGTATTTAAGTGTTCAGAGTGACTAGCAGTATTGAAAAGTTATAAAAATGTTTGAAGTTGTAGCGTAAACTGTACTTTGTTGTGTAGGAATTAAAGTTATTTTTCTATAAACTTATATTTGTTTACATTTTTGGCAAATAAATCGCGAATGTAGTTTAGTAATTACGTATAAGCTACTGTTGTGGTTTATAGTTATATATGTTTAGGTCCCATCTAATAGGGGGCCAGCCTATTGCAAAGAAGGCAGTCCAAAACAGTCAGTAGGTAAATATGTATGACGAATGGGGAAAATGATAAAGTTCGTGTCACAACAAAGATAGCACATACGTAGGTATATTGTGCTACTGTGGTGTAATAAGTAATATAACGCAGTCGCACAGGCGCGCGTCGGTTGTAATACTTGTAATACCACCGCCCCGTCGAAACACGCCAAATTCCGCCTTATTTGCGGCTACAATGTCATAACGGCCCGGTGCACGGTGGCGCGGTGTGACAGTAGATTGCAGTGACTCTAGATTAGTGCAGTGACACTAGAGTAGGGTTACCATCCGCCCGGATTTGTACCCGGATTTGTTTGGACTGTGTCCGGCTCTTTAATTTGTCCGGATTTAAACTTATTAACTTATATTTAAGTACTTAATAAGTAGCAAAATAACAAGAACAAGAAATTTATGCGACTCTAGTAGAACAATTTTCTAATTAAATGTTCATAGAAATTATTCCTAGAAATAGCCAATAGGACGATGTCGACCACGTTAGGCGAGAAATTAATTGTACAAGAAAATGCTTGCGAAAAAATTAATTTCAAGCATGAAAAACTAATTTCGCTCGCTCTGAAAATTCTCATATTGCGAGAATGCTGGTGCCGCGAAAAGCTGTAGGAATTTAATTTAAAATATTACCACACGACTCAATAACTTTCCACTCTAGTGACTGGCTAGTCATATTGAAGGTTCTGTACAACAAGCGATTTTTAATTAATTTTCGTATAAAATTTTAACAGTGTAACACCGTTAGACGTGGTTAGACTACACTATAACACTAAAAGTATCTGCACCCTAATTACGTAACACAGTAGCAATCTGATTCATTTTGAAGGATATTGCTATGATGAGTACTTTTTTTTTTTGGGGTGGGAAATCATCAAATGACCCCTCCCGCTCCGGGTGGAGCGGAAGGGAGTGTCAGACTCTTACTGACTAAAACCCACCCATGTTCCTTCCTTAGCCCTTTATGTTCCGGGCCAGCGGTAACCCTTTAGGACAATCCCGCTGACCCGGCAACTACTAAATGAGTAGGTACTTACGTTGTTTTTCTAAATAATATTTGCCTCGTTAATTTTTCGGAAACTGTTTTCCAAAAGTTACATAACGTTATGAAATTAATATGAAATTGAGGTTTTAACTACGATATGAACTTTTATTAAATTAATATCTGCGGGAAATATTATATTAAATACCTACTGAAGTTAATATCAATAAGGGTGGAGTTAGGGTTACCATATTTCAGGATTTGTCCTGAGATTTCAGGATTTTTAGACTCCTTACAGGATTTCGGGCAGATTCTGGAAATCTCAGGATTTTTCGATTTTCACGTACAGTAGATTTTTCTTTTTTTACCGACTTCACAAAAAGGAGGAGGTACTATGTTCGGGTGTTTGTATGTTTTTTTTTTTTGACGTGACAACGTCTTAAATTAGGTTGCGACTGGGAGTCACTTATGAAAAAGTGTAACGCTCGGTAACGTTACGATGAGTCACCGAACGAGAGAGAGGCCCGCCGAATGCCTTGCGTCTCTCTCCCACTCAACTATGATCGGATGATCGGTCGTTGTCACGTAAAATCTTCGCCCGTAAAACCGACTTTACAGGCAACCATTTTTTTGTATGTTTTTTCATCGAATACTCCGCCAATTGTCGACGGATTTTCAAAATTCCTTTTTTGTTCGAAAGTAGATAGTTCTGAGGTGGTCCCATTGTCACCAAGTTAGGATCTGATGATGGGATCTTAGAGAAATCGAGGGCAACCCTCAAATTTTATAGGCTCACTTATTGTTTTTAGCATATTTTATGAAGTATTTTGTGTATTTGTGTATGGTTGTCACCATCTCAGGAAGCTGGGCTGATGATGGAAGGTACAACTCCTTAACAGTAAGAAGTTACTCGAACAGGCAAGGACTGTTTTAGTAAATTGTTTTGATGTTTGCTAGGGCATTTGCCACATTTGGTCTCATGATCATCAAGTCATGACCTGATGCTACCTAACTCCTCGACAACTAAACATCAAAGACCTGATGCTGAAGCCAGGAGCATCAGAAAAAGTACAAACCTTGAAATTACAGCACCGTCCGTAGTCGTGTTTGGGCTCATTTTAAACAGGACTAATTTTAAGTTCAATGCAATGTTGACATAAGTCTGGCCTGATGCTGCAGCCAGGATTATCAGCATCTAATCTAAAAACTAATAAAAGGAGAACTCCTCAACAATTAACGTCCCTGCATCGAGAAAAGGAATATTTTATAAAAAGGCGATGGGCAAGTTGACATTAGGCTATTGTAACTTAGATAAATTATAAACAGACCCACTAAAAGCGAGAAATAAAAACTTTTTAACAAAAAAAAACCGACTCCCAAAAAAAACACTACAAACTGAAAAATAACTTTAATTTCGGAAGTCGGTGGCAAAAACTAAAATACTGATCCCTAAGACACCGACTTCCGAAATTAAAGTTATTTTTCAGTTTGTAGTGTTTTTTTTGGAAGTCGGTTTTTTATTAGAATATTAATACCTACACTTACTACAGAAACAAACACTTAGGTATGGAAAGTTACATAATTATAGAAAAACATATCATTGTATCATCTTCTTTGATATATTCACAAATCAATGTAATTAACATCAGATCAACATATTCTGGCTTTTACCTTGGCCAGAGGCTAAGCATCGCCATGCAACGTGGTAATGCCGCCAGTCTCTTGGGTACATTACCAGTCGACAGCGATGCGGATGAGTTTTTCGACGCTATTTTTTAGTTTCTGTACCTATAGTTTTAGTTTAGTTAGGATTTAATTTTGTTATTTTTAGTTTGTATATATATCTTGATTATTTAAATAAAGAAAGAAAGAAAGAAAAAGTATTTATTGCGACTCGTACAGGAAGATCACAAACTAAACTAAACACAGTAAAATAAAAATCCAAGTTATATAAAAAAAAAAAAGTAAAAGGAAAATGAAACAAAGTCCTATACGAGGCCAAAAGGCTCTTATCTCAGCATGATGCTGCGACATTTAAAAAAAATAAAGGTCGCAGCGCTGGTATTCTGATAGGGCCCGAATAAAATAACATATTTAAAAACATAAATAAATAATCTAATTTACCCTCTTTGGTTTTTAAAGTTAGAATCAATTTATGTGCACAAAATTAATAACAAATTTCTCTCCAGAGTTGTGATTTACATCAAGCTACCCGAAACTTTTAAATTTTCGCAATCAACTTTGAACATTATGCTTTAGCGATAAAGTTGAAAATATAATAAAGAAATTTGACAGATTGTGTAGCTTGATGTGCTAGCTTTCTGTACGTATGCGACAAAATCTCTGGACTTTTCTATGGAAATTCAGGATTTTTCTAATTAATTTTAGATACGCCCCGGGTAACAGCTGATATAGATTGGATTCGCATAATTCGGGGAACATAGGATTGTGGAAACACAGACGTATTTTTTTCGACTAGGTTTGCCCGCGACTTCACTCATATTATGACTGTGTATTGTATTGGCATGGGAAGGTGAATCAATTTGTTCAAAAGGAAATATCCTCAAAACATAGGTTTTTTTTTTTTTTTATTTAATTGTGTTGGCATCCTAATTGCGTAACACACTATCAATCACAATCTGAATCCTTTTGAAGGATATTGCAAATCCATTGCTTCATATGTTCGAAAAATGTGTCTGCTCAACAACGTAAATAACGCAATGAATGTTGTGGAACTGTCAAAATGAAAGGCATTGCTACTGTTAGTGTTGTGTTACGCAATTACCTCGCTGGTAGCCAGTTAGAAAGTTTCTGCGTAGGCCGAACGTAGGCGGCCGACACAGGTAACTATTAGAACGTTTTTATAACCTTTCCAAGAGGTGCCAGACATGTGTGGAGGTACTGCCTTCGGAAAATACAATCTATTCTGGTTGTATTTCCCCAGAACTGACACTCTAAGGCCTGGCGCCCACTATCGGCATCGGCACGGCTGAGGATTTTTATGCGACAAATAGAAATATAACTTAAAAGTATGACAATAAAATTTAAATTTCAATGACACGGTCGGATACCCTATCTTTATTTTTCCACCTACGATGATTATTATCATTGAAATTTCAATTTTATCGTCATACATTTTTATTCGTCGCATAAAAATCCTCAGCCGTGCCGATGCCGATAGTGGGCGCCGGGCCTAATATTAATAGAAAAAGCTTGAGTGGAATATAAATAACTCGACCTCAATTTTTCCCAAAAATAACTTTGAATAATCATACCATTTACAAAAAAAGACTTGCAAAGGCGGGTGATTATTCAAGTCGTCTTCCGAAAGACCTTAACCCCGAAAAAAAAAATACGTTTTGACTTGAGTACCTCCTCCGTTTTTTCGTCGGTCGAGGCACTAAGGCCGCTTTCACATTAGAGCGTTAGCAGCGCGACAGTAGCGCGGCAGAAGCAGAAACCTTCACGCACGCTTCTGTTTATAATATGAAATTCTGACTGGGCGACGCGACGGTCGCGCGTCAGTCGCGCTGCTAAAGTCGCCTAAATGTCAAAGCGGCCTTACACATACAAACCCAATATGATAAGCACGGCTACAGATCAAGGTATACATAACCAGTATAACCTGACTTCTGATTGTACGAGAAGTGTGCAGACGCCAGCACATCAAGCTACCCGAAACTGTCAAATTTTCCCAATCAACTTTGAACCATATGCTTTAGCGATAAAGTTGAAAATCGATTAAAGAAATTTGACAGATTGTAGTAGCTTGATGTGTTGGTGTCTGTACTGTTATACTGGGTCAAATTAGCTAGCGAAACTCCGCAGAAGTCATGAACAGGATAAAACAAAAAAAAATGGATATTTTTTTGGTGTTAGCAACCGCAGTTAGTACAGTCACTTGAAATTTCAGTTTAAAAAATCAGTTTTTTTTTTTTGTAAACCTCACAGACGCTTACTCAGGCCCAACAAGTCTGCGAAGTTTTACTAGCTAATCTAATTTGACCCTATAGAAATTGATGGAGCAGGAAAACTAATAGTATTCGAAGAAGTGCTACTTTGTACCGACTACGTGACGACCATCACTCCTAAAATTAGTGTCATTTTATAAGATGACGACATTAAACTGACGACATCCCCTGAACATGTCCAAGTAGGACAAACAAATAAGGAAAGACAAGAAAACACAACTTTCTAAAGATGAAACACGCAGATATGGAAATGCTCTTAACAATTCCGGCGAGATTGAAATATACATTAAGCTTGATAAATTATTTACTGATGTTCTCGGTAACATTCGTGCACATTATAAATGTCGAGGAATACGCGGGCCAGCCGCAAGCCAGCTGTACGCGCAGATTGCACTCGGCAAATACCGCCCGTGGTGGTGTAGTCGGGGTGGCAAGGAGTGGCCGAGGGATTTTTATAGGTCACATATTTTGGATGATCCTATTAAAATTTTCAAAAATATGTAGGAACGGTTTATGAAATAGTAAGGAAATTGATAAAACGACGGTCTGTGAGTTATGCAGAAAAATCTCATAGCTTTACCATCAAGAAGCAAGACCACACATTCTGTGTGAAGCGCAAAATTTCAAATAGGTACCAGTATGGAGGATTTACATTAGGTACGATTTACGCCGTCAGGTGCGGCTGGTCGTTTACCAAATCGCCTCACGGCCTCACAAGTGGAATTGCTACGTAAAATCGCAGGTGACTAGTTCATTTTGCATCAAAACCTTCATGCGGCAGGCGATCGCCTGCGATTGAGCATTTTCACGGTCGATTTTGGTCACCCGCCGCATGCGACTTGTCGCATCACGACAGAAGTCGAAACCAGAGCAGGTTTCGACTTTAGTTTCGATTTTAGTCACCTGCGGCCTAGCCGACAGTCGTGTGGCTATGTAGTCACCTGTGTAAACCCCGCATGTGTCAGTTATAGGTATCTCAATAAACCATGCAATCGGTCGCCAGTATCTTAAACCACACAGATTTCATTCCACGAAGAGGAATGAGCAAAGAGGAAACAATACAAGTATGGCGCACGTTGCCTTTTCTCTGCGCGCCCGCTATAGAAAGCCTGCGCCTGCGTCGATGCGCGTGTTCGCGGAACAACGCTGGCCGCACAATGCCGACCCAGCTGCGCCTTCCTGGTACAACTCACACCCGACAACCACGACAAACGTGGGCTACAGAATATCCACTGACATGATATCAAACGCTTTTAAGAAAAAAAAAAAGATGATAATGGAAGAGAGATGGTGGTGAACTGGTGACAGGCAATTTGCTGTTGCGTTCTCCAATGCATAATCAGCCTATAATGTTCCCACAGCTGGGACACAGGCCTCCTCTCAGTGAGAGGGAGTGGGCTGTAATCCACCACACGGGCCCAGTTCGGATAGGTAGATGTCACATGTCTTCGAATTTTCATCATCAATTTTCAGCATGTCTTTTTTTGGTTCTACCAACCACATGCCGGTTTCCTCACTATGTTTTCCTTCTCCGTTTTGAGAGAGTGGCAGTGGCAGTCCTCTAATGCAATGCCATCCCAATATTTGAAATGAGTACAGTCTGCTCTATGAATCCATGATATCGAGGATCCAGTTACTATAAGCTTGCTGCCGACACACCTGCACTATGTCCGATGTAGAGAAGTCTTTTAACTGAATATCCATCGGACTATGATAGTAAAGGAACAGAGAGTGCACCTGTGTTTGCGCACTATAATATCTCCTGCGTACCTGGCTAATCTCCATTGAGATTGGCCACCCTGACCGAAAGCGGTTGGGGAAGCTTTTATGAGAGTGAGGGAAGAGAGAGCGCACCTGTGTCTCGCACACACTTGTTCACTATAATATCTTCCGCGCCGAAGGCTGTTCTTTGTCGAGATTGGCCACCATGAGCGAAATACGGCCCAGCCCCAGAACCCAGCGGTTTAAGCTGTGCATTCATCATCGTCATCATTTCAGCCGAAAGACGTCCACTGCTGGACATAGGCCTCCCCCAAGCACCTACACTTCGACCGGTTCTGTGCTTCTCGCATCCAACGGGTTCCTGCGGCCTTCACAAGGTCGTGGGACTACCTTGTGGGAGGCCTTCCAACGCTACGTCTTCCGGTACGCGGTCGCCACTCCAGAACCTTTCGGCCCCATCGGCCATCGGTTCTGCGAGCAATGTGCCCTGCCCACTGCCACTTAAGTTTGCCACTTCGGGCTATGTCGGTTACCTTGGTTCTCCTGCGGATCTCCTCATGCTGTGGCTGTGCGTTATCAGTCAGTGAATTTAATATTATAATTAAGGGGATTACAGGATCTAAGCGCAAAAAACGCAAGTCTTAGAAGCAATAAAAGTATATGATCGACTACAGTAAACAAAATCCAAAAAATATATGATATTCTTCAGGATATAATTAATTGCTGGGTAGGTTAGGTTAGGTTAGGTAGGATAGAAAAAAAGTTGTTGTGTCATTATGAAAGTTATTTTGTTCTCAACAACGATATGAGTAACTTTTTATCTCAACATCTGCAAAAAGTTAATTTCATCTTATTCAGTTGTGTCAACCGTTCGCCTTCTGCATTTCT
Source organism: Oligia fasciuncula (assembly GCA_963082905.1). NCBI lineage: Eukaryota > Metazoa > Arthropoda > Insecta > Lepidoptera > Noctuidae > Oligia > Oligia fasciuncula. The sequence goes on from OY720390.1 coordinate 17,250,496, forward strand.
TACCTAACTCAACAGATATGTATGTTTGTTTTTACACCGCAATACGATGAAGACGTTAACTTGAATATTCTATATTTCCATTTACCTCAACAAAAATGTGATAACACGCATCAGGTAACGATTTCCAGATATAATAATGTAATGGTCTCACGATCGCTGGACCATTACTAGATAACATTCGCAAACGGTAGTTCTAGGCAAAGGTTTTTGTTTGTACTTCGTAAGGAAGTAAACTCCCGGAACTCAATTATGATAATGTCAGGAACGTGGGCGATATAAAAGGCAAAGGAAAAAATATGAAGAGGGTTAATAATAGCTTTAACGTTGATGATGACATCCAATCAGAAGAGGGGAATCATAAAAGGTAAGCGTAGGTAGAGCGTTTTTCCGTCCTTCAAATGTTGAGTAATATTTTTTTTTTTTTTTCTTCTCATTTGGAATCTTCCGAACAATTTCCATAATTATATTTTAATCTAAAACTGCGACGTGCTGCGACTCCCGTATTTCGCGAGGTAATTGCTAAACACATTAATTTCTTTTCACACCACCTGCTCGAAAATGTCAAATTATATGTCAAGCAACCTTAACCTAAAGTGAGTTCATTAGTGGCCGGGGGCACAGCCGGTCAATAATGTTGTACTGGATTTCATTATGACCCGCTGGTCAATAATGTCATTTGAATTTGGAATCTCACATGCTCAGCTAAATTGGCAGTATAGTACTAACAAATACCCTTTGGTGCCAGAAAGAGGAAAGCTATTCTCGATACCCTTACTACGGGTGGATGATATTCTCGATTTCCTACAAAATCATAACGACTGCTTCTTCATATCGTTGCCATGTTTTCGAAGACATAATATTGTAAGAATAATTAGATAACTACGAACCATTTTTTAAAAGGAATGGAATAACATTAAAACTGGCATTAATAATAACAAATACCGTACCGCGCCGTAATACCCTAATAGTAATTGGCTGTAACATTAGTTAATTTTTTTAAAGTAAACTGCGCAAAGATTGCTGTGGATTTTGTGAATAAATAAATAAATAATAAAACCTATCTAAACTACAGTCGATTTATCACATTTTATCAAAAATACTCTATTTTCACGAGCCTCTCCATTTCTCCAATGACGTTCTAAATTTAAAATGCATACAGCCAATCATCCAAAACCATTCTACCAGCCCTGTATAAAGCTTAGTTTACACAAACGCCACTTCCATGAGAGTGATATCAATAGACACACACGACAAAACCGTAGAAGACTTTTTTTTTTTTAATCGAATTGATCGTGTCTTGGCTACTTATTGGTAGACGCAATAAAGGCGCGAACTTTTGGCATTTAAACTTTAAATTTATCAACAAAGTATTATAAAATGTCGAGTGATGAAAGTGATTGTACTCCTGAATTCATTACAACCGAAGCTAATAATATTTCCAATGATTTACTGCCGGAAAAGTCAAAGGAAACTTATATAAAAGCCTACGACAATTTCCAAAAATGGAAAAGTACGAAAAGCGTCAAGTCCATTTCGGAACCAGTTCTATTTTGTTTTTCGTACTATGGCTATTATTTTCTCACAGTAGGTGTAAAAAGTAGAGTATCCTCCTCTGGGCTAAAGGTGTCTTTGCCTTGGGCTAGCTTGAATCCCTCGCTGCATTCAGGATTCTTGTATTAACTCCCTCGCTTCGCTCGTGAGTTAAATCCCGAATCCTTCATTGCACTCGAGATTCAATATGACGCCCATGACATAAGACACAACTTTAGCCCCTCGGTGCATAATCTACTATAGTGACAGTTCAACAACATTCATTGCATTATTTACGTTGTTGAGCAGGCAAATTTTTCGAACATATGAAGCAATTGATTAGCAATATCCTTCAAGATGATTCAGATTTGATTGATTGAGAGTGTTTTACGCAATTAGGGTGCTGATTAGAGTAATGGCAATGTATACAAAAGGGCAGTAAGACCAGACCTACTATATGAATCCGAGTGCTGGTCGATGAGGAGGACAAATGAACAGAAAATTCACACCAGAGATATAAGATGCTACGTTGGTCTGGTGGAGTTTCGAAATTGGATAAAATAAGAAACAAATATATTATTATATCCTAGGTACTTTTAAAGTCGCTAAGATACACGAAAAACTTAGTGAAAACCGCTTGCGCTGGTACGGACGTGTAATGAATGAGGTGTGACAATGACCATATGACCAAGAGTCATGAATATAGAAGGTGGAAAAAGAGACCGTGGAGTCCGTGGACGACCACAAATAACTTGACTACGAACAATAAGAACCTCCTTTCATTAAAACGGTAAAAAAATGACATGAAGACGAGCTACCATAGAAATCTTTCATATGCGAGCTACACAACCAAAAAGTCAACCGATATCCGTACCGTATGGCGCAGAAGTGCCAGCAGGGCTGATCCATAATAAATTGGGATAATAGCCAGAAAAGAGGAGGTAGAAGATGATATTTTATCTAATCTAATACATTACTTCGAAGCCATTCCCAGCAATTCGGCTTCCGTAGCTTTGGGAAATCAAGATTTTTTGGGGAATCGCCCGTAATTATAAGAACCAGCTAGCCTAATACTATCTGATGACCATACGCAAGAATCATCATGGAATTATGTAGCAAACAACAACTCAACAACAGCCAAATATTCAAAGAAAACAACACGTGTTAATGTGTTATGACGATTTCAGTTGAAATGACCGTTCAAAACATATCGATTACTAGAATCGAGTCGTACCGGTCCATAAAAATGGTTTGTTATTGCGCACCGACTGCTGCGCTGACGCAGTACGACGATACCCTGGTCATTAACTGTCAAAATAAGAGTTCACAGGTGTCCATACAATTGGCAGGCGACATACATTATCTCATTAAGAAACGTGCCTGACTTCACAAACGCCTTTTCCTTTGTTACTTTTTAATTAGCTATTGTCCCGACGACGCCGACGATCAAATCATGTTTGTCCCGCATTTAAATGTTCAGATGAATTTCAAGGGCGCAGAAGCCGTAAATATAATGGAGATGTAAATAGAGTTTCTTGGAAATTCAATTAACTGTTTTATTTTGATCGCTAACTCGCGTCTTGCGCCGGCGCCGGCCAATGCGACGCAATTAGACGCGTGTGTTAGTATTTTGCGTAAGTTTTCTGTACGTTGTGTGAATCATTGTTATAAGCATGTGACAACGCGTCACACGTAGGCGCGGATTATTTTAGGGCCTGTGACGTCGTGCTGCGCGTCACGGCGACACGATTTCCTGCATTGTATCAACAAATAGCGATGTCGTTCTGAGACATTTCCTTTATTTTATGTTTTTGTTTACGTTGACTTTTCTTTCGTAGTACCTACTTAAGTACTTACAAACGTAGCTGTAATATCTTCAAGGTAACTGCAAAACCATTTCTAAATAAATGAAATTCTATTAATACATACCTATTTGGGTAATACTTCAAAATGATTTTACCTAGAAGTTACATAACGAATCTTCTTTCGACTGTTGCAGACGTACAAGGTACCTACAGTCACCAAATGAGATAAAAGTATAACCAGGATCGTCGGATATAGTTGAAGTTTAGTAAGAAACCGATGGATATTTTCGAATGAAATTTAATAGAAAACCAACAGTTAATTTGATAAATTAACTGTTGGTTTTCTATTAACTTTATATATTATTGCAATAATTAATTGATTCTGTCCGATAGGAAACTGACTAAAAAAAGGGGCTTACCTGTAATGAAGTATGGTAGACTGTAATTCGCATAATCGCAGGCGCTACAGCTGATAAGCATGATTTCGTCGGGAAAACTGTTATTGGCATTGACTTAATTATACACCGTGTTCTTCACGTTATCCATAAACTTTGTCAAACGCTTCTATAGCTTTTACAAATTAAATCTAACAAAGGAAGTAGAGTAGTACCTAAAAAGCTTCGTTATAAAGCTTTCATATTAAAAAAAAAAGCTTTGATATTTATAATTTCATTTAATTAAATTTAATTGAGCTAGTTTCAGCCCGTCAAATCTATGAATGAAAATACGTCGTTGCTAATTCGGATGAAGAGGCTAAATACCTTGACGTAAATCACCCGATATGCATATATCGGGTGATTTACGTCAAGGTATTTAGTTTGTCTGAAAATTAACAAAACAATTAACGGTTTGAAGTTTATTTATATCGTCCAGAACACGGTGTAATTACTAAATCATTGGTTATTGGTTTTTCAGAATCCATTGCTTCATATGCTCGAAAAATGTGTGTGTAACAACAATACCTAAATTACGCAATGAATGTTGTTAAACTGTCAAAATGAAACCCATTGCTACTGATAGTGTGTTACGCAACTACCCCGATGATCTGTGCCCGGTTGATGGCAATAGGCTCGCCCCCTATTATATCGCACACCTAGATCTAAACAGCGATTAACTCAAAAAACCACTTCTTTCAGGAAAGTTGAAAAACTGATTACTATGTCCCTGAAGTCCCTGTGCACTGCAGGAGTTTGCTGTATTGATCAATACTTTTTAAGTTGAGTAATGGAACTATTTTTGAATCTGTTTTGTTGGTCGCTAGGTAGTGAGTTAGGGAATTCGATGGTATGCATACCTCAAAAATTTAGATTTTAGAGTTAGCTCTCTTTAGATCTAGGTGTGCGTTATGGGAGTGGAGTTAAACATAACTGGCGAAATGTGGGTGTATAATTAGGTATAGGTAGGTGCACATCTGACTAACACTTCGGAGATTACAGGCTGAGGCAGTGCTGTTATGTTATATAATAACCTGTAGCAATGGCTTTCATTTTGACCACAGAGCATGTAACCTTCATTTTGACAGTTCAACATTGAGCTGACCAATTTTTCGAACATATCAAGCAATGGATTAACAAAATGATTTAGATTGTGATTGATTGTGTCAAGTGTGTAACACAATTAGGGTGCTGAATTCATTAACATTAGTAGGTATTTGGTTTAAATTCGCAGCTAGGATTCAATCAAGTCTATAAAAAAAAAAAAAAAAAAAAAACAAAAAAAAAAAACAACCGACTTGATGTATGTAATTGATGTACCTAATAAAAAGAATGGAAATTACTGGAGGAGGCATATACCCGGCGAGGGGTCCTTAATTAGTAATTATTAAATTCTTAATTTATTTAACTTTATTTACTGTAATTAAGGAATATTAAAGGCTTTTTATTTTTTATTATTATTTATCTATACATATAATAAATCTGTAGACGAGGCGTTTCTGTACATTGAAAATATTAAAAAAAAAATAGGTGGGGTGTTAAAGGATAACCAACAGATGCCATTTCATCAATTGTTGGAATTTTCGTCTGTTTTTCTGTTTGTCGGTTTGTCTGTTTGGATGTGACAAATTTTTCATTTGAACAGGTTCAACGTCAAAAGTACCAAACCAATATGGCTCATTTTTATACTCAAATATAGTGTAGAACTCGGAGTAGTGATTAGTCTTTGTTTCATCGCAATCGCTTCAGTCTATCAAAAGATATAATCAATTTAAAGCATTCTATAACAACTTTTTATTGCAATAAGTGGAAACACGTAACGACATCTATTGGGACGATATAGTACTAAAGAAAACATATTGTGATCTTTAAAACATTATCATGTGTATTATTAACTCTGATACTTATGTCTGTGTTATTTAAAAAAGTAATGATAATGATTATAATCTATAAATATAAAAGAAAGTCGTGTTAGTTACACTATTTATAACTCAAGAACGGCTAAACCGATTTGGCTGAAAATTGGTGGGGAGGTAGCTTAGAACCAGGAGACGGACATAGGATCCGGCTTTTTATCCGGTTTTAGACGGACATAGTATTTAATACTTTTATTTACTTATAGGAGTAGGGTAGGAGTAGTGTGGGAGTAGGGTAAGAGTAGTGTAGGAGTAGGGTAGGAGTAGGATAGGGTAAGGGGTTAGACACCACGCGAACGATAGCGCCGGGCAGCTAGAAATAATTTATATGGCAAAACAACGTTTGCCGGGTCAGCTAGTTTATAATAAAAAGAATAGGTACAGACGCCAGCACATCAAGCTACCCGAAACTGATGTTTCCAATCAACTTTAATGCTGTAGCGATAAAGTTGAAAATCTATTAAAGAAATTTGACAGATTGTAATAATTTGAAAATTTTATGACACTTATTTTTACTGTGAGATTCCACAGAGATGAAAGACCAATTGGTCATTCTACAAGAATAGTGTTGTCATGGTTGTCACTAGTTCCTAATCGGTAAAATTCGAATTATGTATATTATTTCATCATAACCTCCTCCTTTTTTTGAAGTCAGTTAAAAAAAAAATAGGATAAAACGGTGTGGCGTAAGCAGGATAATTTACACAGCAAAACAATTTCTTGAATCAACATTAAAAAGTAAGAGTATTTGCTAAGAAAAAAAAAACATACTTAGCTCTACTCAAACAATTCCGATAACTCTCAATATCAAAGTGTCAGATTACTCGGAATGTTAATCAATTAATTAATGTCGGTAAATATTCTACTTTACTACTGTTTCTGCGAAACAATCCGACTTGGCAAGCGTTTACTTAACCATTTCAAATTGAATTCTCGCTTGATTGCACTCCCCTAGGTAATAAGCGCCGCGGTAGGTAATAAGGGTTGGAGCTTATTATGCAACTAAAAGACTGTTACAACGTTATTACTCGGTTATTAGGGTGGGTTTTACGTAGTTTGTCAACGGCTTTTTATTGTTCTTTAAGGGCTATATTTCACCGGGACACCATGGCGGCGCAACCACGGTCACGCTACTAGCAAAATATACACAGCTTTAGGGTAGGTATCTCACCAGGCGTCCAAGCGGTTGCGCAACCAACCATACATTTTGTTGGTAGCGGCGACTAGTTGCGCCGCCATGGTGTCCCAGTGAAATATAGCCCTAAGTGTTCGACCCTATCCGGGTGCGGTTTCTACATTATATCAGTATTTTTTTATGATTTAGGTACACAATAAAGAGTATTCTATCTATAATATATCTACGGTTTCATACATACGGACATATGTTTGGCTACTAATATACTACTATACGTACATATGCCCGAGAATCCTCTATAAGCTATGGTTTACAATTCCACAAATCACTATGGAAATGGTGGTGGTGGTGTATATGGATATGTTTGCCAGAAACATAGACCGATGTTCGACATTAGTTTAGCGCAGAGGACTGATCAAAAAATAAATCGCGTAGACAAACTCTATTATTTTTAAGTTCCTTGTTCAATTCTTTCTTCATTATTGTAAATCTTTTAATTTTAATTTATCAAGACAGCAACAAATTAATTTGGTTTTGGAAATACATCATCTGTGAAAATTTCACGGTTCATGAGATACAGCCTGGTGACAGACGGACAGTGGAGCCTTAGTAATAGGGTCCCATTTTTACGCTTTGGGTACGGAACCCTAAAAAGGAGAAGAAAGAATCATAGGGCATCAAAAAGCTCGTCTGCATCATTGTCAGCGGGAAAAGTGTCCAACCAAAAGGCTGGCAGCACTGCCACATTGTAAGTATGGGAATCAGTGCCGGATTAGTCCATAAGCAAATTAAGCAATTGCTTAGGGCATCACGTCTCGGGGGGCACCATAAGGCAGAAACAGCACCGATACAGTATTTGCTAGCACATGAAAGGCAAGGCTGCTTATCAGCAAGATATTACAAGACCCAAAAGTCACTCTAGCTAGAGATGTGCGCCAATCTTTACAAATCGCTCGTCGTTGTTTTGAAAAAATACGAGGTGACTAGTGGATAGGAGGACCTACAGGCGTGGATTGCTAAGGGCATCAAGTAGTCTTAATCCGGCACTGATGGCAATGCTGATTCTTCGGTCAAAAATATACCTTCTGAAGGCCAATTCCCGTAATTTAAAACCATAGGTAATACGGGCTGGTTTCCGCAACTCCACGTCAATGCGCGTATTTTGCGTACGGAATTTAAAACCATTAAAAACGTTCAAAATCTTGTCGCAATGTCATCTCGGCGACAATCATTGTCAAAAAATTATGGAAATTTAGGTTATCTTTGACAGATTGAGACTGAGATCAGCGGTGCTATTCTGTAAAAATCTCACCGTGAAAACTTAGGTGAAGTGAGCGTGGAGTGAGCTGTCATTAGTGTCAATTCCTAGCAAAAACAAAGTCATTTCACCTAAGTTTTCGCGGAGATTTTTACAGAATCGACCGACAGACTGTGAAGGTTCTTAAAATTGCCTCTCCAAACACGGAGTCGACCAAACCATTTTGTAAAACTTGCACACTTGTACATGACATAATATGTCCATCTTTAAAAGCGGAAGTACCTACAAACCGACAAACACATGCGTATTCACCGTTATGATTATTATAAATTACTATACGGAACGCGTCACTTACACGTGGGCCCTACTTCCGACCCTGCGCTATTAATATTCATTGCCCCGTTAACAATTCTGTAGTAAGCAGAGACACATTTAATACACGGAGTAACTGTGCTGAAAAGAACCAAAAATTCGAAGACATGTGACATCTACCTACCTGCACTGGGCCCGCGTGGTGGATTACGGACCATTCCCTCTCACAGAGAGGGCAGTGGTGGCCAAGTGGTAACGGCCGCGACTTATGAGTTGTAGGTCGTAGGTTTGAACCCAGACTGGCGCTTTAACATAACATACATAATCAGCCTATAATGTTCCCACTGCTGGGACACAGGCCTCCTCTCGGTGAGAGGGAGCGGGCCGTAATCCACCACGCGGGCCCAGTGCGGGTTGGCAGATGCCACATGTCTTCGAATTTTTGGTTCTAGGACAGTTTCCTCACGATGTTTTCCTTCACCGTTTTGAGAGCAGTGGTGGTGAAATTATTTACACAAAGTAAAGCGCCTGTCTGGGTTCGAACCTACGACCTACAACTCGTAAGTCGCGGCCGTTACCACTGGGCTACCACTGCTCTGACTGGCGCTTTACTTTGTGTAAATTATTTCATCACCACTGCTCTCAAAACGGTGAAGGAAAACAGAGTGAGGAAACCGGCATGTCCTAGAACCAAAAATTCGAAGACATGTGACATCTGCCAATCCGCACTGGGCCCGCGAGGGGGTAATACTATACCCCGTAACGACTGTCAAAGATCCACGAATGATAGCGGGGACCAACGAAGTACGGAGGGGTATGGTATGTTAAGATGGCCCACCCATCCACAGACCAACCGCAGTAAGCGTAGCTTAACCTGATCAATCGACCCGTGCTGCTGTTATAGCTCAGCCGCAAGGCCCTTCAAGGCTTTTCGCTACTGTGAGGAGTACTGGAGACTTGTAATACCGATGGGGTAATTGCGTAACACACTATCAGTACCAATGGGTTTCGTTTTGATAGTTCAACAACATTCATTGCGTTATTTACGTTGTTTAGCGGACACATTTTATTCTTTCTTGCACCTTACACCGTCAAAATGTCCGCCCAGCTGCCAACCGTGACCGCCTCTAAAGTAAATTATGCGTAAAACTAATTCACTAGAAATATTCGGATGGGCGCACACCCTCGATTGTCGCGGCTGCTACCTCGAAAGCTGTCGTGTCGTGTATTTGGGTCGCACTTCCTACAATTTGTCGTGGGAAGGTGCTCCTATCTACGGATGTGACTTAAGTGCGACAGGGGCCAATAACATTTTTAAGTACTTTAGTTTTTCCTTTACGTGCGAAGCAGGGGCAAGTACCTAGTACACCTAGTAGTGGTTTTTACATCATGTTAAAACATAAAGATTTATTTATGCTACATCTAAGTTAAATATTTAAGTTATAGGTATATTATACACAACATAAACCTTCCCGAATAAATTCTCAAAATGATGTTTGAAAACGCATCAACAATCGGTTTAGAAAAGCAACGTGGTCACACAGACACGAAAAGCGACTGTTATTTATAATATAATAAATAAATAATAGTCTGCTTAAGTAGATTTTTTGGCTTATTATAGAAGCAACCCACTCCATCATCCTCCCGTTCAATTTATTGCGTTATTTACGTGGACATTAAACATTATGAATTAAGTAGGTTAGGTAATGAATTTAATCCTTTTAAAAGGGAAGGGATTGTGATTGTCAGCAGTTGGAGGCGTGCGCTGTTCGTAAACATTTGCGCAATTGTTTTGTGAAATGCATTGAAAAATAGTATGGGGGCTTTAATTCCGATTTTGATCGAAATATCCTTTTTTTTGTGGTAAATTATCAAATAACTTCTCCCGCTCTGAGCGGAGCGGGAGGGCGTGTCAGACTTTTACTGACTAAAACCCACCCGTGTTCCTTTAGTTGCCTGTGCCAGGGGCCACGGTAACTCTTTCGAACAACCACGCTGGCAGATCGAAAATATCCTTGTACAGCTGCAGTTCCAGTTCAAGGCTAAAGAGTTTCTCACTACCATATTAATATGATCTATATCTATACCAATAATAAAGCTAAAGAGTTTGTTTGTGACCCTTAGGAGCCGAGCAAAAAGAAAAAAGTCAGAAATAACGCTAAACGAAAACATAGTGCGGGCAGGCGATGCAATGAAAAAATTTCACGCGGACACGAGCAAAATCCAATCTTTATAATAAAAATTCAATAAATTAACTCATCTATCGAAACTGTTGCACACTCCTGTGTTTCGGCTGCGTGAGCGGTGCGCAGTGGCCGCACCGGGCGGCGCAACGCAACGGTTCTGTGTAAGCGCGCCGGATGCGGGTAATCGTTGCAATTTGCCGCGCGTTTCGATTGCACGCCTGTTGCCCAACTGCTGCGTTTGTAAACAGCCTTAACTGATTGTCTACCCTCATCATTACACACTTTGTGCAGCTTTACCTGGAAGGACTTGGAAAGTACCAATTTGGATAGTTATGTTGTCAAGGAGGCAATTTACATGGTAATAAATGCTACATTATTGCTCTACCGGACATTTTATTGTAATAAGTAAGGCGAAAGCGCCAGGGTAGCCCGCGATTTTTTTTTTTTTTTTACGTTTTTTGCAATTTGTTGGACGTTGTTTGAAATGTGATTCGCGGCCGTACTAAATAGGTATTTACAGAATTATAATCATTAAAGTCATTAACACAACTCTCTAAGACCAAGTAATCCTACTGAATGACTATTTCATAAAATCTTGACATTTTAGAATTATACTAACTTAACAAGTTATATTACTGATTCTAATGATTATAATTCTGTAAATACATATTTGTTACCACGGAATTCCGAGTTTGTTACGGTCGCGAATCATATTTTAATCAACGTACAACTTAATACTGACCAGCAAATTGCAAAAAACGTAAGATTTGATTTCGCGGGTTACTTTAGCGCTTCCCCTTTGCATGTAAGTATAGTTTTTGAAGATTTTTCATCAAAATATCTCTTGAGGAGACAGCGGAAAATAATACAAGAAAGGTAAGCGTCCACAGTTTCGCATCGGACGCATTGCAAGCAACGGTTTTTCTTTTCTTTGTATAGAAAGTAACACAAGTGCGTCCACTGATCCGCATCGTACGGATCGCAATAATCTGCTCACCGGCAATGCCGACGCCTTTGCTCCGAGGGGCAACTTTTGCGATACATGCCGATAACGTCATACGGAATGCCGATCAGTGGACGCGCTCCGCACGCTTGCACGTTCTTCTTCGCTTTACTCCACTCACAAACACATTCCCCACCCACGTAAGTTCACTACGAAAAACCGAATGAAAGTGGCATCGGCAATCCGATTGCTGGTGGTTGCGTTGGCAAGTCCGGTCGCTGCCGATACAGTGGACGCATTATGAAAAACTAATTCGTTTGATGCGATGCGTCCGATGCGTGCGATGCGGAACTGTGGACGCTTACATTTTTACACATTTTTAAAGTAAAATCTTCTTGTAATTTCTGTACCGTAGAGGTTTGTCCTACAAGACAAGACTTAGTAAAGTAAAAATATTAAAATAATTCAAAAATATTCCGTCTAATGACATAACAAGGCGGAGCTCATTTTATTTATAAAATTTAAACAAGACACAAAAAAAATATAAAAACCCAAAAATCTTTGTATAAAACATGAAAAATTTCACCATTTTTGGTATAAAATTACTGTGTGAAAAATAATTTATAAAGGTTCAGACTTCCTCGTGGTAAAGAACATAAGTTTGCGGTATTTTATAATAATAATCAGAAAATGGCTTGCTGTGGGGGTTGCGGGTCCTGTTGTGGATCGTGTGGACCCTGCTGTGGATCTTGTGGATCCTGCTGTGGATCTTGTGGACCCGGTTGTACCCCCTGTTGTTGTGCATCTCATGGACCATGTAGAACTCTTATACCCTGTAGTAAGCCCGTTTGTGGATGTTGTGGCCCCTGTGGGCCATGTTGTGGTCCATGCTGTGGCCTTTGTGGTCCGTGCAGCCGAAATCAGACCGGATTTAACTCGCCGAACTGCTAGCACAGAGGTCGTCCTCGTTCGTCAAGAAAACCTGGTGATGCCCATACCATAATGCCCTGTGTTGTTTAAAAAGGCCGCAAATTCTCCAGGACTCGGGTTGTTAACTGACCAACCGGCGTCCAGGATGAGTGCGCCCCGTGGTTGTCGCTGTGCTTCGTCTGGTCGAAAGTGAACTGAGGAGTTCATTGATAGCTGAACAAATCCTGGTGATGCCCATAATGCCCTGTGTTGTTTAACTGTCCAGGATGAGTACGCTACGTGGTTGTCACTGTGCTTCGTCTGGTCGAAAGTGCAACTGAGGAGCTCATTGATAGCTGAACAAAACCTGGTGATGCCCATAATGCCCTGTGATGTTTAAAAAGGCCGCAAATTCTCCTGGACTCGGGTTGTTAACTGACCAACCGGAGTTCAGGATGAGCACGCCACGTGGTTGTCGCTGTGTTTCGTCTGGTTGAAAGTGAACTGAGGTAAAAATAACAATATATTGTTGTGAAAGAATTGTATGTTTTTTATTCGGTTTTAAAATGCCAATAGAACTATGAACCTAATACTTCATAATGCCTAATTCAATAAGGCCTATTGCAGTATCTTCACAAGCTTAGCCGGAACCAGAATTAAATACAGCTAAGTATTAGGTATATTTCAGAGTTTATTTTTTTAATTCATTAATTATTTTACTCATCGATGAAACTAGCTCATGGGCGCAGTTTAAGGTGGACACAAACATTGCAAGAGATTTGAAAATTTTGCTGCCAGTGGCAGCTATTATGCCTTAATTTTTGAGGTATAAATACATAATCATATCTTCTTTCGTTTAGAAGATATGACATGAGCAGCTGGGGTGACGTCACTCCAGCTAACACACACTAAACGACTCATAATTATTAACGAAGTTTTTGTGGCAGCTGTAGTGTATGCGCAAGCATTGGCGTGGCAGTCGCCATTATATTGTAGTCTTTGCCGGCCGTAGGCGAGAGCAGACGTCTGTGTTTCGTTTATGCTACCTTACCTATGTATCTGTCAAAGTGTGTTTTATTAAGCATCCCAGTGAACATTACAGCAGCTAAAAAAAATAAGACTGCGAACTTTGATTGCAGCTATTTTGGCATAGGTAGAATTGTCCTATCACATATGAGGAAGCTGGAGTTATGTACCTACATGCTTAGAGGGTCTGTAACACTAAAACTATCATTACCGGCGATAATTGCGTAACACAATGGAAATGGGTTTTTCCCAGTGGTTAGATTGAAATTTTTTCCAGTTGGTCAGATCAGTTCGTAATTTAGTAAAGTACTGTTGCATACGAAGAGGTTAAAAAACTATACCTACGTAGCTCTGTTACTAGGAACACAGCTACATCAGCTTTTTAGCATGCTACGATCACAACACAACTGCCGTACCTATAAGGATACAGTTTACCCTGGATTTTGAAGTTGCTGCTTCTAATGCGTTTAAATAAGGGTTCCGTACCAAAATGGTAAAACGGAAACCCTTATGGTGAGACTAAGTCTGTCTGTGTGTCTCACAGATTACTAATATGTAGCAAGCTAGTCTGTCTGTCACAGCTGGATATCTCAAGAACTACTAATGTTATCATCTTGAAATAGTTTTAGATGACGCTTACCCAACTATTTTGGAAATAAAAAAGAAATAAAAATATAAATGTATATTTTTTGCAACAGGGGGGAAAGGGGGGACTGAAAAATTTGAAGTGGGGCTACTAGGGCATGTGGGGTATCACATGAAAGAACGCAGTTTGCACAATCTCGAAACATTATTTAATTTTCTTTTAGGCTCCATAGTTTTCAACTTTTATGAAAAATTAAAAAAAAAATACCGTTCCCCCCCCTTATCTTCGAAGTTTGCAAATAGAAAAATCTGTAATTATTCTATGAGAAGTTTATGTAAAGATTACAGGAAAACGAAGTCTCTAAATAGAGTACACTTTTCAGAAATCATCAACAAAAGTTAAATTAGTTCCATTGACCGATGTCAAGAGATGGCGCTGACATAAAACTGCAATATTCTACACCGCAGTGCACAGTGTTAAAATTCTCTGACGAGTATAGGCTTCGCCGATGAAAATTTAAAAACATGATGTTACGGAACCCTCTGTGCGCGAGTTCGACTCGCTCTTGCCCGGTTTTTTTCAAATCCTACGAAGCAATGCCTTACATTTTGACAGTTCAACAATATTCATCCCTCCGTCCCACGCCCACCGCTCATATACCTCTAAGGCGCGGCCAACTAGTTCCGCGCGGACTAGGTATAATAAAAGCGTGTTGAAAAATACGTGTATTCCCGTTCGTCCCACCGACTTCGTCCCCCTGGTGGGACGGACGGGAATTGGTTATTTTTTTCGACGACCGCGACGGTACATCAGGCTAAATTCGAAACTATGGGTAATAGGACAAATTCGTCACAGGAGTTCTATAATCTCAATTTTGAAGGAAAATAAAACTGCATTTTTTGTAACTGGAATGGAGGCGTGATGTTATGATTCGTAATTAAGTAAAGCTAGATTATTAAATAAATGACCAAATCAACGCAACAGTTTACTAAGCCGGACGAAAGGCACCAAAGTTCACAACAGTAGTAACAAATGTTTCAGGGCTGGATCAGCCGCAGCAGGGGCCGCAGCATGACGCACACAGGCCGCTAGTGCAACCGCCGATGCAGCCATGACCGCAGCTGAAGTATGAGCCCGCCATGCCGGGCCGGGCACTAGAAGAAAGATTATGATTTTTTATGAGCCTGCTGGGTCGTTACGGGCGGCGGTAAAGGCGACCACTTTACATTTGTGTGTGTAGGGTGTCGGGCTCGACTTTTAGAACGTATGATGAATACTTGGTAAACGACGACCGTGGTGGGATTGTGGAGCACAGTATACAGCATCTAATATTTTTCGTCTGATTGCAAGAAAGCTTGATACTTTTATTATCCATATTTTTTTTTTGTTTTTGTTACTTTTTTATACATTAGAGATCAAAATAGATGTTATTATAAGTATAATTCGTATATTTGACCTTGGCTCTTTTTCTCCATTTCAAGCTATCCAACCGTTCCTTGACATTGATTGTATGTGTGTTCTCACCCGTGTAAACAGCCAATCCCACCGGAGCAAGGAGAGCAGCAGACACCACATGCATGAACGCAACAGGGCCCAGAACCACAGTCCATGCGACGGCCACATGGGCCCCCGCAGCACGGCCCTGACATAGGGCCCTGGCAGCCTACGCAGCAATTGCGGACAGGCATCGCGAAATTTTATCTGGGAAAAAAGACCTTGTCCGTTAATCAGAGTGAAATATATTAATAAACAGGTTCCTTGCTTGACATTAGCCTCTCACAAGGCCCAAATGATGGCATAAAGATAGTTTTGTATGGTAAATGAGGATAAGTACAGCAAGCTACAGGTATATGTCTACTTCTTCAGGTGCCATCGGCTGCAAAGCCTCTCTTGGGCACCTTCACCTAAAACAGAAATAAAACCCTATTAATTGCCTTACCTATTAAAAGCAAACGTTATAAATACTTACAAAATTTTACTATAAAAGGATAAATTTTGATTTTTTTTAATGTTTTTATTTGCTGATCAGTGATTTCAGCAGATTTTTTGTGAAAAGACGTATAGTGGAGTGTGTGAATCAGTGTGAATTTCTAGTTTCAAAATTAGACCATAATGTTTATCTTCTAGAAGTAGAAAAACTCCTTGGTGGTTTTATCTTTCGCCATCTGGCGAAAGCACTGACCTCACTGACCTCTATTCTTGTATAATACAGGTCAGTGACTGACCGGGCTTACCATCACCTCTTAAAGCAGGGCAGAAGTTCAACTGCACTACTTTTTTGTAAGACGTCTTAGTACAAAAAAGTAGTGCAGTTCAACTTCTGCCCTGCTTTAAGAGGTGATGGGTATGATGATGATGGAATCCGACCGATTTCGGCTGTAGCTCGTGAGCTCGCATGTGGCTTATGTAGGCAAGCACAATGTGGGCACGTGAGCACACCATCTATGTAATTATAGTTAATTGCCGCAGGTGGTCGGGCTTTCAATTGGTCACGCTTGGCATCAAGCTCAAGACGCCGCCGCCGTAATTCAAAGTCATGAACTTTGGTTTTAACCTCAAGTCTTTGAGCTGCTTGCTGCTCCCACCGACACGGCTCCACCTGTATTATACTGTTTATGTGATATCGTCATTTTAATTTGACCGCGCACTTTGGCGGCAGTAGTTCCGCGATTTTCCGCGCATGCGCGCCTGGTGTTTATTACGAAATTAATAGACGTCACCGGCTGAAGGGTTATCATGGACGTAATATTAGAAGATATATTACGTCCATAAGGGTTATACACACTGACACCTATAATACAGCGTACTTGTATTATAGAGGTCAGTGGTAAGTACACATAGTGAAACGTAACATGAAATGAAAAGTACGTTGAAACAAATTCACCTAGTTGTTCCACTCCACCATAAAACCAGGAAATGGGGTTCGGTCGGGAGACTGTTCGCCGTGGAATCCGGCGTAGTTTAATACATTGAAAACTGATTTTGCAAGGTAAAGAGAGTAAAGTACCTAACTTTGTATTTATATTGTGTAGCAGTTAATAAATTCGCTTCTCAAGCTCTGTTTCTATCCTTTTCAAGACTGCGAATAAATTGATTTCTCTATCACAAATTAAATTCTCTGAATTTATATTTTAAAATACGTATACAAAAGAGAATTAACACGAGTTTCAAACAACAAAGTTACGATTGCATGCTGGCTGTCAGAAATCATAGACTTCTCCGACTTGATCTGTGTTGACATAAAAATAAACAAACATACCTACGTCAAAATTAATAAAACAGACCACACATTTTTGGTTTATTATTAAAATATAATATAATAAAACTCAAAAAATTGAAAAAATTGTGAAAACTATTAAAAAATCCATTTTCTAAACATTTTTTCTGAAACTTTTACTTCATGTGTTGCGGAGGTTGTGGACCTTGCGGCGGCTGCGGCGGCTGCGGCGGCTGCGGCGGTTGCGGCGGCTGCGGCGGCTGTGGGGGTTGCTGCGGTGGTTGCGGTGGATGTTGCGGCGGCTGCCGAGGCTACTGTGGCGGCGGCCCCTGCTGCTGCGGCTGTCCTTGCAACTGCCAAGTGGCCGGCCTCGCGTACCCCGCCCCCTTCTGTGGCCCCTGTGGTGGTGTATGCAAGGGCCCCTGTGGCCGGCCCTTCGGCACCTACAGCTGGCGATACAGGCCGGGCGGTTGCTGTTAAAGTTTAACGTGAATAGTGGTGTCCCAAATCTGCAGTACCTACTGTAAATAAATGAGTCTCGTTTTATTTACTTTTTTTTTTTGCTCGATTCGTTCACTGCATTCGGTGATCGGTCCCCATCTTGAGCAAGGATGCTACAGCTTAGGGGTATATAATAACAATGCGTAAAGTTAATTTATAATGTTTAACGAACTTTATAAGTGAAAGTGAGTTGGTGATATTTTATCCAGTCTCTGGTGGAGTTCTATTAAGTTATCGCGTTCCTAATACGGAGGTCCTGCGACGTTCTGACATCTATGGCATGGAGGCTTTACTTATGCAGCGTCAACTCAGGTGGTGTGGAGACGTCTTTCGCATGAAGGACCACCTTTTACCCAAAGTGGTCTTCTACTCTGAGATGGCAGAAGGTAAACGGAAGCATGGTGGTCAACATCTCCGCTATAAGGATGTGTTAAAGAGGCATCTGAGCGCTTAGTGATCCAACAGGTTGGGAGAGGTTCGCTTCATATAGGTCATCCTGGCGCTTTACTGTCTACAAAAGTGTAAAAACTTTCGCCTTCATACACTATAACCATAATCAGCCTATAATGTTCCCACTGCTGGGACACAGGCCTCCTCTCGGTGAGAGGGAGTGGGCCGTAATCCACCACGCGGGCCCAGTGCGGATTGACAGATGTCACATGTCTTCGAATTTTTGGTTCCAGGACATGCCGGTTTCCTCACGATGTTTTCCTTCACCGTTTTGAGAGCAGTGGTGATGAAATAATTTACACAAAGTAAAGCGCCTGTCTGGGTTCGAACCTACGACCTACAACTCGTAAGTCGCGGCCGTTGCCACTTGGCCACCACTGATACACTAACCGAACAACGCCAAATACGTAAAGAGAGACCCTGAGCCCTCCTATACCTATACCTTTAACTCTGCCGGCCAACTCTATTGCATTAGTTGTGATCGAGTAATTAAAACTAAATCCCGCCGTTATCGAAATCGATAAGGAGGACTATATTAAGTTAAAAGTGAGGGAAATTAACGACCTTAGACACTTCATAAAACCTCAGCCCTCAACCCTAATTGCGCAACAGCGCAATACACGATCAATCAAAATCTGAATAATTTTGAAGGATATTGCTAATCCATTGCTTCATATGTTCGAAAAATTTGTCAACCCAACAAAGTAAATAACGCAATGAATGTTTTTGAACTGTCAAAATTAAAACCATTTGTATTGTTAGTCTGTTACGGAATTACCCTGGTGGCATTAGCTACGACTCGTAACTTACAGCCATGTGGCGAAGAAGAACACATTATGGGTAGTCCTAGATATTATTTATTTGGTTTGGCGTCACAGTTTACCGAAACCTCTTCATCAGACAAACCGGCCATACTGCTGGAAACTCGGCTGCTAGAGGTAGGCTTTAGTGGTTGGACTTGTTCTTAGGGCATAGAGCAAGCTAAAATTAAAATGTCTATGATTTAACGGTGTGTGCATGCTTAATTGATAACGGTGCGAAGATGGTTTGGGGAGTGGGGTGGCTGTGTTCTTGGAACTAAGGTCTTAAACGCAGCTTGCGGTAGGATGCTAAAAATCCTACTAATATTGTAAACACGAAAGTTTGTGAGGAAGGATGGATCTGGGGGCTTACCATCACCTCTTAAAGCAGAGCAGAAGTTGAACTGCACTAATTTTTTGTACTAAGACGTCTTACAAAAAAGTAGTGCAGTTCAACTTCTGCCCTGCTTTAAGAGGTGATGGTAAGCCCCCTGTTACTCTTTCACGCAAAAACTACCTACTGAACGGATTTTGATGGAACTTTACAGTAATATAGCTTAATCAGAATAACACAGGATACTTTTTATCCCGATATTCCCACGAGATCGACACATAAGCGGGTGAAACTGCGGGGCGCTGCTACTAGTCATGTAACGAAACGGCGTTATGCCCCCCTCGATGCGACTTTCTCTCTTTCCATTATTTACGTGGGGGTGTGTGTGTGTGTGCGTAAGGAAATTCGTTTCGGGGGGGAGGGGGGGGTTCCCCCGACCACGTTTTTTTTCTCTCGACTTTTATTCACGTATGCAAGCGTAGCTCGAATCTAGACGCTGCCGCGCTGTTTACAATCCGTTCACAGTATTTCGCCTCTAATTTTGTATTACTATCCAAATCACAGTGATCTTTATTCTCATTAAAGTAAGGTTGCTGTTGGGTTGCTGCCATTGACAAGTCTGTAAAAATCATTGTGATCTTTATTCTTGATACAGAACGGTTGCAATAAAGTTGCTGGTTGCTGCTGTAAGAGACGTAAAGTAACTCTGAACGGACTGAAGACGCTTCGAATGGAGTTGAAGACAAAGTTAGTTCTCCACATCTGCAGATGGTAGATGTAGGCACACCTGCAGCTGAAGACATAAATTTAGTAGCTAGCACACTATAAAAATATACTCAAATAATAAATGATACTGTAAATAAAACTGTGAGTTTTAACACCTACAATTATTTCTCTTGAGTGTCAGGTGTCAAGGTGCGCGAGAACGGAAGTGCGGTCATTTTGTTTAACGTCCACATCAGATAATGGCGACCGGAAGTGCCGAGCGACGTACCCGCGTTAAAACATATTTCGTCACTCGACTTCTCTTTTAATGGATTTCGCGTGTATTTAACAGTCATTACTCATTTAATGTCTTTACGTCGAAATCGTAAAGTTAGTTCTTGGATGTCGAAAACTCATAAAAATAAAGTATTCCCGTGATCGTCTGATATCGACTCAATCATTCAAGGAATTCATTTTCGAGTGATTAATCGAGTTTTCAGAATCGATAAATATGATGCCGATACCGCAGCATCCGTCGTTATCGTCATAAAATATTGTCTGAAGTAAATTACGGCATCAGGCGTTCGGCCTAGAATATACGTATATGCTTGCATAAAACTGGCGGACCCCGGTCGGCCACAACTGCGAAATTGCTTTTCATTCACGAGTTTATAAAGGAAACCATCGTGAGGAAACCCTCACGATGGTTTCCTTCACCGTTTTGAGAGCAGTGGTGATGAAATAATTTTCACAAAGTAAAGCGCATGTCTGGGTTCGAACCTGCGACCTACAACTCGTAAGTCGCGGCCGATACCACTGGGCTACTCCTATTCCTCGTTGATCCTGCTAAAGCAGGATTAACGAGGAATAGTTTCCATTTAAACATCATTATCATTTTGGTAGTTATGTATGTAAGCTTGCTGAAAATTATTTCAGCAGCGTTAACATAAGCCGGCCTAAAGCTTGCCACTGCTCGCTGCTGCACGACCACGGGTTTCAGGGTACAGGGTTCAGAGTGGCAGGGACAACGACGCCCAACCTGTAACCATGGATTTCAAAATTGCTATTCCATACATTTCGAGGTATTGTATTTTTCTATGAAACAGCAGATTTTTTTTTCTAATCGACCAAAAATTCTACGCTGTGTTCAGAGTGATGTTCTGAATCCATGGCAAGCTTTTTCTAGTCTAGAATAATGTCCTGAATTCATGGTTTCATTATGCGCGTCGATGTACAATGACCCTTCCAGTAGATACGATCATTACAATGGATAATGGAGTTGGTGGCCTAAGTTCAGTCGGTAGGTAACCTACCTATTGTTCATTTGTCAGACCTAAGTAGGTTTGTGGAATAGGGGCCAAAGTCGTGGAACTAATGAATTCAGTTTTCCCAATGACAACGCCGCCGCCGCACTGTTTATTGTATTTCACATCGTTTCTAGTAAATTGCGTGTCCGCGCGGTCTTTGACCTGTTTCGGCGAATCCTCAATTTTTCCCCATTATCTACAAAAGACCATAACCATTCTATGTTGAGCTCGGGTTTATTTATAATATAATATTATCGTAGGTCAGGATAGAGCGGGTTTTTTATAGATGCGGGTACCGTTTCCACAGAATGCCGTGGCGAGGGGTCGGGTTCCACGAACGTCGCCCTCATGCAGAGTCACCGTTTATTTTTGTACATTTCTAATAACCGTGACATTTTGGGTCTCATGTGATAGGTGGGTAATCTTCAAAATCTTGGTAGCTTGGTCTCTTGGATCTTTATGCAAGTGCAGTCACTTTTCCTTGTCCTGCTGTGAATTGTAATCTACTGTACAGATGCAGCAGTTCGCTATCTCGTATAAAATTACTATTAGCATGAATGATGCCTGTCTCATCTTGGTTTGTTGATCGGACTTGCTAGTCCAAGTGACAATTGCAGACGCTTTGTAAAAACGATGCATTATTCCTTCTTCCCAAAAGTGTCATACTCAAAATTGTTCCCGTACCCTAACCGCGGTGCCATAATTATTAAAAATGTGGTTGTTGTAACTTTTTTTCTTTTAGGTTTCCTGTTTTTATGTATTCTTTCGTCGCCGCAGATTATTCTATGGAGAAATTTACGTTGGGAGTTTGGGATTTGTGGGCATTTGAGTGGGAATTTGACGTGTGTCACATTTGTCTTTTCATTTTTGGATTACTTTCTTTTGGGTTCGTCGAGGGCATAGATCTCGGTATTGCATGGAAGTTGGCTTTTGCCCGCGTTTTCTCCCACTAAACAAAGTAGCCATTTCAATAAATAGCTGACGGGAACGTGGTAACTATCGGGATAAAGTACATTTTACGTGCAGCTTCTCTCTTACGAATCCTAAGTCCTGGGCCTTAGGACTCGTAAGTCCGAGGCTCATCCGACACAAAGTTTCTTTTGCATTACCAATGAACATCGCGGGATCTCTCTGCATGGATTTAGTAAGTAGGTACTATAATTATGTCTGTTAAATGATTATTTCGTATTCGCTATTTCTGCTCAACATAGCATGGGATAAAGGGTTAAATTTTATTCTTAGGTGGGGCAGTCTTATTAGATTTTTCTATCAGGATTTTTTCAGCAGCAGCCCGGAGTCTGGATTTGTGCCTGGTTGATGGCAAGAGGCTCGGGCAACAAAGGATTTATTTATTTAATACTTCAAGAACATAGTTGAACAGATAGCGGACTTCAAAAAAAAATCTGCTGTTTCCTACATTTTGACCATATAACTTCGTTCCGTACCAAAATGGTAAAAACGGAACCCTTATGATGAGACTAAGTCTGTCTGTCTGTCAGAGCTGGATATCTCAAGAGCTACTAATGCTATCAACTCGAAATTTGTAATAGTTTTTGATGACGTTTGTCCAACTATTTTGCAAATAAGAAAGAAATAAAAATATATGTATATTTTTTGCAACAGGGACTGAAAGGGGGTCTGAGAAATTCGAAGTAGGGCTACTAGGGCATGTGGGACATCATATGAAAGAGCGCAGTTTGCACATTCTCAAACATTTTTTTTAGGCCGCATAGTTTTCGACTTTTGATGAAAAATGTAAAAAAAAGTACCGTTCCCTTTATCTCCGACATTTGCAATGAGAAAAAGCTGAAACTATTCTGTGAATACAAGTTTATGTTTACAGGAAAAATAAAACGAAGTCTCTAAATAGCACACTTTTTCAGAAATCATCAACAAAAGTTACATTATTTCCACTATCGGTCAAGAGATCGCGCTGACATAAAACTGCAATAAGTATTCTACACCGCAGTGCACAGTGTTAAAATACTCTGATGAATATAGGCCTCGTCGATGAAAATTTAAAAACAAATAATGGTACGGGACCCTCGGTGCGCGAGTCCAACTCGCTCTTGCCCGGTTTTTTTCGAGATTTCAACTTTGGTCCCATAGTAAAAGTTCTTCATAATGATGAGTACAATCTCCCATTTGGATTTGTCGCATGTTTTCAATTTCACCCTGTATAAGCGGGACTCCCTAGGAGGACATAATTATGTCCAGAAAGATCAGGGGGCCTAAAAAGGCCACTTTGGCAGAATCGTAAAAGGATAACAATATGAATCACAATATGGCGAAGACAGTCCGTGTTTTTCTTTTTTCGATGCACTATGTAGGTAATAATCAAAGAGATTGGGATTGGATTTGGATTGGATTGATTGACCTGGGCATGGTAGGTATATCAATGGACCTGGTTATTTTAGTACAGACAAAAAAAAATAACTGAAAAATCCATCACCAATGGGATTTCAATTTGATACGATTAATTTAAAGCCACACACATACCTACCAGTAAATCGGGAAAGTAGCTGGCATGAAAGTTACTGGCATGTACGAGCACACTGCGGATACATTTGCAAGTAATACTGGCATGCAGGTTGTGCCCTTGTATGGCAGTACCATCGCGTCGCACAAAAGTATGCTTTGGCAACCCCCCGCGACCCCTCCCTCCCTCAACGGGCATGCCAGTAATCAAATGTTGTGCTAGCTACTTGTATGCCAGGGCATGCCAGTTATCGTATACACATGACAGTAGCTGGCACGTGCAGAGCTGGTATGCTAGTGTGCGAGCCACAGAGTACTTTTTAACCGACTTCAAAAAGGAGGAGGTTCTCAATTCGTCGGAACCTTTTTTTTTTTTTATGTATGTTCCCCGATTACTCGGAGACGGCTAGACCGATTTCAAAAATTATTTTTTTGTTTGAAAGGGTATACTTTCCAGGTGGTCCCATTGTCATCATATCAGGATCTGATGATGGGATCCTGGAGAAATCGAAGGAACTCTTCAAGTATTATAGGCAAACCTATAGCGATTTGGGTATTTTTTATAGTAACTCGTGCATTTGCTCTCGGAAAGCATCATTTGGTGAAGTGGAACTGATGATGAAGACCACAGATGGCCACCGGAACTACTCAATAATAAGTATTTCCCGGTTTGCGATTCGATTACTTACTTTAATATGGTTGCTAAGCAAGTTATGCTCGTCACAATGCGAATGGTGAAATGGAGCTGATGGTGGAATACCAGGAGAACTCCTCAACAATTAACGTCCCTGCATCGGGAAAAGCAATATTTTGTAAAAGGCGATGAGCAAGTTGGCATTAGGCTATTGTAACAGATATATAGTCCTCTTCACCGTATCCGGCGACAGCGACCCCGACTATTTCTCTTTCCTCTCGTGAGCTCTCTGATGACTTGCAAAGCCAAATTTGGTCTTGAAAACCCGGTCACACCGTATACAGAAGAGTTGATCAGCATCGTTATATGTATATGTATAAGTAGGCTTTGGGCGGCTTTTGCGTATTTGGCGCTTATTGTCTAGGTCTTCAAGACGATTTGTTTCAAAGCATTCAGTTGCTTTGTGAATTAGAGTGCGCCATCTCTCTCGGTTTTGAGCAAGCTCCTGCCACCGATCAACGGGAATGCCACAGGTCTTAAGGTGGCGTTTGAGGACATCTTTGTAGCGCAGGTATTGCCCGCCCTGTGCACGTTTTCCTTGGGCAAGCTCTGAGTAGAAAGCGATTTTAGGTAGTCTACTGGTATCCATGCGATGCACACGACCACACCATCTCAGTTGTATCTTTATCAAAATCGCCTCCATGCCCATCATTCCTGTACGCCTTAGCACCTCCGAGTTAGGAACACGATCCTGCCACTTTATTCGAAGGATAGACCGAAGACATCGCAGGTGAAAAGTGTCAAGTCTTTTAATATCACCTCTATAGAGACACCAGGTTTCTGTGGCGTAGGTGAGTATTGGCAGAACTAAGGCCTTATAAACGCTTATCTTAGTTTGCAGTTTCAGGTCATGAGAGGTCCACACACGCCTGCCAAGTTTTCCAAAGGTGGCAGCTGCTTTAGCAATCCGTGCCGGGATTTCAGACGCCAGCCTGTTGTCGTTGGAGACTTGACTACCAAGATATTTAAAGCGTGACACCTCCTCCAGTGGCTCAGACAGAATGGAGTTTAACGGTTGAGCTGTCAGCGTCACATCCCCTTGGTGGCTGCTTTAGGATTTGGGTCTTTTTCACGCTAATTACTAGTCCAAATCTACAACACGAGGCTTGAAGTTCATTCATATAGACTTGGAGTGCTTCCATACTGTCTGCTAACAGGCACACGTCGTCGGCATAGAGTACGTCAAGTATTGGAACCTTAGACGTCTTAGACCTCGCTCTGAAACGTGAAATGTCGAAGACACTTTTATCAGTACGGACGTTTAGTTCAATCTGTCCAACACTATGCTTTAGTGCATCATTCAACACAGCCGAGAAATAGAGTGCAAACAACGTGGGAGCCATGACACAGCCTTGCTTCACACCACTAGTTACGTGAATTGGGTCTGAATAATCGTTCTCATGTTGAACACGCGCCGTCATACCGTCGTGAAACTGACGAATCATGTTGACGAATTTCTCAGGACATCCAGCTTTCTTCAACACTACCCAAAGAGCAGCGCGTGGCACGCGGTCAAAGGCTTTTTCTAAGTCAGCGAAACACATGTACAGAGGACGATTTTGTTCGAGGCTTTTCTCCTGAATTTGCTTCACTATGAAAATGCCGTCAACGGTTCCTCTGCCAGGTCTAAAACCACACTGCGACTCTGGAAGTATCTGCTCAGCAAGATTTGTCAAGCGGCGATTGATGATATGCGCCAGTACCTTCCCAGCAGAAGACAGGAGGGAGATACCCCTGTAGGAACCACAGTCAGATAATTCACCTTTGCCTTTATAAAGTTTGCAAATGGAGGCATCCTTCCAGTCTTGAGGTACCACTTCGGTTTCCCATACCTTGAGCACTAAATTGAAGAGCCTGCTTTGAATATGCGGGCCACCATATTTGTAGACCTCCGATGGTAGACAATCAGTGCCTGGTGTTTTGGCATTCTTCAATCTTTTGACGACTGATATGAACTCGTCAAAGGTTGGTGGATCAGCTAGGTCTTCCTTAACGGGACGGCATTCAAGATCTTCAACATAAGATAAATCAGTTGTCTGTGAGCAGGGATTCAAGACGTCATTGAAATGTTCTGCCCACCTATCTAGGATTTGCTTATGATCTGTCAGTCTACAGTCCCTGTCACGAGTATATATTGGTGCCGTTTTTCTCGTTTTAGGTCCGAAAATAGCTTTCAAGCCCTCGAAAAACCTACCCGTCTGGTTTGTGTCAGCAAAAAGTTGCAGATCTTTGGATCGGTCCAGCCACCATTGATTTTTGAGGTCACGGATTTTGATTTTCAGCTCTCGCTGAATGGATCTTCGTCTATCGGTGTTTGATAGAGTTCTCAGTTCTAGTCTGTGACTCTCAAGTAATGCTCGGATTTCCTCGTCTGAGCAATCGAACCAATCCTGGTTTCTCTTCTGCGGCTTTGGTATTGTGCATGAGACGCTATCACGAAGGTGTTTAGCATATATATGCCACGCTTCATCAACACTATCTGTAACGTCCTCCGTGTTGGTGCCGAAATGATTATCCAAGTCCCGCCTGAGCTTTTCGGAATGAACCAGTGGAGCAACACATGCATTCACTGGTTTCTTATGTGCTGCGCGTCGAGGAGGCTTTAATTTCAGACGCATCTTCGATCGAATAAGCCGATGCTCTGACCAGCACTCTGCACCCCGCATAGCTATTGTTATCAAGACGTCGTTACGGTCTCTTTTGCGTACAATTATGTAATCAAGGAGGTGCCAGTGCTTGGATCTGGGATGTATCCACGAGGTCTTATATTTTCCTGGTAGGCGGAAGAACGTATTGGTTAGGCACAGGTCAAACTCTGCACACAGAGCGAGAAGCTCCAAGCCGTTAGCATTGCAGTTCCCAATTCCATGACGACCAAGGACACCAGGCCATGCTTCGTAGTCAGTACCAACGCGTGCATTAAAGTCACCCAGCAGGACGATTTTGTCTTGTGGTGGAATTCCAGTAAGAACGCAGGAAAGGTCCCGATAGAATTTTGCTTTATCATCATCATTAGCTGTTAATGTGGGTGCGTAGATACTGATGAGGTGGACACACTTAGTATCATTAATGGGCAAGCGTAAGGTCATCATGCGGTCATTGATTCCTTTTGGAAGTTGTGTTAAAGATGCTGCAATTTTATTACGCACTGCGAAGCCAACACCGCTAGCCGCTCGCTCACCTGCTGGTCTTCCAATCCAATAATACGTATATCCACCCAACCTTTCGCAGAGGTTTCCAGTATCACTAAGATGGGTCTCACTTATAGCAGCAATATCCACGTTGTATCTTGAGAGTTCTCTTGCTACGATTGCAGTCTTTCTCTCGGGACACAGGTTAGAGTCATCATCTAAGAGTGTACGTACATTCCATGCTCCCACTATAAAGTTTTTTGTCGTTTCTCGCGACCGCAAAGAAAAGTTGGTGATCAGATGACTGCGGTTTGCCATCCGATTTGGAGGAGAGACGGACTATGTCTGGGCCACCTTTTCTAGGCCCCTCCCCGGATTGGGGAAAGCAGAGCGATCCTAAATAGGGCTGCTTTGTCGTCAGTCGTGCTGCCGAACCTGTCCTCCCGCCTCAGTCAAGTCCAGGAGCGACCACTCTCTACTGACCGCCTACGTGCCGAGACCCAGCTAAGGCCGATGATCCACCAAGACCTCGACCCCACCACCAGTTCCCGATCGCCGTAGGACTTATATAGCTCTCTCTATTGTAACAGATACATTATAAACACACACTAAAAAGCGAGAAATAAAAACTTATTAACAAAAAAAAACCGACTTCCAAAAAAACACTACCAGGGTACTCAATCTTAGTACAAAAATATAATATCAGGTGGCGCTAGTTTCTTATGACCTGTTCCACGGAACAAGATTGGTCTCTATTACTAGTCTTATCAAAGTACTCTGTGAACACTACAAAGTGAAAAATAACTTTTATTTCGGAAGTCGGTGGCAAACAACTAAAATAAAGATCCAAAGACACCGACTTCCGAAATAAAAGTAATTTTTCACTTTGTAGTTGTTTTTTTGGAAGTCGGTTTTTTTTTTGTTATTGATAGACTGAAAGTGCGAGCTACTGGCATGTGTATCGGGCTTAACAGTTAACTGTCCATTATGATTCATAATGTTATCCTTTAATGATACTGCCAGTGGCCGTTTTAGACCCCCAGGTGCGTAGTACTCGCAACCGGGGGCGTGCGGAGGCAAAAGGAGTAAGTATGTACAGACGCCAGCACATCAAGTTACTACAATCTGTCGAGATTTCTTTAATAGATTTTAGACTTTACTTCTAAAGCATAAGGTGATTGGGAAAATCTGACAGTTTCGGGTAGGTTGATCTGCTGGCGTCTGTGCAAGGATCGTAGTAGGTGGCGTTCTGTAGTTTGTTTACTCCCATGGGAAGAAGGCGTAGGTTTATGTATTGTATATAAATGTTAAAATGTTCCTGCAAAATTAAATTAAATATAAGTACAAAAGATTTAAGTCAATCAGGTCAATCAGCACGATCAATATTGAGTGTGACTGACTGAGTCCTACGTGAAAATCAAAGCTTAACAAAAAACACAAATGACTTTTCCACGTCTTTATTACAAAAGTTACAAAACAGCAGAGTGCTGCGGTGTTAACAGCAACAGTATCGTCGTTCGGCGCTATGGCAGTTGCAGCATGGTCCCGTAGGGCAACAACAGCATCCCTGCACACAGGGTGCACAGCAGCACCTCGTCATGGGGGGGTCGCATCCCCCTGGACACCTCGCAAACGTTCCATGTTCGAAGTTCCTATAGCATCCGTGCTGGTACGGCATTTTTATTATAAAATTGTTGTTTCTAGTTTTTTATTTTTTACAGTTTAGTTTTTTACGTTTTTTTGTATTTTTTCGTTGCTGCAGATTGTAGACTGAGGAGTTTGACATATAATGACATGACGTGTGTTCTCTTTTTTGGATGACGATTTTTACCAGCCAGTTCTATTGGGTTCTAGGTTCGTTATAATGTCGTCTTGCATGGACTGGGACTAGACTGACGTTGATCGCCCATAGCGCTGCCAATGTTGCCACACGTATCAAATCGGAAAGGGATCGGCACAGTATCGCCTTTCGCCTCGCCGTCAAACAGGCTTCAATTTAACGTAAGCACGTAACCAAAGCGGATGACAAGCTCCGAATGCTCCGATACGTCGACTCGGCTACGGCTAGGCGTCCCGCGTCCCCGCGCTTACGGCTCGCCGACCGCTGCTTGATGGTGCAGCAGGCAGGGCGGAGGGGTGAGAGGGGCAAGGGTGGACGAAGATACGTAAGCGCGGGGACGACGAGCCGTAGGCGCGGGGACGACGAGCCGTAGGCGCGGGGACGACGAGCCGTAAGCTCGGGGACGACGAGCCCTAAGCGCGGGGACGACGACCAGTAACGCACCGCACCGCAGTTCGTAAGCCGTTTGTCCCGAGGCGAGGCGATTATGTTACGATTCCGATTAGTGTGCGTTGCAGTAGGGAGTTTCATACAAAGAAAAAAAAAAAAGAATACTGAACGGCTCGAGTTGATACGGTGACGATCCCTTTCCGGTTTGATACGTGTGCTATGACCTTTACAGTTACACAGTCATATAGCTTTAGAAAATGTATCAAAATCAGAAGCATGAGCAAAACAGCATTGGTAATGTGTTACGCAATTACCTACCCCACAGACTTCCAGAATTTGGTCGTTTGAAATGAGAGCATGTGACTGTTACAATCGACCCCTTGCCAGATTTTTAAGTGTTGCTTCAAAATAATTTGATACCTACCCAATATCTTCATCATCTGCCTTTTCCCAACTATGTTGCTTCCAGTCTAACCGGATGCAGCTGAATACCAGAATTTCACCCAATATTATTTATATGAGTTTTATTATCTACTCTAAAGTTTGGGGAGGCAGTGGACGTCGTTCGGCTGAAATGATGTTGATGATGACTCTAAAGTTACAGTTAGTTTTATTATTTAAATTCCATTTTCGTTCGGCTTTGATATTTGTAGAGAGTTAAGTGAGTCCATAATATTATGTCTGCACATCGATACAGGTCTACCTACATAGTATAGTTGACACTTTTGATCTTTTCTGAAAACTCTATTATGAACTCAATTTAAATACTTACTATTGGGACATTTTCTACCTATTCATCGTCGGTCTGCGTTTGTTGTATCTCGAGAGATACCTAGTCAACGCTGGATATCTACATACATAGTTACATTTAACTTCATCAAAAGCAGTCTGGTACAATAAAAGTGACTTAAAAAAATGCTTAAATGCAATTTTACTTACTTTGGAAAAAAAAACAAAATATATGTTTCCTTTGTGTAAAAGTTGGTTAAATCAATATTTAATTCCCCTCCGGGGCTCGCTTCAACTTTCCACCACCCTGTGAGTACTTAACACAAAGACTAATACCAACCACTGCCACTGCCACTATTAACAACAGAGTGGGGTCATGGGGTGTCAGATCATCCACGAGTTGCACGAATTGGTCAACATCCAAAGACCATCGTAAACCTAATTAGATTTATGTTTTATGTATTTACCAAAAATTACATGATAAAGAAACGACATTTAGACTGGCTGAAAAGATTTTTTTTGACAATCTTTCGAAAATCAGATGCGCTCCGCATCGCCCTGTCACCTGTCATCATTCAACCAGAAGGAACCTGAATGACCTACCGCTTCTCTCGGACTCGCGAAATTGTCTTAAAATTCTCCCGGGAATTTATTGTCTAGGCAAAATTGATTTTTCAAAAAGTGACCCACGATGCCAGTCTATTATGGTGGATTCGTCGGCGGCCCTCACAGCGGCGGCTATTGCCTGTACTCATGTGGCTGCAGCCCCTCGACGGGGGGCTGTGGACCGTGTGGGCCCTTACCGGGACCTTGCTGCGGGCTTTCCTGCTAGTCAGGTAATTATTTTCCTCCGGCCGTTTTCACCAATGCGATTCGCAACCAGTTGCGAAGTAAGAATTTTTATTCTTTGTTCGCAACCAGTTGCGAATCAAGAAAACTTTTACCTTTGATCTGCAATGGTTCCCTTCATGTAGTATTCATAAAATTAAATTGTTTTAGAACTCCTACACTATGATAATAATCTGTTTCGTTCAAAACTTAGAAATTTGGGGGAGGCCAACGCCATAGAGGCGACTTCTACCTTCTACCGGTGATAGAAACCATCGCACACAGTTAAAAAATTGCACGTAATTTTGGTCTGAAAATGGCTTTATTTTTTATTTTAACAAATATTCATTTGTTACAGGTACCAGCAGACTGGCTGAGCGAGGCCTGTGTTTTGAAGGAGAACGTGCAAATACTGGTGTCTGTGCTGGTGATCACGCTGCTGGCGGCCATCGGTCTGCTCGGCTTCTTAACAGAGTACACTGTCGTCAAATCAAAAGTGGATATTATTGTTAAATAAAAGTTAAAAGTGAATGTTGTTTTTTAACTACGTAATCGTGTAGAGAAGCGTGTCAGTAGACTCGCACCTTTCCTCTTTTAGGTCATATGTATCAAACCGGAAAGGGATCGTCATCGTATCAACTCGAGCCGTTCAGTATTGTTTGTATGAAACTCCCTACTGCAACGCACACTAATCTGAATCGCCTCGCCTCGGTACAAGCTCACGACCCGCGGTGCGGTGCGTTAGGCTAAGAACTCACGGAGCGATTTTCGCCCGCAACCGCCGCGGTCGTGGATCTGCGGTTTTATTTCAAAACTCACGAGACCGGTTATTCGCGCGGCCGTGCAAAATGGCCGGATCTCTGTTTCTCCCGCCGCGCCGCCCGCCGGCCCCCGCGGTCGCCCGCCAACCGATCGCAAAGCGCGCGGGCGCCACCCGCCGAGGCTGCGGGTAACCGCGGCCCGCGCGATTCTACTAGTTGCCCGCCGGTACAGCGGGAGCCGCATACAACCGCGAACACCGCGGGCGTAAAACGCGTCGTGAAATGTGATTTAATTTTTTATATAAATATTTGCATTCTACAGAAGCTGTGGGCCCGCAACCGCAGCGGACGCGGGCGAAAATCGCTCCGTCAGTTCTTAGCCTTACGGCTCGTCGTCCCCGCGCTTACGGCTCGTCGTCCCCGCGCGCGCTTACGGCTCGTCGTCCCCGCGCGCGCTTACGTCTCTCCGTACCCGTGTGCTTACGTCTCTTCGTTCACCCTTGCCCCTCATTCCGGCCTGCCTGCTGCACCATCAACCACCAGCGATCGGCGAGCCGATCCGATTTGATACGTGTGCTATGTACCTTAAAGGTCATAGCACACGTATCAAATAGGAAAGGGATCGGCACCGTATAGCCTTTCGCCTCGCCGTCAAACAGGCGTCAACCCAATGATATTATAAGTAAAGCCACGTATTCACTGAGCAACAATTGTTTATAAACTCTGTTTCAGAAACCAAATCTACGTGTTTCTGAAACAAATCATTTTGTTTCAGAAACATATAATTTTGTTTCTGTAAACACTCGTGTTTATCGGATGTTTCGGTGCTCCCCACTTGCGGCGGAGAACACAGAAACAAATCAGTTGCGCAACAGGTGCATGCGAGTGTGGACGCGTCTAAACATTTGTTTATAAACATGGCTGTAGTGTGGGACGATGAAACTGTCTTTAAATTGATAGAACTGTTTGAGAAAAAACGAATATTATGGGATTGCTCGACAAAGGACTACGGGCGACATGACCTGAGCAACTGACTGTGTGGACGGCAGAGTTTCCGAAACATTGTTCCTGGAAACATTACGTGATGTTTCAGAAACTGTGTATCCGAAACACTGTTGCTCAGTGAATACATGGCTTAACACATAATATCATTGCGTCAACCTAACGTAAGCACTATAAGCGCGGGGACGACGAGCCGTCGCCCGTCGCACTCTATTCGCTGATAGCCCAGCGACAAAAAACTATGCTCGCCATCTCGTGGGACAACTGCCTTGAGGAGTGCTTGAAGTAGGAGTGATCAAGTGCAAACTGCCAATTGAGCGCGAACGATCAGAGAGCAGAGAGCACAGTGAACGAGTGCATGCAGTGATCAAGAGGTAGAAGGGGTGGTGGAGTGATCAAGAGGTAGGGCGCGCAACCATGGTCGCACTGCCAAAGTATGGTTGGTTGCGCATCCGTTTGGACGCCTGGTGAGATACCTACCAAAGCTGTATATATTTTGCTGGCAGGGCAACCATGGTTGCGCCACCATGATGTCCCAGTGAGATATAAGCCGTAGAGGGGTGGTGGAGAGTGCTCAAGAGGTAGAGGGGTGGTGGAGTGATTAAGAGTTAAGCCCCGTATTCATGGTAAACATTTGTTTAGCAACATGGTTGCATAAACATGTTGCCGAGTTGCTGTCAACATATTGCGGGCAACACTTGTCTTGTATTGCGGAGTTGATCACGCCATGTTGCAGAGTTGACGCCCGGCGAGCGTAAACATCAGTTTATCAACAAATGTTGACGTGTGTGGACGTGTTTGCAACTGTTTATAAACATAGCAGTAGTGCGGGATCAGAGAACACAACAACACTACCTCCTTCGGGCAACATTTTAACGCAGACTTGCTGTCAACATATTGCGGGCAACACTTGTGTTGCGGAGTTGATCACGCCATGATAAGCTGGGTACTCACTTAGCAGTGTAGCACGTAACGTATCAGATACGGTATCAACCTGCAAGTGGGTACGGCTCGTCCACGGTCCTCTCTAGCTACGAGCTGCCGGATCCGCAGTGCTCGCAACGACGTCACGCCGACAACACGTCTCAAATGGTGCTGCGTTCATATTCATGTATAATATTTTAGATAATTATAAAAGCCCACGTCGATTTTGGCAAAGTGAAATTTTCAAATAAATAATATAAATTTTGTAATAATTCTTATTTTTAGGGTCCCACAGTACTGGAGTATTCTGGTAAACCTCAATTAGATTTAACACTTTTTCTTCAGTCCACTCCATAATGAATAATTGAATACGTAAGTTCGTTTGAAGCTCGCGCGTACGTACTCACTACACAAGCGGTCGTGACGCCGTCCACGAGCACCACTTGTGTTGCGGAGTTGATCACGCCATGATAAGCTGGGTACTCACTTAGCAGTGTAGCACGTAACGTATCAGATACGGTATCAACCTGCAAGTGGGTACGGCTCGTCCACGGTCCTCTCTAGCTACGAGCTGCCGGATCCGCAGTGCTCGCAACGACGTCACGCCGACAACACGTCTCAAATGGTGCTGCGTTCATATTCATGTATAATATTTTAGATAATTATAAAAGCCCACGTCGATTTTGGCAAAGTGAAATTTTCAAATAAATAATATAAATTTTGTAATAATTCTTATTTTTAGGGTCCCACAGTACTGGAGTATTCTGGTAAACCTCAATTAGATTTAACACTTTTTCTTCAGTCCACTCCATAATGAATAATTGAATACGTAAGTTCGTTTGAAGCTCGCGCGTACGTACTCACTACACAAGCGGTCGTGACGCCGTCCACGAGCACCCTGCGAGCCGCCTTGAAACCGCCACTCGGCGGTTCACTGCGAGCTTAGGCTAAGAACTGACGGAGCGATTTTCGCCCGCGTCCGCTGCGGTTGCGGGCCCGCAGCTTCTGTAGAATGCAAATATTTATATAAAAAATTAAATCACATTTCACGACGCGTTTTACGCCCGCGGTGTTCGCGGTTGTATGCGGCTGCCGCTGTACCGGCGGGCAACTAGTAGAATCGCGCGGGCCGCGGTTACCCGCAGCCTCGGCGGGTGGCGCCCGCGCGCTTTGCGATCGGTTGGCGGGCGACCGCGGGGGCACAGCGCTCCACGCGCGAGCGGCTCGCAGCGGGCTCGTGCCTACGTACTCACTTGATACCGTATCTGATACGTTACGTGCTACACTGCTAAGGCTAAGAACTCACGGAGCGATTTTCGCCCGCGTCCGCTGCGGTTGCGGGCCCGCAGCTTCTGTAGAATGCAAATATTTATATAAAAAATTAAGGCTAGGAACTCACGGAGCGATTTTCGCCCGCAACCGCCGCGGTCGTGGATCTGCGGTTTTATTTCAAAACTCACGAGACCGGTTATTCGCGCGGTTACGCGGCCGCCGCCTCCCTACCTCCGTACCGGCCGGCCGGCCGTACCTCCCGCCGCGCCGCCCGCTGGCCCCCGCGGTCGCCCGCCAACCGATCGCAAAGCGCGCGGGCGCCACCCGCCGAGGCTGCGGGTAACCGCGGCCCGCGCGATTCTACTAGTTGCCCGCCGGTACAGCGGGAGCCGCATACAACCGCGAACACCGCGGGCGTAAAACGCGTCGTGAAATGTGCTTTAATTTTTTATATAAATATTTGCATTCTACAGAAGCTGCGGGCCCGCAACCGCAGCGGACGCGGGCGAAAATCGCTCCGTGAGTTCCTAGCCTAAGGCTAGGAACTCACGGAGATAAAAAATTAAAGCACATTTCACGACGCGTTTTACGCCCGCGGTGTTCGCGGTTGTATGCGGCTCCCGCTGTACCGGCGGGCAACTAGTAGAATCGCGCGGGCCGCGGTTACCCGCAGCCTCGGCGGGTGGCGCCCGCGCGCTTTGCGATCGGTTGGCGGGCGACCGCGGGGGCCGGCGGGCGGCGCGGCGGGAGGTACGGCCGGCCGGCCGGTACGGAGGTAGGGAGGCGGCGGCCGCGTAACCGCACGAATAACCGGTCTCGTGAGTTTTGAAATAAAACCGCAGATCCACGACCGCGGCGGTTGCGGGCGAAAATCGCTCCGTGAGTTCCTAGCCTGAAGCACATTTCACGACGCGTTTTACGCCCGCGGTGTTCGCGGTTGTATGCGGCTCCCGCTGTACCGGCGGGCAACTAGTAGAATCGCGCGGGCCGCGGTTACCCGCAGCCTCGGCGGGTGGCGCCCGCGCGCTTTGCGATCGGTTGGCGGGCGTTTCTGGTGTGTGTCCATGGCGGTCTGGACCTCAACTGATCGTTAACCGCCCGTCTGCAATCTTGCGATCATCGCCCGCCACGTTTGCGGGCGATGATCGCAACCGCGGCGGCCGCGTAACCGCGCGAATAACCGGTCTCGTGAGTTTTGAAATAAAACCGCAGATCCACGACCGCGGCGGTTGCGGGCGAAAATCGCTCCGTGAGTTCCTAGCCTAAGTGAGTACCCAGCTTTGCAGAGTTGACGCCCGGCGAGCGTAAACATCAGTTTATCAACAAATGTTGACGTGTGTGTGGACGTGTTTGCAACTGTTTATAAACATGGCAGTAGTGCGGGATCAGAGAACACAACAACACATGTCCGTAAGGATTGAGGAGCCACATCAGATTTTTAAAATCTGATCTCACCATTATTTAGCAGCAATGTAGCTTATTTTGCAGCACGAATTCTAGATTTAGCAGCAAAATATATCACTAGTTATTTTAATGCAAAAGTGGCTCCTCAATCTAAATGTTTGAATTGAGGAGCCACCTGGAACTCGTTAAGTAATAGATGAATATTTATGAAAATTTTGCATCATTTAGCAGCAATTTTGCATATTACCTTCTAAAAATTTAGGATCTGTAGCGCTAAAATAAAAGAAAATACAATACTTTTAATATGGCTCCTCAATCTAAACTCAAGAGGTGAATTTCTATTGGATGTGAGCGATCAATTAATATATTCGACTATTGATCATTTAGCAGGTGTTGTGTTTGTTTTTGCAGTATAGGAGTAAAATAGTAAAACAGAGTAAATTTTGTATATGAACGCATTTTCTTTGGCTCCTCAATCCTGACGTTCTAATTATATATGTTTGACTGTAGCCACCTGAGATCTCAACGGAATCTAAAGTCAAAGATACTAACATTTAGCAGAAATGTCTGCTAAATATATCTGCACAGTTCAGCAATGTATATATTTTGGATTCTGAAAAAACAATACTTAACTATTTTCTTGTAAATTCAGTGTGTAGGGTGACCATATTATACTCGTATTAATGAAACCAGGATACGTAATTTAATAAATTTATATTTCCATAACAGATTATATCTATCGTACCTATTGGTTATTTAGCAATCAATTTCGCTATAAGTTATAGAATGAATGAATATTGGCTGATTAGTACTTATTCGAATTTTAGAATCGTAATCATCGTAACAGAACGTTTCATCTTTCGGTGTAAGATAGTGACATTTGTAGTGGCCTATGCCAGTTTCGATAGTTGCAGGAATAAATTCTATAGCACCTACTTATTTATATGATTTATTCGAAAACATTACAAATTCTGGTATTATTATTAACAAATATTTTAGAACATTAAAGTGGTTCAATTTGGTCTATTTTAAGAATCGACCGTAGTACTTATGTATTTTAATTTGTAAACTTCGAACCCGAACATACTACATATTAAATAAATAAATGTAAAAAAAATAACAATAGTCGGCACAAATGTACTTACATTGAAAACAGGATATCAAATCCTTTTTTTAGCCGCGAATATCTTATCTTATTCAGCCTTGGGTTAATCATACAATTCGAAACATTCACACTCTATCTCTTTCCCGCCATTAGAAAGTGAGAGAGACAAAGCAAATACCAGCCCTTTCGAAGTTCCGATTTTGAATTCGACCTCAAAGACAAACACGTTCGGAATTTCGTACCAACTAAAGAAATTTTGCAAAAAGATAATTATGTCTTTTAATGTAATTTATTGAATTTTTAACTTATTGTTGTATTTAAACGAAAATAGGTATTTACTGCAAATAAAACTGATATTTAACCTGTAAATATTTATTTCTAGTTTCAATTGTTACGTAATATATTTTGAATAATAAAATATCATGGGTGCTATTTCCGAACACGCCTTACAAAGGGCGCTTTCCGAATTAGCTATAATCGCTCACATCATCTCACATGCGTTCCGATTTAGATATTACGATTATGACAGTTGAGAACTGTCAACAATTCGGAACGCCCGTGAACGCGCTCACAGTGTTTACTCAATGTAAAAACGATATTATTACAGTATTTCTTTGTATAAACACCACATTTCTTCTTCTTTGGTTAGGTGGCGACTATCAGCCAGAAGTACAAATTCGAAAATGCCACGTTAGTTTAATTTTATGATAAGATGCAAATCAAAACAAAACACACACTGACACATCCTCACACACACACTGTCATTTTTGACAGCGCTCACGGTCTGATAGTGACCCATTCTAGGGCATGGTCGGCGTTATCGCAAGATGGCGCATGTCATGACGTCATCTATGACGATTCACGGGACGTCGTTATCGCGCTCACGCTAATTCGGTACGGGTTTAAGCACGCTCATATCGATTATTTCCCTATCTCGGAACGCAGGGAAAGTGTTCTCGCTGCTGAAGTGAAAAGTTATGTGTGTTGATAGACTGAAAGTGTTACGAGAGCAAAGTTTTTTGCATCTCGTGCCTTTGAATCCCTCGCCACACTCAAGATTCAACTTTAGAATCACTCGCTACACTCGTGATTCAATCTTGAACTCGCAGCAAAAAACGACTTTGCTCTCTTGTTGCACAAATAACTATTGTAGGTAACTAACCCCCAAAATGTGGTCACCCTACACACTGAATTTACAAGAAAATAGTTAAGTATTGTTTTTTCAGAATCCAAAATATATACATTGCTGAACTGTGCAGATATATTTAGCAGACATTTCTGCTAAATGTTAGTATCTTTGACTTTAGATTCCGTTGAGATCTCAGGTGGCTACAGTCAAACATATATAATTAGAACGTCAGGATTGAGGAGCCAAAGAAAATGCGTTCATATACAAAATTTACTCTGTTTTACTATTTTACTCCTATACTGCAAAAACAAACACAACACCTGCTAAATGATCAATAGTCGAATATATTAATTGATCGCTCACATCCAATAGAAATTCACCTCTTGAGTTTAGATTGAGGAGCCATATAAGGCTAGGAACTCACGGAGCGATTTTCGCCCGCAACCGCCGCGGTTGCGGGCCCGCAGCTTCTGTAGAATGCAAATATTTATATAAAAAATTAAAGCACATTTCACGACGCGTTTTACGCCCGCGGTGTTCGCGGTTGTATGCGGCTCCCGCTGTACCGGCGGGCAACTAGTAGAATCGCGCGGGCCGCGGTTACCCGCAGCCTCGGCGGGTGGCGCCCGCGCGCTTTGCGATCGGTTGGCGGGCGACCGCGGGGGCCGGCGGGCGGCGCGGCGGGAGGTACGGCCGGCCGGCCGGTACGGAGGTAGGGAGGCGGCGGCCGCGTAACCGCACGAATAACCGGTCTCGTGAGTTTTGAAATAAAACCGCAGATCCACGACCGCGGCGGTTGCGGGCGAAAATCGCTCCGTGAGTTCCTAGCCTTAAAAGTATTGTATTTTCTTTTATTTTAGCGCTACAGATCCTAAATTTTTAGAAGGTAATATGCAAAATTGCTGCTAAATGATGCAAAATTTTCATAAATATTCATCTATTACTTAACGAGTTCCAGGTGGCTCCTCAATTCAAACATTTAGATTGAGGAGCCACTTTTGCATTAAAATAACTAGTGATATATTTTGCTGCTAAATCTAGAATTCGTGCTGCAAAATAAGCTACATTGCTGCTAAATAATGGCGAGATCAGATTTTAAAAATCTGATGTGGCTCCTCAATCCTTACGGACATCAACAACACTACCTCCTCGGGCAACATTTTAACGCAGACTTGCGTGTGGACAACCTGTATTGATTTAAACATAGTAGCAACATTCTCGGCGCTCACCAACAATGTTGATCAACTTACTGTTCCTAAACAAATGTTTACCATGAATACGGGGCTGTAGAGGGGTGGTGGAGTGATCAAGAGGTAGAGGGGTGGTGGAGTGATCAAGAGGTAGAGGGGTGGTGGAGTGATCAAGAGGTAGAGGGGTGGTGGAGTGATCAAGAGGTAGAGGGGTGGTAGAGTAATCAAGAGGTAGAGGGGTGGTGGAGTGATCAAGAGGTAGAGGAGGGGTGGTGGAGTGAGGTAGAGGGGTGGTGGAGTGATCAAGAGGTGTGGAGTGATCAAGAGGTAAAGGGGTTGAAAAACATGGGATAGGTTGCGGGCAGCACGCATGCGTGCTTGGCTTGCAGGCGGGCGCAAACACGCATGACAAGGATTGCTCGACAAAGGTTTGCTCCGTGGCACCACATAACACTACTTCAACCAAACTGTATCCAAATGTAACAAGTAAAATAATAAATCTAATTTTTGGGTTATACGCACTTCGTCCCATTCGCACTTCGTACCGCATTCGCAGTTGGTCCCATTCGCACTTACAAAGCGCGCGGTGCGGGTTGTCGAGCGTTCGCGGCACCGGCGCCGCACTGTTGCCGCACCGCGCGCAATACGACAAACGCACCGCTTCGGCATCACAGCGGTCCGACACGAAAATGTAACCAACTGCGAACGCGGGACGAAGTGCGAATGGGACGAAGTGCGCATAACCCATCGAGAGGTAGAGGCGGGGGTGGAGGAGGTAGAGAGTGATCAAGAGGTGAATGCTCAAAGGGGTGGTGGAATAGGTAGAGGTGGAGTGCATGCCGGAGTAGAGAAGTGCTAGGAATTGAAAGGCAAGGCGTAAATTGTGACCTGAACGTATATTTATACAAAATTCATACATTAATACACTGTTAATGACTGCGGACGGCATTCGCGATATCTTCTCGAGAGCCCCACACACTCGCTGTGGTTAACCGGCGGATATCGCTTGAGGTCCGTTTGATCCGGTCGGCAGGCACCGTGGTCGAGTCCAGTTGCAGCGTAGGGACCTCCCGAGCTCTGGGAGGCCCTAGCTTGGCGCTCGGCGGAGCTAGGCTCGACGCCCGCTCGACGTTGTACTCGCGGCCACAGGCAGCACGAGGAGCTTTGCTCTGAACGGAGCATGGGCGCTAAGCTTTTGCCACGCTGCGTCATCACGAATGGCTTTGTGGCAGCGCCCGCTGGGGCCCGCAGCCGACTGCTTCAGCAGCAACCGCCGTAGCAGCAGCCGCCGCAGGGGCCGCAGCCGATTTCTTCAGCAGCAACCCCCGAAGCAGCAGCCGCCGCAACACGGGGCACAACACGGAGAGTAGCAGCAGCCGCCGCAGGGGCCGCAGCACGGGGAACAGCAACCGCCGCACGGATAGCAAGGCATCTTGAAGATATGAGTCAACGAAACGCAACCGTCGCAAACAAAAAAATACTGTAGAAGTAGGCGAGCTTGTAGAATATTTTCACTTTTTTTTGGAGATTTTTTTATATTTTTTATACTGTATGTTGGGAGTTTGAAGAATGATTATTAAGTGACCTTACACTGATTTCGAGTGCCTTTTATATGCGTGATTTTTTTCGAAATTCAAATATTTCTATATTGCGTTTTTTTTCTGCTTCAGTTTTTATTCATACCAGTCTTCTCAAATTTCTAGAAGTCTAGTTCAAAGAGTCTAGTCTTGAAGTAAAATAAAATAGGTCGAATATCCAACATATAGTTGATTTCGTATCAAAACCAATTACGCGGTCGGGCAATAAATAAATAATAATTGAAGGATTAATTACCTACAACGACATTCACCAAAATTTACTTAGTACCTAGACTACTGCCAACTAAATTACCGTTACAGTGAAATTCGAAATTCATCCAAATATTCTGCATTACTGAAACAATAAGACGGTAATCAAAATAACATAATTATTTTATATAGAAAAGAACGACTTCGTGGAACGCATCCAACATGGGCGACATCAACTTTGAAACTGATAACACAAACAGTTTCAGTTCTTAGTACTACAATAATTGTTAGCATTTCATATTAACTGCTGTGTTTCGTGGTAAGTAAAACAACACATGCACGGACGGTCACCTATTTAGCAATAAAAGTTTAATAGTAAAGCGTACCAACAGTCCAACCTACCTACCTACCATTGCTGGATGGCAGGACAGAACTATCTGAAATTCTCGAACTCACGTTTTGTTCGTTTGTAAACGTTTCAAACGTGGCGTGGGTGAAGTAGGGAAGCATTGCGTGATGTGGATGGATTGTTTGGTTTATCTGGATTATTTGGATCCAGCAAATACGAGCGGGTTTGTGGACACGTTGTACCAGCAACTCATGGATTAGGAGGTTCTAATTTGAAACGCGAACGTTCCAAATGAAAAGGCAAATGTATACCTACAGTCAATACTCGCGTCAATCTATTTCCTACAAGGAATACAAGCAACGAAGAAAAGTTAAATAGAAGACAGCGTAGCGGTATTATCTTATTATAATCCGTTCTCTAGAGCTTTTTCGCTCCGTACATGACGGAAACCAAGCACTTTTTTTTCAACTACTAGGCGTTCCTTTACTCTTAAACTCTACATGACCTCTCAAGCTCCGCTAATGAGACACAATTGTTTTTCTATTGTATCGTACAATAGACTCCAGACCCAGGTAGGTCGAGGCAAAGAAAACTTGCTCCCCTGTCTTACCATCGCTGCATCGCCTCTTAAAGCAGGGCAGAAGTTGAACTGCACTACTTTTTTGTACTCAGACGTCATACAAAAAAGTAGTGCAGTTCAACTTCTGCCCTGCTTTAAGCCTGCTGTAAGCCCCCAGGTGGAGATTCACTGATGACTCCGCCTTGCGGAGGTAAGTCCACAGTTTCGCATAGGACGCATCGCACGTAACGGATTTTAGTATTCTTTACAAAGAAAGTAACACAAGTGCGTCCACTGATCCGCATCGTACGGATCGCAATAATCTGCTCATCGGCAATGAGCCTTTGCTCCGAGGGGCAACTTTTGCGATGCGTGCCGATGACGTCATACGGAATACCGATCAGTGGACGCGCCCCGCGCGCTCGCGCGTTCTTCTTCGCTTTCCTCCATTATCTCACAAACACATTCCCCACGTACGTTCACTACGAAAATCCGAATGAAAGTGGCATCGGCAATCCGATTGCTGCTGGTTGCGTCGGCAAATCCAGTCGCTGCCGATACAGTGGACGCATTATGAAAAACTAATCCGTTTGATGCGATGCGTCCGATGCGTGCGATGCGGAACTGTGGACGCATACCTACCTTAATTTACACACTTTTCATTTTGACAGTTCAACAACATTCATTGCGTTATTTGCGTTGATAAGCAAATATATTTTTCGAACATACGAAGCATATGGATTAACAGAGTAGAAGTAGTGTAGGAGTAGGGTAGGAGTAGTGTAGGAGTATTGCAAGAGTAGTGTAAGAGTATTGTAGGAGTAGGGTAGGAGTATTGTAGGAGTATTGTAAG
Source organism: Oligia fasciuncula (assembly GCA_963082905.1). Classification (NCBI taxonomy): domain Eukaryota; kingdom Metazoa; phylum Arthropoda; class Insecta; order Lepidoptera; family Noctuidae; genus Oligia; species Oligia fasciuncula. Next base: position 17,294,275 of record OY720390.1, read on the forward strand.
CACGGAATAGATATTGTAGGAGTAGGGTAGGAGTAGTGTAGGAGTAGGGTAGGAGTAGGGTAAGGGTGAGTAGGGTAAAGGGTAGGACACCACTCGAACAAAGTAGCGCCGGGCAGCTAGAAATTATTTAGTCAGCTAGTAGCATAATATAACTATATAACGGTACAAGAGAGCCCGAGGACTTCTGGGAAACTCGCTTACCAAGAAGACTCTTATTTAATCTGAAGCTAACGCTAAAATTAATTACTTAGCTCTTCCGAGAAAGTTGGCTGATCAACATTCTTAGAAGACTTTGCAGGCAAACTTATCTAATAACACTGTGTTTGAACATCTAGAAAATCATTCTTTTAGGTTCTTCGAACGGGTTTTTTTTCACTTTGCTCCTTACAGTCTTAGTACCTACTACCTACCCAATTACTTCTTAAAATGGATTGTCAATCAGGGAACTGCTATGTAACCGCCTAACAGCACGTCATGATTTCAATTCTTAGGTACCTCTTAATTATGACCCCCCCCCTTATGGTTCCTCTCTTTGGTGACTGTATATAGTACCTAATGTTGCTGTTGCAGGTGTTCATTAAATTAGCAGCAGAAGGTTTTCACTTTCAATCAGTGGGGTAATTGCGAAGTGCCTGTCAGTATCTACCAATGGTTTTCGTTTTGACAGTTCAACAACATTCATTGTGTTGTTGAGCAGACAAATTCCAACATATGGAGCAATGGATTAGCAATGTCCTTCAAAATTATTCAGATTGAGATTAATAGCCTGCTAAGCAATTAGGGTGCAGGTCAATTGTGAGCCTGCTAGCAAACCTACAACATGCATTTTTTTTTTGTTATTTTACTAATTGGGGTGAAATTTGTAAGGGAAACGGGTGAAACTAAGTTCACCGTGTACCAAAAATAAACCATGCGATAGGATATACCCGCGTATCCACACAAAGCTCATCCGAACCCACTCAATATTCCGGGCAGCACCCCTCATTCGCGGAACAGTGTTCGCAGCTGTCGGCGTAGCTCAGCGACCCATGGCCGGACAACGCTTCAATGACGACTAATAACAGGAGCCGAGATCAAATTAATACCCGCAATACAATATCCCAATCCATTGATTGGGAAACGTGTAAGGCCATAAAACACCATAAGGCCATTCCATCGATAAGGCCGATTTTTCCGCTGGTTTAAACGCACACAATGGCTATTCACGTGAAATATTGAGGTACTTAAATCTACAGTAG